>OY757919.1:75125409-75790409 GCA_963585895.1 Sepioteuthis lessoniana
AGGTTGTTATTGTATAGTTTTATTTCAATACATAGTGTAGACTATTTCCTGGGTTGGGCATAATGAATCTAGAGAAACAGCTCTGTTCTATTGACAACTCATGGTTGATGATAAACAGCAAATGATAAAACAAGTTTATATAAATTTGCTTATTTTCTGTATATTTCTGAAGATATAGCAAAAAAAGAAAGGTTACCAATAATGGTGACCAGAACTGTACGTCTTGTTAATTGACCAGCTTTTGATAAGAAATCAATGAAGATTTAACTCGTGTTATTCATAGTTTAAATTCATGCAATTATATATATATATATATATAACTTAAATTCTTTGATTAAAAAATTTTTAAGTTTTATTAAAGATTTTTATTCATTTAATTATTTATAGATATTTATTTGCTCGAACAGTAAAGAATGTGCAGGTCCTGTAACAGTTATAAGTATAGAAATAGAACTGGAGATCCAAGTTCCAGTTCTAGTCAAATCTATTTGCATTCACTTTATACTAATACCCTTTGGAAAGGTGTAAATCTGCCACCGGCAGGATGTGATACAAGGTCAAATTTTAAGTGTAGTACTGTTGGTTTGAATTCTGAGTTTTCCTTGTCTTAGACCAGTTGTTGTATCAAGGCTAAAGAATCCAGTCTAACCTATTATTTACCATTAACTTGAAGAAGAAATGGATTAATGCATTTCTCAAGGGTGTTAGTGTGAAGTGAAATGCAAAAAGCCTCATCCAGGGTTTGAACTCCAGTAATCATGTTCATTTCCTATGTTATCTGCTATGCCATTTGTGCATCCTATGCTCTGAAGCCTTGGTAGAGAAACCAGTCTAGGTGAAGGACAACTCTGAATTCTAAAATATAGACCAACGTGATTGAATAAGGTTCATTACTGCTTATAGTTTTGGGAAGGTCTACATTTTTGCTTTTATTTGAAGTTGTATGGTAATGAATATCATCAACCTAGAAGCCCATTCCTTACTATGCCAATTAGTCATATGCTTGAGTGAACCATAATACGAATCTATTATTGATTTTAATTGATTGATTTCTCTTTTTTCCTCATTATTTTCAGTCTTTGTTGTTTGTGTTATTGGTTTCTGGTTCTATGAAGTGTAAATAAGTCTCTATTATTCCTGCAGGGAATTTGAATGTGTGACATTGAAGCAGCTGCATATTGTTGATTAAACATAAAAGATGACAGTTGGATGACATTATGTGAGCTTTTAATGTCTTTTCAAGGTCATTTGATGAAGGCAGTGTTGGTTTTTCACTCAGAATTTGATAACCTGTTTACTGTTGAATAAATAATATCAATGATCTGTATTCCTATGCACAATGCTCAATCAGTAAGTCCATAGCTTGGGATGTAGTTAGTATCTGAATTTTGATCTGAAATTCTCTGTATAATGTTCAATCCATGGGATTAATATTCAGCACTGAATTAAATGTTGTGATAAAGAAGGGGATTATATTGTAAATTATTTTGTGTAAAATGGTTTTTTTTTTATTGTTAAGCTGCAGACTTATTAATATACCTACCCACTTATATAATTGAATGAGCAAATCATTTTTAAAATGTTTTTCTTAAATCAAAGTGCTTAAATATTTGTACTCATGCTAACTGGTTGTAGGAATGTTTTTAAAGTGTAATTGAATTATATATCCTCCATCATAATGAAGTTAATATTTGGATTTAATAAAAAAGAGTGGTCAAGCAAATACTTATTGTGCGTAATATATATATATAATTTCAATCATCATCATCAAGTTGCACTTCTAGCTCAGATTTCCCTGACTCTCTCTTGCCATTCATCTCTATCATCCATCCATTCCAGCAGGTCTTCTAGACTACATCTTGTGTCCATACAGAACTGTTGTAGATAAGTTCTAGTTGGTCATCCAACAATTCCATGTCTGTGGGAAGGGGTCCATATAATAATGTCACTTATGAATTCGTCCTTACTTCTCCAACAGTATTCTGCATGTCTTGTTTGTCTAATTCGGATGGTTTTTGAGATGGGAGGTAGGTGGCCGAACTGCTGCTGTTTTGTGGCATGTTACTTCCAAGATTTGTTCAATATAGCTTGTAGCATTTTTGTGCCTAGCTTTTTCTCTATATGCTTAGTCAGTGTCTATGTGGTGCATCCATATAGTAGTATTGACACAATTGCTGTTTGGACAAAATTGTGTTTTATTTTATTGGATAAGTTTGATTTCTGTGTGATTTTCGCTTGTTGCATATTGGTGTCATTTTCAGTACATGAGATGCTGTTGTCCACTAGTTTCAGAAAACCACCATTTAGTGAGATGATGTCTCCTTTTTGATTGCAACACATACTCCATTTTGTTTGCATTCACATGGAGGCTGATGCCGCCTGCTGCAGACTATGCTGGGGTAGGTGTATTTGCCAGAAGTGCTATGTCCTCTGTATAGTCTGCATCTGTAATAGCTTGTGTGGGGTCTCATCTTGCCTTTTTTATTGTAAAGCTATTTTCTTTCATTAGATGTATAGACATTCAAAGTATGTAGTCTAGGCAGATTATGAACAAATATGGGGCTAATATATATCCTTGCAAAACCCCAGCAACAATGTCAAAGCAGTATGTCTCCATCCAGTGAGTGAACTTTTACTTTCGTGTTTTTATAGAGCATCATTATGGCTGCAACAGTTTCTTTGGAGAGACTATAGGCTAGAAGTATTAGCTCCATCTTTCCTCTGTGTTTGGCATGGTCAACGGCTTGCAACACGCCACTTTGGCCCTTACTTGGTCTGACGGGCGGTTGGATAGGCCTGATCTGATCAGTCGGCTGGTCATGTCAAGCCCTGGCACCTATATATTATATCCTGACTGTACTTTTAAATCTGCACTTGCAGCAAGTTCCCAACCCTTATCTGTTAGTTGCTAGAAGGTGGTGGCTGAGGGTCAATTGTGTTGAGAGAATAGGAATTTGACCAGTGCTGAGAACCTGAAATTGGCAACAGCTCAGAAACCTACCCTCAACTTGAGTATAGTGGTTGTGTATCTCCGTCTCAACCAAGGTGAATGGGTTACCCCCAGGTTCATTCCCAGATAAAAAAGTAAACAAAACCTCTCAGAATCAGACTCAGAGAATGAGGCAGCAGACTTCCCCAGATTCATTGTTATGAAATCTTTGGAGGAGGTCTGCCTAGCCAAATTCTTGTCTTTCCTCATAGAAAAAGTAATCTCTACAAGGGCTAGTCTGAAAACTTAAGAAAACAAGCAATGGCAACTTGCTTGTAGAGATGGACAGTCAGAAAACACATTAAAAATAAAAAAAACTTTCATACGATGAAATGCAGAGCCTACCTGCATGAGAAACTCAACGCTTCCGAGGGAGTTATCAGGAGTAGGGAGTTGTCATTAGCTACAGAAGAGAAGATAGCATCAGCCCTGGGAAAACTGATAGTTACAAATATAAGAAGAATCTCCATTAGGAAAAGCAAAGAATGAATCCAGACCAACACTTACATCCTGACATTTAATCAGCCCCATACTCTAAGGAGGTGAAGATCGGCTTGTAGAGAACAACAGACATGTGCTAAATGTGGTGAAAAGAACTGGGACCATATGGGGGAAGATTGCTTGAAAGAAATTTGCTGTGTAAATTGCCGACAAGATCATCTGGGTTATGCAAGATCTTGTGTTGTTTACAAAAAAGAAAAGGAAATAATTGAGGTGAAACACCAGAGGAATGTGTCTTTCTTGGAAGCAAGGAGAATTGTAGGGAGCTATATGGGAGAAATCAGCTACACCTCTGTTGCATGGAGGGTGCATAAAACCAATGAAGATAGCAAATATAGAAAACTCGTGGAGAAATTGATCCAGTTGGAAGCCAATGATTGGCCAATGTTTCAGGAGCACCTGAAAAAAACTACATGTGGTTGAATTTTACCAAGCACCAGCTCAGCAACCGGTTGGGAATGGGGAGAGATCCAATGTTGTAGTCCAAACAAAAACACACGTAGGATCCAACATGAACTACTCCTAAAAGTGCAAAATCTCCAACAAAACAGCCGTTACATAAGTCACCAATACGTTCACCAAAAAGCATTAATTACAGACAAGACTAAAAAACTTGTGTCTCATAAACAAAAATTACGAGCTCCTATAATACAGATGAACACCAAAGTGAACAAGCAAAGACCAGGAAGCACATTCAAAATGCCCTCAAGAACAAAGTCGCCTTTAAGAATGAAAGTGCAATGCTCAGGGATCAACAAAACCCCTCCAAAGGACCTATAGTATAGAAAGTATGGTTACCGACACAGACCGTGTAGTTACCAGCCTTAATCTTGAAGAAATAATCAATAACTACAATACTTGAAACAATTTAACTGTGAGCAAACTTATAAGTTCGTTCACCTTTTTAAATGTTAATCTCTTACATATCATACGTATCTATTAAAATGTGTACAAACAAATGACTGATGTTAAGTTCTTGCAGTTACATAGCAACTCTCGTTATAATTTAACTGTGTGCAAACAAATTAGGAAAAGTAAATAGAATTATTTATATTGGATAGAAATGCTTGAAATCTTTTAACTGTGAAGGAAAATGAGCTCAGGTCTATTTAAAATGTTATTAGAAAAATGATCACAAACCATGTGTATTTAATATATAAATCTAGACAGGGTTTGTCATTGAACAATTTGTAATGTTTGATATGACATAAAAACAAACAATCTTACAAAGAACTATTTTTGTCACTTGAAATGCATATTTATGTTAAACTGAATTGTTTGAAATAGAATTGTTTTTACATTTTACTGAGTGTAAATGGAAACTGTATTTATGCTAAACTGTACTGTTTGAACTAGAACTGTTCATATGTATAAAATTGATTTGGCATTAAATAACCTAAAATGGTTAATATGCCGTAAAACCAAACCAAACCTCTATGAACTATAAATAAGAGTGTCACTTCGAGGTTTTTGCATAAACCCCTAAAATTTGACAGATTGTCAGAATCTGTGATGTTGTGGATTGGTTTCTCTGGAAACCACTTTGATTCTTCTTAAGAATTTTCTCAATTTCTGGTTTGATACAGTTGAGTAGCAGGGCATTATAAATCTTAACTGCTATGAAAATAAGGCTTATACCTTGGTGGTACTTAGCAATTCCAAGGTTACCTTTCTTGGGTAAAAGGAGGATGCAGTCTTTTGTCCATCTCTATTGTATTCTGGTTATATGCAGTGTTGCAGTATCAGAACTGTAGGTTGTCGAATTTCCTTATCTTCCATTCTTCTGGTGGTATTCCATCAAGACTAGCAGGTTTCCTGTTTTTAATTTTTATTAGTACTATTTCAAGTTCTTGAATAAACTGTCCTAGTTTGATGTCCACTTGTTTATTTATAATTTTTGTGATAGGTTTATCTGTAACTTTAGGGGATTTTCCAAGCAGATTCTTGAAATGTTCTTTCCATGTGTATTTGTTGTTCTTGGCTGGCAGCTTTTAATTTAGCTCTGGAGGTGCTTTTCATTTTACTTACTTCATTTACTGTCTGCCACACTATTCAAGATTGTCTATCTTCTACTGAATTTCTAATTTTATTGATCTGGCCTTGAATGTATTCTATTTGTTCTTTTTGATACGTGTTAATTAGTTCACTTTGTGCCTTAAGTTTTTGAGCTTTGGCATTAGTCAGGTTCCTTTTATTACATAGGGATGCTGTTTTCATGTTGTCTCATTTTTTCTTAATTGCTAATGTCTTCCATGGAACTCTATGTTAAAAGAAGGGTAAATTAAGAAGTAAAAAATCCCAAAAAACAATAAATCCTCTCTATCCCTCTCCTCATGCAGCACTGGTTCATCCTTTTTTGCTTTCGTATTTTATTTTGATATCATATTTAAAAATTGCCGTGAATTATGCATCAGTATTAATGGGCGGGCACACACACACACACACACACATACACATATATAGTATTGGACAAAAAAATTGTGTGAAAAACTGAACCCTTTTTTTATTATTGCCACAAATTTTTATGAAAATTCTATGGCTTAGACACATAAGTTAGGTGACTTGAAGGCTCCCTTTTTACTAACTACTACACCGAAGTGTAGAGGAGGGTGCTACTCCTTTCTCTGGATTGTTCCACTTAGTCTTGATCTGTACCTTATCATGTTTAGTGTTAAGCAAGGGGGCATCAAGTACCTTTTTTTTTTTTTTTTTTTTTTTTTTTTTTTTTTTTTTTTTTTTGAGGCTTTGGTATGACTCAACCTGAGATTGAATCTTTGGTCACCTGGGCCGTTGGTGAACACTCTAACCATTATGTCAATGGGTTGGTAGGAAGTGATTTTGACCTTTTTCAAACTTGGACAACTGCTCACAAGCCATTAGTAAAGGACTAATTACAAATGATATCAAATCAAGGAAAAGAAAATTTTAAGAAATTTCCTGTTTTATTTCATTTTATTTTTTATTTATTTGTGGTATTTCTGAGAAATTTCCTCTAAAAAAAAATGACATTTTACTATAACTAAGGGAACTTTGACAATAATAAAGGAAAATAATCACTTTCTATGTGTTGGTTGTGCGATATAGCATGTCAGTCCCTGTTGATTATTTAATACCAAATCTTGTTTATACATATATATCAAAGATATATATATGATTTCTGAACAAATAGTTTGTAGATAACAATTTTTAAATGAGCCAGAGTGCATTTGTTTGCTCACAGTTTAATGATTTCAAGTATTGCTGTCTAACACTAACAATTCAATTTAACATCAGTCATTTGTTTGTGCACAGGTAAATGGTTAAACAGTTCCATTTGTCCCATGGATAGGGCCCTAACAGGTATTTCCACTCCAGGTCAGAGTAGACCTAGGAGTAATGGCAATGAAGGGGTACTCCATATTCCTGAAAGCTTCAGGACTGAAGCCTTACCATAAGATAGTTTAGTGTCATATACTAGATACTCATTAGTGGGTCTTACCTCTCTGCAGAGATGCAATTGACATATTCTACAGCCCTAGCTGACTGGGCTACTTCCTTTGTGTCTCTAAGCCATTGAAGTTTCATTAAAATTTATGGCAATCATAAAAATCTGTTCAGTTTTTTCCCTTTTTTTTTTCAAATACTATATATATATATATATATATATATATATATATGTGTGTGTGTGTGTGTATTTGCCTATTGGCAATGATGACAATTATTAACCAACTCAAGCTTAGTAAATAAATACACAGGTGATTTGTTTATCGTGGTGAAGGTTTGTGTAGAGCCAGCCATACTTTTTGGTTGAGCTGATAATAAAAGAATGGTTCACTAGTGTGCTGAAGAATCTCTGAATAACACTCATTAGGTTTTGAATTCAGAAACTTTCTTTCCTTTTTCTTTCTTATATAATGCCCATTGGTTAGGGAATTGGATTCATTGTATGTTTATATTTACTTTTTTTTAATATAGTTGTTTCTTAAGATTTTTTTTTCACGCAGTCCTGTTGAATACAAATAATTTCCTAACTTATCTGTTTGACCTATAGATTGGATGCTAACTGGGTCAGTGGACTTAGGAGTAATAGTTATAAAGAGATACTGAACACTCCTCAGATCTCCAGAACTGGAGCCTCACCATCAGATTCAGTTTAGTGAAATAATATTAATAATAAATAAAGAGTGCTCATCATTGGTGATAGAGCATATGTAGATCCAAGTTAGGATCGTGTAAACACAGTCAACAGTGCTTGGTGATTGTCAGTTTCTTGCCTGTGTGATCCTATTGGATTTCACAAGCAAGAAACTTAGTCACCAGGTGCTGTTGTCTTGTCTATGTTATCCTAATTTAGATTTATGTATCCACACATATGCATGGTGTGAGTTCCCATGATTTAGTTGCTAAGTTAAAAACTCCTTTGGACTAATACCCTTGGGAAAGTTATGAAATTCCTTACACCCTATCTCTGAGTTAAATTTTACCACTATTGTTCTTCTACAGGGACGGCTTTGGCTTTAGATAACTCATGCTGGTTGATATGCTATTAAAGAAAGAAATTAAATCACAAACTCACATACATACACTCAAGATGTATTAAAACTATTTTTCTTTGTTTCATGCTCCGAGTTTTTTCATTGCATGAACTGATTCTTCTTTTTATTTTTGTTGTCGTTTAACTCGGATGAAATAAAGAAATCTTTGTTACTTTCTGCTTTTTGTTCATTAAGCCCCTTAAACATTGCTTGAAATGATTTCAGTATCTTCCTTGTAACTAAGGTAAAGGATTAGCTTATGTATTAATCCTAGCAATTTGTCTATGAGTTTTTGATCTCCACTGGCTTTCTCAGTGTAATCTCTATAAGACTTGAATTCATTGTGTTTTTCTCGATATCTGCCTAAGGCTTTTAGGGTATAATCATGCTTCATGTGAGAGTTGTAACTGGATTATATATATGGCAGTGAAACCATTGTTATTCTATTTTATAATGTGCAAGCTGGTCAGTATTAATCCTGATTCATTTAAGCTTCAGATAGATGACCTTTTGAACACCTCCCAGTCTATTATCTCGCAACAAAAAGAATTATTAAAATAATGTACATTTATATATATTAGCAAGATAATATTCTTATAATTATTTTACTGCCTTTTTAATATTTCAGTTATAGGGTAAAATTCTCTTTGGCAAGCTATTGCAGTTATTTTGGGGTTAGTATACCTTGCAAGTAACCCTCATTGTCCTAAGAGATAACATGAAAGGAAATATTCAACATGGCACCCATTTATAACCTGCAACTGTGTTTATAATGGACAATGTTAGTATGTTTATTTTATTAATATTGAAAATGCTTGGTTAGATTGTAATTTGAATGTGTGTGTTTGAAACTAGTTTAGGGGTTTTATTTCAAAATTTTTCATCAAACCTTTTCATAAATTTTTCAAAAGGAATAATCCTTATATATTTGTGTTTTTTTTTTGTTTTTTTTTCTTAGTTAGGAATATAAAATTTTATATTGTTTAAATAGCAATTTTGTTATGAAATACAAACATTGATATTTTGTGTTCAGTAACAATCATTATTTTGTCCCAGTTAAAATGCTTTTATTATTTCTCATGTTTATTTATTTTTCTTTTTTTATTAATATAGAGAGCAAATCATAAAAGTTTTTCTCTTTGTAAATTGTTTTGTTTTGGTTGATATCATTTTTAAAAATATATATTTACTTATTTATTTTATTGTAATTTACTGAATTATTTATGAAATTTAATGTTTTATATTGGATTTGTTATCTATTGTAATCTAGAAACAGTTTAAAAAAATGTATGTATACATAGTCATCTAAAAATAGACTTTAAAAAATGAGTATCTATTATAATCTAAAAACAGTTAAAAAAAAATTAGACTATCTATTGCCTTCTAAAAACATTTTTGAAAATGAGTATATCTATTGTCATCTAAAACAGTTTAATTACTGTGTGTGTGTGTGTGTGTGTGTGTGTGTGTGTGTGTGTGTGTGTGTGTGTGTGTGTGTGTGTGTGTATATATATATATGTACGTATGTATAATTTTTTTTTTTTTTTTCAACTGTATGACTAAAGATTTGGTATTATGATATTGAGAAACTTTTTTCTGATACATACCTACACATACAAAAATGAATTCATTTTAGATAAATGATTATGTCCTGAAGCTTTCAGTTGAGTTTCTTTTACAACTATGAAATATCAGATAATAGTTATACTTGATGTTGACAGAAATTTAAAACCTTTCATTTATGACTTGCTTGAAATTGATTTTATTATTAGGAAATTGTTCAAGTTTAAAAAGTTTTTTTTTTTTCCTAGTCACAGATTAAGTACAATATATAAATTGTAGTTGTCATTTTTTTTTTTTTTTAATGCCTGAAGCTACTCTTCTTTACATTTGTATCTGGTATTTAGTGACCTTTAGTGTGATAACTAAGTAGTATCCTGTATCTTCATTAAGTGTCAACTGTTTCCCTGCTGTTGGCTGAGAGACCTTAAATTGCTTGCTGGGATGGTGGAGGTGGGCAAAAGAAAAAGACTAGTTTAAATGATTCACAAAGAGGGATAAAATATAATTATATCCACTAATGGTCATTCTTTAGTTGATAGCTTATGGCCTCTGTTTTTTTATTTTATATTTAAGTATTTTTTTTATTTTTATTCTGGTTTTCTTAAAATTTTTGATGAGAAAGAGTCAAAATACTTACTACTGCTACTCAGAAAATTCAAGTTCCAGTGAAAATTGTTATTCAATTTAAAAAAATTTTTTTTATCTCTCTGTATCTATCACTGAAATTTATCTCTCTGTATCTATCACTGAAATTTATCTCTCTGTATCTATCACTGAAATTTATCTCTCTGTATCTATCACAAAAATTTATCTCTCTGTATCTATCACTGAAATTTATCTCTCTGTATCTTTCACAAAAATTTATCTCTCTGTATCTTTCACAAAAATTTATCTCTCTGTATCTATCACAAAAATTTATCTCTCTGTATCTATCACTGAAATTTATCTCTCTGTATCTATCACAAAAATTTATCTCTCTGTATCTATCACAAAAATTTATCTCTCTGTATCTATCACAAAAATTTATCTCTCTGTATCTATCACAAAAATTTATCTCTCTGTATCTATCACTGAAATTTATCTCTCTGTATCTATCACAAAAATTTATCTCTCTGTATCTATCACTGAAATTTATCTCTCTGTATCTATCACAAAAATTTATCTCTTTGTATCTATCACTGAAATTTATCTCTCTGTATCTATCACTGAAATTTATCTCTCTGTATCTATCACTGAAATTTATCTATCTCTATCTCTCACTAAAATTCTGCCATGTTGGCAGGGCTTAGAATATACTGACTATATCCTTCACAGAGAGTAAGACGGTCTCCCCGCACTCCCCAAAAAGATGTCCTGGGTATGACATTAAATTGCATCTGATGGTGAAGTTCCAGTTCTGGAGATCTGGGGAGTGTAGAGTACTCCTTCACTGCCATTACTCCCATGTACACTCTGATTCGGAGTGATGGTATCTGTTAGGGTCTCATCTATGGGTCAAATAGATCTATTCATGAATTACTCATATTCAGTAGAAATACTTGATGCCATATTATTTGTATTCAGAGTAGTTTATTGAAGCAAGAATTGTTTATTAAAGGTTATTAGTTACTGGAAACCCGATAACTGTGTGTAAACAAATGACTATTATTAAATAGAAATGATTACTTGAAACCATATTTTTCATATTAGATAGGAATACTTGATATCATATTTTGCTAAAATCTCTTAAGAAACAACTACTTAAAAAATTTAAATATGAATGTACAATGAATGCAATAATCTAGACATAAAATAACCCTAGACAGGTTGACATGCTGTTAAAATCAACCATATCACTAAAATTCTGATTACGTTTGTATATACAGTATTGACTATAAAAAAAGTACACCTTTACCAATTTATTACATAAAAAGTTAATTTTCTTTTCTAAAATACTAGGGTTTTATTATTTCTAGTGAAAAATTATACAATGAATAGTGGATATAATGAGGTATTATTTATTACAAAACACTACAGTATTGAAACCCTGTAACCAAAAATATGAATATTTAGCTGTTCAAAAATAAGTATACCACCTAAATATTTATGGAATTTTATTGTTCTTATTTTTATTGTAAATGTAAAATGTTCTCCCTTTTGAGAATAAATCAATTTCCCGTCAAAATTGCTACTGAATAATAATTTTGTGGGGTCTGCATTTGCACTGAATGTCATTTTTCAATCATCCTGATACAACAAATATAATTATGAATTGCTAATTAGAATTCCTCACGCTTTCCTAAATAAAAGCATCAATATAATCATGAATAGCAGTTAGAATAAGAGTTTATGGATTCATGTGTTGTCTCATCCCTTAAAACTTGTGTTTGGCTTCTTGAAACTTACCCTGTAACATAGTCAACCTTATACAATGATGTATGCAGACTGTTTACCTCATCTTAGTGGTTATTATAGTTATGTTTTTGGCAGGGAATGTACTCATAACTACTGGGTCAGTTAGTGCAGAAGTCATATATTCTGGTTCAGTGGTAGAGACAAGTGATATTTTAAGGGCAAATTATCTAGGAAGAATTAACTGACAGATGATATCCCCCCTCAATATGGACAGTGAAATAAGAACAATTTATCCTCTTGGATTAAGTAAATTAAGTTATGTTCAAAATTTCCAGAAAGTTATCAACTAAAACGGACACTTTAAGGAAGATGTTGAGGACAGGCAAAAAATTTGAATTTAATAATAAGTAAGATGATACAATTCATAACTGTGTAATAATTCCTCATCTTTGAAATTCAGAGAAAAATATTTATCTTGATTTAATTTTCTTTTTTTCATTATTCTGAACTGAAGGGCTTTTTCTTGTTTGGTTTATTATAAGACCATTTTTATTCCAGTTTGCAACTTATAGGGTTTGTATTCATCCCCATTCAGCTAATTATAATATCTCTTGGGAGATAACTATTGAAAGCTAATTATAGAGTACTTCTTATTTATTCAATTGCAATTATGATATAAAATCTATTAATAGGATGTGACTTGACATTGAGGTTAATGGTTGCAAGGTTGTAAAAAAATTGGTTTATGCAGAGAATACCTAGAAACATATATATATATATATATATATATATATATATATATATTCTACTGGGGCAAGTTTCATGTGATATCAAAACAAGCAGCTATAATATCTCGGTGGTGATTTAGCATTTGTAAGTCATGAACTTCTATACTTGTGTAGAATACCATATGTAAGGTACAATATAAAAGAGAACAAATAGTTTTAAAAATTGATAAAAAATAATTTAAGTTTTTTCTGAAAATGGAATATTATTTTTTTGTTTCAATGTTTGTAAATGTTACTGGGTATTTTATGTATTACAATGAATTAAGAATATGAATAATAAGAATAAAGAAAAAAAGATTTGTAACATTTTTTTGACTAAGTGGTACAGAAATGTGTTTTCTGTGTAAGCCTAACTGAAATATTAATCTCCTCAAACTTTGTGTAAATGACTGATTCGTATTCACAATTTTTTTTCTTTTCAGCTATGTGAGGCGATAGATATGTATATTTATGATAGCCCTGTTTGGCCATGACTATTTTTCTGTGACCAGAGATTATGGAAATTTTATGACTTGTGACTACTTTGTCATTCTGTTTGCTGGAACATCACATACGGAATGGATCTTGTAGATGAAGATGTCTATCCAAGATCGTATTGCCCAAATTTACTACACATATGGATTATTTTGTGCTAGCCATTCTTACTCTATTATATGCTCAGTTATCTGCATTGTGATAATAGCATGGTAAGTGGTTTCTCTATTTGTTTTTTTTATTTATTCATGGCTAATGACATGATATTTAAATGAAGCATTGTCAAACATTATTAATAATTTTAACTATTATTTTCTTTTTCTTTTAATTTTTAGTTGGTTCATTTTTATCAAAATTCGCTCATTTCTATGATTGGAATAAACAGCATGATTTTATGACAATAATAAAGAATAAGCTTTAAGTAAAATTCAAACTCTCATTCTCTTTCACCTCAGTGGCTTTTCTAGCTTAGTTGATAACATAGTTGGTGTGATTGCAGTAAAAGCGGAATTTGGAAGTTTCTATTTTACAATTCTAACTTTGTGTGTATGTATATATATATGTACGCACACACTATCGAGCAAAAAAAAAACCAAATAAACTGGAAAACAGAAAAAAATTTTATTATTGCCACAAATTTTAATGAAACATTTAGATGCATATAGGAAGTGATTGTTTTTCTTGATTAATTGTTGTCAAAGTTTCTTTTGTTGTGGCAAAATGTTAGAATTTTCTTTTCTGCAATTTGATATCCTAATTTGTGATTAGCTCCTTACAAATGATTATCATGCAGTTGTCAGAGTTTGAAAAAGGTAAAAATAACACTTTCCTGTGTCTAAGCCATTGAAGTTTCATTAAAATTTGTGGGAGTAATAATAAAAAAAAAGATAGTTCAGTTTTTCACAATTTTTATTGTCCAATATTCTGTGTGTGTGTGAGAGAGTGAGACATATATATAATTTTTTTTTTTATTCTGTCCACAGTTTCAGGTATCTTCCATTTTTTTAAAAAAATGTATCTCTTGTCAATTATAGGACTTTGATTCAGAGTTATTTGATATTTTTTTATGATTTGAAAAACATTAAGAAATTAGTTGATTTTATAAAAAGACCTTTATTGCTCAATGTTTTATAAATGAGGAATTTTTAATTTCCTAAACATTACTTTCATTTTAACATTAATGCAAAAAAAGTATGATAATCTTTTTTCAATCTAATAAAAATATAAAGACTTCTGCTAGGTTTTGTTTGAATTTCTGAGATGGTGAATCATTGTTTTTATACTATGATGTACCCCAACAAATATTCTCACCTTGATTGTTATTTTCGTCACAATGTTTTGTTTGTTGTACCCTCTGCTCTTTGGGAAAGTCCCTGTGGCATAATGGCTAAAGAGCTGGATGCAGCCTGGAAGTAAGCAAATTTGAATTCCAGTCATACTATTATATTTACTTTCAGACTAAAATCCTATGGAAAAATTACGACCCCTCCCCTTATTCGCCCAGCTATGGGTTAAATAGTATTACAGCTGTTCTTCTGCAAGGATGGCTTTGGCAATAAATAACCCTTGAAGTTATATATGCCATTAAACAAAGAAACCAAACCAAACCTCTGCCCTTCTTCAGAAGTTTACTGTTTACGACAGACTTGAAGAAAGTGGAGGATATGATGGTCAAAGCATTGTGATTATAACAACAATAACAACCAAGGTGTGAGTCTAAATGTATCAGTGTATATTAACTTTTGATAGGTTTGAAATTCTATCTTAAGATACCATTTTTGTATAACATGCACCCCTAACTTTGGACTACAAAATTCTGGGAAAAAAATTCTTCTGTATAATATGCATTGACTCTTTAGAATTTGTAGCAGCTAAATTTAACCTAAATTTAGCCTAAATTTAACCTAAATTTAACCTAAATTTAGTTCAACTTGTTGGTTTGTACTGATTAAAAAAAACAACAATTTATATAGTTTACATTATGTTTTGAAACACAAAATATACTCGGTATTTAGTGTAAACACATGGGCATGTTTATAGAAAAAAATGCAACAAACTTGTAATGAAAATAAGTTCATATTAGGAGAAACACAATTATAAACAAACACATATTCCTGTGGATATTTCTCTGTAATGGTATAAATCACATTAGTTTGAACTATAAATATAACTTTATTTCAGTCATCCTTTGCTAAATATGGTGAAGCATGTGAACAAAAATAAAAGTTAATTATAGTTTTCATGTATAATCCTTAACTTTTGGGGTGAAAAATCTGGAAAAATATTGTTTTATACTCTAATAATTATGGTAATGTTCAAAAGCTACTTTCATTAACTGAAATATTAAATTTAAAAAAAAATTAAAATTGTTGGATATAAATTTTTCCTAAACTAAATTTTTTTTTCTAGCTATCCTTTGACCAAAGTGCCTCTTCCTGGAAATGCT
This sequence comes from Sepioteuthis lessoniana, assembly GCA_963585895.1. Taxonomy (NCBI): domain Eukaryota; kingdom Metazoa; phylum Mollusca; class Cephalopoda; order Myopsida; family Loliginidae; genus Sepioteuthis; species Sepioteuthis lessoniana. The sequence goes on from OY757919.1 coordinate 75,141,019, forward strand.
CCACTGGAATACTCCACTCCAGTTCAGACTTTCCTGGAACAGAGGCAAATGACCTCTCTTGGAAGAGGTTTTGATAAAGCAAGCACAGATCAAAAAACACCACCAAGATGGGTAAGTAAATTTTTTTTTTTTTTTATGTGTGTGTGATATATATATATATATATATAAACATGCTATCTGCTATAGTTATAGATATTTGGGCCAACTTTGGTACAAGGTTACAATTATGGAGCATATATAGAATGTTTAACAATGGTTTGTAAGAACAATTTGCTAACCACTGCACTCTGATAGATATTAGGAACAAATTTTGTAGAGCTGACCATGTGAATTTATCAATTAATCAAATAAAATTATAAGATTTTTTTTTTTAAATTTATTTTTTAGCCAGATTTTGAAAAGCAAGTTTTATAATGATTTTTATTTGGATGAGAAAACTTTTCATGCTTAACTTGTACCAGACTGATAAGTTTTTGCACACAAATGTGCAGATACTGAATTAATTTTATAAAAGTGACTGCAATTGACCTCTACATGTTATGTACGCAAGTAATAACTAAAAAATGTTTTTGATTTATATTCACTGTTTACTTCAGATATAACCAGGTTCGTATATAATCAAATGTTTTCATGTTATTGCACAAATAGTCACTAAACTCAGTATCATAATAGAACTGTTTGTAGGTGCCCATGGTGTAATGGTTATCATCATAGGAAATAGACATGGCAACAGGAGTTCAAATCCTGGATGAGACTGATTGCATTTCACATAACACTAATACCCTTGGGAAAAGGTATGAATCCAATTATTCTCCCTCCAGCTATGGATAAATAGTAGGGCAGACTAGGTTCTTAAGCCTTGGTGAGGCAACTAGTCTAGGAGAAGGAAAACTCTGAATTCAAACCTGTTAAACTCTGCTTAAAAATTGACCTTGTGTCATATCCTGCCCGAGCAGAGGGGTTGGTAAATAGGATAATAGAACTATATTTTCAGGATCAAACCCCTCAATTCACTGTCAGAATCAGAATTACTAAAGTCCAAATTGAAGAAATTACCTTTCACTATCTTGCTTTGTTGTTGAAATTGAAGTCTCACTCTCATTTTAAATGTAGAAATATGCCCCATGAGCTGATGTAACTTTCTAATCATATGCAAATGAATTCTTGCAACTGCTTTCTATTGGGCAGTAAAAATAAAATGTGCATACTATGACATATGAAATGTGATTTTTGGAAAGAATTCCACTATTAAAAATGAGTTAACTTGGTTCCTGTGTCTCAAGTGCAAATGCACAGAAGTAAGTTTTCTCAGTTCCCATGCTGTAGAGTTAAAAGCCACGTTGAAATTTGTTGCCTACTATTAATGCTGCACCCAACATCAAAATCTAAAGTTAAAATTTTTAGTTAATAACTTAGTTCAAATTATATTACTATATACTACTTAAAAGAAATTAAAAACTTTACTTAACCTTTTATTTTTAATTTTTTTTCATATTTCTTTTTGCATTTAAACATTTGAGATATCGGGTTCTAAATTGGAGGTGCACAATTTTTTTTGGTAACATTGTGGAAGGCTGCACTTGATAGAAGATTCTCCATACAGCAATAGGCTGACTTTTATATTCACAGTTATAGGACAAACAGTGAGAATAGAACATATTGATATGAACTGAACTAGAAGTTGATATATCAAGTGTTAGAAGCTTGTTTGATACAAGACATCAACAGAAGGCTTTAAAAAAAAATTATTATTTAATCTGAAAATCTTCAATCATTTTTCATTCATTAACTCAGCATTACACAGCAAACTGTTTCTGCTCTGATTATTTTATAAGTTTTGTTCTCTGGTATATGGTTGTCTTTGAAATAGATGTGTTTGTATATATGTAATTTCTAATATTGCTCTGCTCTGTTGGTTAGGTTTATAATACACTGAATATATCCACTGCAGAGAGGTAAGAATGCTCTCTTCCTTAAAAAAAATGTCCTGGGTATTATAATAAATTACATCTGATGGTGAGGCTCCGGTATCCCTTTACTGCCATTACTCCCATATCCAATCTGACTTGGAGTGGTAGTACCTATCAATCTCATCTCATGGATCAAATAGATCTGTTTAAAAATTATTTGTATTCAACAGGAATACTTGATGACATAACAGTAAATTGCTTGTATTAAGAATGGTTTCTTGAAGCAATAATTGTTTACTAAGGATTATCATTAGTTACTTGAAACTATATAACTATGTGTAGACTAATGACTATTATTAAAAAGAAATAATTACTTGAAACCATATAGTTATTTGTATTAGATAGGATTATTTGATATTGTATAACTGTGTGTGCAAAAAAAAAAAAACTCTTGAGAAACGACTACACAGAAAAATGTAAATATGAATGTATAATGAATGTGATTCCCTAACCTCTAGGTGTAAAATAAGCCCAGACAGGTTGAAATGTCATTAAAATCAATCAATCTGATATTACTTAATGCCTTATAAATGAGGAATTTTCAGTTTCCTCTATATAACTATCATTTTAGTCATTTAAATTGCTTTTTTTTAAAATTTTATTTTATCTTATTTTATTTATTTACTGTAAAAGTATTTAGTATGATTATCTTTTGATAAAAATATAAATAATTTTGATAGATTTTGTCTGAATTTTTGTGGTGATAATTATATGCTGGTAATATAATGGAAATGACAAAACTGAGTTCAAATTCCATCCAAAGCTGTTTGCATTCATTTTGCACCCCTGAAACCGGAAAAGGCATGAATCTATCTGTTTTTTAGTTATGTATAAAATAGTTGGGATGATTGGGTTTTTAGCTTTAGTTGAGCAACCATGTTAAGTGGCAGTAATGGTGGCCATCAGTGGGTGTTGTCACTTTGATTGATGATGTCATAACCTCGTAGGCTGACTTAATAGGGGAAACTGATTATACCAATTTGCAACGGTGAAAATTTTTTTTCGCCATGTGAGTTGCATCATATGCTTAATATTGATAGCTGATTGTTGTTTAGTTAAGGCGTTTAGATTTAAAGTATATCTTCTAAGTATATTATGAAAACACCTCTAAAATTTGATGAAATTATATGAGGCACTCAAGGTGTAATAGTTATCATCATAGGAAATGGACACCCTGATCCGAGTTCAAATCCTGGATGAGGTTGTTTGCATTTCACATAATGCTAATACATTTGGGAAAGGTATGACTCCATTTATTCTCCTTCCAGCTATGGGTAAATACTAGGGTAGACTGGGCTCTTTAAACTTGGAATAGCAACCAGTCTAGGAGACAGAAAATTCAAACCTGTTAAACTCTATTTAAAGATCGACCTTGTGTTGCATCTTGCTCTTGCAGAGTGGTTGGATAAATACATGTGTGTGTGTGTGCGTATATATATATATATATATATATATATATATATATATATATATATATATATTCTGAGCAAAACTTTTTAGAGATTATCATTGAGTTGCTCTTAAGGTAAAAAAAAGTTCATTAAGTGAGTTTAACAGCATGTCAAAAAATCTAGAGTTATTTTATGCCTTGAAGTTAGTGAATCACATTCATTGTATATCCATACTTACATTTTTTTGTGTAGTTGTTTCTTAATTTTTTTTTTCTATTCAGTCCTATTGAATGTGAATGATTTTTAAATTGATCTATTTGACACATAGATGGGATCTTAACTGGTACTACTACTCTGGTTCAGGGTGGACCTGGGAGTAATGGCAATGAAGAGGTACTCCACACTCTCAGATGCAACTTAGTTTCATATCCAGGACAGCTCTTATTAAGGGGTCTTACCCCTCTGCAGAGGATACAGTCAGCTTATTCTAATCCCCACTAACAGAGTGAGGTAAAAGATGAATGATTAAACAGGGTTTTTCAAACTCATAGTTACACACCATACAAAGTTATTGCTTATGTTTCTTAATATTAATTGTAGAATTTGAATAGGAATGAAAGTTATGCTATCCCTGTTTGAAGTAGGTACATTATTTCTATTTTTCTTTTGTTACATTTCAGTTTTGGCTCTTGTTCCTGTTATAAATATTTTTTCTTTTTCTTTTAGTATTCTGGCATTCCAATTGGCTTTGTTCAGCAAATTGTTTTTAAGGGAACTGTATCTCCATGGAACCCTGATCAAATGGTTGCCACTGATGCTTTTCGTGCTCCACTTGCTAAAGTCTTTGAACTCATGGATGAGTTGAATTCTTTCAAGTTTACACACAAGTTAGTAGAACTTTTTTTAAATCTGGGATTAAAATAATAAACCTTTAGAAATCCCATTGAATTTACTGTGCTTTCTTTTGAATACCTTGTTTAATTTGTATCTATATATGAATAATGATTTTGTAAGATTGAAATTCATACATAATGGGAAAGACTTGAAGCAACCTATGTCTTCAAAAATTTAAATCCATAAATTGATATTTTTGTGACTTTAAATCAAGAGTTGATCTATATGCAAGTATATTTGGTAATTATTATTACAAACTGATTTATTTGAACGAGTGTCCTCATCTAGTTCATTATTATCAAGATGTCTCAACCATTGTACTTTTTGGATTATTCTGGGGTCTTTTATAGATAGTAACTGGGGAATTTCAAACCAAACTCTTATTCAATCTGCTGGCATAGATTGTTTGATGTTTTTATGATATCTTGTATTAGTTAATTCACCCTTGTTAAGTTACTTATCTGTCTCTTTTACTGAACCAGTATATATTGCATAAAGGAAATCCTGATTGAACTCATGCAACCATCATGGATTCCTTTGACACTATCTTGCAATACATCCCTATCAGCCTTTGTTCTTAGAAGCTCCTCTAGACAATATCCAGTGTCGAAATACAGCTGGTGAATATAGGTATTTGCTAGCTAGCCAACACTGATGTGTCCATGTGTAGGAGTTTGTTGGAGAATGTTGCTTATGAGTTTGTTTTGACTTCTTCAGCATGTCTTGCTCATCTTACTTGGATGGTTTGTGTGATGGGAGGTAAGTGGCTGTACAGCTGCTGTTTTACAGGATGCTGCATCCAGGATTTATTCAAAACAGCATGCAACATCCTTGCATTGTTACCATCTAGCTTTTTATTTTTATCCAAACATTTTGTTAGACCAAGTGGTGCAGCCATTCAGTGGTACTGACACAACTACAGCTTGGAAGAATTTTTGTTTTATTTTATCAGAGATCAGATTTCCATATGGTTGTTGGAGTCAATCGTAATCTATGCTTTCCCTATGTGTATGTTGATATCACTTTCAGTAGATGTTATATTGCTACCAAGGTATATGAACTAGTCTATTACTTTCAAAGGCTAGCCATTTAAAGAGGTGATGGCACCATCCTGATTAAAACACATGAAATCTGTTTTATTTCCAAGTTCACATAAAGACTAATGCCTCTTATAACCTGCTCCAGGCTATGTTGCAGAGATTTGGATTGAGCAGGTATATTTGCAAGAAGTGCTAGATCATCTATGTAGTCTCCCTCATGCATGATTAACTATGTCTGATTTGGAAACACTGATAATCTACATTTATTTTTGGCAAATACACATGCTCAAGCTGAATCTCTGCTGCTTAGCCTGGAGCAAGCAGCAAGTCATTGGTCTTTACATGAAGTAAGATAAAATAATGTGTCACGATGGCATCTTATCCTCATTAAATGGCAAGCCTCTGAAATTAGTTGACTAATTCATATACCTTAGCTTTCAGTAGATAAGATACTGCTGCCTATGTCAACATAGGCAAAGCATGGACTGCTATTTTGATGTATGTAGGAGAACAATGAGTCATAAATCTATGTGGAATGATGTTGGAACAACAGAGAAAAACATTATTAGATAAAGCATTTGAAAAAATTATCATATATGTTAGTCTCTAACTACTTTAGTAAGCCTAGCATAGAAACGGACATGTTTAAGATAAAAATTACGCTACAAATAGTGCAAAGAGCCATATACTTTGATTCAACGGATGAGTCAGACTAGCAACATGATGTTTAAGCTCCAAATTATCTCAATGAAAATACAAGAAAAATAGCAGATAAGAAAATAAAAACATAAGATAAAGATGTTGACAAAAAGAATAAAAGAAATTTAGTGTGCAGAAAAAGAAAGAAAATTTAAAAGAAAGAACTTAAGTATAGTGAAGAAGGAAATAAAACTTTAGAATATATATAAAAAAGACACCTGAAGAATGTTGATCATGATTTTATTGTGTGTATATATATATATATATATATATATATATATAATATCCTGGAATTAAAAAGATACAAAGCTATCAAAACAAATGCCACTATAAAAGCCAAAAAGGCTGCCATAGCCATTATTAACCTCCTGAAGATGACTATGAAGTCTGAAACATGTGTAGAACAAAGTTATAAAAATCTAAAATACCAAATTTACTTGTGAACCTATTCATTTTAAAATATTTATTTATTTTAATTTTTAAAAAATTTCATTTTTTAGGGATGGTGATTATAGTCTGCCTGATCTTTGTCTTCATATATCTGAACCTCTTGAAAAATCCCTCCATGACTGTCTACCTTCCTTCACATGTTTGGTTCTTTCCCCAGCCAACTTATGGAATGTAGATAGCAATAGGTAAGTCATTTACTTAAAATGAACTTTTTTTTTTTAATGTGTGCTCTTTATATGGAAATATTGTTAAACTCAAATTGTGACAGTAAATCTGAAGATACAGCTGTAAGAGTATTCAATTTTTTTTCTTTTTGTGTACCTGTTCATCCTGACCCTTAGGAAACATAGTGTAAAATGTATGAGTGCAAACAGTAAACAATTCATTAATTTTTTCTTTTGATTGGTTAAATTTAAATTTTTTATGATTATCTTGCAGCAACATTGCCTTTCTCTTTGAGGAACAAAAATGTTTCATAATAAAACCTCTGGATTGAATAAATATGCATGTCAAGTTTGGTAGCATGACATTAAACAGTTTGTCTCTTGAAAATTGACAAACTCTTCTCAATCATTTTTAAATCAATAAGAAAAAAGGCAAAGTAAAATTTTTAACCGACTGATTTTTATATATATATATATATATATATATATATAAGTATTGAAATTTATTATTGATCATTAATTATGTATTAGAGCTTTTTATTGAAATATAAAGATATGCATTTTTTCTTTTAATGCAGTTTCCGAGATGATGCTGAATTAATGAAAACTATCACTCAAAGATTTGGGCAACCTTTGGACTCTTCACCAAATATTTTAGGTAAATATTTTACAGTTTTATTTAGCTTCCCAAAGATTCTATTAAACATTCATTCTTTAATGATAATATGTGAGGGGTGTTTAAACAGTATCGAAACTGAAGTTATATTTACTGAGACAGGAAGGAACAATTAATGAAATATAAATTTATTTTCTTTAAAATTGACTCCTTGGCATTCAACATATCCATTCCATTAAGTTTTCCATTTGTTGAAACTTCACTTTTGGTATGGTGTAAAACTGTGTTGTATTTTTTTTTAATGTCCTCAAATCTTGAATGTTCAATTTAGCAAATAAGAAACATTGCACAGGATTAATTCTAGGATGTATAGAAGGTGCTGCACTTGCACAGTGCTATGTTTTGGCAAAAACTTGTTAAAAAGTATCTAAACTGTTGATCAACAAGATGTCTGCCTTGATTTCTCATTTATTAATTTGAAATTATGAAACCAGTTATTGATAAGGTCAAAGTTTTAGTTTTATCTACTCAAATTAATAGACCAAAACCTTAACAAAGGCTGTTTTTTTGGTTCATGCTAAATTTTTCTAGATATTGAAGAAACAAATCTCAAGAGTTACAAGAAATAAGCATGGATAATCTCTAGAGCTTTGCACAAAATACATATATTCTTGCTTCCATTAAACTACTTACTAAATCTTATCACTTACTCTAAAAGAAAAGAATGTGATGACTGAAGATTGTGAAATAATTTAGCAAAGTTTGTCATTATCTATTGTACTGTTTAATCTAACAGCTATGATTTTTATTAGTTATTAGTACGATAGAGCTGAAGCATAGCAAAAGCTCTTTGATTTGAGCTCAGATTTTCTGTATATTGGCAAAACAAAATAGTTATGGAAAATGAGTTACAAGCATGGAAAATCTCCACAGTTCTACACAGTGTAAATATTAAATCTTATTGCTTACACCTGAAGAAAAGCCTAATGTGATGATTATACATCAAATAATTTAGCAATGTTCAAATCAAGTTTTATGAGCATTTGTAGGATGAGGTAGCTTATGATTATAAACCAATTAGAATCCAGCTTGGACTTAACTGCAAAGTATTATTAAAGTAGTTAGCCTACATATATCTACACAATGTTTTAATGGCCTTAACAATAAGTGCATTGTGCCACCTGTAACTCTATACATTACTCTACATATGAAAATAAAATAATGTATAATACTTATATTATACATCCTTATTGATGCATCGGGATGGGTCATCAGTGATGTTTCCTTTGTGTTCACAGGGGGTTTCGGGTCTTGCAACATCAGACCCCCTCACCCAAATGACCCAGTTGGCATTGATCTTACGCTAAACTGCATATCTTTCACACAAGGGAAATAACTGCAGAAATGGCTCTATTTATGGGTATCACTTTTAAATTTTGGCAACAGCCAATCAGAGCTTAGCTTCTTTGATGACTGCTGAAGCTTTCCTTTAAAATTGGGAGGCCACTTTGCTCTTGTTTTCCCTGCTGTGATGATATCGTTATTCAGCTATTCATCCGGTACGTAGTTTTTTTTTCCTCCCCTCCCCGAAACTTTGTTACAACTTACAATAAAAATTACTGTACATAAATATAAAATTGCGATTAAAACAAACAGACTCCGGTTCAAAATTGGAATATACACTTAAAATTTTTTTTTCTCCAAAACTTAATTATAATAAAAACACTGTACATAAATATACAATTACGAACTAAACAAACTGACCCGCGTATTACTATTGAAATATACATTTAAAATTTCCTTATTCAACGTTTTGCAAAAAAAAAAAACATTAAGAGAAAAAGAAAAAAACTATGTATTGAATAAAACTTAGGAATCTTCACTTCTCTAACTAATGAAAACATTATCGTTTAAAATACTATATTTACAAAATGGATAAATCTGAAATGAACTAAACTAATGGCAACAAAACTCCCTCACAATAAATTATGGAACGTGTATATTTTAAAGTAGAATTGGTATGGGTTCATCGCTATTAATTAAAACTAGTGGCACCGTTAACATCTAAAATATTATGTTGATAACATGGATGGATTTCGAATGCGTGAATTAAACTTAATTGCAACCACACATCTTCACTCAAAAAAAGAAAAAAAAAAATAATAAAATAAAATAAATAACTAAATAAAAAATTTTACAAGATGTGTCTATCAAGTAAAATACTTTGGACTTTTTGATGCTCCTCAAATTTTTTTTTTTTCAAACTATTTACAACCCCAGCTATCTGCCCTTCAAATCCACAACCAATTTGTTGCTCTTTCTGCAGCACTGGTAATATTTTCCAGGGCCTTTCTTTTTAATGCTCCTGAAATGCCGATGCCTGTTAAAGCTTTACTCATCGACATTGCACTAAATCCGCGACACCTCACTTCGACTGCCTGGCATGTTGCCTGCCAACCATTCACTCGGCATTGTTCTACGAGCAGTTTGTATTTGACAATCTTTCTTTCATGTGTGGATTCCATGTTTTCTTCCCATGGAACTGAAAGTTCCCACATTATTACTTTCTTTGTGGAATTCAAATACATTATTATATCTGGTTAGAGTTTTGTCTCCACAATATGTGTGGGAAACTTTATCTACCTTTCCAAGTCCACCAACAACTGCCAATCTGGCATCGAAGATAACAGCATTACTTTACTTTTAGACTTGGGCTGTTTCCTGCTTCCCACTCTTATGAAATTAATAATATATTCTTTTAAAATTATATTCAATCTTTATGTTCCAAAAAATAGTTTTAGCGTTTTAATCAAGATGGTGTCATCTCATTAAACAGCAGGCTTCTGAAAGTAGTAGAGCACTTCGTATACCTTGGTAGTAATATCTCATCTACTGAAAGTGATGTCAACATATTCATTGGGAAAGCATGGACTACTACTGAAATGTTATCAGCCATATGGAAATCTAATCTCCCAGATAAAATAAAACAGGAATTTTTCCAAGTTGTAGTTATATCAGTACTACTATATGGCTGGACTACTTGGACTCTAATGAAGCACTAGGATAAAAAGCTTGATGGAAATGACAGAAGGATGCTGCATGCTATTCTGAACAAATTTTGGATACAGTACCCTGTAAAACAGTAGCTATGCGAGCACTTACCTCCCATCACACAAACCATTCAAATAAGATAAGCAAGATATGATGGGCACTGTTGGAGAAATAAGGACAAACTCATGAGCAACATTTTCCTGTGGGCTCCTACACATGGACATTCCAGTGTTAGCTGATCAGCAAAAACTTACATTCTCCACTTGTGTGTGGAAACTGAATGCAGTCTAGAGGACCTACCAAGAATGATGGCGGACAGAGAGATTCAAAGGAATCCATGCTGTCAACACACCTTGATGATGATTATTATTTGTATCCCCACAGACTAAGCCTACATTATATATTTCTTGAAACTTTTACTTTTTTAAATGCTGCTTTGTCTGAGTATTTTTATTCATTTTCTTTCCTTCAGATATTCTTTTTGGAATTCCTTGGAAGGCAACTGGTCTGAAAAAGTATTACATTCGAAATCGACGGAGAATAATTTCATTTGCCGTTACAATCATCTTTAGACCTGAATCATATAATCATAAGTAAGATGCATTACATTTTCTTCCAAAACTGACATTTCCATGTTTTTTAAAGAAAATCTTAGTCTCCCTAAGCAAGGCCAATTGGACACTATATGCAAAGGGTTACAAAATGACAAATGATGAGTAAAGATGTAACAAAATAGTTTGGACTTTTGCTCTATTGTCACTTTCTAATACTAAGTTGGAGTAAGATTTGAACTTAAAATGTGTGGGGTTGTAGCTCAGAGAAAAACATTTATGATGGGAGCTTGATCCACAGTTAAGGTGTTCTAGGAAAGAAGCTGTTGGAATGGAACATATCTCTGGTGTGGGGCAGATTCAGAAAGAATTGCAGCAACATCATTCCCCACGGATTACTGTTTCTTGTTAGAGGCCTATTCTCAGGGAGAGAGCTTGCCTTTCCCCATAAGAAAGAAAAAGTATTTTTTTACATTAAAACTTTCTCAGGATCCAATATATATGCATTTACTATTTGGTAGTTCTATATTGACTGTTTCTAGAGGACAAACTCATTCTTAACATTTATTCATAAAGATTTTATACACATATTATAACTATTTGACTCTCTGTGATATTTTTACGAAAAATTGAATGACAGCAAATCTCCTCACATCTCCAGGACTCTCCTGTGTGTCCTAGCTGATTTTAGCAGTGCCATGGTCTGGATGGCCTTGAGTCTTTCTCTGTTCACCTAGTCTCTTTTCCAGGTTCTTGGGGACTGTTCCATGGGCCCCAACTATGTTGGGTATCACTATTACCTTAATTTTACTAAACTTTTTTAACTCTCTGGCAAGGTCCAGGTATTTTCAGTTTTTCACCCTTTATTTTCACTCTGTGATCCACTGGAACAACACAATCTGCTAAATGACAGTCTTTTGTTCTTAATTAAAAGTAGCTCTTCTGGCCTGGGTAGAGTGATCCATTTGTATCCCTAAATCCCAGATAATTTTATATGCTTCATTTTCTTGGATAGATTTTGTTTTGTGCATATACCATTTGTTAATATGGTTAAACTTCAGTCTCTTACACAATTCCCAATGAATCACCATTCCTGCTCAATCATATCAGCTCTTGTACTCCTTTTGTGCCAGTTTGCTGTATTTGTTTATTATATGATTAACTGTTTCATCTCTGTTACCACATAGCCTAGAGTTGCTATTCTCCTGTGTTATTGTCAATTGTTATTATTATTATTGTTATATTTTTTATTTTTTCAGATTCATCCAAAGCTTGAGACATAGGCTAGAAACTTCTTTTCCTAATAGCATACGGAATGCCAATAATTCTGCTATTGATCACCTGGTCCATATTTACTTCAAAGATTTCAATTACTTTGTCGAATACACTCCTTTAATGGTTACATATTTGGTTCTTCTGTTATATTTGTATTTTTCTGTCCGTGAGTATTCTGAATCTTTACGTTTAATTCATACAAAAACTTGCTTGCCTTTTTCAAGTCTATACATTTTGGTCAAAAATCCTATTGAAATGTTTTTTTAAGCACTAAGAATCTCTTTCTATAAAAATTATATGTGAACATTTATATTTAATTATATTACAATATATTATCAATTATAAAAAATGTATTGCCCAGTCGTCTAGGGCTGTAGAATACATCGATTGCACCTCTGCAGAGGGATAAGACACCCTCACCCCTAACAAGTGTCCTGTTATGACACTGATGGTGAGGTTCCAGTGATGCTGGGGCTTTGGGGAATGTGGAGCACCCCTTCATTGCCATTGCTTCCAGGTCCACTCTGGCCCAGAATGGTAGCACCTGATAGGGTCCTATCTATGAGTCTAATAGAATTAAACTGCGTACTTATGCTTAATTGAATTACTTGAAATAGAACTGTTTTGATATTTAAACTGTAGAATTATACTAAACTGAATTGCTTGAAATAGAACTGTTTTTGACATTGAAACTGTACTTATGCTAAACTGAATTGTTTAAAATAGAACTGTTTTGACATTTAACTGTGTGTAAACCAAAACTATACTTATACTAAACTAAATTGTTTGAATTAGAACTGCTTGACTAAACTGAATAGCTTGAAATAGAAATGTTTTTGATAATTAAACTGTGTACTTGTGCTAAACTGAATTGTTTGAAATAGAACTGTTCATTTGTATAAAAATGGATTTAGTATTAAATAACCTACAAATGAAAAATGTAAGGAAGGGTAATAACTTACAACAATAGGTTATTTCATTTTTTCTTTTTTTTTCAATAGTTGATGCATTTTTATATATTGAGCATGGTAAAGATATTATATATATGTAATGAAGTTGCTGAGTGTAGTTGACAGCAGCCTGAAGGCTTTCTTTTCACTTTCTATTGCACCAAGGTGTAAGGAGGGTACTACTCCTTTTCCTGGATTGCTCCACTTTACCCTTGATACATACCTTATAATGCTGAGTGTTAAGCAAGTCTGTATCAAGTACCATTTTTGAGTCTTTAGTATGACTCAACCTAGTCTTGAACCCTGGTCTCCTGGGACATTGCTTCTGCAATTGCATCTTTTCAGATGTCTGTCAGTATATGTTCCTTATTTGGATTAACAAGTACCTACTAGGCATATATATATATATATATATATTTTATAGATGTAGGTAGGGTAATGGTTAGCTGCATTGAAAATGGGATTGGCAATATGGGTTCAAATTTTGATTGATGCTATTTGTAATTTATTTCATGCTAATGCCCTTGGAAAAGACATGTATTCATGTCTTCTCTTCCCAATTGTTAGAAAGTTCTTTATCCTTGAAAGCAACCAGTCTAGGAGAAATACAACTTTGAATTCAAAACCATTGCTAACGTTTGAACCAATAAAGGAGGGTAAAGCTTGTCACTATACAGGTATAGTTAAACTGTCACTCAAGAACTCAGAGGATTCCAAATCAGTTGCATGCTGGGGTAAGAAAATAATCAATTTAACATATACATTAGAAGTGTTTGTGTTTATAATTATGTACCTCTGAGCATAACTTTAAAAACAAAATTTTCCTTTAAAAAAAAACTCATCCCATTGAATTATAATAATTTCTATTTGCATTATCAAATTATTTAGGTTGATGTCATCTCTAAAGATAAGTAATGAATTCAATTAAAACAAAAAATAAAAAAAATAAAGATTATTTGGGGTAAAAATTTGAAAAATGCTATGCATATTGGCCAACTTTCTCTTTTATCAAATCAGCAGAAGCTGAACACTGAGTACTTCTGACTATAGTCCTTACCTAAATTTTCTCCATATTTTGTTTGGAAGTGTCATATTATTTTATTGTGGAAAAAGATTACTGCAAATTGAATTTTCAGTTGTAAATGTCTACTTATAAGTTTCAAGAGGAGTGTGCTTAGCATAATGGTTATTGTAGGAAATGGAATTGCTAACCCAGGTTTAAACCCTGAACCAGGCTGTTTACTTTTCAGTTTGTACTGATGCTCATGGTAAAGCATGAATCCATGTGTTCTATCCCTGGTTATGAGTAAATAGTAGGGGGGACTAAGTTCTTTATCTTCAGTAAGGCAGCCAGTCTAGAAGGAAAACTCTGACTTCAAATCATCTTTACTTTGCTTAAAAATTGACTTTGTGTCAAAATGTTGTTAGCAACATCATCTAAAGCTCAGTTGTTTAAACAAGATTTGAAATTTTAATAAATAAATTAGATGAATGTTTTAGCATTTAAAAAAATTTTTTTTTCAAGGCAAAATTGAAATGGTGAAATCAAAATGGGGTCTTGCACTGAGTGCTGTTGCTACTGTAATTGCATCTCTTCTGATGTCTGTCAGTATATGTTCCTTATTTGGATTAACAACTACATTGAATAGAGGGTAAGTTCATTCATTTCTTCCTAAACTATTTTTTAATTACTTTATCTAAAAGATGAATGGATAAGTATTAGAGGCACAGATTTTCAAAGGTAAATGTCTGCTTATTAGTTTCAAGTATTTATTACAATAGATATAAATCCATTGAGTCTCTCTAAAGTGTTGTATGATAAAATTGAAATAAATATTAAACTTAGATATTCTAATTGTAAAAGAAATTTTACATGTCATTAATTTTGCATTTAATACATGGAAAATATTTTCTATCCTTTTGTAATTTCAATATTTAGTATTTGATAGCATGATTGTTGTTCCTGGCCAGAAAGTGTTATTTCTGAATTGTGGTGCCTAAAATAAATTAAAAAAAAAAACTTATTTTTCTCTTCAAACTTTGCTTTTATGACATGTTGAATTTACTTATTTTTCCGAACATTGTTGGTAGATTCAATACCGAGTAGCAGATAAAGAATTTTCAAGAATTGCCTAAACATTTTTATGCAACTTTAGTATAAATATGTGTAAATTTTGATTCATATCTTATTTTATTTATAGCTTGGGAAAATGTGCAAATTTGCCTATTTTTAAATTAGAAAATAGAGAATATCTGATGGCCATTTTCTATATAGCATAATCAATTTAGAAATTACACATTATTCAGGTACAAAATTTGTGTTATGCACTGTTTTTTTTTTTTTTTCTTTTTTTAAAATTTTCTTTTTGTTACCTTTTTGTATTATTACTTTTTGAAAACATTTTTTTCTAATTAGATTTTTGATTGTTTAATTTCAGTGAAATCTTCCCTTATCTTGTGGTAATTATTGGCTTGGAAAATGTATTAGTTCTTACAAAATCAGTAGTATCTACACCTGTTCATTTAGAGGTCAAATATCGAATCGCACAAGGTAAGTACATTTGGTGAACATCTTCATGGAGCACCTTAAAGTGTAAATCAATGCTACAATTTAACACTAATTGTCTCTGTATTAATATTTAAATTTATTCAACACTAAAATGGCTGTGCCAGTCAAAATATATAAAATTAAAACAGTTAAAATAAATTTGATATTGTAATAGCTAGTGTTGTAGCATTAAATGAATTAAAAATTTGTTTTCGTGGCATATCAACACCTGTTGGTTATTTAATGCCAATTCTTTTTTGCATACATGATTTGTAAGTGAATAGTTTGTTGGTAAATATTTTTGTTTATCAAGGAATTAAGACATGAGAAAAAGATTAGTTGATTTTTCTTCATAGATGTATGATTTGTAAATGGTATTGTTTTGTAGGTCCATCTTTATATATTTACTACTTTGAGATAGATTATTTTGTCAATTTCAACCTTTTCAAAGAGTTTCTTTATTATTTTCTTTATACTATTTATGCCTTACAGGAGTTAAGTGTGTGCAGTTAGTCAAGATGGGCTTGAATTTGAAATTTGAAACAACTGGCATTCTACTTAAATGACAAAAAAATTAAAAAGTATAATTTTTCCTTAAAATTATAATTCAAAGATTAGATAAAGAGAAAAGCTGAGTAATCAAGTGTTTGAATATATTCCCTGCCAAAGTAATATCACAATACTATAACTAGTAATACTTATTACCATGAACTATTACAATTATTTCCTATTCAGAAATAATGCTTGTAAGTGTATGTATATCAAACAATACATTACTTTGTGATATAGTCTGTGTTTCTGTCCTTGCTTTTTGAGTAATTAAATGTATTAATTATTTCTAGTTTCTTGTACAATGTTTTGAACCATAAAGTTGTATTAGTGATCATCAAATATGTAATTAAAAGGGGTCTGAGTTTTCTTCTTTTTTTTTTTTTTGTATTGTTTTAAATGGTTGTATTACTGTTCATTTGTCAAATCGCCACTATTATGAGGGCAACATGAATTTAGCAAATAAAAGTAATGAGTTTGTAACAAAATGTTGTTTAATATTGTAGCAGAGAAGTTTTCCAGGTAATTGTGATAAAAATAAAAGAAGCAAATAGAAAAACAAATCACCAGAGGTTGAGTTGAATGTGATGTTTTTTTTTTTTGTCTATAAGCAATAATTTACAAAATGTTTTTCCATGAGTATTATTTTTGTATGTGTATAGTGTACGTAAATGTTTTTGATATTCCTTTTATTAATTACACACTTGTGTGTCAGTCCTGAATTCCTTTAAGGATAAAATTTGGTTATTGTTGGGAAATTCAAGATTGATATTTTTGGTTCAGCCTGGAGTATCTAATGTCTGGGATTGACCTTTTTGACTACACGACTGCTACTTACTAGGGGAATCACTAGTTTTCAGACCCACTAACTTTTGATGGCAAACTTGGGGAAAGTTATTTTTTGAAATTATGAAAGATGTGGATCTTTTCTATTTTTAGATTTGGTGAAACATTTGGGTTAGGGACTGCTACGTATTTCTGTTGAGCATTACTGTAATTGTATTTAGAATTTTCTTTAATTTCTTTCTTAAACTTTTGTATGCATAGTCTAAATTTATGAAGATAATGTCAGTGCCATATTAGTTTTCATAATTCAGCAATATTTATTTGCTAATTATTTCCGGTGTAAAATTCATGGATATATTTGAATTACTATAAGACATTTCTTTAAAAACATTTTTTTCATATACAACCTGTAAAACTAGAAGATAAAAATAAGGTGTTTAAAAATGTTAACATTTGTATAGAAGTTTCTTTATTATATTATCATTTTAAAATGTCCACCTGTTCCCCATCCTTGTCATCACATTATTGGAATCTTCCACAGGTGGTCTCCATAATATCAGTTCTGTTTTTCTAATAAAGATGCTCTCATAGAAATAACATTTTTTTTACTTACCTGTGGGAGATTCCAATACTGTGTTGACAAGGATGGTGAAGATGTGGAGACTAAAATTATATCATAAAGGTACTCCCATATGAGTGTTAACTGGGCCATTGGCCTAATGAGTAGAGTGTTCACCAATGGCCTGGGAGCCCGGGTTCAATCCCAGGTTGAGTCATACCAAAGACTCAAAAAATGGTACTTGATGCCACCTTGCTTAACACTCAGCATTATAAAGTAAGGCACAAGGGTAACGTGGAGCAATCCAGGGAATGGAGTAGTGCCCTCCCCTACACCTTGGTGTAGTAGCTATTGAAAAGGGAGCTTTTTGGTCACCCTTGACTAAGGTTGCCAACTTTACTCAACCAATATACTAAAGTTCATTTTGTTAAGCAAAAGTAGACTAAGCTGTTGGCATTTCACTTTGTGCTAATACCCTTGGGAAAGGCATGAATCCATCTATTCTCTCTCCAGCTATAGGTAAATAGTAGAGCAAACTGTTTTTTTAACCTTGGTTAGGCAACCAGTTTAAGAGAAGGAAAATTCTGAATTCAGACACTCCTTATTTTGCTTAAAAATTAACCTTGTCACATCCTACCTGTAGCAGAAGAGTTTGGTATATATATATATATATATATATATATATATATATATATATAACTAGAAGATAAAATATGCTAAAGCACATTTTGTTAAACAATACTTAGAGAGGAGTAGCCATGGCAGGTGGCTAACAGGCTGGACTGCTACATTGTAGTAAATGAGTTTGAACTCCAGTCGTTCTATTATGTTCACTTTTGTTCTAATACCCTGGGGGAAAGTTATGACCCCTTTCATAACCTTCCTACTCAGTTATGGGTTAAATAATACCACTAATGATCTTCTACAAGGATAGCTTTGGTATCAAATAACCTACAAAGGTTGATATGCCATTAAAAACAAAGAAACCAAACTAAACAATTCTGTTAGCTTTCTGGGTGAACGAATTTTGTTTTACTAATCTTCTGAAATATCCCAGTCTCCCTACGAGCAGAAGTTGGTGATCCATTCTTGTGGATTGCAATTTTATTTGCTTTTTAGACACAGACTTTCCCTGATCAGTTTTAAGCTAAAATATTCTAGGCAGCCCAAGGAGTAGAGGGCAGGGTTTCACTGTGCCTCCTTTTGAATATCTTTAAAACACTTCCTGAGGTCAAGAGAGTTCACACACCCACCTGTACTTTGCTGCAATATTTTTTCAAGATAGGGTTTCACTTTGCAATTTCCCCCCACCATGATTGACTGATTGATTTCAATTTCAAACCTTTGTATATAAATATCCACCTCCCCTATACAAATTGAATGATGTTATATGAAAATGTAAACAATCACCATATATTTATGTGTGGGTAATATGTTTTTGTTTTCATTTTCATTTTTCATCAAAAAACAATTAGTTCTTAATTTCTTATATCATGTTTACTTATCTGTGTAGGCAGCATACTTTTCAAAGGGAATGCAAAAGCTCAAACATTAAAGTACATTGCAAATTGCACCATTTTATGAAAACATGAGATTAAAATAACCTTTTGACTTTCTATGAAAGTAATTACAAATGAATAACACAGGACAGTTACTTATTAAAATCTCTTTTCTAAAGTTATTTTGCAAATTAGGTATCCCCCCAGACTGATAAATGCCATTTGTTGGTACATATAATATACAGTGTACAGTGATCATGTGCATTAATGATTTAACATGATGTCACCTGTTTTGATGATAGCAGAAGTGGGGAACCACACAGAAATTTACATTTATTCATATTGATAGATTTATTAATTTCCATTGTTTTGGAGAATGATCTGTTAATTCTTATTTCTTTTGTTTTTTTTATAACTTTGTATATTTTTATTATTTTTCATAATTGATAATTATCATATACTGTATATACACTCGTATCATGTAACTTTCTGAGACCAAAATTGAGATCTTTTGTAGCTGGAAATTGTAGGTGTATCAGTTGGTCAACTGTTTACACACAAAGTTTGTATATTATATATGATACAATCTCCTTACATTAGGCTAAAATCTAAGTCATATTATGCATGAATATATACAGTATATATACTATTCTTGTTCAGTATTTAAGTTTTTATAATTATATTAACACATTCTACAACTATTTTTCTTACTGGCCCTATTTTTTCTTTTATATAAGAATGCTATTGAAAAAGTTAAAATCTTTAAAATCAACATTTTAAAAACAATCTGTTTCAGGAATAAATTTTTATTTATTTATTTATTTTTTTCAATCAAAAAAATCCTTTTATAGGTTTGAAGAAAGAAGGTTGGTCCATTACAAAAAACCTGACTACAGAATTACTTATCATATTGGTTGGGTTCTTCACTTTTGTTCCTGCAATTCAGGTAAGGTTTTTAGTGAGAAATATTTCTATAATTTATTTTTGCTTTGTTAAATGATTCCTTTAAATGTAGACTCTATGAGTTAAAAAAAACCTTTTGCAAAATGTAATATTGTTTTTATAAAATTTAATGTTTGTTGTTGTCAGTTTTTTTTTTTTTTTTTTTTTTTTAATAGATAAAATTTAATATTAATTTTTAGAATATAAAGTATATTTCTGTGCTTATGTGTTTTAAAAACATTTTTGTATAAAAAATTTTTAACCAGTGGTTTCTAGTTGAAATTTGGTTCACCAATCTTATTCATGCTTTTTTGATGTCCCTTTTGTTCCACCTTTCAACTTATTCCCACAAACAGCTGAAAGGTGGTCCAAACTCTCCTGTGGTTATTTTCCAACTGCATATGACTTTGAGATCTTAAAGTTTAAAGTTGATTCATTCATGATTCGTACATCCAATCTATATTTTTATAATATCATCTTTACTCATTGTCCACTTATTATATCTTACTGTCATATTATCATAACTCTTTTTCACAAAGTAGCAGCAATTTGGCTTTGTTTAAGGTGAAAGAAGTAATTTATAAAAAAAACTAAAAAATATTTGAATGGCTAATGTCAGATGTGAATAACAACTTCTGTCAATGTATGAATTGCATTCAGTATTTTTTTATTTTGTAAAGATGAACTTGTTTCATATATTATTTTTTTCTTTAATGCACTTGATTTTTAATTTTTTTTTTTTTTGTTCTTTATGTTGGTTCATATTAGAATAGATAATTTACATCACAACATATAAGCATTACCTTAAAAACATGTTGATTAAATGTCTAAATAATGAATTATTTCCTTTCCACTACAAAAATACAATTTTTTTATCCCTCCCACCAAGAGTCATGAGTAGAGAGAATTAAGTGTAAATCAAAGAAGGAATAAATCAATTAATTTTAAAATGTTAAGAAACAATTTCTAAGAAAAGATATGACTAGACATTTGGAAGGATCTTTTAAAAGTAACTTATACACTTGCATGAATGAAAGAATTAGACATTTTTGTTATTGCCTTAGAGCTCAACTCATTATCATCATTAAAAGGTTGCTAACAGCATGAAATCTCTTGAGTCTCTCTTGCCATTTGTCTCTCTTGGATATTGCTCTTACCACGTTCTCTAGACGGTATCTAGTGTCCACACAGGGCTGGTTAATGTAGGTTTTTGCTGGTTAGCCTACACTGGTGAATCCATTGAACATTGCTTATGAGTTTGTCCTTTCTTCTCCAGCAGTGCCCAATATGTCTTGCTCATCTTACTTGGATGATTGGTGAGATGGGAGGTAAGTGGTTGTACAGCTACTGTTTTGTTGGATGCTGCTTCCAGGAATTATTCAAAATAGCAAGCAGTATCCTTGTCATTTCCATCTAGCTTTTTCTCCAAGTGTTTTGCTAGTCCAAGTAGTGCAACTATATTATAGTACAGACATGGCTACAGCTTGGAAAAATTCCTATTTTATTTTATCTGAATAAAAATATTTGTTATATAATGTGGTTGTAATTCTCTAGTAAGGTATGATCTCTAGAAGAGAGAGACATTTGTGATAGACATGCACTTGGAATTTAGACAGGCCTATATCATTGCTTTGACCCAGAAGAATTTTTAGAGCAGTTTTGTTATAACTGCTCAGATAAATGTCATCAGATGCTTCTTTTTTTTTTTTTTTTTTTTTATAAATGATTGAAAATAAAAATGATTAATTTTATTAATTGAAAAAGAAGAAAAATGTAAAGAATGAACTTATTTTATTTTTTTAATTTTTTTTTTTTTTTTTTTTTTTTTTTTAGGAGTTTTGTCTCTTTGCTGTTGTTGGCCTCCTGACAGATTTTTTTTTGCAAATGGCGTTTTTTGCTACAGTTTTGTCTGTTGACATTCGAAGAATGGAGGTAAGTCATTGAGTTGATCACATAGATTTCATTGGTTGTCTTTGAATTTCATGAATGAAAATTGAACTACACAAAAAATGTAAATATAACTGTACAATTTTGCAATTACTTAACTTCTAGATATAAAGTAACCCTAGACAAATTGACATGCCATTAAAATCAATCAATCAACTCAAGTCATTTGATGTCTAAAACCATCCTTTCTTTGTATTGAATTTTGATAGTGCTTTGTTTCCTTGACAACAAGCTATTTTTAATTTTAGATGAGTGTGTTGTAAGTAAAGATTGTTTGGAAAATTATGGTTGAGTTTACATTTAAATGTGTAATAAAATCAAACATTATTTCATTATTAAAAAGTTGAATTTTTTTTTTTTGCTTAGATTATGTTTGTACTTTTAACTCCATTCAGATATTTTCTCTTTTCAGTTGTCTGATTTGCACAAACAAACTATCCACCCTAGCATCACAAACAGTGACGGTGATCCAATTGATCCATTGGGAACTGAACAGCAGGGAGTCAAGTCTAGTACAGTTCATAGCAGCAGGCAGAATGCTCCGAGTGTAGAGCCTCCATCTTTTACCCACATGGAAGATGAGTTCTTTAATAATCCTACCATTTTGCAGTTGCCAAGGCGACTACAAGTGTGGTTCTTTTTGGCAAGAACCAGAATTGTGCAACGTCTTATCATGGTAAGTAATTATATATGTCTAATTAATGTTGTTGCACTTATTCTGTGACTTACAATCAGATTTTGTTCTGACTGGCATATTGTATCTCAAGATGGTTGGACAATTATTGCATTATTTATTACCTATCTTTCATTTTAAAAATATGATTGTTTTTAATTCATTTTAAAAATTTGTTGGGAAATAAGAGTAAAGGTGACAATGTATTTTTTTTTTTTTTATTGTAAAGCATTGTATACAAATAATTTAGAAAAAAGCTTTGAAAATGTGTTTTACAATGGAAGATGTACTGAAAAGTTCTCAGCCTGGCCAAGAAGAGAAGGACCTAGAGCCATGAAGTATCTACTGTAATTAGTTGTGTTAAACATGCACTCTCCAACTTTCAGCTGGAAAAAACATCTCTTGTGTAAAATACATATTGACTTTTTGGAATTTCATTGCAGCTAGATTTAACCTTTGTTCAACTTTTCATCCAGTTTGTATTGACTAAAATAAGAAATTATATAGTTTACATAATAATTTGAAACACGAAATTTACTCTATATTCAGGGCAAAGATAAGGACATGTTTGGATGAAAATGTAACACTTTAGTGAAAATAAATTCAAAAAAGAAGAAACAAATTATAAACAAACACATATTCCAGGGCTATTTCTCTGTAATGGTATAAAACAAATGTTTGTTACATATTTGTTAGTTTGGGTCATTGATATAACTTACTTTTGGTCATACCATCCCAAATATGGTGATGCCATGTAGCCCCCAAAAAGTTTATATTTAGTCCTTGTACTTAATACACACCATTAACTTTTGGGGCTGAAAAGATTTAGAAAAATAGTGTATCTTATACACAAATGATTATGATATGTGATTTTATATTTGTCCTGTAGTTTAATGTACTTGCCACATCATTTCTCAAGTTTCTTTAACTGTTCCTTACTATCACAGAAAAATATCCAACTAGAATTAGAAAGATGAAGGATATACTAATCAAAAAAATTACACTGGAAGAAATTTAATCTTTTTTTTTTTTTTTTTTCTCCTGGCTTCATATATACTACAGATATACAATGAATTCAAGGAGTAACTTGCATTTTTACACATGCATATATATATATATATATATATATATATATGTGTGTGTGTGTGTGATCAGATTGTGAAGACAGTGAACGTCACTTAGTGACTAGCTGTCACTAAGCATTATTGGCTCTGTGTCTATGCTATCCTTACTTAGATATACATGCTCTCTCATTGATATTGAACACTCTTTATTTATAAATATAGCAGACTACTTTTTACATTTATTTTTTTATTTATTCATTTTTTTTTTTTTTTCTTTTTTTTTCCAAATATTCAAAAGTTATTTTTTAGATGTACATAAGTATGTACAATCTTAACTGAAAAATAAGTAAGCTTTAATTTTAAAAAAATTTTAAAACCTTTTGATATCATTCATTCTTGTATTGTTTTATCAACTAGGAATAGTTACTTGAAACCATATAATTGTGCATGAATTATTAGTATTAAGAATAGTTACTTGAAAAAAAAAAAGACTGACTTCGGCATTAAATAATGTAAACATGTATAGCTGGGCTCCATTGGCTCAGCCTGAATTTCATATGAATAAATATTGACAATACTTCATGTAAAAAGATGAATAAAAGATAGGTATATACTGTTTGTCTTTTAAAATATTTCTGTTATTTTCTTTGTTTTGTTTTTCAGTTGGGGACTGTCATTTGGATTATTCTTATCTTGTACAAAGCAGGACTTATAGCTTATCTAACTAAATATATAATGAGTACAATTGATGATGGTTGGCTCTTGAAAAATGTAACATCTGCTGATGATAGTTCAGGATCATATTTGGGAGGTAAATACGATGATGACACTGATTCTTTAGAACATACGGATTTAGAATTGTGGCGACAACTTTCCTATAAGCACTGGCCAACACTTTTTGGTTATTACAATATGAGTTTATGTGGCAGGTTAGTATTTTTTGCTTTTATTATTCTTAGAAAAATGTTATCTTCACCAAGAAATATTATTATGCATTTTTTTAATCTTTTTTTTTTTTTTTTTTTAGGAAAAATGTCTTATCTTTGCATGAAAAGTTTTAATAATATCCTTACAACTTCTTAGTAAACATATAATACTTAATCATTATTAATCTTGACTAGTGTTTTCTATCCTGTTGTCAGGGCTTAGAGTACACTGACTGTATTCTTTGCAGATGTTGTAAAACTCCTATTCTCAATAAAAAGGGTGTCCTGTCTTTGACATTAAACTGCATCTAGCAGCAAGGTTTCAGTTCTGGAGCTTTAGGGAGTGTAGAGTACCTCTTCATTGTCATTACTTCTAGGTCCACTCTGACCTGAAGTTGTAGTACCTGTTAGGGTCTTATCTGTGTGTCAAATGAAATTGTTTAAAAATTATTAGTATTAGATAGAAATACTTAAGATTGTATAACTGTGTGCAATTCCTTAAACTCAAGGCATAAAATAACCCTAGAGGGGTTGACTTGCCATTAAACTCTATCATTGATAAGTGTTTTCTTACGTCTTATAATTTTTAGTTGTTTGTTATTTTATTAAATTTTGAGTTATTCCCTGCTATAGGTTAAATAATATCACTACTGCTCTTCTACAAGGATGGCTTTTGCATTAAATAACCCACAAAATCTGATATGCCATTAAACAAAGAAACCAAACCAAAATTTGCTCAATTAGGGCTGTATAATACACTAATTGCATCTCTGCAGAGGAGTAAGATCCCCCCCACACACACAATTAGTGTCCTGATATGACACTAAACCATCTGATGGTGAGGCTCCAGTCCTGGAGCTTTGGGGTATGTAGAGTAGCCCTTCATTGCCATGTTCACTCTTTATTGGAGTGGTAGTACCTATTAACGTCCCATCTATGGATCAAATAGTGATGTTTAACCTCCAAGGGTTGATATGGCATAAAACCCAACCAACCAACCCAAGACAAATTGATTATTTGGGTTGTCATTTTTCTGACGAGAACATCATGGGTTAGAGATCATAATAAAGGATAAGCTCTTGGTGAAACTTGAACTCTTGTTCTATTTTGCTTTGTTTATTGCACCAGCTGC
The DNA here is from genome assembly GCA_963585895.1 of Sepioteuthis lessoniana. NCBI lineage: Eukaryota > Metazoa > Mollusca > Cephalopoda > Myopsida > Loliginidae > Sepioteuthis > Sepioteuthis lessoniana. The sequence goes on from OY757919.1 coordinate 75,166,695, forward strand.
TTTATCAAGTAAACTAAGGAAGCCATTGCTTTGCAGAAGCTCAGATAAAACCTATAATTCATCCTTTACTCTTTCTTTCAATCACTTAGCATTAAATATTTGATAGCGTGAGATACAACATTTGACGTAAATAGAAAAATATTTTGGAGAGTCACTTCATTGTTAGAATTATAACCACTGTAGCATTTTAGTTTTAAGAATTAATAAGACATACATTTAAAGAATAAAAATGAAAATATTAAAGCTTTTCTTTAGTTAAAGTTACAACTTTCACTGTGATTATAAATTGTAATTTAAGAAATTTGTCAATTGTTTGAAAGCCCTTTGTCTTTAAGTAAAATAAGAAATTTTTCATGTTTTTTTTCCTCCACCAGATTTGTGACAATACTTCCCAGTATTCATTTGTCAGCTGTGATCAGCCCAGAAGCTGCTATAAAATTCCATCATCCCAATGAGAAATTACACAGAGGAAACATTGTTAATTGGGAGGAATACTTACCTGGCAGGAAGAGTAGTGATTTGGACAGTGGTCAATTTACACGTTATTATATGTTTGAAGGAGAGTCACTGCTCACCGTGTGTCTTGGTCTTCTCAGTGTTTTCCTTACTGCATATTTTATGTTTATGCTTTACAAGTGTCTCTGTTCTCGAAGGTGGGTAACTTTTTTTCTCTCTTGACTTTTCTCTTGTATAGTCTTGTTTGTGGGGCATAGAATACATTGTATCCTCTGCAGAGGAATAAAACCCACCACTCAGACCCTACCCAAATAAGGAACATTGCTAGAAGGCAAAATATTGAAATAAGATATACACTACCAGTCAAAAGTATTTGGTCTCCTTCAAAAATTTTTTATTTCTCATCTTAAGTGTTATTTTTAATGAAACAAATTAAGCACTACAATGTTTTTATTTATTATACAAAATAAAAGTCTTCCTCGGTAACTTTGACCTTAGTATAACCTGATATCTTTTGAGGGTGTTTTTCTTTAGTACTAAGAATAAAATTTCCCAGAATGACAGTGGATTATGCTGTTAGGAGACATCAGGAAATGGGGCAAAAGAAGACCAAAAATTGGGCTGGTAGACTAAAAGCAACAAGAGCAGAGAACAATTTCATATGAGTCCCTAGCTTGTGTGAAAGAAGGCTGACTACTCCAAACATCACTGTACAACTGAATAAGTGTTGTGAAAAAAATATGTCAACATCCATTATGAGGAGAAAACTCTGTGAAGCTGGCCTATATGGCAGAATTACTGTTAAGAAACCACTGTTGAAGAAGCAAAACAATGTCAAAAGGCTCTAGTGGGCTAAGGTGCACAAAATCTTTGGGTCGAATAGGAGGGTCTATGTGTGTCAAAGAGTTGTTGAAAGAGCTGCAACCTCCTGTATCACACCAACCTTAAAGCATGGAGGAGGCTCTGTTATGGTAGGTGTGTGTAGGGGGGCTTTTGCCAATTGCAAAGTCTGGAATTTGCTCCAGGTGAAATGCAAATTGAATCGGACTGGCTATCACAGTATAGTGCAGCATCATATGATCCCATCTAGAACACAGCTTGTGGGTCAAAGATTTGTACTCATGCAAAATAATGACCAAAATCATACTAGTAAACTCTGCCAGAAGTACATTAAAAGTAAAGAGGAACACCATGTCTTTTAACTGATGTCTTGGCCAGTGCAATCATTAGACTTAAATCCCATTGACCTGGTGTGGGATGAACTTGACTGAAAACTCAGAGCTAAACAATCCACAAGTTCAGCTCACCTCTGGTAACTCTTGCAGGAAAGCTGGGCGGAACTAATCTTCAGTCCACCTCCAGTATTTGGTGGGAAGGAAGCCGAGAATCTGTGAAGCAATGATAGTGGCCATAAGGGGGTTATTTTGATGAATCAAAAGTTTAAGAAATTTTTTTGTGTTTTTTTTTGGTTTAATTAGTATTTAATTTGGCTCATGAAAACTCATATTTAGTATAATAAATAAAACCATTGTGGTGTTTGAATTGTTTCATCAAAAATAATAGTTTGAGAGGATGAGAAATAAAAATTTTTGAGGGTGGCCGAATACTTTTGGCTCTGTGTGTGTGTGTGTATATATATATATATATATATATATATATATATATGCTTTTTTTTCTTTAGATTAAAAATAAACTTGTATTGAAAGTATGTGATGAGTAAAATCACACTTCTACACATTTTTATACTCTATCAGTGGAGCTTAGTATATACTGACTGTATCCTCTGCCATGGGGTAAGACCTTCTCTCCACAAAAAAATGGGAAGTGTGGAGTATCCCTTTGTTGCTGTTACTCCCAGGTCCATTCTGACCTGTAGTGGTAGTACCTGTTAGGGTCCTATCTATGGGTTAAGTACATGTGTTTTGAAAATTATTGGTAATACTTGAAACCATTTAACTGTGTACAAACAAATGATTGTTATAAAATATTGGTATTAGATGAGAATACTATGTGTAAATTATTTTTCTTAGTTGTATAATATTGAGTAAATATTTGATATCATACAACTATTTAATAAAAATAATATGCATGCAGTATTCTTATCTAATACTAATATTCTATACACAATTATGTGGTTTTAGATAAATATCTAATAATAATTGATATTCAATAATGTGTACACATGATTAGACAAGTGCCAGTGTAAAAAAAAATTGCAATGAAACATTAAAAATATGACTGTTATCAAACATTTACAAATGAATAAAATTTTGGCATTAGCTAATCCATAAAGAGTTGATATGTCATTAAACAAATATACCAGACCTAATTCTTGCCTCAATAAGCTGCTTTTATCATATATAGCATTTAATGAACAAACCATAATTTTTAGCTATACGAGCTGATAAAAATATTTCTACTGCATCCAGTTATATTAAGAGAAAACATTCAAACATTTCTTTATACTTTCAAAACTACTGTAATACAATCAAAATTAGTGCAATACCATAAATACACAATTTAGTCTTGTATCTAATGTATTCAGCAGTTTATTGTGTTGGAATATAACATCTGTGCTTATCATAGAATAATATTCATAAGTGTTCACAATTCTAGGCTAATATTTTAAAAACAGGATATTGTATATATGACTTGGTCTAATTTTCTGTTAGTCTGACCCAACATGTTTCTGCATAGCATAGCTAATGCTTTGTTTTTGAAGTGAAAAATTGTTCGTTACACAAATATATATGGTAAACTATTCTTTTCTATTGTAAAATCCATTTTTGTAATTGCACTTTTTTTCTTAAAGTTACATTCTGGACAGTATTTTATTGAATTTAATATGGGGATGAACTGAAAAGTTCAGATGATTATGTCATATTTGAAATTAATGACTTTTTTATCAATGAGATTCAAGCACTGCATTACCAATGAAAAAAAAAAAGTTAGAGTTGGGCAGTTTGGCAATTTATGTTTCGGTTTTGTTTTATTAATCCTTGATACCATAGTTTTCAATTTGGTTTTTCATTTAGTATTTTTGCTTTCTAGAGAAGCCATTCATTTTCTTGTGTAATGATAGTATTTCCAGTTGATATCTGATTTTGTTTGAGATGGACAAATTTGCAACTTAGTTTTTTCACCTCGCAATTTCTCGTGTATTTCTTGTCCAATCTTAAAAATATTTATATGGCTGGAAAGAAAATAAAATAATCTTTCTAAGTAAAATAAAATCTAACATGAAGGTGAAACTGGCAACTATTTTTATTTTTACTTGCTATTTTGTTGCTAACTTAATTTTACCCCAAAAAATATTTTTTTGAAAACTGAAACAAATAGATTTCAGACATCATGTATTTCCTCTTTTTTTTTCTATCTGAAAACATTCTGTGATATGAAAGATTTCCTAGTCATATATTATATTTCCTTTTTTTTTATTTATTTTCTTCATTTCTTTTGTGAACAAATAGATTTCACATTTATTTCCTAAAACTAGTCTAAGGTTTTTATCATATTTTTTTCAATCTTTTCCTCTTACCAAGGTATAAATGTTGATAAATTGAAAGTCTTTTTCAACAGTGTTTCCTAGGATATGGTCACTCAGTAGTAATTGCACTAAACTAAACAATTTTGGTTTCATAAATTTCAATACAGTTTCAGTGGGAAAATGAAACCGAAAAAAAGTTGCTTTTTTTTTTTCTTCGGTGAAACTGCCCATCTCTAAAAGAGGTATGTAAACTGCAAGAAGGACTATGCTAAACCTCTTTTTGTCATAGTCCATGAGAGTATCTTGGTCAGTCTATGAACTTTTCAGCTGACCCTCGTATATTTCAGAGTTTTGAGAAATATTTTATTTATTTGAGTGATGTTTAAAAGTTTCATGAATTTAATCATGTTTTTAGCCATATTGTTAGTCCTAAGCAGTAATGCTATGTAATTATTTTATATTTTAAAGAACTATTAATAAACATAAGTAGTAATGTTAAGTAAGTATCATTTTAGTAAGACAGTTAATTTTTTTTCTGTTGTAGTTTGGAAACTTTACTGGGAATGGAGTAGCGTCCTCCCCTACACCTTGGTGTAGTAGCTATCGAAAAGGGAGCCTTCGGGTCACCCTCGACTATGGTCGCTAACTTTACTTACTTTGGAAACTTTGATTTAGTGCAACATGGCTTCCCACTTATCATTTATTTTTTGAGACCACTTTTTCTTTGATGAAGAACCACAGAAATTTTATTAAAATCTTTCCCTGTATCTAAGAAGCATATATATCAAATTTAGTAGCTCAGCACCAAACCATTTAGTTGTCTATTAAGGACAGACAGACAAACTTTTCTCAATTATTGATTGTTTTTTAATTATTAATATACTAGGATGTGTTAAAAATTTTGCAATATTTGGAAACTGTAGATTCTGAAGCTGTGCTCTAAGCTGTTGAAGCAAATCTGGTGAGTAACGCTTAACATCTCATAGTCCAGTATAGTTCACTTTCATGACCTTGCCTCATTAATTGACCTCAGCTCAGCACAGAGGTTAGCAGATGTCTGCAAAGAACTTCTGATAAACTCACACAATCTGTTTCTTCAAGAGGATAATAATGTGTGATGAAAAGTTCTACATGTTAGAACTGCGGAAAAGAAGGGTTAAAGAGTGGTTAAGCAAGAACCAGCTTCTGTAACCTGTCGCCAACCATGAGGTGATCTACATCTGTTGAAACTCTGGCGGATTAATTTGCTAAGAGTTTTTATTTTTTTCAGATGGTTAAACTATTGATAGCAACAGCTGGAGTAGAGGTAATCATTGTGCAATAAGAATACCTGGCATTGGTTAGCAGAAAATGAATGCTTCTGCTACAAGACAATGCAAGACCTCATACTACTTGAATGACCTGGAATAAACTGCCAGAATTTGAAGGAATTGAACTGATGCTACACTCAGAATATAGTTTGGATCTAGCTCCTTTGGATTATTACTTGTTCCAGTGCTCATGAGACTTCACAAACCAAAACTTCAGTGAAGGAGTTCTTTGTCTCAAAGGACAAAAACTGGTATTAGGATCAAAGAACTAGCAGAAAGGTGGCTTTGGACAGTGCAACATAATGGCCTCTATTTTAAAAGCCAAGTTGCTTTTATTGTAACTTGAATATAAAGCAAATTAGCAAAATATTGCCAAACTTTTGACTCACCTCAGTTGTATAATGTTATTAATATAGATATTGCTTTTATAAGTTATAATTCCAAATTTTAGTGATTTGATTTTGATTTTTTTTTTTTTTTTGTCCCTCAGATATGATAAATGGAGACAAAATTGGAATAAATCAAGACAGTGGCGTAGGAAAGGTGGAGAGCGGCCAACTAGTTATGTGAAGCAGATACAAGAATCCATTCCATTGATTTTAAAAGGACATCTACAAGTAAGTGACTCTTTTCTTTACGCTTACCTGATTAAGTGTTCTTGTTGGATATAGCATCATTTTCCTATCCTTTTTTTTTTTTTTATGTATGTTTCTTTCTTTTTTCTTCTTTCACTTGAGTCTATCTAAGTTTTTTTATCTCATTTCAAAATGTGCATGCCAAAGAGGAAGGGACCTTGAAGTAAGTGAGTTCAATTCCATTTGCATAATTACGTTCACTGTTGTACTAATGCTCTTGGAGAAAGACATGAACCCCCTTATCCTCCCAGCTATGGGTTAAATAATATTACTACTCTTCTTCTACAAGGATGGTTTTATCATTAAATAACCCATGAAGTTTGATATGCTATTAAATAAAGAAGATACTGAGACCATAAAAAAAATCAATTTGTTTATAGTCTTGGAAGAGTCTATAAGTTAGAGAGGAAGGTTCCATAATACAAACTTAACATTGATCTGAATCAGTTGTCTAAATTCCTGAGAGGAAGCTTGATGATTTTTATCATTAAGGGTTTTCGGACTATTGTCTTCATCTTTATTGTTATTTCCACAACGTTTCGGATGATATGTCCTGAATATGAGCACAGGTAAAAAAAATCATGCATAATAGTAGTAATTCTAGTCAAGAACATTAAGTTTATAAGTCCCCAAAATTCACTCTGAATTGTCCAGCAGCAGGACACATGGCATAATGGTTATAGGCATTGTTTCTCTAAGCTTCTAAGGAGACAATCATCTGGAGGTTGCAGGTTTAATCCTGATAGCAGGTGAGTAACAATACAGGAATACTTAACACTAGTACCCAGTTATGGCTAACGGAATCAGAGCTGGTGACCCCCATGGATTCAATAAAGGATGTCGTTCAAAGTTCCGTGAAGGTTCCCGAGTTTGACAAACGCCTGATGATCTGAATCAATTTGTTCAAATGGTAACTTATTTAGCTGTAAGGTCACACACGACTGATTTAACCACCAGTTTGGCTATACAAGGTTTTTAACTTATGGATTTTGGGTTAAATCTTTTTATAAAATTATATAATGACAATGAATTTCTTTCTTGCAAGTGCTGAACATATTGATATAAAATTTAAGATGCGTTTTGGCAACCATCATCTTTCAAACAAAGAAATTGAAGTTGGTCTATCCACAAATAAAAATGCTACATCAGTATTTCTCAATAGGGTCTGTATCCCCACCTTGTGAAGAGCATTAGAAGCATTAAAAGGCAGTAACTTTCATAAGAGTATAATTTAGGGGCAGTATTTTGAGTGGATATTTGCACAAATTGATTGGGAAACACTGTTTTAAACTAAGATATCTGCCCTTTTTTTTGTGTGTGTGTGCTCACTTTTGTTATGGAATATTTGTGAACCAAGAGACTAAAGGTTCAATGGATTAAGTCTTAAAGTTTTGATAGTCTATATTGTCTTAACTTTTCTATTGTTTTTAGGATGTGGAATGTGTCAAGACTGATGGTCAATTGATTGTCAGTGCCTGTCTTGGAGGAAGTCTTATGGTATGGGATTCGTTTACAGGAGAATGTATTACAGAAATACAGAGGCGCAAGTAAGTGTTTCAACTTGATGATTTTGTGGCATTTTTAATCTTCTTAACATGATTCAGACCAAACCAAATCCTAAACTTTATTCAACTTATTCAAAATGCACTTTTATATCTTAATATTATTATGAGTCAAAAGTTTTGCAATATTTGGCAATGTGAAGCACAATTCAGCAGCTTTGGATGTCTTGAAAATAATGAAGTACACTGGACTGAGATGCAGATCTTGCCTGATACTCTTTGAGTTCTGCTTGCTAGCTTGGAGCATGACTTTAGAATCTATGCTTTTAGGCATACCTGACCTTGCCTGATTGTCAAGGTTCTTGTAATCTGAGTGGCAAAATTTCTTGAATCATCTGGTTACTGGACCGTGTTCAATTGCACTTTTACCTTTTGCACAAGTGTTTTTGGGTACTTTGCAGTTTTATTGTCCAGTTTGAACTTGTAAAGCATAAATTTCTGAATTAGACTACATTGCATGTTCATCTGTACAGCTTTCAAATCACATGCAATGAAGCAATGCACATGTTGGCACACTAACTACCAGAATACTACCAACCACAATAGTATCTTCCATGGCTTGAACTACTTCAGTCGTCTGCTGTAAACTTATCAAAATAATGCAAAACTCAACTTAGTAATAATGATTCACGATATTTCATGTAAAAAGTAAAATTAAATGAAATAGAACTTTGATGTTTTGCATTTTAAAAACATTTCTATTTATAATATTTAATTCCCTTTCAAGCTCTCTTTCAATTCTGTTTGAAAATGGGAAAAAAAAAAACCTTTGTTGTTCAATAATTATAATTTTTTTGGTTATCTCAATGTTATCCTGTTTTGATGGGTTTGTTTTGTTTCAAATATTTTTTCCATTTGAATTTTTTTTTTTTTTAATTTGGATATGGTTATTCCCCACCCTAACCCTACACATTTTTTACAAGGCACTGTCTGTTTCTTCTGGGTATGTATTGGGCTGTTTTACTTCCCTTCTCAATCTTCAGAGAGTTAACAGTTCATTCTTTTCTGAAAATGTTTTTTTTTTTCTCCCACTGTTTCTTCAAGATTTCTCTTAGACTTGTATGTGTTTGTGTGTGTGTGTTTTCTATTTATATATATATATATACACACACACACACACAAAACGTGTTTCTGTGTGAACAAAAATAGGAAGAATAATATTTTTTTATAATTACTTTTTAATTCTTTTCATTTAGTTTGATTTTAGGTCATTGTCAGGAAAATGTAATATCCAGAAAAATTTTTAGACAGCTGTTTTAAAAAAACTTATATACTGCAAAAGAAGCAATAAAAAATAAACCTACCAATGAGCCATGTTCATATGTTAAATGAAGATTATTCTTATATGTTTAAATGTATTTTAAAAACAGAACTTGTGTGTATATATATATATATATATATATATATATATATATATATATATATATATATACCTGTAGTTGGTGTTAAAATTATTTCTTATGTAACATTTTGCTTTTTTAAATTGAATTACATTGACCAGAAAATCCAGCAAACACTTATGCACAACATACAGAAATACAGCTGTTTTGACCTTATTAGATCTCGTCAGCAGTGTATACCATGATCTCCACCACTGGAGATTGAACCAGCAACCACAGACTGCAGAGCCGAAACTCTACAACTGAGCCACATACATGTGATGCCAAATTAACTAGTCATGGTAATTGTGCAGCCAATTAACCTGAATGTGTCTTGTAAGTTACATCTGTACTCTTTACAGAAGACACGGTCACCTCCAGGGCCACATCTTCCCAAAGGATTAGATATACGCATCTGTGTAGTTATTATGACAATGATTTCCTTTTTAAGTAGAGGAGTTATATTGTAAATTGAAACAGCTGTCCAGTGTTTCTGTAAGTCATGTGTAAGTGTTCACCGGATTTTCTGGTTGGTAATTCAATTTACAATATAATTCCTCTACTTAAAAAGAAAATGTACATCTATTTTGCTTTTAATCAAAATTTTGAGAATGCTCCACATGAAAGTGTGAAACATAAGTAAACAAGAAACTTTCTTCATGGATTGACTGAAAAAAATGGATAGAATCTGTTGAAAAATGTGTGCCACTAAATAGTGACAGTGTTGAAAAATAAACTTGTAATTTTAAAAATAAAGGAATTTACTTTATTTTAATACGAATTCCATTATTTGGTCTAAAATTTGTTTACATTAGAGACCTTCTAGTTCTCTTAACTGTCTCCATCCATAAATCCTAGGTGGTCACTGGTATGAATAAATAATTGTATTTACCTCTGATTGTTTATAATACTGGGATCTTTCTACTAGCGTTAAAAACAATCTCTCAATGAAAACCACCTGGTGGCAGCCATATTGAAATACATATAAAACAATGTTTCCAGTATAAAAGCCACCAGTAGACCATGAAGGAGACAGCCATATTAGAGTGAGATAAATAGAACAGAACTGAGAGATTGAGCTGATGACATCATACTAACCAATATAAACATTAACACTTGGATTTCTTATCTTTTTGAGCAGAGTGGAGAGGTTAATAATTTCCTATTGATCTTAGAGTAGAATTGAGTGTAATAGTAAGATTCTAGTGATCTCATCTTGATATAGTAGGGAATAATTTACTAGCTTTGTCTTGAGACAGGAGGTGAGTAATAAATAGTTACCTTTCATATCAGCTGCTGGTGTTCAATTTCAAGTCAAATCTCATGATTCATAATCTCTTCATTGTGATCAAGGAATAGAATGGCCTTGTAAGCCATTTGAGGTTACTCTCTGGTGGATGTAGTGATGAACAATTACCTGACTAGAAATTAATCTTCTTTTTTGTGTATGTGTGTGGGAGGGAGGATTGGAATGCACTGCAGACTGAAGCTGTAGAAGCTCTCTTGATCCCATTCCTGAAACCAGTGTTATATTCTTGTCTTATGACCCTTTTTTTATCACTACTCTACAAACGGTGAATTATGCAGTGTTCTTGTCAAGACAACTTTCTCTTCTTTTCTCTCTTTTTCTCTTCTCCTGTGTTACCATACACAAATATAACAATCTTTTAAATTTTTGTCTTGGGGAGAATTAGTTGTGAATGTTAATTAGTTTATTGATTTTAATATTGAATATACTGGATGATAAGAAAAAATGTCAACACCCTTATTGGAGCAACTTTATGATATAATTTCAAACAGTCTCCCCATATTTACCATCCTGGTCAACACACTTTTTGAATCTCCTACAAGTGATTAAAAAAAATGTTAATATTTGTATGGGAATATCTTTTAGAAAAGCAGAGCTGATACTATTGAGACCACCTGGGGAAAATTCCTATAACATGCTGACAGGAGATTTTAAAATCATAATATCATGAAGGAACTCCCATAGAAATGTTAACAATTTTTTTGAACACCCTGTATTTGTAATATTGTCCCCAACTTGGTTGTTATCATAGTCATAACATTTCAGCCATTTTTAGGTGTCTCTCATAGTCAGTAATTTGGAAATTTTGACCCAAACTCTTTATTCAGTCTATACAAGTAGATTGTTTTTCATTTATTTTCTATGCATAGATAATATCTTCTGAGTTAATTTTTTCTTATGATGAAGCTTGTCTGTTTTCCACTGAACTAGAGTATCTGACTTCTGTGCACAACCTGACCCAGAGATTGAACTCAGTACCAACAGGTAATTAGATACACTTTAACCAATGCTTTTTATATACTAGACTGTGTTTCTTGTAAGATCTGGTGATGGTAACTTAGAGCTTTAAAACTTTGCCCAGTTGGCTGGGGCTGTAGAATATGCCAACTGCTTCCCTGCAGAGGGGTAAGACCCACCCCCAATGAGTGTCCTGGATATGAAACTAAACAATCTGAATTAATGAAGTAATGCTGGAGCTTTGGGGAATGTGGAGTATCCCTTTATTGCCGTCTCTCCCAGGTTCGCTCTGACCCGGAGTGATAGCACCTGATAAGTGTCCTATCTATAGGTTAAATAGAACTAAACTGTGGTTTCTTGACTTTACTGGGTTTTTTTTGCATTTAAACTGCGTATTCATGTTAAACTGAATTGTTTGAAATAAAACTGTTTTGACATCTAAACTGTGTACTTATGCTAAACTGAATTATCAGAAATAAAACTGTTTTGATATTAACTCTGTGTATTGGCCAGTCAGCTGGGGCTGTAGGATACACCAACTGCACCTCTGCAGAGGGGTACCCCCCCAATGAGTGTCCTAGATATGACACTAAACAATCTGATGGTGAGGCTCCAGTGATGCTGGAGCTTTGGGGAATGCAGAGTATCTCTTTATTACCATTGCTCCCAGGTCCACTCTGTCTCAGAATGGGTAGCACCCGATAGGGCCCTATCTATGGGTTAAATAGAACTAACTGCATACTTATGCTAAACTGAATTGTTTGAATTAGAATGTTTGACTAAACTGAATAGCTTGAAATGGAAATGTTTTTGACAATTAAACTAAGTACTTTGCTAAACTGAATTGTTTGAAATGGAACTGTTTTTGACATTGAAACTTTACTTACGCTAAATTGAATTGTTTAATTTGGAACTGTTTTGACATTTAACTGTGTGTAAACAAAATCTGTACTTATACTAAACTGAATTAGCTGAATTTGAATTGTTTGGATAAACTGAATAGCTTGAAATAGAAATGTTTTTGACAATTAAACTGTGTACTCATGCTAAACTGAATTGTTTGAAATAGAATTATTTGCATAAAAATGGATTTGGCATTAAATAACCTACAAAGGTTGATATGCCATAAAACCCAAACAACCAACCAAGCAACTTTAAAACTAATGTTGTTTATCTGCCTCTCTATATTTTTTTTATATTAATTGGAGTACATCAGTGTATAATCTTATTATAATCCACCAAATGTCTGTTTGTCTAAGACTCTATTATTCTTTGTCCGATTTCACTGAACTTTCAGGAATTATTAGTCTTGCCTAGAAAGGTTTTAAATTTCTAAGGGATCTATCCTGGACTGGTTTTTAGGGGGGATCTGTCTCTTAACCTCTATGTTTAACTGTAAAAAGGTGTCTCTCTCTCTAACCACACTTACCTACTCTCTTGGTAAACATTATGAGGAGCAAGTGGATCCCTCCCTGTCTATATGCACTTAGACTCTCTCTCTCTCTCTCTCTGTGTTATAGCTGAGTGTATTTTTTTGATTTTAGGTTAATACTACTTATCCAAGTTTAGAAAATAATAAAATTAAATATTTATTTGGAATATTAATTTTTAGGATTCTTTAAGCATATTTGAGACTTCTAAACAAACCTGAAGCTGTCTATCATATGCTATGCTTAGTTTAAATAAAGTAGTAACCTGTAATAGATAAATGATAAAAACAAATGAAACCTCTTTTGAAATATTAGATTGTTCGAAACTTTAATAAGTGACTTTGTTTTTTATTTTTAATAATGAATAGCTTATAACTTGTATGTAGTATAAATATGTACTGCTAGTAATGATAATTCTTTTTCTTTAATAATTAGCATTAAAGGCGTTTTAAAAATAATTTGTACCCAATTTGAGATGGGTATAGATATTTATTATAGATAAAACATTTCATCACATTTGACTGAAACTCAAATATATAAATATAGTAATTTTTGTAAAAGGAGACAAAGTTGCTTGTTGAGTTAAGTTAAAAAAAAACCCCAAAAAACCTTGAGATGTATGTAGAAAATCTACTTTTTGCTTTTAAGGTTGGTTTATTTATTTATTTATTGACTTATTAAACTCTTTGAGTTTTTCACATCAATTGTAACTGATGGTTTTTATTGAAGTTTGAGTCTCCTACCAAAGAAAAGCAATTATTTGAATATTTTCATATACTTTATTAATCACTGGGAAGAGTTTTTTTATAGACAGCCAAATGATTTGATGTAAAACTTCTAAATTTTGTCTGTATACTTATTCAACCCAGGGAAAGGTTTTAATGCCGAATATTTTATTCCTCCTAGAGAAAGTAGGGCTCTTATTTAGAGAGAATCTCAAACAATCAGAGAGAGACTATGTTGCTACAAGGTGTTAATAATTGTCCAAAATTTAAATTTCCAAACTTATTAACATTTAATCAACCATTACTAATTAGAATTATAGGTAGTTCTTCAAGCTTCATTGATTATTATGAAGCCAGTCTTGATGCTTTTTTTTAACAAAATGTTTTTGGCAAAACACATAACTGTGCATGTACAGCACCATCTATACTTATCAGACCTAACTTCAAACAAAAAACAAAATTATTTTAATCAATCTCTTAAGTTTTACCTAAAAAAAAACTACAAATTTCTCTACAAAACCATTTTACTTGATATAGATAGGTACTTCCGCTAGTATTTATTAATTCTGTAAATATTCATATAATGTATATGCCACAAAGCATTGAATAAGATCTGCTGTATCAACTACCTGCCTAACTATATATATATATATATATACATGCACACACACACACACACACACACCATAAACCTACTTAACATCCTGTAGTTAAGGCTTAGAATATGCTAACTGTATCCCTTGTCAAGAGGTAAGACCAGTTGTAGCTCTAGACTACAGAAAGTGAGGAGACTACAGTTTGGGAAAATGCTTATAAGGTGCAAAAAAAGAAATAACAATAAAATAATAGCTTAATTATGAATATTCAATATAGGTACTTACTGGTTGATGGAATGGTTTTTATTTCAATATGAAATCCATTTTTTGGGTCATGGATGTTGCAAAAGGATCAATTGCTTTTTCATTAAAAATGATGATATCATTGGTACATTGTAGATTGACAGAAAGTTTTCTTACTCACATTTAAATTGTCTGTGTTATAAGCATAACCTGAGGCCAAACATTTTTTTTTATTTTTTTATTTTTTTTTTTTAGATCTTATTTTCTGATGCAGGTATCATTAGGGAATAAGAAAAGTTTTGGTAAACAGGCCAAAGCCTTTGTATTTAACAAATATTAGAATTTTTACCAACTTATTTTGGAAACAAGCGTAAAAAAAAAAGAAGCTATCAAAAGGAACTAAATAAAAAGTTAATCAGAGTTTGGTGATTTGACGTTTATAAATATTGATGGTAAAACACCAGAAGTAGTTATCATTATAGCAGGACCGAGTTCAACTTAATAGTTAAACAAGCAGCAGAACATATTAGAGAAGATATCCTTGAATATGCGTCAAAATTAAACAAACCAGCTTGGCCTTTGATTATTGATTCTTTAACAGATTCAGAAAAAGACTATACCACTGTGATAAATGAATTTTTTACATTTTTCTTATTAAAATTTAAAGATCACCCATGCACAAATTCTCTTAAGAGATTTATAGATTCATACGGTTCTGATTTAATTTTTATTGTGACAGATGGCAAAGTGATTATGTTTAAATATTTTCTATTGGGTGTAGGTCTACATAATATAACAGGATTGAAGTGACCTTTAATTATTCTTTCACATATGGGACATTGATTTGATAATAACCTTGTATGTGAGATTGAAACAGCTGAAACAGAGATTGCTCAAAAGCTTTATGAAAATGGAATTTGTGAACAACCACTGTTAGTAGAAACATCTGTATTGGCATTTTGATGGGCTGATGATTTCAACCAAATATTTGAATCTTCAACTGTTCATGGAGTCATAAATTAAAACTAACATTATAGAATCCTTCAAACCACAATGAGATAGTTATAGATATATAAAACTGAAGCCATGCCTGAACCCAAAGTCATCATCTGATGAAGGCTTTGTTAGAAGCAATGCTGTTGTATAAACATCAGTTATTTTATGATACCTACTTAGAGAGAAAATACCTTGAACTAGATGTAGATTATTTGTTCTTTCCCTTCAGTTTAGTTTAACCTTTTATGTCATAACTGTTAATTAAAAGAAGAAACCAATTATAATGTCCACACAAGTACCTTATTCAATCTCTAGAGCTATACAAGAAGAAAACAAAGGTTTCTAATATTTGTATTTTATCTGGCTGCTTTCAAGAATGCCTTGTGCAAAAGATCAGGTAGTGTTTGTGTTTTCTGGTCAGACTATTAATATTCAAAAGACTGCATGTTTTCAGCCTTAAAATTTACATAAATAACCTTTTTATCAATTATTGTTTACCGGAACTTATATTAATTTTTTTTTTCAGAATTTTGTTGTCTAAAGTTGAGTGGGGGGGTGTTATACACAAATAATTATGGTATTTTTATTTATTTAATTTTTACTTCAGTGCAAATCCCATGAAGAGAATTACCAATGTTAGCCAGTGCATTGACAATGATTTTGATAGGTCTGGAGAGAACCAAAATGACGACATGACAGCTTCTGAATTCTTTCACAGTATGGCTTCTGGGCTGGATGACAGAAGTAATCAGTCTTTCTTTGATGAACTGCCAGATTTATCAAGTACCATTGACAGTGATTTTGCTACTAGTGCAACAACTTCGCCATATGGCACTCCAGATATGACAACCCTCTCAAACCCACAGGGTTTTAATTTTGGTGCACGTTTTGATGGAGTTTATAAAGAACACATGAACCTGATGGAACAAGAAAGAACTTTTCGCAATAAGAAAAAACAAATTGAATTTTCAGACTTGGATTTTTCTTTTGAGGATATTGATTCAAGAAATAGTGGTTCAGCTGCAGGTAAGTTAGCATTTTTATTATTGAAAGGACATTGCAAAGTTTGAATTCTAAAATGATGTAGATTGTCATATTTATCATCATATCTGTAATTATTTACTTTTGTTCATCTTTTTTTAATTAAAAATTGACTTTGTAATTTTTTAGAAATGGTATTTTGTACAAATGAATTTTATAAAGAAACTAATAGTCTTTGTAAAGAGATTATTCATGCAGGGATAGGCATTTCTGCTTAGGATCAGATCATAACTCCCTGGCTTGTAGACTGGAATTTGAGGGTTGTATCAGAGCCTCTGCTTGTGTGAGCATGCATGCATGCGTATATATATATATATATATATATATATATATATATATATATTAAAATGAATAGGTCTGGAAATGGATTTTAATTTCCTGTTTTACGTTTTTATTATATTTGTGCTTTACATGTGTTTCAGACTTCATGGTCATCTTCAGGAGACTAATAATGGCTCAGGTTGTCTCTGCTTCTAGCTTTTACAGTGAAGATTATTCTGATAGGGGTGTGGTTCTTTTTAATTCAAGGTTTTTTTTGTTTAATTCTTTTATTTTATATATGTATTTACAAGTATCTACTTTGTGTGTGTGTGTATATATTAGTATATATGCATGTACATCCAGTTGTTTTTTTTCTCTCTCTTCCTGTCTGTCAAGTGTGTTATATTTGTTATATATGTCAAGGTATATTTCAAAATAGTGTATGTGTATATGTTTGCATTTGTCAGTGTGAATTTTGGTTCCTTTTGTGTGTGTGTGTGTGTGCACAGAGATAGGCTCTATTTAATGTAGGTTTAAATTTATTTATGAAGTTTTTTTCTTTGGAGTAAGAAGTAGTCATCAGTTTGGTATATTGACATTATTTTAAAGTTCCATTACTGCATTCATAAAGATGTTTTGAAACATGTAGCTTTCTATTTTCTGGTAATTTAATGTTGCTTTTATGTAAAGAGACTGAGTTGATCTTTTGCCCAGTCGGATGGGGCTGTAGAATACACCAACTGCTTCTCTTCAGTGGGGTAAGACCCCCTACAAGTGTCCTGGATATGATACTAAACAATCTGATGGTGAGGTTCCAGTAATGCTGGAGTTTTGAGAAATGTGGAGTACCTCTTCATTGCCATTGCTCCCAGGTCCACTCTAGCCAGGAGTTGTAGCTCTTGATAGCGTCCTATCTATGGGTCAAATAGAATGTGTACTTATGTTAAAATGAATTGTTTGAAATAGGATTGTTTTGATATTTAAACTACATACTTATGCTAAACTGAACTAAACTATGTATTTATGCTAAACTGAATTGTTTAAAATAGAACTGTTTTGGTAATTAACTGTTTGTAAACCAAAACTATTCTTATTCTAAACTGATTTGTTCAAAATTTAATTCGGTATTAAATGACCCAAAAAGGGTTGATATGCTGTAAAATAAACAAGCCAATCAGAGTTGATCTTATGCATACTTTTTTATAGTTGCAACATTTGATTATGTAGACTATCTTTTTGGAATTGCATCTTAGATTTTTATCTATTATGGATGTTGTTTTGGGGTTTTCGAAGGTATAGTGTTTCCTTTTACAATTATGTTACTTACATCACAGCTTTTATTTTTGCATTTTGAGACTCCATGCCATGTATATACTCCAAATTTAGATGAGGTTAGTGTGTGTTTTAATTTTTTTGGTGATTGTTTGTATTTAATGATTTTTGTGTCTAGTATATTTTTTTACTCGATCACTGTTTATAAGTTGTTCTAGTTTCTTTATTATTTCTGTGATTGGTTTTGTATTGTATATATGTTAAAGGTTGTTTGTTGGTGTTTTTGGAGGGTTTGTAGTTCTTTTAATGGTATTTTTTTCTGCTAATTTGAATGCTTTATTTATTACTGACCCAGTCAGCTGGGGCTGTAGAATACTCCGACTGCATCTCTGCAGAGGGGTAAAACTCCCCCAATGAGTGTCCCAGATATGACACTAAACAATCCAATGGTGAGGCTCCAGTAATGCTGGAGCTTTGGGGAATACGGAGTACCTCTTTATTGCATATCGCTCCCAGGTCCATTCTGACCTAATAGATTCCTATC
The DNA here is from genome assembly GCA_963585895.1 of Sepioteuthis lessoniana. NCBI lineage: Eukaryota > Metazoa > Mollusca > Cephalopoda > Myopsida > Loliginidae > Sepioteuthis > Sepioteuthis lessoniana. The sequence goes on from OY757919.1 coordinate 75,184,898, forward strand.
TATGGGTCAAATAGAACTAAACTGTGTACTTATGCTAAATTAAATTGTTTGAAATTGTTTTTACATTTAAACTGCATACTTATGCTAAACTGAATTGTTTGAAATAGAACTGTTTATATGTATAAAAATGGATTTGGCATTAAATAACTTACAATGGTTGATATGCCATAAAACCAAACCAAACCCTTATTTATTAGTGTTGCTGGATATCACCTGGTAGAGGGTTATGCGTAAGTCTTTTTGGTGAGTTTAGTGACTTTGGTGTATATTCTATATGCTAGGGTTTAAAAGATGGATTATATGCAGTTTTTGGGGTGATGACTTTTGAACTGCTGGGTGTCTGTGGGTTTGTGGAAAATGTCTAATAATTTAGCCATTTTCTATGTGTGTGTAAATATATATTGTTTGTCTGTGTATGTATATATACTGGCTCATTGGTCTAGTGGGTAGAGTGTTTGCCAATGGTCCGGGAGACCTGGGTTCAATCACAGGTTGTGTCATACCCAAGACTTTTAAAATGGTACTTGATACCTCCTTGCTTAACACTCAGCATTATGAGGTATGTATCAAGTGGAGCAATCCAGGAAAAGGAGTAGCACCCTCACCTACACCTCAGTCTAGTAGCTATTGAAAAGGGAGCTTTCTGGTTGCCCTCAACTACGGTTGCCAACTTTACTACTATATATATATATATATATATATATATATATATATATATATATGCACTAGTAAAAAGTATTTGGCCACCCTAAAAAAAACTTTCATTTCTCATCCTAAAAGTGTTATTTTTAATGAAACAAGTTAAGCATCACAATATTTTTATTCAGTAACTTTGATTTTAGTATAACCAAATACCTGTTTTACCAATACAGAAGACAATTTCATCAGTCACCAGCTTGCTTGACAGAATCTGTTTCAGTGTCAATGAACTGTTCACTTTTTATTTTAAAATCAATGACAGTCTTGTCTGAACATGCTTTTATGTCAGGAAATTCACATTCTCTTTCAAACAGTATGGATATAAAAGTTTTCACTGATATTGGTTATTAGCCAGTAAATGTTGGTAAAACTTTTAAAAAAACCCAAAAAAACTTGTTAAGAGAGAGACGTCTAAATTTTAGAATCAGAATGCATTTTTTTCCCAAGAAACAATGATGGTTAATCATTCTCTAAGGATTGGTTTTTTATGAATTTTGATAACCATGAGACACTTTTATGGACATGGTTACTATTTTCCCTGTGAAATGTGCTGTATATTACTTTCCTTGCATGCTTTTTTTTTCAAAACATTAGATAAAAAACTTCTTTTGCACATCCATATGGATTTAAGACATGGGGAAAGCTACACCTCAGATTATTAGATTATGAAAAAAAGTTTTCATGACATTGAAGCATTTGAAAAGTGAAAAGAATTTGAAATGCATCTACAGAAATATGAGACAATCGATGCTTCTTTTCTAATAGAACAACAGAATTAATTTATGAAATGGAAAGTTGTATTATCAAGAATTTTTGATAGTGTGTTGTATTTAGTCAGATTAGCCTTACCTTTGTGTGGTCACTCAGAAGATCTGAGTGCAAATAATAATTGTGGAAATTTCCTTGAAACTTTCAAGTTACTTGTCAAATATGACCCAGTTGCTAATCAACATCTTCACAAAGTTCAGTAAGCCAATAGTTGTGCTGTGTCTTCTCTTTTTCCACAAAATCAAAATGAGTACATCAAACTTCTTGAAAGGCCAAATATTTTGTCATGTTTGATAGTACACTATTTTATGTACTGACAAAATATTCCAAGTAATTTGATATGTGCACTGAAGACACCAGATTTGAAGAGTCTTTTATCAACTTGGAGTTACATGGGGAAACTGACTCAGGAAATTACACAACAAATTTGTGACAAGTTGCAAACAGATGGTCTAAAACTTGGGCACTGTAATAGACAAAGATATTATAATGCTGCAACTGTGGCTGATCTTATTAGTGGTGTTCAGAAATGTATTTTGGACTTGAAACTCAAAGTGGTATTTGGGTCATGAAATCACTCACCTTATTTTGCGGGTGTACATGCAACTAGTGTTGAATATTGACCCTTGACTGAGCCATCAATCAAAGATTTCTCTGAACAGGACGCACCTTTGTAAATAAGCCGAAGCAGTCACATGGTTGATTGGAAATCATAGGGGTTATGAAATATATGCAGATGCCTAGGTCAGGGTTTGAGTCAGTGTCAGCTTATAGTGGTCAGGCAAGTGGTACGATAGAGAACTGTGGCTGAAGGGGTCCAATCGGCCCTCTGGCATGGACCGGTTGAGTACATCCCATCAGAACAGAAGACATAAGGCCTTGAAGATAACACTGTGGTATGGTCAAGAGAAGAAGTTATTGGTCAATATAGCAGTCTGTCTTTGTCTCCCTGTCTCTGTCTCACACCACAGAAGCTTTGACTCTAAGAAAGAATAGTTATATTTTTATAACAACGTAATATGTTTATTCTTCATCCATGTATATTCCTTCATCACGCTATACAACACTGGTATTGGAACAAGTCTCACATTTTTTGGCATTGTGCAAAATGTATTCACATTTTTCTCAAGTTCTACTCACTGGTCATCATCATCATGTCGTGCTGGTAGCACAGATATCCCTGACCCTCTTTCGCCACTCCTCCCTATCGTTCATCATCTTAGGCAGGTCTTCAGGACAACATCCCGTATCCTCACATAGCTGCTGAATGTATGTTCGTGCTGGTCGTCCTGCTTTTGTACGGCCATGTGTGGGGTCCATAAGAGTACATCACTTATGAGTTCGTCCTTGCTTCTCCAGCAGTATCCTGCATGTCTGGTTCGTCTAACTTGAATAGTTTTCGTGATAGGAGGCAAGTGGCCGTACAGTTGGTGTTTTGTGGGGTGTTGCCGCCAGGACTTGCTCAAGATTGCATGCAGCATTCTTGTGTAATTGCTGTCTAGCTTCTTCTCCAGCCGTTTTGTTAGTGTTCATGTAGTGCAGCCATATAGCAGTATCGATGTGACTGCTGCCTGGAAGAAACTGCGTTTCATTTTATCGGTTAGGTCTGATTTCCATATAATCGATAGCCTATTGATAGCTGTCCATGCTTTCGTTAACCTCGTGTCAATGTCCTTTTCGGTCAATTCGACGCTGCATCCTAGGTAAGTGAATTTGTCTACTAGTTTAAGAGGGGTTCCGTCTTGAGTGGAGATGTCCCCCGTTTGATTATAGCACATATATTCCGTTTTGTGTGCATTAACATAGAGGCCTACGCCTGCGGCTGCTCGTTCCAAACTATGCAGTATTGTTTTGGCTTGGTCGGTTGTATTTGCCAGTATCGCTATGTCATCGGCGTAGTCAGCGTCGGTAATTGTTTTTGCGGGTACCTTCTGCTTCTTTTCTTCGTCAGCTCGAAGCCATTCTCTCTGATTTTGTCAATCGATGTTCTAAGTACGTAGTCTAGACAAATGATAAAGAGGTACAGAGTCAGCATGTCCCCTTGTAGTACTCCTGCTACAATGTCGAAGTATTCTGTGTCTCCATCTGGTGATCGTACTTTTACTTTGGTGTTTCTATAGAGAATCGTTATTGCTGCTACGGTTTCTTTAGGTATGCCATACGCTAGTAGGATTTGTTCCATCTTTCCTCTGTGAATGGAATTGAAGGCCTTGGTAAAGTTGACAAATATTAATGTCGCTTGTAGGTTTTTTGCCCGTACACCTTCAAGGATTCTACGGATGGTATGTTTTTAAAGAACATGTACTAATTAATGTAAAATAATCCTGTGACACAAAATGGAGTTTAAAGCATGAAGCTGTATGCATTCTTGCTAAGTACATTGAAGAAATGATAGAAGCTTTTGAAGTTTTCAGATGAATTAGAAGAAACGTCAGAAAACAAAGGAGATACAGTTTGCTGGTTTGCGTTATGAATTATCCTTTCTTTTCATTCCTTTGAGAGCCAATTTCTTATTAAAGTAAATGATGCTCAGATACACCTGTAAAAATTAGGGCTGGTACTTGATTTATGTGTTCTAAAGCTAAAAGCAATGATTCTATTTTGTGATGAAAAGTGATTCTCTAGTTGCAGAGGCAGCTGAGAGAGAGCTATGCAGAGATGTAAAACATATGACATTTCTCAAAAAAAAATTGAAAGGCAAAAGATGATGTCAGGCGAAGAAAAGTTGTGATTCTGGCTTAAGTTTAATCCAGGAAACATGCTGGAAACAACTTAAGATAATAGATAAGCTAACAACAGAATTTAAAACACATTAAATACAGATAGATACACTTCATGAGTTATTTGTTTTTCTGCAAATTCAACATTGTTAGATGCGGAGAAAGATAATTTCATTGTTTGAGACATTCAGCATTCTTGTATGAAGTATTTTCAATTAAATGCCATGTCTATGACTGTTAAAATATGTCATCTTCGACACCACATTGTTTTATTGAAAGACGTTAAGCATTTCTACATGGGAAGCATTAAATTAGCCTTGCTGGATAATTAAGTCAAAGCTACATGAAAATTTAACTTTGTTGTGACATTGAGAATTTTTTGACAGTTATTGTTTTGAATAGCAGTTGTCATAGGAGTTTCTCAAAATTAAAGTTTGTAAAGTGATATCAGCAGTCAATAATGAACCAGGAAAGATTAAATGACCTTGCAATATTTTCTATTGAAAGAGATTTTCATGCAAATTTTGATTGTATAATTGAAAAATTTACTAGAGTAAAATATATATTTTAAATAGATTGAATACTAGTAAGTGACATTTAATGTGTTTTATTTTACATACTATTTGAATACTTTGTTATACTTTTATTTGAATGTTTAAATGTATAGCTGACTTTCTGTTGTGTAGCTGTTGTATATCTTATAAAGATAGCAGTGTGCATAGAATTGTATATTGTACTTAGTTACTCCTGCAGTGAGGCATTTTTTTTTTCTTTCAAATATTTCATGTCCTGGATTTTGAGTATGTAATATCCTTTCAGTTTCACATTCATTTAGTCATAGTAGAGTAAGCATATGTATCTGTATAGCTTGGATATTTCTTAGTCTTTTGTTTTAATTTGAAGCATATCGTTGTAATAAAGTTAATACTACAATTTGTTTGTTGATATATCAATAAACAAAACTATGAACAAAATACCTTCAACCCTAATGAGTCTTAAGAAGGAACATCTCAATAAATCCTTTATAACTCTTCCTTTTAAATCTCATTATCTAATGATATTATATGGCATCTCTGACTCTGAAGTCACCATGATATTTTATCTATAACTAGATCAAATTTTATAATTTTGTTGACTGCATTTTATAAATAAGTAAATAAACTTAATGCATACGAGAATCATTAAATAAATTTCCAGACTTTTTCGTATGGGCACTTTTATTGATAGTACACACATGAAACTCTAGTCCCCTTCGAAGTAATCGCCTCCGGCTGCAATGCACTTGTTGGACCGTTCCAACAACTTCTGCAAGGACCCATGGAAGTCCTCTTATGTGTGCGTGTCAGTGACCTTCGTCACAGCCTCTTTCATCTCCTCAATTGTCTCATGACAACAGCCTCTAAGCTTAGGGAATAACCAAAAGTCACAGGGAGCAACGTCTGGACTATAAGGACAGTGAGGAAGTGTCTTGATGCCCATCTTGCTCAAATAAGTCTGTGACAAGGATGGAGTTGTGGACTGGTGCATTATCCTGGTGGAAATGCACTGAGCCGATTTGAAGAATGCTGGCCTCTTCCCAAGGAATCTCTTCCTGAACTCCCTTAAAACCTCAACATAGTAACCCTAACCCTTTGGCAAATCAACTCTGGTGTATTGACTTCCTTACTCCTTCCACACCTCTCATCACCACTCACAGACTCCCTGCCTTCCTTGAATCTCTTATGCCACTCAAAAACTGATGCTCGATTCATGCAAGATGCTCGAAAAGCAGTCTGAAGCATTCCATACGTTTCTGTGGCATTTTTTCTAAGTTTAAAACAGAATTTTATTGCATATTGTTCTTCTAAAGTGTCCTCATGTCCAGATTGGATTTTTGAAATTCATCAGCTGTGACAATCAGGCTTTAGTAGGGTGTATTCCAATTGCTGTTGTAGCTGTTCATTTGAACCTGAAATCATAAAACTTGGTCAGTCATCTCATAAGATGTATAGCAATAACATAGTGAATTTTCAAGAGTCTACTACAATTTTAAATACCAGTACAAAAAAAAGTCTGGAAACTTATTGAAAGCACCACGTATATCATTAAATTGAAAAAATATGTACAAAACTTTTGGAAACTAGAATTCATGATTGCTTCTGGTTAAAGAGGTGTGATAGTTTAAATTGCTTTGGGCACTCAAAACCCATGCTATGCCATTGTGTGTGCATGTACACATGAATTGTGTGACATTTGCCAACCAGGCAGGAAAAACAAATGGTCTGGTTTTTATTCATTTAAAAAAAACAAGAAATTTAGGTTGAGGAATTAGGGTGGCTGGAATATGGTGGATTTTTCTAAATTTTCATTAGAAATTTCTCATAATTTCTTTGAAGATATATTTTAAAAAAATAAAGCGTCTGCTGAAATATCACAAAAAATGAGTGATTTTTAAAGGGTTTTTATATGGGGTGTATGTATGTGTGTGCGTATATATATATATATATATATATATATATACACACACACACACACACTCGGAGTTGATTAGTCATTTTTTTCTCTTGTTTTCATCTATTGTATATTTTATTTGTTTTTAAATGCAGTTCTATCAATGATTAATAATAATGGTTGACAGAACTTCATTTAAAGATAAATATTAGTGAAGTCTGTAATTCTTTAAATAATTTTATTTTCATGTTCTTAAGTTTTATATGTTCACTGATAAAGATTTTTTTCCCTCCTATATTATTAATCTAGTTGCTTCAAGTGAAGAAAATGTTTTCAATGAAGCTCCTGCTATTTGGTGCCTTTGCTTCAAAGATGATCTTATCATTGTTGGTTGTGGAAATGGAAGAATTGAGGTATTTCCATTTTTGTTTTATTTAAAAAACTTTTTTTATTCTATTTTTTAATGAACATTTTTAAAGCAAAACGCTTTTAATCATTAGTAATCTTTGCATCTGTTTGTCAGTAATTTTTTGTGTTTATTTTTCTTCTTGAATTTTCCATATTTTGTTAAAAAATACACAGCCAGGGATACTGAGTGTTATTTTGGATGGGGGAGAAGATAATAGACAAAATATTTTGATGAAATAATTCTGAAGTATATTTTAACAAAATTCTATGGTTACAGAAATATAGCAAAAAAAGCTTTAAACAAAGAAAAATTCTAATTAGCTTCTATGGGTGTCTTTGTATATAATATTTCTTGTTCTTTTATCTTTTGTAAATATGTATATTTCTTGGTCATTACTTACATTTAATTCTGTAAATATTAAAAATTCATAAATTGCATATGCAATCAAGAATAGCATAAAATCTGCTGTATCTATTACCTATCTGTCCTGTTGGTTGGGCCTGTTAAATACACTGTCTGCACCTCTTGTTTTTTTTTATCTTTTGTAAATATGTAGCTTTCTTAGTCATTACTTGCTCCTAAACATTCAATACAGTATCACCCATAAATAAGTAAATTCCTTCCAATTTTCTGATAAAAATTTAACCTTCTTCTAAACCAAAAAACTTTTAAGAAATAACTACACAAAAAATGTAAATGTAAATATAAATATACAATATATGCAATTCTTTAAACTCTAGGCATAAAATAACCCTTGACATGCTTTTAAAATTAACTAACCAATCAATCCACTAATATTGCTGTATTTTGTTCTTGAAATATTTCTTGATACTGCCATAGTATTTCAAAGTTTTTAGTTTTAAAAAATTTACTTAGGTCTGTGGAAAGCAATTATTTGAATATTTTTTATATACTTTATTAATCACTCGGAAGAGTTTTCTATAGATAGCCAAATGGTTGGATGTGGAACTACCAAATTTTGTTTGTATACTTATTTAATCCAGAGAAAGGTTTTTAATGTAGATTTTGTTCCTCCTAGAGAAAATAAGACTTATCAAGAGGTAGTCTCTAACAATAAACAGGAAAACCATGTTGCTGCAATGTGTTATTGATTATACAAAATTTAAATTTCCAAACTTATTAACATTTAATTAACCCCTACTAATTTAGGGTTATAGGTAGTTTTTCAAGCTTCATTCATTATTATGAAGCCAGTCTTAATGCTTTTTTTAACAAAATGTTTTTGGCAAGTGTAGCACCTTGTACACTTGCCAGACCTAACTTAGCACAATGAGTTCCGGAAGAGATTCCTTGGGAAGAGGCCAGCACTCTTCAAATTGGGTCAGTGGCATTTCCACCAGGACAATGCACCAGTCCACAACTCCATCCTTGTCACAGACTATTTGACAAAGATGGGCATCAAGACACTTCCTCACCGTCCTTATAGTCCAGACGTTGCTCCCTGTGACTTTTGGTTATTCCCTAAGCTTAGAGGCTGTTGTCATGAGACAATTGAGGAGATGAAAGAGGCTGTGACGAAGGTCACTGACACGCACACATAAGAGGACTTCCATGGGGCCTTGCAGAAGTTGTTGGAACGGTCCAACAAGTGCATTGTAGCCGGAGGAGATTACTTCGAAGGGGACTAGAGTTTCATGTGTGTACTATCAATAAAAGTGCCCATACGAAAAAGTCTGGAAACTTATTTAATGATCCTCGTACCAGGCAAGAAAGAATGTATTTGTATATGTGCTTATGTTTTAGGAATGGAGTTCTTAATAATTGAGATAAACCTTTAAGCAGTTTCACAGATTCTTATTTGTCAAGAACATAAAATAATATTAAAGTGTATTTCTTTTTTCAAATGTAGAAATTTGTAAAACATTCTTTTTTCTTATATTTTGCTTGTTTAGCTCTGGGATGCCAGCACAGGCAAGTTAAATTGCCTCTATGAGGAGAACAAAGCCAGTGTAACTGCCCTCTGTATAGAGGGTAGCAGGTAAATTGTACTTCATTTATTCCTTGTTCATTTTTCTTGTTTATAATCTGCTTTAAATGTTTTGTAGTAAGGCAACGAATGTCTTTCCTTGGATTTGTGGGTGTGTCTTTGGACATTACATATCCATTGGTCATGTGAGAATCCAGAATCCTTTCTTGCCCTCTTTTTGTCTCTGTTCTTCAAATGGATAAGACCTCTCTTTTTATGTCTGTTCATTGAATAGACTTAGTCTCACCAATGGTGAATGATATTGTTTGCCTTGATATTGAAATGAAAACCACAATATAAGACAAGTAAGACTTTTCACTATTTTTGATACCCCTTTTTATGCACACTGCTTGTACAAGGAACCATGTGTACATTTCATCTGTTGGGACATGTTTGTATATTCTTGTAATATTTCTTATATATTTTATATGCATGTCTGTGTGGGCTTATCTGGTCTTTCCTTCTGTTTTGTTTTGTGTATCATTGAATATACTAATTTTGGAACTTGGCGAGTTGAAATATGACTAGATATTCTCCCTAGCACCAACAGTTACCAATAACCAGTAATGTCCCCAATTTATTTATTTATTTTTGTTTAGAGTAAAAAAAGACACTCTTGTAGGTGTTAACAAATGATTACTGTTGCGGTTTGTTTATATAACAGACCTTGATATTTATGATTAACCTGCTAGTATTATGTACTTTGTATGAGGGAATTTACATTGAAATATATGACATGAGGGAATTCACATTGAAATATATGACATAGAGGACAACAGTTGGGAGGCACGCTTAGCATAAGTTATCACTCTAGGAAATAGAATCAGTCATCTGAGTTCAAATCCTGGATGAGGCTGTTTGTGTTTCACTTTCCAGCTAGTGGGTTGAGTGTTTGCCAAAGGCCTGAGAGACCAGGGTTCAGTCCCAGGTCGTGTCATACCAAAGACTTAAAAAATGGTACTTGATACCTCCTTGCTTAACACTCAGCATTATAAGGTATGTATCAAGGGTAAAGTGGAGCAATAGATTATGAAGTGTTCTCAAAAACTATTGAGACTGATTCTTTAAATATTTTTGATTTAAAATTTTTTAAAGATGTGTACACGGCAACTTATGAAATAAAGTGGTGATGTTTAAACTTTGTTTGGATGAGTCAGTACTAATTTGAAAAAAAAATTATGAATCAAGTCTTGATACTTTTTGAATAAAGTTATTTTGACAAAACATAAGGTTCTAGTGCAGCATTTTTTAACTGACCGGACCCCCAGCTCTATATTCCTTTTTTTTTTGTGTCCTCAACTGAAAATTCATTTCAATGGTAAGATTTGAGAATGTTGATATATTAACTGATGGGTGAAAATGGGATATAAATTTTATAATGACTTATGTAATGATCTGATTACCACTAAATTTTCTTTAGTTTGAATTTCAAAGTTTATTTGGATTAGCATTTGTATAATTAACTATGGGGTAGTATTCTTATTTTAGGGTGGATTGCACAAAACAGTTTTCTATAGAGTTTGATCTTGATTTTTGAAAGTTTTATCATTTTGAACCTATAAGCCTAAAACTATACTAATTTACTATGCACTGTAAGCTCAGAATTCCAGGTTCGGAGATCACATTAGAGCATTATTATCATCAAGTTGTATCAACAGCATAGATTCTCTTGACTGTCTTAAATTCTCTAGATAACATCCAGTGTCCTCACAGTGTTAATGTAAATTTTTGCTGGTCAGTCAATACTAGTGTGTCCATGTATAGGAGTCCACCATGGAATGTTGGTTATAAGTTTGTCCTTGCTTCTCCAGCATTGCCCAGTAGGTCTTGTTCATAAAAAAGGCTTAACCATTCAGTCTTTCTTTCAATGGAATCATGGGAGATAGTGTTAAACTGTGTCCTGGAATGAATTTTGAATGTATTTTGTAGTTTGTTTTTTTCTTTCTGTGTGTGTGAATTTTGTGAGCTCAGGTACAGGGTGTCCGATGGTTTATAGGATAAGGATTCAAATATGTTAATAAGCTGAATAAATATCTATTCTTTACTCCTGTTTGTCATGGTTTTTCTCTTTCACATGAATAAACAGAATTTACAGGCATTCTCAGCTTTCCCTTTGCTTTGCTTATCTGGCATTTTTCATCATTATTTAAAGTTAACTCTTTTTATCCTGATATTTTGGTTCCTCTCTTGTTCTGAGATCAAATTTCCCCATGTTCACCCATACTCAGCTACTGTGAGAGGTTTGTAATTATCTAAATTATTGGTTAATAATTCCTGTAAACCAGAATATTGACCAAACAAGTCCAGTTTCAGATACACTCTAGAAATAGCAAAATTATTTTGGTTCATTTTTTTTTACCTGCTGTTTTATTTAGTACCATAATTACTTTAGTATGAGACACACTATTTTTCTAGATTTTTCAATCCAAAAGTTAGGGGTACATATTATTCATGAGAACTATATAATGAACTTTTTTTTCTGACCACATGCCTCACCATATTTGGGATGGGATGACCGAAAGTAAGTTATATCTATAGTTCAACAGTTGCCAACTTTACTTTACTTATTACATAAAAATATCCACTGGAATGTGTGTTTATTTATAATTCTATTCCTTCTAATGTTAGCTAATTTTCATGGCAAACTATTTGCATTTTTGTGTGAACATGTCTGTGTGTTTGCTCTAAATACGGTGAATTTTGAGTTTTAAGACTATGTAAACTGTATACATTTTTACTTTTAGTCAATACAAACTGATAAAAAGTTGAACAGGGGCTAAATTTAGTTGCTACAAATTTTAAAACATTAGTATGAGAATTTTTTTTCAGGATTTTGTGGTCCAAAATTATTCACAAATAATTATAATAGTTTTTTGTTTTCATATTTTATTTTGTCACTTGTGACAAAATAGAAGATAAAAACATTCATCAAATCTATCTGAAAAACTTATCCTTTGTTTATTTTCTAAGATTTTTAAATGTTGATTTTTTTTTTTCTTGTTTTAGATTAGTTGCAGCTCGATTGGATGGAAGCATTGATTTCTTTAATCTGGAAACTTGTTTCAATCCTTCATCAAAGTCATCTCAACTATCAGGACTCCACACACGAGGTTTGTATTGAAAACAATTGCCTCCTCTTATTAGAAACAAATTTTTGATGTCTCATCATCAAGGTGGGCTGATAAGACTTGACTCTTTCTCACCATCTGTCCCTCTCGGCCATTGCTCCCCACCGTTAATGTGGGTGGCAACAGGTAATGCTTGAAGACAGGATCCTGGTCAGTGAGCAGTCTGTGACTTGGCAACCAAAGAGGTGATGTGACTTACAACACTCATTTTGGCTTTTACTGAGCTAGACAGGCAGTTGGAGAGGCCCGATCTGATCAATCAGCTGGTCATGTCAGCCCCTTTTCAGATTTTTGCAAAAAAATCTGAATCAGAAGATGATGGCTGTAGGGTCAATCATGCTGAGGAAAGACCCATATTCCTTCCTGTCCCTGGGTGAGTAATTATCTTGGGAATGAAAATCCAGGAACACAATGTAACTGTCTATCATCAGCATGAGTATACTGATTATGTAGGGTTTTACCCTAGGCATATTCCCAAGTGGAGCTCTGTGATGGGTTGGGAGAATAGATAATGAAACTCAAAACTTATTTTCATGGCTTATGGAGAAAAAAAGCCAAGGAAAAAGACTCCATTACAAATCCAACTCAGACTAAGAAGAACAATACTCCAAATTCATTGTACTGCAATTGAAAGAACTCCCTCTTACAAAATTATCACTGTTTATTGACAAAACCATTTCCTCTATAATTACCCCCATTTCAGTCAAAAACACTAAAAAATGAAACCATCCTCATAGAGGTGATAACCAAAAAACAAGCTGAGACATTATTAAAACTGAAAAAAAATTTCCATTTATATGAATATAAACACCTAACCTCTGGTAAAGAACAAGGACCAATCCCTATGCTCAAATGTAGAAATAAAAAATAAATTGTTATAGACATCAAAAGAATCACAATCTGAAAATTGGACCAAACCATTGACACAAATACTTCTGTACTAACTTTTAACAAACCAAAACTCCCACCAGAAATAAAAATTGGATACATGCTAATAAAAGTGGAAAAATACATCTCAAATCCCAGAAGGGGCAGATATACACACCTCCATATACATATATGCAACGCCTATACACCTACCTACTCATATTGACATGCTTATATCTACACACATATATATAATTGCATTTATGTGTACTCTGGAGCAGAAGAGCTCTTAGTATCACATTGATGATAAAATGCTTTATGTTTTAACTGTCAGAATAACTATATTTATTTTCTGACTCAGTTGGTTGGGGCTGCAGAATACACTGACTGCATCTCTGCAGAGGGTTAAGACTCCCCCCAACGAGTGTCCTGGACATGACACTAAATAATCTGATGGTGAGGTTCCACTAATGCTGGAGCTTCAGGGAATGCGGAGTACTCTTTCATTGCTATTGCTCCCAACCAATACTTATTTTCATAAGTAAAGAAGTTTAGTTTTTCCGTTGGGCCTTTACACCCTTCAGAATTGTTTATATTTTCCAGGTTTATAAAAGATGGACAGTCTTGCTTATAAGGAAATTAGTTTCATCTTATTTTGATGAATTTGTACTGACTTTTTAAGATGGGAGAATAGATTAAATGTTTGTTTTAGAGGAGTGTAAAAATACTTAGAAGCTATTTGAACATTTGATATTTAGAGAGCAGGAATTATGAGACAATCTGTCGAATAAAAATCAAAGCATTAGCAAAATCCATTGTACAGGTTGTTTGATAATCAAATATTGAATACTTTACAAATGGTAAATATTAATTTTTTAACTATTTTTTTTTTTTTTTTTTTTCAGATTGGTCCCATCTAAAAATAATGAAAAAATGATAGAATAACATGTTTTTTGCAATTAATTTTTGTTGTTTATCATTCAGAAAACTTTACTCAATGCAGAAAATTTGTTAGATTTAAAAAATTTTGATTTTTCTATGGTTTTACAATATAAATTAAATATCAAAATGATATTTGATAATTGTATGCACAGGAGTTATCTTCCCCTTGTTTTTCTTTTTATTTTTCCCTAAGGAGAGGTGGAGGAAACTCCCTTATAGTAGGAGTGGGAAATAACAATTAGTATCCAAATTTCAATGATGTGAGCACCATTTGAAAGTTCTGTGGACATTCATAAGTGGGGGGGAAGTTCTCTAGGCAGAGTGGATAATGTACTGGATTGTGACATTGTAATGAGTGAGTTTAAACTCTAGTCATGCTATTACATTCACTTCCAGACTGATACTCTTGGTATTACATTCACTTCCAGACTGATACACTTTAGAAAAGTATGAACCCCCTTACTCCCCCAGCTATGTGTTAGATAGTACCATTACTGTTCTTCTACAAGGATAGTTTTGGCATTAAATAATTCCCAAAGGTTGATATGTCATTAAACAAAACCAAACATTCATAATCAATATGTATTAGAAATAAAGAATAAGCCTCTAACAAGATCTTGAACTTTCATCTCTTTTTCCATATAAAAGCTATCTGAATGCATTTGCTAACTTTACCATTTAGGCTACTAAAGCCATTAGCCATAGTCATTCAAATTGAATAATATAGCCATTCTTAATTTTCATGATTGTATGATCCACTATCAGCAGATACTCAGATTATTAATTTTTTTACTAATATTTTTTCATTTTAATTTCTGTTGCTTTTAATCCCAACTTTCTGTCTATCCTGTCAGTGAAGCAAGACTCTCTCAAAAGAGCTGTCCTGGGTATGGCATGAAAATGCATTTGATGGTGAGGCTTTAATTCTGGCAATTTGGGGGTTGTGGAGTACCCTTTCATTGTCATTATTCCTTGGTTCACTCTGACCTGGAGTGGGAGTACCTGTTATGGTCCCATCTATAGGTCAAATAGATCTGTTTAAAAATTATTTCTATTTAATAGGACTATGTGGAAAAAAACCTTTTAAGAAACTACTCAAAAAAAATGTAAATAGGCACATATAATGAACATGATTCCCTAAATTCTAGGCATACAATAACCCACAGATGAGTTGACATTAAAATCATTCAACCAACTTTGACATTCTATGGTCATTACTAAGCAACAATTAATTTTACTGATAAATTTTTTGTGAATTAAAATCTTCCTTTTAGATATTTACATATGTTTGTAAGACATGATCTAAAATTTCTTGTTTGGGCAGACTATTTGTATTTCATTCTTCTTTACACATGCAATATTTGAAAGAAAATTATTTTGAATTTTTCAAAGAAAATTATATATTCCATCTTTTTGTTTTTGTTTTCCTTTACTTCAGGTTCAGTTCGGCATCCGTCCACTCATAGTAATAATAATAGCAACAGTAAGAATGGAAGAGGAGAGACTGGAGAAAAAGGGGACTTTTGGCGGGAAATACTTCGCTGTAAATTACTGACCCACATTCAGGCACACCAGAAACCAATCACTGCCCTCCATTTAGAAGGTGGACGTGTTGTATCGGCTAGCGATGATCGCACCCTTAAGGTGGGCCAATCACTTTAATGTCTTTTTATATTACATTTATGTCTTTGATGATTCATAGCCTCATTATAAAATTTGCAGTATAAATAACTTTTAGGTAAGTTTCCCCATCACCACCAAGTTAGGATTCATTGAGCACTTGTATGGTTACAAACATTGGCCCAGCGGTTAGAGTGTTCGCCAATGGCTCGGGAGACCTGGGTTCAATCCCAGGTCGAGTCATACCAAAGACTTTAAAAATGGAACTTGATACCACCTTGCTTAACACTCAGCATTATAAGGTACGGGTCAAGGGTAAAGTGGAGCAATCCTGGGAATGGAGTAGCGCCCTCCCCTACACCTTGGTGTAGTAGCTATCGAAAAGGGAGCCTTCGGGTCACCCTCGACTATGGTCGCTAACTTTTTAACTTATATCTGATAACCATTTTTAGAATCAGTTTGATGCCACTTGATCCCCAAAAGCTGTTGATCATTTTCCACAGGAAAGGAGTTGACAAAAGTGCTTTAGGAGTTATAATCTTCACTGTTATTTGTTTTTTTCATTTAAAAAAAAACAAAAACAAACTATTTATACATTTCAGCTTTCAAAATCAATTTAAACTGCAGAATATTAATAATTATGTTTTATTCATTTTCTGTTGTTTTAATTAAGGATAATCATGAATGCTAAGAAACATAAAGCTAATGGTTCTCAATGTTTTCTATGTTGGAGGGGGAATCCCAGTGGTTTAGTTGGTAAAGTGCTGATCTGCAACATTGTAGTTAACAAGTTCAAACTCCAATCTCGTTATTACATTTACTTTTGGACTAATGAACTTTCTTATCTCCCAGCTATGGGTTCTCTTACAAGGATGGCTTTAGCATTAAATAATCCTCAAAAGTTGATATGCAATTAAAACAAAGAAACCAAATCATTTTCTATGTTAGGATTACATGAGAAAAACACTCTTATTTCTTCAAGTCTTTCTCTCTTTTGCATATAATGTTTGAGAGAGAAGAAAAATCCCAATTCCCTTCAATATGAAAAGAAAAAAAATGGATCAAATAGTTAGATCATTTTAAACTTCTTATGGATACTCTTCTTTAATAGAAAATGAAATTGTATGTATAATCAACTTGATGCTTGATTTTCTTTTAGATTAGCATCAAATCAGATTGGTATGATAGTGTTTTGAACCCAATCATAATCCTGTGTTCTTTATGATGGAAAATAAGTTTAACTTCTGTTTTGAAATTGTCAAATATCTCATTGTAATGAACTTATTCCTTTTAGGCTGGTTTGCACATCATGTATAAATCATTGTGCAAAAAAAATGTCCTGAGTCAGGCTTTAGAGAATGTGGACTCACTCTTTTTTTGCTTGCTATTACTTCCATTATTCTTGCTGATCCAAAGTGGTCATACCTGTTAGGATCCGATCTGTGAGTTAGTCATTTGAAACTTACTAGTATTAGATAGGAATACTTGAAACCACATAACATAATGTAGATTATTTGTATTAAGAGTAGTTACTTGAAGTATTAATTGTTCTCATGGAGGCATACTTGGCATAATCATAGGGGATGGATTTGGTGAACCGAGTTCTAATTCTGAAGAAGGTAGTAATTCTGAAGAAGGTAGTTGTGCTAATGCCCTCAAGAAAGACATGAACCATATCTTCTCTCAGCTATGGGTAAATAGTAGGGCAGACTGAGCACCTTTAGCCTTTGTATGACAACTGCTCTGGGAGAAAGAAATCTCTGAATTCAAACTAGCTTTATTCCATTCAAAAATTGACCTTATATCTCACCCTGCTTGTGGCAAAGAGGTTGGATAAATACATACTAGTGATTATATTACTTGGAAAAAGGATTGGCATTGAATAACCCAACAAAAGTTGACATGCCATAAAAACAACCAATCGATGCAAATACTTATATGACCTTTGGTCACAAATTTTGACCCCCCCCGCCCTCTCAGTAGAAAGTATTATTTTGCAATTACTTATGCTTAAAGTAAATTGAAAAAGACCTATTATTATCTTCAAACTTTGTGACCTCAGTAATGAAATTTTCAAAACATGATGGAGACTATATTTGGGGATTGATAGATAAAAGTTATTTACATTGCAATCAGAAACCTAGAAAAATTACTTCTAAATGTTTATGTTCATTTGTTTTGTATAAGTGCATGTAAATTATGATTTGTATATACTCTAAGACCTAAATTTTAGCCTAATATTACAAAAGTAATGTTTGAAGGGCATAATAGCTATTTTTATAATTTTACAACATAAGCATGAATTTATAAATTATACATACTATTTTGTTAATTGCAGATTACTTTAAGTTATACAAAGTTATACATTTTAAAGACCACTTTCTTTTTGTAGGTGTTTCTGTTAGAAGATTGGATGTGTCTCTACACACTTTATGGTCACCATGGCAGTATAACAGCTCTTTATTTAGACAAGGTAAGTCAAAATTTATATAACAAAAAGTTGGATTTTATTGTAATTTTTTGAAATTGTTTGTTTGTTTGTTTTTTTTTAAGTTGTAGATTTTACAAAATGTACAAGTGTTGAATTATAGATTGGCCAAATGTTTTTATTTGGTACTAGGTGTAGATTATTTAAAGAGAAACTGTTGTGCTCTGACTGAGATTATGTCTAGCAGAGCTTGGTTGTCATTGGGGGATTTTAGTCATGTGACTAGTTAGTTAGCCTAAGTGAACTAAGACTCACAGACCAGTAAAAATTGTGAGGTATTTTTCCATCAGCATTACAAGGGTTGACTCTTATCTCACATGACCATTAACGTAAAAGTTGTCGAGAGTTAAATAAAGGAATGTGTGTGTGTGTGCACTTATTGTTTTCAGCAAAGGGATTGTTCCCTATCATCAACAAGCAGGATGACCAGCTCGAACTTACATACAGCAGCTATTTGAGGACACAGGATGTAACCCTGAAGACCTGCCAGAGGCGATGAATAATAGGGAGAAGTGGCGAGAGAGGGTCAGGGATATCCGTGCTGGCGGCACGACATGATGATGATGCTGCTACAAAAGAATGAAGATGCTTATTTATTATTTTTCAGGGTCCTCCCTATTCAGCTGCCAGTGGCTCCAAAGATACTACAATCCGAATGTGGGATTTACTCACTGGGTGTTGTGTACATAAACTGTGTGCACATGATGAGCCAGTTATCTCTATAACGTGTTCTCTGCAATATGTGATTAGTCAAGGCCAAGATTACAGGTTGTGTGTCTGGAATCGAAGTAGAGGCCAACTCTTACATGATATACAATTGGTAAGTAATACACCTCCCCCTTCATTCTATGTTTAAATATACATAACATATTTCAATATTGATAACAAGAAAATATTCCAGTACACCAGAACTTTATTTTAGATCCATGAATGATCCTGTTTGGAGGAAAAAAAACAAACTGTGTGCCAGTTAAAATAATTTCTATATCATCCTTCTTTTTTTGGGGTGTTTGTGTTCTGGGTATGATACAAAAGAGCATATATTCATATAAAAACTAAGAGAATTAGGATCTCATCTTACTTTGAAAATTTCTGAAGTCTTCTATAAAATAGCAAACATAATCAACAAGTTCACATCTTGTGATTGTGTTTTCTATTTTGTAGAAGACACAAGACAAAAGTAAGGAGAGAACCTAATTCCTTTTAATTTTTATATTACTCTGCTGACTAGCTTGCCCAGTTGGCTGTGGCCATAGAATACACTGACTACTCCCCACCAACAAGTTGATATCCTTCATTGCCATCGCTCCTAGGTCCACTCTGGCCTGGAGGGGTCGCACCTGATAGGGTCCCATCTATGGGTCAAATAGAACTAAGATGCATACTTGTGCTAAACTGAATAGCTTGAAATAGAAACGTTTTTGACAATTAAACTGTGTACTTATACAAATGAACAATTCTATTTAGCATAAAAATGGATTTGGCATTAAATAAGCTACAAAGTTTATTATACCATAAAACCCAAGCAAACAAACTGCTGACTAGCATTTGATTTATCGAACACTTAGCAAATAGATGAGAATAAATAAATACACACAATATTTGTAAAAGTAATTCCTCTTTTC
This sequence comes from Sepioteuthis lessoniana, assembly GCA_963585895.1. Taxonomy (NCBI): domain Eukaryota; kingdom Metazoa; phylum Mollusca; class Cephalopoda; order Myopsida; family Loliginidae; genus Sepioteuthis; species Sepioteuthis lessoniana. The sequence goes on from OY757919.1 coordinate 75,204,581, forward strand.
ACTTTAATATTATAGTATTTTCAAGTTGTTGTAAAAGTGCTGGACTACAACATAATAGTAAGAGAGTTTGAACTCCAGTCACGCTATTACATTCACTTTTTGGATCAATATCCTTGGGAAAAGTATGAACCGTCCTCCCCAGCTATAGGTTATATTGTATATAGCTTTGGTATTAAATAAAGAAGCCAAAACCACAACTAAGTGTTTTTATCAATTTGGTGTATGCATATGTTTTGTTTTTGTTTTTTTTTTAGCACAAGTTTAATTTCATGGAATTAATAAAAACATATGGAAGGTTTTATTAAGAGAGCAGTTGGCTGGTGAATTTCAGTTGTCAAACCAGGTGATTAAAAGATAAAGTTTCAATTAGCTTAGTCAGTATATCTTTCTCTGCCCCACTTTACACTGACCATGTCAAATCCTGAGAAAATTTCATATATAGTTTATCGAATGTCTTCATTTTTTTTTCCCCTTCCTTTTCTTGCAGGATGTCGGTCTTTATAGTCAGCAGATGGTTTTACTGACTGACAAGCTACTTGTGCTAGGAGGTCAGGTAAGACATACCTTTTTTCTAAATTGCATTTAAATGAAAAATTAGTCTAGTTATGTTATAATAATTATGTTTACAAAATATACACCCCCACACCCAACCCCTTTGCAGAAATCAACTTTTAAATGGTGTTTTTTCTTTTCCTTCCAAGATTCTACTATTTACCCATTAGTCCTCTGTGAAATACAAATCAGCTTCATAAAAGACCAATAGGTGCAAATGGTAATAGTAACTCCATCTAGCTAATGTCTTACGCTTTTTTAAAATAAAATATCTTTAGATTGGTAAATTAGTAATGGCTATATAGAGATTTTTTGCCCATTTCCTGTTATGTTTATTTACTATCCAGAACAGCATCGTTCTGAAATAACATGAACACAAGAAACTCTCTGTATAGCAATTCTGGAAAAAAACGAAAATATTAGCGGGATGATTATAAGCTAAGTTTAAAGTTTATATTTTGTTGTGCAGTCTCATCAACTGACAATGAATTTCAATGTGGCCTTTAAAACATGAAGAGTTGCCCCCCCCTCAATATACTTTGTACTAGTTTAGAATAGAAATATGTGACTTTCTGAAAACTAAATTTTAGGGTGAATTGAATTGCACATGACATAAAGAACTACTGGACAGCTGTTTCAACCTTATTAGGTCTCATCAGCAGCGTATACCGTGATCTCCCCCCACTGGAGAACAAACCAGCGACCATAGAATGCAGAGCTGAAACTCTACCACTAAGCTACCAGCACACAAGTGATGCCAAATCAACTAGTCATGGTAATTGTGCAGCCAATTAACCTGAATGTGTCTTGCAAGTTATATCCGTACTCTTTACAGAGGACATGATCACCTCCAGGGCCACGTCATCCCAGGAGGATTAGAAATACACATTCTGGTCATGGTAATTCAATTCACAATATAATTCCTCTACTTAAGAAAATGTACATCAAAATTTTCGGGATCATACAATATACAAACTAAGCCTAGCTTTTGGCCGACTATTTACACTCACAGAGTTTATATATCTTGTGTATGGTGCTTAGTGTGTTTTTTTTTTTTTCTTTTGGAGAAGAATATGTATTTATTATACATTTTTGTCTGTTTTTATAACCAACATATTTTCTTTCTCTTTTTAGGGTTATTTATATCTATGGGATATATATCGTGGCCAACTGAAAAAGCAGGTGAAATTGGGAAGCAGTGACCATGCAAACTGTGTTCGGTTCATTGAAGTCATTGACCACACAGTTGTTTGTGATTATGGCAATGAACTAAGAGTCACTAATTTCCCAACAGTTCTTGAAAAGAATGACTGAGAGTTGCTGACTCCATTTCTCATGAATTATAAATGTTAGAAAACATAACATACATACTCCATTATCTCCTGTCTGTCGTTATAACAGAAGACACCTAAAATTTCATCCTTTGACATCATTTTAAAAAGATCAAAAGAATGCATGAATGAGAGAATTTGTTGATTTTAAAGAACTAATAAAAAAAGTCTTTATTTTCTTTTATGAAAGTGAACATTTCTCAGTGTAGTTTTTTAATTTTTTTTTTTTTTTTTAAAGATCAAATAATAAAAGAAAAAAAAATTAAATTTTTTGTAATTACGATTTTGACTTGTTCATTTTACTTGTACCATTTGTTAATCAGTTTAAGAAGTTTCTGTATGTTGCTTTAAAAATATCCCCTTATTTATGTGTGATGACAGTAATAAATTATCCATTAACAAAAACCATTCTCGTATTAACATTTTAATTAATTGTAAAAGGGTGACCCGTAGGGGAGGGCGCTACTCCTTTCTTTGTATTGCCCCACTTTACCCTTACCTTATGCAAGGTGGCATTTTTTGAGTCTTTGGTATGTCTCAATCTGGGATTGAACCCCAGTCTCCTGGACCATTGACAAACACTCTACCCATTAGGCCAATGGTCCAGTAGATAATTAATTAGTGAGTGTTGAATATATCCACTACATAAAAACCAGAGTCTGAATCCTTTGCCTGCCATAATATGGTTCTTCAGACTTAGCAGATTTTTCACCAATTAGTTATCAAATAATGAGTATAACTAAGCTTAGTATAGAATATATATAGATAGAATCAAAGTCTCTTGTAATGCTCTGCAAGCCTAGCTAACCAATTATATTTTTTTAATATAATTCAGTAGAAAAAGAAATTATTTTAAAGTAATACAAACATTGTAATATCCAGTTTATAAATTTTATTTTGGCTTGGCCTTCTTTCTTGAATTTGATTTTTCTATTTGGAAGAGTGAAAGATAGTGATTAAAATGTCTAGTGTGAATACAGATACAAAATTATCATTATATTGCTTACATAAAAAAAGTCTTGTTTTTGTCAAGTTAGGGTTCTATAAAAAATGAGAACATTAGTTTTGTTAAAATTACTAAAACAAAAATTATATCAAGAGTTATTTGATTAAAAATTACATTGCAAATTGGATTAGCAAGCCAATGTAAAATATATCTTAAAATTTAAACTGCACATACCAAAAATAATCCTTTACTAAGCTTGACTTGGTTTGACACAAGGCAAGGAATGTACTGAAGTAGAAAAGACATTAATTTAGTGCCATTTACCAAGGGTCTGAGAGTAACAATTAACACATCTCATTGAATGATAATAACAATGATTAAAGAGGAAGAACATTTTATTCACAGAGACACAGACCTTGAGAGAAATAGACTTGAATAAGTCAATCAAATGAGGTGGTGGTCCCCTTTGTACTTTCTTTCTAACAACCACGTTTATTTCTTAAGATTCGTATATCCAAGCATCACAGGCACATTCCCAGTTGATGATTTCATTGTCGGAAAACCAAAGAGAAATTTCTCTCTCAGCTGATTCTATAGAATCACTGCCATGAATGATGTTCCTGAAAAAATGATTTATATATATATGTACATATACACAGAGTATTTAAAAAAATTTGATATTTTATAATTCTTGTTAAAATGATCTAAAATTTTAACAGCATGTGTAAAAACAAGTCAAAATTCTATTTCAGGTGTAGAAACAGCATTTACTGGAAAAGAAAAAATACTTAAAAATTATACAGAGTTTTGATTGGTTGGTTGTTGGATTTTAACAGCATGGTAGGAGTTATTTTGTGCCTCAAGGTTAGGGAATAATGTATGGTGTACATCTATATTTACTCTTTTGTAATTAACAGTTGTAATGATGTGTTAACATGGTTGGAGGTCATGTTGAGGGGTTATTTAATGTGGTGTAACTTTGTTTCGCTCAAAAAGGACAATGTCAACTTTTCAAATAGATCTTTCATATCAGTTGCATTGAAAAAATGATTTCTGATAGGAGTGAAAGCTCCATATTTTATGAGAGCATGTTTAATAGTGTTTGACATGTTATACCCTGTGATTATTGTTATTTTTTGAGTATAAAGGAGTAAGAATTTTAATGCTGTTAAAATTTGAGATCATTTGAAGAAGAATTGGTCAAGTTATTAGATTACAAAATGAAATCAATTTTTCTGAAACAATGTATATTTCAGCAAATTTTCTTTTAGACACATTTCATTGATGATAAAAAACAATTGTTTATTTAAATTTTTCCTGCAGTCAAGTAACATGCCAAAAATACTGATCAAGGTTTTATAAAAACCAGTCAAGGCTTTTTCGTTTTTAAGTTGTAGTTTGGGTACTTTTGATGATCATTATCCAGAACATAAGTTGTTGTTATGAAATGTGAGTTTTCATCATGTGCTAATTATTCTATTTATAAACCACTTAAAACTCCAATGGTAAAGAAAATTTGAAAAACAGTCTATTTAAGGCCACTAGCACTAGCCCATAATAATCCTAATATTTAATAGTTGTGAGTTGATCACCTTAAAAAATTCAATATAGTACTAATTGCAAACCCTTCCTGAAAAAAAAAACCTTGAATAAACAATCAGAGCTCATATCCATATGTAGGCATGAAAACAAATTCCACCGGGTAACTAATAATTCAACAGACTAATAAAAAAAAACTACTAGAAAAAAAAAAAAAAAAAAAAAAAAAAACGTAAATAATTTAACAAATCCAGAATTAATACAATATAGCCCAGTATAAACTGGGCCACTCTTACCAGAATGCCACACAAACTAGATCACCCTTCCTAATATCCTATACAACAGTATATAATAGGTTACACACTGTGTTGGGATCACTTGGTTTGATGATCACATTGTTCATGTTGCTTGGTGACTGTCTAACTTTGATATATGAGAATGGGTCGAAAAGTTTATATGATGATGTAATATCTGCTGTTGATTTTTTTTCATCAGTGGGATCCAAGCACTGCAACATTGATGGGAGAAGTATGTGAACCACAAGAAGGACTATGTTGAAAAATAAAACTTATTTGGTCACATTCCATGACAGTATCTTGGTCAGCCTTTGAACTTTTCAGCTGATCCTTGTATATGCTCTGTCACCAATATTGAGCACTATATATTTTACATACACAAGAGCAGTACCAATCATGTAAAAGAGACAGAGAGAGTGAGGAAGCCTATAATGAATTGACAACATAAAGCAAATTCTACACATCTTTTTGAGTGCTTTGTATAACCCACACATTTTCATTATCAACTCACATCTCTAATTGCACCATGCCAACAGGAGTTCAATACCCTTAAAATATATTTGCTCACCTCATCTCTTGAACACCTGTGTCCTCTTTTGGGCAACCATCAACATGTCTGTGTTTTATTTCCGATTCAAGACTGTTAGAGGATATCAACATTCTTCATCCCAATGAGAGCTAATTTCTTTTCTCCAAACATCTTAACACAAATACTAGAAGCTAACCTGATAAAAAGGTAACAATATCTTTTACCCTAGGAGAGCTTAGATCCTTAGTGATGTCAGTCATGTTATCTTTAACAGATAGTTTTTCAAACATATTTAGCATTATAGGTTTATGTAATTCATATGATGAAAACCAGAAAAATAAAGCTACACACATACAGAAAAGTAAAACCACCTGAACAGAGAGAAAGAGAGAGAAGTAAAACCACCTGAACAGAGAGAAAGAGAGAGAAGTAAAACCACCTGAACACGCACAGAAATAAAAATGCATGCATACAAGTAGAAAAAAAAAAAGACTTAAATTTACAGGAGTCAACAATGACAATTGCCTATGAAATAAAACTATTATTAAGGCTACACTTAAATTTTTTTTATTGTGTTCAATCTGAGAGAAAAGGAAACTTCAAAATTATTCTAAAAACGTAATCAATTTTTTCATAGGGACTTCTAGAATTTATGGCTAAATCTGACACAAAGCCAGGGCTGAAGAAAAAAAAACTGATGAAAACTGAACTTACTCTTCTTGCAAACTGGTTTAAAAGAGCAACTTGGCTGAATGTTTAAAATATCAGACTAAGATCAAATATGTTATGACATTAGTGTAAAAAAAGCAAGTAACTGTTAACAAAGCCATAATTACTGAGCTCCCAGTGTGAACTGAACGTGCTAGCTATATATATATATATATATATATATATATTAGTTATTTACTAACCTTAGCTTAGCCTGACACACAGCCACACATGTAAGGATCAAACTTACCTAGTCGGTTTGAGCGATGAGCTTGCTATCAATTTTTTCAGATTTGCATCCATATTCTTGCAAATAGAAATATTGCTTCAATCTCTGGAATCCCTAGCCTTGTTAGTTTATTAGTCCTAAGAAATAGCAAGAAAATGAGCTGTGTGATGGGGGAGATTATGTTTAAAAAAGTAACAAGTCAAACTACCTTCCCATATCAATAGCATAGTCTCCTCTGATTGTTCCAGGTGCTGATTCCAGAGGTTTGGTGGCTCCTATCATTTTACGACAAGTGCTGATCACTTCGGTGCCTTCCCAGACCTGATTGGAAAATAAGAAAAATATAATCAGTTTCAGAAAGAAAAAAAGAATTTGGAAAAACAATCCTCAAGGGTAAACTGTATAAGACTGATTAATTGATTTATTTGAATGAAATTTCAAACTTTAAACAAAGAGGAAATTGAGTTTATTGTGGATTCATATTTGTTGTGTAGTTGTTTCTTAAGAGGATTTTTTTTACATATAGTCTGATCTAATATGAATAATTTTTAAATATAGCTATTTGACAATAGATGGGACCCTAAAAGTGAACCTGGTAATAGTAATAAAAGGGTACTCCACATTCCCCAGATTTCCATTGATGGAGCCTCACCATCAGATATAGTTTAGTGTCATACTCAGTAGATCCCTTTTCAGTGGGGAAGGCTTACTCTGCTGCAGAGGATACAGTCAGCATATTCCAGGCCCTGCAAACAGGGCTGAAATTACATGAGAGGAATCAATATACTGTAAACTTGTGATTGGTAGTGACACGCCACATGCACCAAGAGGGGAGGGGAGGCATTATAATAACATTATCATTATATAACAGAGTGGTGTAATGAACTTTTGAACGCTGATTGGGTCAGCATTTTTATGCATGAATTTGTTAATTTTGTTTTTTATAGACCGATTCATGTAATCACAGGTATGAACACATTTTTAGATTTTAGATTATAAAATTAAAATATTTAAAAAGATCCAGTCTCAACATCTTTATTTAAATTATAAAATTAAGATATCTAAAAGATTCAGTCTCAACATCTTTTTTTAGATAATAAAATTAAAATATCTAAAATATTCAGTCTCAACATCTTTTTTTAGATTATAAAACTAAAATATTCAAAAGATTCAGTCTATTTTTTTTTATCACACCTCATATGTGTGACACTGCTTTTGGATGCATATATTTAGGTTTAGTTTGGTTTTATGGCATATCAACCATTGTAGGTTATTTAATGCCAAATCCGGTTTATACATGTATATACGATATATATAATTTGTTACTAACAATTTTATTAAACATCAGTCATTTGTTTATACACAGTTAAATGATCAAATAGTTTTATTTCAAGCAATTCAATTTAGCATAAGTAAACAAAGTTAAATGCTTCCAAGTATTGCTATGAATCACAAACAATTCAATTAAATATTAGTCATTTGTTTACATCAGTTAAATGATCAAACAGTTCTATTTGACCCATTGATAGGACCCTGTCAAGTGCTACCACTCCAGGTCAGAGTGGACCCGGAAGCAATGGCAATAAAGGGGTACTTCATATTTCTCTTTATTGCCATTGCATTATTGGAACCACACCATAAGATGGTTTAGGGTCATATGCTCTTGGGGGAAGGTCTTACCCCTTTTGCAGAGATGCAGTCGGTGCGTTCTACAGCCCCAAACAACAGGGCTGATATATTTAGGAGCAATGATGCATCTGCATCTAGAAGCAAGCATGTCTATATGATTATGTGTGCATATAGACATCGCATTTCTGTATGTAAATATATGTGTTATATAATTAAGGAATGATTTTTTTTATATTAATCATTTTTCGTTATTTATATTTTATCATTCAGTTTGGTTGGGCTTTGAACTATTCAGGTTAAGAGCCCAGGTGTATAGTTAATTGGTGCAGTTTATGCTCATGTGCAAAGGATATGACAATCACTATTGTCATAATAAAACCCCAGACAGGAAATGTGAGAGGGAGCGGTTGTGATATTGACCAGAAGGAGTCAAGCCTTGGGTAATAAGCTGCAGTTGGTCATCAGGGAGGGAAAAATTAGCAGTTGGCTGTTTAGACAGAGTGTGATAAAGGAATTTGACCTGGCATCTGGGATTGTGATTGTAAGGAATCAGTGCCCAAGTCCATTTCTTTAAGGGTCACATGTGTCTCCCTGATCAAGAACTTGACCCCCCCACCCCCCCCAAAAAAAACAAGTATTAACAGCAAGTATATTCTCGGAATTCTTTTCTGCTTCTTTTTCTTCCTCATTGAGTTTATTTTTGGCTTGTATGATTTCAACTAAAATCAGTGAGTAAACTTCTCTTAAAAAAATCTATGCAATATGGAGTCGAGTCATTTAGCTCGTGAAAATGTTTAGTTTGCAGTGAAAAGATTTCCATATTTGGTTGTATGATCAGTTTAAATAAAATTAAGATATTTAAAAGATGAAGTCTTGATACTTTTTGATCACACTGTGTAGTTTTGGTTTCTGAGTTACATTACTTATATATTCTCCACTCCATATATCAAAGGTTGGTTAGTCTTATGGCATATCAACCCTTGTTGGGTTATTTAATTCTAAAGTGAGTCCTTTTGTTTTTGCAAGTAACAATTTTTAATTCAAATGAATTGCATACAGTTATATGGTTTCAATTTGGTAAGATTATTTTGTTTAATGGCATATCAACTCTTGTGAGTTATCTAATGCTAATTCATATATATATATATATATATATATATATATATATATATATATATATATATATATATATATATATATATATATATATATAGTGTTTGCCAATGGTCCAGGAAATCTGGGTTCAATCCCAGGCCACGTCATATCAAAGACTTTAAAAGTGATACTTGATACCTTCTTGTTTAACACTCAGTAATATAAGGTACATATCAAGGGTAAAGTGGAGCAATCCAGGGAAAGGAGTAATGCCCTCCCCTACATCTCAGAGTTGTAGCTATTGAAAAGGGAGCCATCTGGTCGCCCTCAACTACGGTTGCCAACTTTACTTATATATGATTTGTAAATGTTTCTTGGTAACTGTATCTTAAAACAGTTAGAACTCATTTATTAGCACACAGTTAAATGGCATCAAGTATTGCTATTTAACACTAATAATTCAATTTAACAGTTATTTATTTGGTCATCATCATCATGTCATGCCATTAGCAGGGATATCCACACATAGATGCTGAATGTATGTTCGAACTGGTCGTCCTGCTTTTGCTCGGCCATATGTGGGGGTCCATAGGAGTACATCACTTATGAGCTCATCCCTGCTTCTCCAGCAGTGTCCTGCATGTCTGGTTCGTCTAACTTGGATAGTTTCCGTGATGGGAGGCAGGTGGTCGTATAGTTGGTGCCTTGTGGGGTGTTGCCGCCAGGACTTATTCAATATTGCTTGCAGCATTATAATATCATTTATTTATTTGCACATAGTTAAATGGTTTCAAGTATTGCTAACTCAGTGCAATTGAACCTCAGCGATTGTTTTCAAGTTAAAAAAAAAAAAGGTTAGGTGTTTCTTTGCCTCAAGAGCAATTTGAAAAATACATTCAAGAAAATCATATATGTGCTAGGGCTTGACATGACCAGCCAATTGATTGGATTAGACCACCTGTTTAGCCTAGTAAAGGCCAAAGTGGAGAGGGTTTGGGTTTATTTGTTTAATGGCATATCAACTCTTTTTAGGTTATTTAATGCCAAAGCCATTCTTCTAGAAGAACGGTAGTTGTACTATTTAACCCATAGCTGGGAGGATATGGGGGTTCATACCTTTCCCAAGGGTATTTGCCCGAAAGTGAACATAATAGCGCGACTGGAGTACAAACTCACGTACTACGATTCCACAGTCCATCAATTTAACCATTACACCACGAGGACCCCCCCCCCAAGTGGAGAGTTGATGGTCATGTGACCACTTTTACTACAAGGTCAGAGACTACTCAGCCACCAGGATTCTGTGCACAAGTATTATGGGTTGCCACTCATGTCAAAAAAGTAACCTTGTTGGGAGTGTCTTACCCCTCTTCAGAGGAACAATTGACTTATTTTAGAGGCCAGTCAACAAGGTAGTCCGATTTTAAGTATTCCTAACTAATACTAATTACATAATAACATTATCTAAAGGGTAGAATGTTCACCAATGGTCCGGGAGACTGGGGTTCAATCCTTGGTCGAGTCATACTAAAGACTCAAAAAAAATGGTACTTGATGCCACCTTGCTAAACACTCAGCATTATAATGTATGGACGAACGATAAAGTGGAGCAATCCAGGGAATGGAGTGGCACCCTTCCCTACACTTCAGTGTAGTAGCTATTGTGTTATGGTACCTACTTTATGGACTATAATAAAGTCTTCCTATTACTATGAATACCAGGAGAATATTCATCTTGGTGTTAAGTTAACTCCAGCCTAACACTTTGGCAGTCAGACTGACGTTCAACACTCTTTTACCTATGCTGTATTTATACTTTTGTTCAATATACTTGTTTCACGTAATCCTGAGTTCGTGTCTTTCTTCCAGACCTTTTACTGGCCCACAACATACTGAAAAGGGATCCTTCGGGTCACCCTCAACTACAGTCGCCAACTTTACTTTTATGATTTCAAGAAATTATTCCTATTTAATGATAATCATTTATTTGCACACTGTCGTATGATTTTAATTACTCATCTCCAATCATTTTCAAACAGATCTATTTGAGCCATAGGTCAGAGTGGACCTGGGAGTCATGGCAATGAAGAAGGTGCCTGTGGTGTAATGGTTATCATCATTGGAAATGGACACAAGAATCCGAGTTCAAATTCTGGATGAGACTGTTTGCATTCTGGGCTGTTTAACATTGATATGGCGGCTAGTTAAGGAGAAACCTGTTAAATTCTTCTTAAAACTGACCTTGTGTTGCATCCTGCTTGTGTGGAGGGGTAGGTAAATATATTCACACTCCCCAGAAAAAGGGGCCTTATCACTAGATAGAGTTTAGAGTTATACCCAGGACACTTTTTTGGTTGATCTCGCACCTCTGTCGAAGATGCAGTTGGCATATTCTATGTTCTACTAAAATAGCAAGCTTTGGAGTGAGATCCAGATATCAAGCTCTCATAGATAAATGACATAAATCTCAAACTGAGGAGGTGCCTGTGGTGTAATGGTTATCATTGTAGGAAATGGACACGGTGACACGAGTTCAAATCCAGGACGTGACTGATTTCAATTCACATAGCACTAATACCCTTGGGAAAGGTATGAATCCAATTATTCTCCTTCCAGCTATGGGTAAATAGTAGGGCAGACTGGGTTCTTCAGCCTTGCCTTGTTGATAGTCCTGTTAGCTGGGCATGGAATACACTGACTTTATCACCTGCAGTGGAGTAAGACCCCTACCCCCCCAAAAGGGGTGTTCTGGATATAACATTAAACTCTATTGGATGGTGATGCTCCATTTCTGGAGATTTGGGGAGTGTGGGGTACCTCTTCATTGCCATTACATCTCTGGGTCAAATATTTTTATAAAAACAATTTGTATTTGATAGAACCATGTGAAAAAAAAAAATTCTTAAGAAGCAACAACACAAACAATGTAAATATGAACATGAAATGTACACTATTTCCTAACCTCAAGGCATAAAATAACTCAAGACAGGTTGACATGCCATTAAAATCAATCCATCATTGACCTATGTAGAATATTGTTTCAACTTCTCATTTGAACTTCAGCTACTTTCATGTCTTGTGTCTTGATGTTGTCAACTCAACAGTTAATTAAAATCATTGAATTAACATCTAATTTCCTTCATCATTTACGCTGGATAAAGTTGTGAATGCAACAAAGAGTTACATGAGAAAGTTGGCATTCCCAAATTGTAATATAAAACCAACAAATCTGGTGGTACCATAAGAGTTAGTAGTAATATTTTGGCCCTGAAAACATGGTTGACGACCCCATCCCCCAGATTCATCTGATGAAGGTTTGGTTGATGGCACAGCTGCTTATGTCATTTTTGTTTGTTTATCATTATATTGAAAGAGAGAGAGAAAGAGAGACCCCCCCCAAAAAAAAACCCACACACATTGCATGATTATATTTCAAGAGAGAGAGAAACACACTGCACTAAATGCCAAAGTAATCCTTGTATAAAAACATCAGTGATACTATTTAACCCATAGCTGGAGGTATAAGAAGGTTCATGTACCTATCGCAAGGGTATTAGTGAACATATTAGCATAATTGGTGTTTGCACTCGCTTATTTCAAGGGTGCAGTCCAGCACTTTAGCCATTATACTTCAGGAACTACCCGCCACCCCATAGGATATTTTCTAGAGAGAAAAAAAAAAGAGAAAAATATCTAATTTAGGATTCCTTCAAGAGAGAGAAACACACTGAGCATAAATATATCAATAGAGAGATGTTGGTTGTTTAGTTGTTTGGGTTTAATGGCATATCAACCTTTGTAGGTTACTTAATGACAAAGTATAAGTATAGATTTTGTTTACACACAAGTAAATGTCAAAACAGTTCTATTTCAAACAATTCAGTTTAGCATAAGTACAGTTTCAATGTCAAAAACAGTTCCATTTCAAACTATTCAGTTTAGCATAAGTACATAGTTTATATAATAAAACAGTTCTTTTTCAAGTAATTCAGTTTTGCATAAGTATACATTTTAGTTCTATTTGACCCATAGATAGGATCCTATCAGGTGTTACCACTCCAGGCCAGAGTGAGGTGCCCGTGGTGTAATGGTTATCGTCGGAGGATGTGGACTTGGTGACATGAGTTCAAATCCTCGACGAGACTGATTGCATTTCACATAGCACTAATACCCTTGGGAAAGGTATGAATCCAAATATTCTACTAAATAGTAGGACAGACTAGGTTCTTCAACCTTGGTGAGGCAACTAGTCTAGGAGAAGGAAAACTCTGAATTCAAACCTGTTAAACTCCGCTTAAAAATTGACCTTGTGTCATATCCTGCCCGAGCGGAGGGGTTGGTAAATAGGACCACTCCAGGCCAGAGTGAACCTGGGAGCGATGGCAATGAAGAGGTGCTCCATATTTCCCAAAGCTCCAGTATTACTGGAACCTTACCATCAGATAGTTTAGTGTGATATCTAAGACATTCATTGGTGGGGGGGTCTTAGCCCCCTGTAGAGAAGCAGCTGGTGTATTCTACAGCTCCAGCTGACTAGACAATGAGAGACAGACATACACACACTTTATATGAGGAAATCATCATCATCATGTCGTGCCGCCAGCACGGATATCCCTGACCATCTCTCGCCACTTCTCCCTATCATTCATCGCCTCTGGCAGGTCTTCAGGGTTACATCCTGTGTCTTCACATAGCTGCTGTATGTAGGTTCGAGCTGGTCGTCCTGCTTTTGCTTGGCCATATGTGGGGGTCCATAGGAGTAATCACTTACGAGCTCGCCCTTGCTTCTCCAGCAGTGTCCTGCGTGTCTGGTTCGTCTAACTTGTATAGTTTTCGTGATGGGAGGCAAGTGGCTGTATAGTTGGTGTCTCGTGGGGTGTTGTCGCCAGGACTTGTTCAATATTGCTCTCAACATTCTTGTGTAGTTGCCGTCTAGCTTCTTCTCCAGCCGTTTAGTTAGTGAAATGAGGAGCAAGTATATATAATAAATATTATAAAAATAAAAAAACAAACATGTATCACATGTGTCCCAGACACAATGACAAATATTTATGTTGTAAAGAGTTGTAGGTTGCTTTCATTTTTCTTTTCATGTAAGTGTCTCGTATTAAAATCGCTTCTACAAATTAGGAGGTTAGATAAATTTTTATACATACCATGGCAAATACTGGACCTGAAATCATGTTGAAAATAAGTTTAGGGAAGAATCCTTTCCCTTTATGTTCAGCATAATGTTCTTCTAAGAGTTCTTCAGTTGCCTGCAAAAAAAAGAGAAAAATATTTCAAGTTGAGAGAAACATATAGTTATATTGTGATGGTTGGTTTGGTTTGTAAGGTTTTATGGCATATCAACCTTTGTTGGTTATTTAATGCCAAATCGATTTTTATGTAAATAATCTGTTCTATTTAAAACAATTCAGTTTAGCATAAGTACCCAGTTTAATTGTCAAAAACATTTCGATTTCGAACTATTCAAGCAGTTATATGTAACAATTCAGTTAAGTGTAAATACAGTTTTAATGTTGAAAAACAGTTCTATTTCAAATAATTCAGTTAAGCATAAGCATGCAGTTTAAATTCAAGTACATTTTAATTGTCAAAAACATTTCTATTTCAAGCTATTCAGTTTACTCAAACAATTCATTTTAGCATAAGTATGCTGTTAGTTCTATTTAACCCATAGATAGGACCCTATCAGGTGCTACCACTCCGGGCCAGAGTGGACCTGGGAGCAATGGCAATGAAGGGGTACTCCGCATTCTCCAACGCTCCAGCACTGCTGGAACCTCACCATCAGATCGTTTAATGTCATATCAAGGTCGCTCGTTGGGGGGGGGGGTCTTACCTATCTGCAGAAGTGCAGTCAGTGTATTCTACAGCCCCAGCTGACTGGGCAAGTTATATTGTGAGAAAAAGAGAGAGGGAAAAGACACACACACACACACAGCATAGCTATATATTGAGAGAGAAAGAAAGAAAGAAAAAGCACACAGCATAATTATATTGAAAGAGAGAGAGAAATACATAGTGCCCAATTATATTGAGAGAGAGAAAAATAAAAACTATATAATTATATTGAGAGAGAGAGAGAGAGAGAAACAGACACTGTGTAATAATATTGAAAGAGAGAGAGATAGAAACAAAGAAAGAAACATGCATAACAATTATATTGAGAGAGAGAGAAAGACACACTGCAAAATTACATTGAGAGAGAGAGAGAGAGAAACAAACTATGCATAACTACATTGAGAGAGAGAGAAGAACCTATACTGCAAAATTATATATATATATATATATATATAGATAGATAGATAGATAGATAGAGAGAAAAAAATCACAATCTGCATAATTATGTTGAGAGAGAAATGCACGCTGCATAATTGCATTTAGTGAGAGAGGGAGAGAGAAACAGACTGCATTATTGAGACAGAGAGAGAAAGAACACATACTGTATAATTATATTAAGAGAGAGAGAGAGAAAGAAGGAAACACACAATGCACATCATATATATATATATATATATACATATATATATATATATATATATATATATATATAGAGAGAGAGAGAGAGAGAGAGAGAGAGCGCGAGCGCAAGTGAGAAACCCACATTGAATAATTATATCAAGAGAGAGAAACAAACACTGCATAATTATATTGAGAAAGAGAGAGAAACACACAATGCATAACTAAATTGAGAGAGTGAGACAGAGAGAAACCAACACTGCATTATTGAGAGAGAGAAACCTACACTTGATAATTATATCAAGAGAGAGAAACACTCTGTATAATTATATTGAGAGAGAGAGTATATATATATATATATATATATATATATATATATATATATATATATATATATATATATATATATATATATATATATATACACACACATACACACACATACTGCATAATTACATTGAGAAAGAGAGAGCGAGAAACACACACTGTATAATTATATTGATAGGCAGAGAGAGAGAGAGAGAGAGAAATACACACTGTATAATTATGTTGTGGGGAAAAAGAGAGAAACACACATTATATAATTATATTGAGAAGGAGAGAGGGAAACACACTGCATAATTATATTGAGAGCACCTTGTCATCATACTTAGGATTTACTGTCAGTGAGTACACAACGTTGCCTGCAGCAAAAGTTAGTCTGACTGGGCATTTTCTTTGGCTTCACATTAAACTGACCATGTTTTATATTTGCCATTGACTTAAGTATATATAACATAACCTGGTTTGTTGATTGACATAAGTGTATATATATATATATATATATATATATATAAAACATAACCTGGTTTGTTGATGGGTGTACTACTCATGCAGTGTGTCTTGGACAAGAATAACAATGTGGAGTCCATTGCCATCAAGGTCTACAACTGGTTTGAGTAGTTTTCTTCTAGACGAGTTGCCAACAAAGGTTCAAGAACTCAATCTGCTCAATTGTTTACCCATAGCTGGAATGAGACAAGCTAGATTCATTCCTTTTGCTGGAGTATTAGTGCAATGTGAAATGTTAATAGCCTTGTTCAGGGTTTGTACTCTGGTAGCTGAGTTCTGTTCTGAAATGATGACCATTATGCTACAAGTGCTTCCATTTGCCATAATGGGGAGACAAATAAATACCAACTATATTTTGCTTTTGAGCAGGATAAGACATAAGTAGATATACCCGAGCCCTGGAGATTTCAACTATTTGGCTGTATATACTATCACACAAAAGAAGAACATTGCAGGTTGACCTGACTCTATGGTGGAAATAGGCTATATTTGCCTTTGTCCACACACATAAGATCCCAGATCAAACTTGTGTTGTAATTACCCTTGTGGGATAGTAAGTAAATAGTATTTGTTCAATCAGGTCGTTTTTTATTCATAGTCATGTTTAACTCTTGGAGGAGACAAAAACCCTAATGTGTTCTATATACTGGGTAGTTAGTTTTATTACATGTCAACTCTTGTTGAGTTATTTAATGCCAAAGTCAGTTTTTATGTTTTTGTAAGTGGTTACTGTTGTGGGAATCTTACCCATCTTACCATAATGGACTTTTCTCACCGTTATTAGTACTGAGAGATTTCGCTACCAGAGGCAGATCAATATCGGAGTTATCCGAACAGTACGAGACTTCTTACCTTTTCTATGTAACTATCTTTCTTGCGTAATATAATCTGTTTCTAATATCCGGAGCCACAACAGTTTCATGGTTTCATCATTTGTAAACAATTATAGCTTCAAGTTATTGTTTTTAATACAAATAATTTTCATCGGACATTGGCCTAATGGTTAGAGTGTTTGCCTGGGAGACCTGAGTTCAATCCCAGGTCGAGTCATATGAAAGACTAAAAAAAATGGTACTTGATGCTACCTTGCTTAACACTCAGCATTACAAGGTATGGATCAAGGTAAAGTGGAGCAATCCAAGGAAAGGAGTAGCACCCTCCCCTACACCTTGGTGTAGTAGCTATCGAAAAGGGAGCCCTCGGGTCACCCTCGACTACGGTCACCAACTTTACTTTTACTTATATTGTTTAGAGTTTTCCAATCAAATACTAATAATCATATGGTTTCAATTAATTATTTATATTTAATGAAGTCATTTTTTGCAGTTATATGGTTTCCAACTTATAACTGTAACTTATAATAATCTCTAGTAAACAAGTATAGCTGCAAGCAATTATTCTTATGACAAATAATTTACATTCATATTGTATCAAGTTTCTCTATTCAATACTATATAATTTTCTAACAGATCTATTTGACCCATAAATGGGATCCTAACAGGTACTACCACCCTGGATCGAAGTGCACCTGACAGTAATGGCTATGAAGAGGTACTCTACACTCTCGAAAGCTCCAGAACAGGAGCCTCCGCATCAGATATCGTTTAGTGTCATACCCAGGTCATACCTTGGTGGAAGTCTCACTTTGCTATAGGAAATACAGTAAGCATATTCTAAGATCCCCCACCCACCGCTGACAGGGTGTACAATCTCAATTCACTATGTTAAGTTGGCGACCATAGTCGAGGGTAACCCGAAGGCTCCCTTTTCGATAGCTACTACACCAAGGTGTAGGGGGGCGCTACTCCTTCCCTGGATTGCTCTACTTTACCCTTGATCCATACCTTATAATGCTGAGTGTTAAGCAAGGAGGCATCAAGTACCATTTTTTGAGTCTTTGGTATGACTCGACCTGGGATTGAACTCGGGCCATTGGCGAACACTCTAACCGCTAGGCCAATGTCCGGTCTTACTATTATTCATTATGTAGTAATAAAAAATTTTGTTGTTATGGAAACAAGAAGCATTATCTGACAGAAAACATGACTTGTTATCATCATGGAATTTCTCATTATTTGATATTGTGACTTGGTTATTACAAAAAGCTCCAATTTTTGACTTCAAAATTGAAAGAATTTGAGCCAAAGATTAATACAAGAAATACAAAAATCAGACAAGTCTTATTTCAATATTTTTTAATTTTTGTATTTGTTGTATTGTTATTAACCCTTAGAACCTAGAGTGTACCCAAGGATTATGAGCCTCATTCACCTTGGACTCCTAGCTAAAAAAAAAAAAAAGCTGAAAATGTAAAATATTATCTAACAGCTTAATTAGAAGTAATCTTGCTAGGGATTCCCTAGATAGGATTTAGGCAACTGGACCTATGAACTTCTAAGTAGCAGCACAAATATTGGTCACTTGGGTTCAAACAGTTAAACTTTGGTTCACATTTTGACAAGCTGAAAGGGTGTAAATATTAAAAATCTTTATAATCTTATAAAGTTATCATTAAAAAAAGAATTATACATCTTCTTGCTTTTATAATGCTATGTAATTATTTTACCTGTTCACAGCCTGAATAATTCAGTTTGGGTTTCTTTGTTTAATGGCATATCAACCTTTGTTGATTATTTAATGCTAAAGCCATTCTTGAAGAATAATAAATATGGGTTAAATAGTACGACTAATAGTAGTGGCACTATATAACCCATAGCTGGGGGGAATAAAGAGTGATAGTCTAAAAGCGAATGTAGTAGTGTTATTAGAATTTTAAATCACTTACTTTGAGGCACATTCCATGAAACCACAGGGATTCACCTGCCTGAACTTAGTAATTTTAATTCAAAGGTGAATAATCATTTTTGTTTGACAATTTATTTGTTAATATTTTTTTAAGTTTAAAAATTTAAATTCTGCGTGGTTAGTGATGACTTGCAGCCAAATGGCTTCCTGTAGATTATTATAGGCAATTTAATTTGAAGACCAAAAAACAATAAAATGGTTGGTTTGGTTTCTTTCTTTAACGGTATATCAACCTTCATGGTTATCTGATACCAATGCCATCCTTGTAGAAGGATAGTAGTGATACTATTTAAACCATAGCTGGAAAGATAAGGGGGTTCATACCTATCTCAAGGGCATTAGTCCAATAGTGAATGCAATAGTGTGACTAGAGTTGAAACTTACTCACCATGATGTCACAGTCTGGAAACATTAGTGACTATGCTATGAGGACACCTCCAGCAAAATGGTTGGAAAAGACAATTTCTTTAAACAAGTCAGTAATACGAGCTGATTATTATTATTTTTTTTTATTGGAAGCCATTTTGCAAGGACTATAGAGGATTAAAATTCAAAGCCACATAATTTATAGATTTAGCAAATCCGGTAAGATGATTTAAGCAGATAATCTAATCTTGTTTATGATATTCAGTCTATCATTTCTAAAGGTTGTACTGTTTATATAGTGAATTGTACTGGTTCATATGAGTACCTTGTTTAATTTGCTAAGGGAAAATATTAGTTAAATAAATTGATTTAATGGCCTGTCAGTACCTCTTTCAGGTTATTTTATTCCTAGAAGCAAACAATTCACATCCATTATACATTCATATTTACATTTTTTGTACTGTTGTTTCTCACACGATCTTATTAAATATGAATAATTTTTAAACAAATCTATTTGACCCACAGATGGGATCTTAACATGTACCATCACTCCAGGTCAGAGTTAACATGGGAGTAATGGTAATGAAGGGGTATGCTACACTTCCCAGATCTATAGAACTGGAACCCCACCATCAGATGGTTTAGCCTCATACTGTGGACAGGAGTTAATTAAATGTTATTTTGTTTCTAAAAAGAGAAATAAGAATTCTAAGCCTTACTTAATAGGATAAATTCTTTGAACCTATAGTCGTCAGAAATCCTAAACTCAAGATTTCACCCCTTTCACAAAAAAAACCCCCAAAGAAATTATAGTTTGAACTCACTTATGATGTCATAGACCAGCAAATTATCCACTATACTCTAAACTTATTTCAGGTTCCAGACATTTTTATTTAAAGCTATCTTACAATACCTTTTTAGAAATAAAAAGATTCAGTGGCTGCTATATTATTTGTGTCTGATATGATCTCCCTAAGACCAAAATGTTGAGCTTTATGGGTTGAAAGGTTAAAAATTTTTGACAATTGTGACTACCTCCTTAGACAAATATTAAGATTACCATGTGTTGTAGGCCTGAAAAACACTGGCAAAAGTTATAAGTTGGTTGTGTGACTAATTTTGATTCCTTATTTTAATGGCATATCTGCTCATTTTGGGTAATTTGTGCCAAGAGGTTAGGGAATTGCATTCATTTCATATTTACATTTTTTATATAGTTGTTTCTAAAGAGTGTTTTTTCCCCACACAGTTATATGATATCAAATATTCCTATCCAATATGAGTAATTTGCACCCAGATGTATTGTTTCAAGTATTCCTATCTAATATTAATAATTATATAGTTTCAAGTAATTATTCCTATTAAAAATAATCATTTGCTTACACACAACCATATTGTTTCAAGTAACTGGTGATAATCATTTGTAAACAAGTTGAGATTCAGGTAATGATTCTTAATACAAATAATTTACAGTTATATGTTATCAAGTATTCCTATCGAAGATGGATAATTTTTAAACAGATCTATTTGACTCATAGATGGG
The DNA here is from genome assembly GCA_963585895.1 of Sepioteuthis lessoniana. Lineage (NCBI taxonomy): Eukaryota > Metazoa > Mollusca > Cephalopoda > Myopsida > Loliginidae > Sepioteuthis > Sepioteuthis lessoniana. The sequence continues at coordinate 75,225,445 of OY757919.1, forward strand.
ACCCTAACAGGTACTACCACTCCGGTTCAGAATGGACCTGGAAGTAATGACAACAAAAGGGTGCTTCACACTTCCCATATCTGGAGCATCACTATCAATGTAGTTTGGCGTCATACCCAGGCACCATTTATTATTCAGAGATGTCTTACACCTCAGCGGGGGATACAGTCTGCCCTACAATTTACCTGTAGATGGGAGGAGAGGAGAACTAATGGATTTATATATTCCACGGAGTATTTGCACAAATTGAAATGCTCACAGCCTCGTTCATAGAACAGAAAAATTGTAGGCATATCTAAGTCATTGGTCATAATTAAAGATAACCAATTAAACATTATTGCTAAATAGGTATAATGGACTGTATTTCTATTTCACTTACAGCTATGTTCTTTTTTGTTTGGTTACACACTAATAAAGTTGTTATAAGTATTGTCTTTTGGATTTCTTTCAGCCCTTAACTTAATATTTTGATTGTATTATGAGTTATAAATCAAATAACCTATGTTATGCATATCTAAATATGACCTTTTTAATCTGCATCGTAGGAAGTGGACACGGCTACCCGTATTCAAATCCTGTATAAGGCTGTTTGCATTTCCAGGTATTTTCTTTCCAGCTATGGGTAAATAGTACAGTAGACAGAGCTCTTTAACCTTGATATGGCAACCATTGTTGAGGGAAAACTGAATTCAAACCAGTTGTAGACCTGGAGAGAGATGGGCTCCGCCAGAAAGACCCACTACATAAATAGCGACCCAACAACCAAACTAGGATAGGGGATAAGTCTAATCTATTAATTGACAACTCAAGAGCAGTAGCAATACGTATTCCTTCAATTTTCTTTCACAGATATAAGCACTTTCGTTTGTTGCTTCTCTATTTGTTTTTCTTTTTCCTCTTCTTTTCCAACCAAAAAAAAGAGATTAAAATTGATTATGTCTTAAGATTGGCATTGTACACATTGGGGTCGGAAATTATTTAAAAGGTTTTCTTTTTAATAGTTGGACGACCGCCTGCTTCAATTGTGAAAACGTTGAAGTTGAAGATATATTTAACAGCAGCCCAGACTTCGGAAGAGTGGTAGAATTTTCTATCAATTTTCCAATAAATTAGGCATTTTTGAATGATTAAAAAACCATATGGTCGGTAATTGTTACTTAAAATAAATATATCGGCACCATTAATCACATATTTTCGACCCCCCCCATATATATATATATATATATATATATATATATATATATATATACCTAATGGGTCAGAAGAAATCTACCTAGGTTTCACCTTTTCGGATCATCTGGATAAAACTTTTATCCTGATGATCCGGAGAGGTGAAACCCAAGTTAGATTTCTTCTGACCTGTTAGGTATTTATATTCATATTTGCTCTACTCCGTATCGAACACTTTCTTCGTTTACTTAGTCGTCAGTCAGTTTTTTTTTTTTGCTTGACATTACGTTATTCTTTGATTTTTTTCAGACAATACGTATGTTTTTAGTCTTTTCTTTTATGGAATTTTTCCCAAAATATCAATTTGTGCATTTGTTAATTCACAAGTTGGATCATTAGGGTTTTTTTTTCACTCTGCCAAGGTTAAAGTTAGACATTAATATATATATATATATATATATATATATATATAAATAAACGAGTTTTAAAAAAATTGTATTTTAGCTAACTAAGACCCTCTCTATGAAATCATTTTTGTCTTTCAAGTGATAGAAATACATTTTCATGAAATATATTTTAAATAAAGTAATTTTCTCTTTTTTATTCCATGGTCTTTTTTTACATTAAGTTTATAATTGACTGAAAATAGATCTTAAGTTTTTGTATAAAACATTTCAAAAAAAGAATTAGATTATTTTGTAAAATTTTTCTTCACTGCCTACGGTATAAGTAAAAAATAAAAATCGAAAAATCTCAATCTAATAATTCTTAATAAAATTGAATTAAAATAAAAACGATCCAAATAATTAAAGGTCTTGAAAACGGAAAACTGTGTTAAAACCCCCCTAATATTTGTAGGTGCCTGTTAAATCAAGAGAAATGGAATAATTGTAAAAAGGAAAAAGAAAAAAAAAAAACTGGTTTTCTTCCAAGAAAAGTGACAAGTTACATTTAGTAATTTACTAAGCGTTTTGCTCAGATTCGACACAAAGCCGTATGAATTTGGCACCCAATGAGACTCGAACTCACTCGTGAAGGTTTGCTAATCTTGCTTGCTAACCATTTTGAAAAAAAAATCATAATAATGGGCATTTGGTTTAGAGAAAAATATTAACAAGTAAAATGATTTCAGAATAACGATAATAATACAATAAATCAAACATTTTTCTACTAATAATATTAAATCGTTAGAAATACCATTAAATGAAAGTCAAGTAGCATCCAAACAAAAGAATCTAGGTTGGAAATTGAATTATGATTTCACTTATATTAAGAATATTACGAAATATTACAATGGAAATTTCTAGCTTCTAAAAAAAGCCCAACTATTTACACAAGAATTATATCAAACGAATAAAGAGTATATAAAATTACCGGCCGGTGCTTTTTCTCTTCGACAATTTCAACAAGAATAAATTATTCGAATTTTTTTCATTTATTTCAATGTCACTTACACATGCAGACATACTGCAAATTATTGCGATTAGAAAGAAAGAATGAAAAGAACTTTACTTACTTGAATTAATTTGCAAGCAACTAACTTGAACCCTTTCTGTTCAAATCGGCTTACAATTTCTCCAATGAGTTTACGTTGAACACCATCAGGTTTGATAGCAAGAAAAGTCCTTTCACGAGCTTCGGCCATGGCTGGAGAGAAAGCGGATAGTATCGACAAAAGTGTGGCTACCATGTGATACTCTGAAAATAATAATTACTCCCTCTGTCAAAGATTCAACTGCACAGACGATGGAGTCTGAACTACAATGATTGCCCCCCACTACAATTGATGAGCAATAGAAGGTAGGGAGACGTTTGAGGAAAGGGAGACTTGGTTAAGGTTAAGCCGATTATTAGGCATTTGCTTCTAGTGTAATCAATGGCGGTAGTTGTAGTAGAGAGAGAAAGAGAAATAAAGGTAGTTGCGTTGTTTTAAAATGTGAAAAATGCTTGTAAAAATATGGCGTGTAACATTCTGCGCATTGTTGAATTAAAAACTTATTTTCCTCTCACATCTACGCAGTCAACTGAAATATCCTTTAATGCCATTTAAAGAAAGAAAAATCGAACTTCTCGAATTTTACAGTTTCAAGGAGACATATGGTTTGGACATAATTAAGACGATGTTACTGTTAGGATTCCCTAAGGGGCTATCAACGAAATTTTATCCCCCAACTACTCTCACCCGACCACCAGCAATAATACTTGATCATTCGGACACCTACAGAGGAAAAACAAACAAATAACAAAAAAGAAGCTTTTCGGGGCCCGAGTATACTAACTGTCATAGGTAAGTAGTAAGTGGGCGACCGTGGTCGAGGGTGACCCAAAGGCTCCCTTTTCGTAAGCTACTACACCAAGATGTTGGGGAGGGCACCACTCCTTTCCTTGTATTGCTCCACTTTACCCATACCTTATGCAGAGTGTTAAGCAAGGAAGTATCAAGTACCATTTTTTGAATTTTTGGTATGACTCGACCTGGGATTGAATCCAGGTATCCCAGGCCATTACGCCAACAAAGGCCTTAAGTAACCGCTTACATTGTTTTGCCGGCTCAGCTGTTGAGCATAAACAAGATTTTATTAAATACTTATATACATATTTATATATAAGCAAGTTGGCGACCGTAGTCGAGGGTGACCAGAAGGCTTCCTTTTCAATAGCTACAACACCGAGATTCAGGGGAGGGCGCTACTCCTTTCTCTGGATTGTTCCACTTTACCCTTGATACGTACCTTATATTGCTGAGTGTTAAGCAAGGTGGTATCAAGTACCATTTTATGACACGGCATATATATAAGTTGGCGACCCCAAGAGTCCCTTCTCAAGGGCTACTACACAAAGGTGTAGAGGAGGGTGCTACTTCATTCTCTGGATTGTTCCATTTTACCCTTGATCTGTACCTTATAATGCTGAGTGTTAAGCAAGGCTGCATCAAGTACAATTTTTTGAGTCTTTGGTATGATTCGACCTGGGATTGAATCCCCGTCTCTCGAACCATTGATGAACATTCTACCCGATAGACCAATGGCCCGGATATATATATATATATATATATATATATATATTTTTCTTTAAGAAAAAACAACGAAACCGGTCACATAGGATTATAAATTTATTTCCATCCTGTTACGCATTTTGGAAATTTCCAAAAACACGATTGTCCTGATGGAATTACTCCCAACTCCGGTTTAACTGGACCAAGAATACTATATATATATATATATATATATATATATATATATATATATATATATATATATATATATATATATATATATATATATATATATATATATATATATATATATATATATATATATATCGGGCCATTGGTCTATCGGGTAGAATGTTCACCATATATATAAACTGGATAAAATTCTCGACTTGGTGTTTTAAAAATTTTTACTGATTAAAAACGGCTTTTGCGTCATATTTTAATCATAATTGTATTAAGCTTCTATTTTAGTAAAGCACTTTCTTTTTATCGGTAAATCATAATTTCAACATTCATCGCTCTTCCGGAAACAACGTTTGAGTATTCAATGAAGAATATACCAATTCCTAGTAAGCGTAAATATTATGTGAAATCTATTGACAATAAAGATTAAAAACATTTTTAGCGTTATATTTTAATCTTATATATATATATATATATATATATATATTGGGAATGTTAACGGGATCAACCATTTTTTGTGATGGTCACGCATGATCTTGCGTCAAATCTTACATGGTGTGAGGTCGTATATATATATATATATATATATAAGTAAAAAGTAAATTGGGTGACCAGAAGGCTCATTTTTCAACAGCTACTACACTGGGGTGTAGTGGAGGGCGCCACTCCTTTCCCTGGATTACTCCACTTTTCGTTTGATATGTACCTTGTAATGCTGAGTGTTAAGCGAAAAGGCATCAAGTACCATTTTTTGAGTCTTTGGTAAGACTCGACCTGGGATTGAACTCCGGTCACCCGGGCCATTGGCGAACACTCTACACACTAGACTATTTTTTCCAAAGTAAATAACTAATTATGACATTAAGTTGTGTAAGTAGAAAAAAGTAAAAAAAAAAACAACAACAAAAAAACAAAAACAAAAAATGTCCGTGTGTTTAGCGAGAAAGACGCAAGTAAAAGCAATGAATTTAGTAGCTTTCCTTTTTGCCTTTGAATAGAGAGCATGAGACAAAGAACATTAGAGTGGGTATGTAAAAGAGAGGCAGTTACCAAAATGCAAAAATAATTTTGGTTGCGTCCTCGCTATGGTAAAAAAAAAATCCGTGGTCTTAGTATTCCTTGCTTTTTTTCCTTTGAAGCTGGTTGATGAAACATGTGACAGGACAATAATGAGTGGATGAAAGAGAGACAGTTACTGAAAAGCAAAAATATTTTTGCTTGCATTGTAGTCATGGTTGGAAAAGGCCGTAGCTTTCGTCTTCCCTGTTTTCTTTCTTTCAAGCAGAGTGGATGAAAAAGAGAGAATGATAAAGTGAGGGTCACTGAGAGAAAGCTAGGGGAAAGCAGAAATTCTTTTGCTTGCATTCCAGCCTTAATAAGCCTGCAAATACTCTCTACTAAAGTGATGACACTTTTATTGCTCAGTACGGTTGAAATCAAAGAGTTTGCAAATCCAAAGGATAATTGTCGGACAGATTTAGATGAAGAATTTGTATTATTCAGTTTTATAGGATACACATATCTTTAGTTTTAGATAAATCAACCCAGAACACGCAGATAGAAATAATCCAGAAAAAAAAAGAAGGATCAAAATGTCACTTACATAGAATTTATACTCTTATATTTTTAAACCAATCAGTGAAGGACACATAGAATAGAATATTCAAGAAAAAGCGGATCTAAAACTAACTTGTAGAAAAATTTGTCACAGAAACAAAAATAGTTAAATTCCAAAATAAATAAATAATTTCTGTGAATCTGATAGGTTAAGACAGGCTACGGGTTGTATTCTCGCCGACGTCCGTGAATTTGAACTTTATTTGACCTGTAATAAACTTGAAATATTTCACTTTGATCCACTTTTATTTTACCCAAAAGTATAAATAGCAAAGTTTTTTAGTTCAAAGCAGAGAGGCCGACAGATCCGCAGACAGGCACATAGGCACGATAGGTTGACGCCAGATGACCCGCTAATATACACGACGGTTAGGAGTGTGGCCAAAAAACTCATACATACCAGGACACACGCATACACATACACATACACTTGTATGTAAGTACAAGTCTATCTTCTTTTAATTCAGACATACTCACATATATACACACATTCAATTTGACTGAGAACATTCGTGTTTTACACACACTCATATGAACACCTTTTGTATAATTATTGCCATTGTCGAGTTGATGTAATATATAAAGTTGTTTATTTTTTAATGTTCTTGTTTTTTTATCAAATTTCTCGTGTCTATGTTGCTTGCGCAAATTTGTGTTGTATTATTGAGAAACTAACACCCGTAGTTTTACTTTTCGCAGAACCTCGGGAATTACTATTCCTCCAGTTTTGAACAACATTTTGGATGAAGTCATTGTTCACGTTGAGTAAAGAGTTTAGATAATGGGAGAGATTAGGTTTGTTGAATTGTTAAATTCGAAACTTAAGAAAAATTTCTGATGGAAGCGTTTACAATTTCGGATGTATATAAAATTATTGGATTTGGATGGATTGAAATGCGAGCTGAAATCAGTTTATGCTGTAGATTTAGCAAAGCAAGCGTTAAATATCCAAGAAGTTGCAGATATAATACGGGAACTTTAACTAAACCAAGCTCAGGCAGAAGTAACCAAATTACTTCGTTTGATTCTAACCATACTTGCCAAATCTGCTTCTGTAAGAGATCGTATTCTTTACTAAAGCGAGTAAATAATCATATGATATCATATGATATCTTCCCAAAATGAAGAGAGATTAAGTAATTTGGTTTTCATTTCCATGAATAAAAAGTTTTTGAAGATGAAGGTAGAGCATGGTGCTGATACTTTTTACAACAAAGTGATCAATGAATTTGCCAAAAAGAAACAAAGAATTGAATTTATTTACAAATAAATTTTAATGACACATCATTTGTAGATTTTATTATTTTCTCTCGTAACCAATAACGGTCATCATCATCACCCGGGTATTACTAATCGGCGGCGGCGGCGGCGGCGGCGGCGGCGGCGGCGGAGGGATCTGGACATCAAGTCCATTGGAGAAATGTATCAAATCTGAAGCGGGTCCTGTGAGTAGAAGTGTATTCAGAGAGTTTTATGCATTTTTAAAATATTTATTTTTTAATCTTATTTTATTTTTTATTTTTCTATTCTCTACTGGCCTTTATACATCGAGATCGATGGGAGTGTCTACTATATATATATATATATATATATATATATATATATATTCTCTTTAAGAAAAAAACCCAAAGACCGGTTACTTTAGGATTATAAATTTATAATCCTAAAGTAACAGGTCTTTGTTTTTTTTCTTAAAGAAAGTATTGCTCTGTAATATTAATTACATTGAGCTCTCTACCAGGAAAATCTAAATGTTCAGTTTTTGAATGATTTTCTTATCCTGAAGAAATTACTCCCAGCTCTGGTTTAACTGGACCGAATAATACCTATATATATATATATATATATAATAAAACTTCAATTGGTGTCTGCTTAAAGGCGATTTTTTGTTATGTATTCTTCAACAAGGTCAGTGATTGGAGTACAGTTCAAGTAAAAAGCCAACGTTTCTAATGCCGATTTTCAAAGTAGGCTGTTGGATTATGTGCCCTTCCCTGCGAGATGAAATTTAAGAATGATCGCTTAGAGGCGACAGGTAGTTGCCATAGTGACAATGAGAAAAAACGGGAGTTACATCTGTCCATGCATCTATAGGACTTTACACACCTATAATTAGAATAGGCATAATATAGGCACATGGAAAAAGGTAGTAAATGAATGAAGCCCATGAAACAAATGAGTAAAGGATATGAAATGGCGTGGAACAAAAGGAGCATTCAAAACAAGGCGACAAACAAAACAAATTTATATCTATAACGAAACATACATTGATGCATTAAAAATAGTCGTGTGTGTATGTGAGTGTGTGTGTAACTAACACAACTAAACAACAGAAAAGGTTAATGATGAAAACGTCCTATTAAGTTGGATTACATATTTAAAATGTCTATTTCTTTTTGTGGTTCGAAATAGTCGGTTTTCCGAGGCTGGAAAAAGCCTCTTAGTCAAAGTATATTGAAGAAATGAATGTCTGCGAGGCTTATCCATTTTTTCCTTTTCACTTCTGTTGGTGAATAAGAAGAATGTCACACTGAAGAGAGCGTGTCAGCGCTGCAATGGAAATAGGGAAAAAGAGAAAGAGTGTTTGAAGACGATGTATTTATAGAAAATACGTGTCTTGGAATCGGCTCCAAAAAACGCGGGATGAAATTTACGCGGACGTAGTTTTACGCATGTCACGTGGTTCTCCTGGCCAATGGTTTCCCGAGACTGAATATGTGTGCGTCCGCCATCTTTGTTGTGGGAACAAGTGGCATACCGCCCATATTAAATTATAGGAGTGTAAAGTCCTATATGCCCCCTGCAGATTGATAAATATTGAAAATATTTTTCAATATGTTCTCTAACGTGGTGGCAAAATTGCGTGACTGTTGACTGTGTGGTGGTGAATGCAAGTGTATTTTTCAGCGTGGAAGTTAGTTCGCACTTTTTTGGCATTCCTTGTGGGCACAAGGTGAAATTTTAGTGCTGTTTTATGTGTAGAACAGCAAGTACGCAGTGTTTAACTCAATTCGCTGTAATAATGTCTTACGTATCTTGTGTTAGGCTCATTTTAGGATGTGTTGATATTTGAAGTTGTGTAAACTGTCTTTTGTTTGAGCATTCCATGAAGGTTGTGTTGTGTGCAGTTGAATGAAGTGACGGGTGAATTTATGTTAATGTTCGTTTTTGGTCGAAACGATTATTTATTGTTGAATTGAGTCTAGCTAGGTTGTTTGTACTTTTCCATAAATCTGGTGTTTAGCGTTGTTCGTGGGCACGAATTGACAAACGCCTCGAATTTTCTTGGTAGTGTGCACAATTATATAGCTATCATAATTCTTGTTGTGTTGAAAATTTTCGAAGTTGAATGTTGTATAATGGAATGTAGCGTCAGCTTGGAACAAGTTTCTTTCAGAGTTTTCAGTTGTTGGACGTCTGAGTATTAGTGTCGATTTTTTTGAAGATTTGCTTGTCTTCGTTTTCGTTAAATCAAACTTTCAGATGTCTTAGTAGTTTTTGTGATTTGTTTACTTTGAGAGCTAGAGCTAACATTGTATCCGGTCTTTATTGGGTGCTTTTTGGCTTCGTCACTCTGACACTCTAAGATATTTTGTCGAATTATGAAGATAGTAAGTGAATTGACTTGCATTTTGTTTGTATTTGTTCTGAAAATGTCGGGATTTTTTTTTTTTTTTGGCTGGTGGAGAATATCGCGTAGTCCTGTTCTTCCTTGTTGTTGTGTATGCCGTCCCACTGACAAGTTTGGTAGTTGTAAAAGAACTGTGTGTCGTCTACTGACCAGTCTGGTGATAGTAAAAGAAAGTATCTTGGTGGCCAGTAAGATTAGATGGGTAAGTAAAAGAGTTGAAAGGTGGCATGGTTGGTAGTGGGGAAGTGAAGAAATATGCATCGTGTTAATATCTGCCGTCCTGTTTCTGTGTCGGAATTTTAGCTTGGAAAATTTTTTGTTTAAATTTCTGCATGTAATTGTTATAGTACATAAAATTTTGAATAGGATATTTAAAGAATTTGCATGTGTTCGCCACTCTTATTTCTCAAGTCCTCGCGCCGTAAGAGAATTTTCATGTTGCCTTTGAAATGAGTGAAATATATTCTTAAATGTTTCAAATGTATAGGAAATTTTGTATGCTCATTTTACGTCGTTGGGTTAACATTTGTGGTTGCGTGTTCTCTCAAAAAGTAAGGTTTCAAATTTGTAGGAGGTAATGTAGAAAGAGTTCCATGTGCTATGGGTATATTTAATTTATTTTTATATTTGGTTGCGTGTTCTAAGTCAGGGTTACCAATTTGTGGTGTTAACATGTATTTTGTATTTATTTTCCCATTTTAAAGTTTAGTGTGTTGTTATGCTTCTAATAAGGCACATGGAAAAAGGTAGTAAATGAATGAAGCCAATGAGTAAACGAATGAGTAAAAGATATGAAACGGAGCGGAAAAAAGGAACATTTAAAACAAGGCGACGAACAAAACAAATTTATACACTATAATAAAACTTACATTGATACATAAAAATATCACTAATTCTATTAATAAAGAAATCGTGTGTGTATATGTGTTTGTGTGTGTGTGTCTAACACAACTAAACTACAAAAGGATTACATATTTAAAATGTCTTTCTTTTTATGGTTGGAAACAGGCGGTTTCTCTGAGACTGGAAAAAGTCTCATAGTCAATGTATATTTTGAATGTCTTCGAGGCCCATCCATGTTGTTGCTTTTCACTCCTGTTGATTCACACTGGGGGGGAGTGTGTTGCCGCTGCGAAGAAATTGGGTAAAAGAGAGGAAGAGTGTTTGAAGACGACGTATTTATAGAAAATACGCGTCTTGGAAGAGGCTCCAAACGCAGGACGAAAATTTACGCACGGACGTAGTTTTACGCATGTCACGTGGTTCTTCTGACCAATGGTTTCCCGAAACTGAATATGTGTGCGTCCGCCATCTTTGTTGTGGGAACAAGTGGCATACCGCCCATATTAAATTATAGGAGTGTAAAGTCCTATAAGACTTATCTCTTTGATTTCTTCCTGAACGGAACTTAATATTCTAATTGTATGAAAAGTATGATTTGGTTTGGTTTGGTTTTATGGCATATCAATAATAGTTGGTTATTTAATGCTAAATCCTGTTTATACATATATATTGAATATATATGATTTGTGAACATTTTGTGGATAACATTTTTAAACGAGCTTTAGCTCATTTTTTTGCTCACTGTTAAACGGTTTCAAGTATTTCTATCAAATACGAATAATTCTATTCAGTATAAATCAATTGTTTGCACATAGTTAAATGGTTTCAAGCATTATTATGTAACAGTAACAATTTAACATGCCATTCGTTTGCACAGATTTCAATAGATATACATGATATGTAAGAGATTAGTTTGTCAGTAATTTCATTTCTAAATGAGTTAGAACTAATTGAATTTGTATACTATTATTGCTATTGTTTCTACACAGTTAAATGGTTTCAATTATTTCTATCTCACTTTTATAGTTCTATTGAATATTAATCATTTGTTTGTCCCTAGTGAAGTGGTTACTAGTATTGCTATTTAACACTAATTATTCTATTCAACATTATCAATTTGTTTGTACTCAGTTAAATGCTATGTATCACTAACAATTCAATTAAACCTCTGTCATTTTTTTACACATGGCTAAATGATCAAACAGTTCTATTTCAAACGATTCAATTTAGTATAAGTCATTTGTTTGCACTCAGTTTAAATGTCAAACAGTTTTATTTGACCCATAGATAGGACCCTATCAGGTGTTACCACTCCGGGCAAGAGTAGACCAGGGAGCAATGGCAATTAGGGGTATTCCACATTCCCCAAAGCTCCAACATAACTGTAGCCTAACCATCAGATTGTTTAGTGTCATATCCAGGACACTCGTTGGGGCAAGGTCTGACCCTCTGCAGAGATGCAGTCGGTGTCTTCTATAGCCCTGGGCGAGAGTATTAGGACTTATAAAAATTAATATTCATATAACTCCTCCCATTTGGAAAGTGGGTAGGGCAACAATTTTTCTGTCCCCATTTGACCTTGCTGTACTAAGATAGGTTATCCAGGCCGTAGCTGGAGATTTTTTGAATGACCTCTACTAACATATAGTGAGATTCGTTATTGTAAAATGTCAGCCGAAAAGAAGGTCATGATGTAAATACAATTTATTTAGTTTTTGACTTCTTTTCCATTGGAGTTTGGAGGGAAGGCGTTTTCAGATCCCCCCTCCTTCTTCTCTCCCTTTTAGTTAGGCTTCTACTATCACCAATCCTCTTGTAATTTGTCATAAATGTTATATGACCGAAAGAGATCTCTTCTAATTTATCGTAAACACAAAATAATGTGATGGCAACTAGCGCCCACGAGAGCATTCACCGAATGTTATCGGTGCTGAGACTTTCTTCATAATGGAAAAAAGGGGTTTTTGCGCATAGGATCAGCGCATTGCGAAATGTCGATGAAATTTGTCAAGATATAAAAATAATTAAAAGTAATTTTTCGGCCAATCTGTGACCTTCGCGGTAAAAAACAAAGAAAACCCTATTTGATCCGATCAGAGAAAAACGTTATAAAAGACAAATTTCTTGACAGCGGGGCGAGAGCAAAAGAAGACAGACGATCCCGCAGACTAGAACCCTAACTCTGAGAGAGAGAGAGAGAGAGAGAGAGAGAGAGAAAGAGAGAGGAAACTCGAAAGCACGCATCACCCATATTGACTTTCCTCTTCTCCGCTTTGAAGGAAGCGACTAAGCGGTAAATCACTAAACACCCCTCTCCTCTTCGCACTCGTAACATTTGATTGATCACATGCGTGTAAGTCTAATAATCTTACCACTATTAAGCATGGGACATTTTTTTCCTTTTAATTCCATATCAATACGTTTATACAAACCCTGTTATTTTGAACTTTTTACTTATTGGTTTTCAATACAATTGTTAAAATCTCTCTGTGCCTTCGTGTTCTTTGTTTTTGCAACTGTGTTTTTGTTCTTTCCTTGCAACCGTACGCTGATATAACAGATGTCACTAATCCCAATCAAACACTTAGTTGCTCCTCCTCGAGCTTCTGTAAAAATCTTAATTCTTTCAGACATTGATTTCACTAATTTAAAACAATATTTATGGACCATTTGAAAAAAATTCCACCATAGAATTTTTAATGGAATTTAGATCGGGACTGTTCCCTGGTTATTCCATTAATTTTATATGCCTTTTTTAAAGGAGAGCTTTAACTCCATTTTTCCGTGACAATGCATAATCATCTTGAAAAATGTATGGGATACACATTTTTTCTAGTCTTAAAATAAGCAATAAAACATACTTAAGAACATTTTAGAAATTTAGGATCAAAACTGCATTAGCATTTAAGTTACATTTTTATATTTTTTAACCAATCAGCTAAAAACATAGAATAGAACATTCTAGAAAAATTGAATCGGAAGTCAACTCACAGAAAATATTTAGGCTCGAAAATAAAATAGTAAAATACAAATCTGATTGGTCAATAAATGTCTACGCGCCAAAATTTTAGGACGATTCTTTGATCCACTATTACGGTATAAATAACACAGAGTTAGGGAGCCATTCACACAGACGACAACAAGCCACTAAGCCAGCAAAGCAATAGCCGATACTGCAAATTCGGCAAATTCCTTTCCTTCTTCAACTAAAGTTCATGACCTAGCTTCAGATGGCCGCGAATCACATTCAAATGAAAAAACCGACAAACTTTCTTTCATCAACGCAACACGCTGTCACCACAATCATAAAACCCGCTATGAACTTAATGTAAGTAAGAACGACTTATTTACGGACTCCGTTAACATACACACATCTTTAAACAAATTTATTTTTTTCTTGCCAAACTTTATTTTCCGAAAGGCCATTTACACATGATGTATTTTATTTGTTTTCATATTCTGTTATATGCATATTAAATTGTCGTTTAATGTTCGTTGTGTTCTATTCCGTTTCTTTCACGCGATTGTAAAGTTTTGTGTTGTATTTGTGGTGGAAATGATTTAGAGAGCAATACTCGTAAAGTACGGACGCACATCTACTGAAATAACCAAACAAAATACTCATACAACCCCAACAAACCAATTTTCTGTCGACAGAATGGGATGTTTTTTAAACAGGTAGAAATAGAGCATTTTAAATGAATATGTTACATAAAATATAATCGGTAACGACTAAACTGCTGGACTGTAAGCAAGTTCGAATCCCAGTCACGCTATTACATCTGCTTTCATACTAATACCCCCGGCAAAGGTACTGAACCCCCTTAACACCCCACCAACTATGGGTTAAATAGTATCACTGCTGTTTTTCACAAGGATGGTTATCGCATTAAATAACCCTTGAAGGTTGATCCTATTTACCCAACCCCTCCGCTCGGGCAGGATATGACACAAGGTCAATTTTTAAGCGGAGTTTAACAGGTTTGAATTCAGAGTTTTCCTTCTCTTAGACTAGTTCTAGGCTGAAGAACCTAGTCTGTCCTACTATTTACCCATAGCTGGAGGGAGAATAATTGGATTCATACCTTTCCCAAGGGTATTAGTGCTATGTGAAATGCAATCAGTCTCGTCCAGGATTTGAACTCGTATCGCCGTGTCCAATTCCTACGACGATAACCATTACACCACGGGCATGAAGGTTGATATACCATTAAACTGAGAAATTAAACCAAATCAAAATAAAGATATATTCCTAGGGCAAAGAATCTGTTTGCTGTAATTTGGCATAAGTTGGGTTAATGAATAAACTAAAGTGAAGTAAGCGGAATCCTCGGGTGTTTTATTCTTTTAACATCACAAACCCTTCAGTTGACCCAGTCGAAGCTGTACAAATCTCCAACTTATGTCAAGATAGTCAGCAACCAAATCGATGGCTTTTATGACACACTCTCTGTCACATTAGTAGTACTACAGATGGCTCTTCTCGTTCTCTCTCCTTCAATGGCCAAGTATCTTCAAGCTTTGACCAAAGAATAGACCGCAAACACTTCTCTCTCCAGCTAGCTTGACCAACACTTCGTACTTAACGAGTTTCTCTCCAGCTAGCTTGACCAACACTTCGTACTTAACAAGTTTCCTTTAAAAAGCTTTTTCTATGGAACACCTAATAAGAATCAAGCTCACAAGCAATGGTCTATTATTCTTGCTCACGAACCACTACATTTTTCCATAGGAGACAATCGTACCTTAAAAGGAAGTCGCTATTGTTTATATTCGATTTCGACACTCTAAAATTGTTGTATAATGATCTAAGGGAACTAATCAAGTATTTTACTTGAGTTACCTCCCTTACTTTATTGTTTCTAACACCATTACTCAATTTTATTTTCCACCGCGAAAAAATATTCAGAGAGAAATTAAGTTCATTTTTCCGTTTTACTTTTATTATTTTTGTGAATTATCTTAGAAAATGGAACACTACAGTAAAAATTTGTGTCAAAATGATTTCTTAAAGGGATGTAAAAAAAACACAAAACAAAGATAAAGTTTTAAGAACACGATAGTTTATCGAACAAACAATTTTTATTTTGTTATGCATTAAGCTTTACCGAGTTTGAAACACAGACCTTGGGTTAATTCCGGCATTTGCTGTTTTTTAGTGGTCACCCATTCTAAATACAGAACAAGCTCATTGTTGCTTTACTTCGGTGATTTAGCGGGAACCAGTGCTTTTAGTGTGATTTGTCCTTAAGTTAACAAAACTTAGCTCAGTTTAGATTTTAGCCCAAAGCTAGAAGTCCAAAGCACCCTGTGAGAATCGAATACATGACTCTGTAACAATGCTTCTGTGAGACCAGCTTTTTAACCATTGCACTATTATGAGGTGACCAAGTTTTTATAAGGAACACCAACAGTTTACCCGATGCTTTCTGGTCATGAATTCAGTTTTTCCTTCTCCGAGACGAGAGGCAAATCTCCATGGCCAGAAAGACTAGTCTATCCCACTTTTAACTTATAGTTGCAGTAGTGAAGATAAAATGGATTTATGCCTTTCTCGAGGGTATTAGTACGAAGTGACAACACCGTATGATCTAGGTTTTCAGGTTGGGTGTCCCTGTGGTGTAGTGAGTTACGTTTTTGACTGTGATACGTAATAAGCGAGTTCGAATTCCAGTCGTGCTATTACGTTCACTCTCGGGTTAACACCTCTGAAAAAGGTATGAATACCCTTATTACCCCCACCCATCCAGCTGTGAGTTAAATAGTAGCACTAGTATCCTTTTACAAGCGTGGCTTTGTCGTTAAATAACACACGAAGTTTGATATGCCATTAAACAAACAAACTAAATCACTCGACTCATCGAGTTCATTTTCTACGACGATAATCATTAAACCACACACACCACATTATTCTTTGTTGATTTAATGATTTTAAAGGCAGGTCATCTTGTCTTGGGTTATTTTATGTCTAAAAGTATGGAAATTGAATTCATTTTTCATTCAGGTAGGTCTACATTTTTGTATAGATCTTTTTAAAGATTTTTTTTGAACATGGTTCTATTGAATAGAAATGATTTTAAACAGATTTAATTGATCCATAAACGGGATCCAAATAGGTACCATTATTCCAGATCAGAGTGGACCTGGGAGTAATAGCTATGAAGGGGTTCGCTATGCTGCCAAAATCAGGAGCCTCTTTGTTAAATGCAGGTCAGTGTTATTTTCAGAATACCATTTTTTAAAACTTTTTTTGCCGCTCCGTAGGGGATACTTTCCGACAGGGTATTTTTTTGTAGGGATCTGTCAACAAGGTAGTAAAAACAACAAAAAGTTTGATTTCGGTTTCTTTGTTTAATAGTATAACAACTTTCGTAGGTTATTCAATGCCAAAGCCATCCACATAGAAGGCTAATAGTATTACTTTTTGACGCACAGTCGGTGTTAATATCGAAGGGGTATACCGACTCATAGTGTTAGTAAGGAATAAAAAGACAAGACGTAATTTTGGAGGTAATATTCACATGCTCACCACAAGCCTTTACTGCCGGAACTAAATGTACAACCCCCCTCCAAAAAAAAAAACAAAAAAAAAAACAACAAAAAACAAGACAAAAGAAAAAACGAATTGCACGCGAAATTTACTCGAGCCAACAAGCAGGTCATGTAACACGCCGTTGCGTACTAAATACAAAATAGCCCGCATATGTGGCTTACAAACTAAACAAAAGGGGAACAATTCGCTCCCAGAACGTAAGGGAGATTATATAGTTCTTTCCTTTATCACCACAATCATCATATACCCAAGGGACTATTTCAGTTGATATATTTAACTTACCTTCTACCACTGAAATACTATTCGAGTCAAAACTATTATTTAAACAATATTTGCTCCCTTCCCTGCTCAGACAAATTTGATAATATTTGATTTAAATTCGTAAAAAGACTTTTATACTTTTCAAAGTTAAAACCTTTTTTAAAAGTTTATATTTTTACAATATAAAACTTGTTGACACATCTTATTTATTGCTCAACGTCAATAGTTTTCAAAATTTTTTTGAGAGGGTATTGGACTTTCCCATCAGTAGATATCTAAATTTTTTATTTTTTGATCTTTTCACTGGTTCTGTGAATATATCGGCTATATTTTCTTCCCTCGCGATGTGAAATAATCTGAGAGTTACATTCTGTAATTCGTTCCTTATGAAATGGAATTTTACATCTATATGTTTTGATCTAAGGTGATTTATAGGATTTTTGTTAAAGCTATGGCACTTTGACTGGCATAATATAGTGTGAATGTATTTATCTCGTTATTTAGCATATCCTTCATAACAGCTTTTTGGTATTTTCCCTCCAGTGTGTCTGCATTAATAAACATATATTCAGCCTCATATGTGGACAGAGAAACTGTAGACTGTTTTCGTGTTTTCCACGAAATTAATGGAACTTCATTTGAGATCATAAAACCATATCCAGAAATACTTTTTCTATCCAGTGAGTTCGCCCAATCTGCGTCGGAAAAACCTGTAAGGTTTAAATTTCTTTTTGTGGACCTAAAAATTAATCGTTGGTCTGTTGTACTCTTTATATGCCTTAAGGCGTGTTTCGCTAACATCATATGCTTCTCGTATGGTTCACTCAGAAATTGTGACTATTTCGTTACTATTATATTATATTATTATACTCCTATAATTTAAAATGGACGTTATGCCACTGGTTCCTGAAATAAAGATGGTGGACGCACGTAAACAATCATTCTCAGGAACCCATTGGCCAGGAGAACCACGTGGTTACTACCTAAAACTACGTCCGCAACTCCAATTTTGTCCCGTGTTTTTTGAGCCTACTCCATGACAAGAATTCTCTATAAATACTACGTCTTCCAACACTCTTCCTCTTTTTCACATTTTCACTTACAGGGGCCAACACACTCTCCCCAGTGTGACTTTTAGAGAGAACACTATCACTCTCCCATTTCAACTAACAGCAGTATACCGCCACAAAAATGTATATGCCATGCAACCATTCTCTTACTTGTTACATCTTTTCGGTGAGATTTTTCCAACTTCAAAAACAACAGAAATTTTGTCAAGCCACCGAAAGAAAGAAAGAAACAACATGGGAGAAAACACGTTCCTCCTAATATACAATATTAAGATTATATAGAAAATACTTAGTCAATACGCATAGGACACTTTTGTTATTTGGTTCTTTTTTGTAGTATTAGTGTTACACACACACACACACACACACACACAAACACACACAGAGGAATATATGTCGAACAATATTAGAACACTAATGTTTTGAAATATTTAATTGTATGTATTGTTGAAATATAAATTTGAATTTGTTTGTACCGTTTTGTCTTTGATTGTATTTTTTGTCCGCGTCGTAACATCATTTATGTTATATTAAAATACATCAAATCTCTTCTGATTCATCCACTTAACTCTTCACACGCTTATCTACTAAAACACACAAAAAACAGACCCACAGACATCAACACTGTAGAAGAAAATAACAGTTACCGGATGTTGACCCAACAACGGCCAGTGTCAAACTGAGAAAATCATGGCTTCTGCGCATAGTCTATCCAAAATCCCCAGAAAATTCTCAGTTATAAAAAGAAAGTCTATTTTTCAACCAATCATATTTTTTCCACAAATAGTATTTTCTGGAGCCGGTGTTTGAAATCGGGAACACATAAATAGGCCAAACAGAGGTCACACGCCAGTTGAATCGTCGGCCGTTCCATGAGCGTCACCCGACAACACCGTCCGACCAGATCAAAGCAACCGCTTGTCGCCGAATAGACAACCTCCCGCCAGCCGGCCAGATATTTCATTCGCTTGTTTATTTTATTCATTCAATAAACAAAATAAACTAAATTGCCTCGTCAGTCTTATTTTTCTTGCAACCATACGCTTGTATATAACATTTGCCTCTTACCAAACCTACAACTACAAACTGGAGGGCCAAAAATATCCACTAACCAAATATGTCCTCCTATACCATAAAACACAAATCTGGCCTAGTTGTAGTTATTAAGCATCCAACAGTTTCCCAATACATTTTTTCGTCAGTTAATTCACTTGACTCACTTCATATCTTGTTAATATTATCGCAATTTTTATTTAGTCAATAAAATTAGATACTGATAACAATAATAATTATATTACAAAAAATATGAAGGCAAAAATAAAATAGAATAAAATAAAATAAGGGGGAGAAATATCCTTGTTTACGATTCAAAGTAGTTTATGATGATAAAAGGAAGGTCACTCTTTAGTTGCATATGTGTCCCAATGCAAATATGACAAGTAACTTATAAATACAAAAAAGTTAAAAAGTTATAAAAAATCTTTTACCTAATGCTACACTCACGAAAAAAGGAAAGAAGTCTCTACTTCTACCCTCCAGGTAAACAAGGGTTCACACGTGTAACCTTTCTTTTTTTAGAGACCAAGTCCCTAAAATGTTCCTTTTTTTCTTTTCTTTTAATAAAGATCCACTCTCCATCTTTCTTTCCTCTGCGAGACAATGTCTCTAATAATGTTCTTTTTTCTTTTTCTCTTTCTTTGTCGGTCATCTTCCTTCTCGATATTGCAAGTAATGGCGTCTGAGACTTGAGTAGTTGTTGGAGTCAACTGAAGTCGTTTATTCTTTTTCTTAAAGAAACAGTTCCTCTAAAATATAAATTTAGATAGTAGAAATCTACTTTTTCGGCTTCTTTCTTTATTTTCTCTTCTTTTTAGCTTGAGCTGTAGAAACCTATTTTCTTTGGTTTCTTTCTTTTATTTTTATGCTTGTCCTAACTTCGAATTCCTTCTGGAATTCTGAATGTAATACAAAATCATTCAGGTGGATTCAAATTCTTCTCATTTCTTTTTTTTTTCTTTTTAGCATTTAAGCCTTCTTTGAATTCCCTCCTGGAATTCTAAAAGAAACACTAAATTCTTCAAGTGGACTTAATTCTTGATACTCAGCTCCATTTGAGTTGAGGTGTAAAAACGCGGCCTAATTCTAAAACCTTTTGTTTCCAACTGACTACGGTTGATTTCGGCGGGTAACACCAGGGGCAACAGCACCCCTCTCCAGAGACCCCAGTCAATCAAATCAAAGCTCTTCTGCCACATATAGGTTTTCACCGAACACAAAAGCTAACCAGGAATAAAAAAAGACACAATACAAAATAGGCCCCGAATTGACCCAGAAATGTTGGCTCTCCATCCAATAAACTCATTTACCGAAAAAAAATCCCAAGGGTATATTTAGGCTTATAGTCTTTCATTCCAAATCTTTTCAGTAACGCTTGGAAATAGCGTTTTTGGTGCTTATATCATCTTCATAGGTAAATTCTGTATCTAAAAAAAAAAACTTAATTTTACCATGGTCTTTCATTTAAAATTTTTGTTTTAAGATATTTTTTGCATTTATCAGATTTTCATTACATTTTGTCGATATGAAGATATCATCCACCCATAAAATGATAATTGTATATATATCCTTATACTTTGTATATACACAAATGTCAGGTAGCGATTGCGAAAAACCTTGTTTAATCAAATATGTATGTAATAAGTTATTCCAGTTTCGGCCGCTTTGTTTCAGGCCATATAAAGATTTCTTTAATTTATAAACTAATCTTTCTTTACTATTTTTATTTTCTATCTTGAAACCTTTTTGTTTGCTCCCTGCATAACTCCCAATTAATTGGTGCATTCAGGCTGATTTGATATTTTATTGATGCACAATCAAATTATGTTGTGTTGCAATTTGCATTAACATTCTTATCGAAGTTATTTTTGTTGTTGGTAAAAATGTTTTTTGATAATCAATGTACGGTTTCTGAGAACAACCTTTTGCTACAAATCTAGATTTATAAATTTCTTTTTGGTTTTGGCCAGTTTTAATAGAATATACCCACCGTGCGAATATTAAAGTCTTATTCGGAGGTTGTTGTGTTAATTCAAACGTTTCATTTTCTTTTAAAATATCCATTTCTTCTTTTATTGCTACCTTCCATTTTACTGACTGTTCAGACTATATCGCTTCCTCGTTCTTTCTTGGTACGGATTTCCTGTGATAGCTGTAATGTATCGTATAATTCAACATATCACTTATTTCGTCATTTACGTAATAATCACTTAAATTTTTCAGATGTGTTATGATTCTTTCACCATTTTCAATTACTTCTATTTGCTCTTCTGGTAATTGCTTATTCATCTTATCATTTTTAATCACAGTATCATCGTCAGATTCATGTATAGTAGACGGGTTTGAATTATTCTTCACTAAATTTATCAATGAATTTTACTGTCTTGGAGATTCTAACGACTTCTTTCCCTGGAAAATATATCAGATAAGCCGGACTAAATTTATCGTTTCCTACAAATATTCCCTTCTCACATTTATCATCAAATTTCTTAGAATTCTTTATTTATGCATAGCAAAGGCTCCCAAATAAATGCATCTTGGTAATCTTTGGTTTAAATACAAGTAAAAAGTTCATATGGTGTAGTTTTAATATGATTATTGTATTACCTGTTACGAATATATGTTGAAGACATAACTGCGTATTACCACATATATTTGGGGAGATTAGCTTTTTTTAATATGCACCTGGCCGTTTCAAAAATTATGCGCCACGCCCTTTTTATCACACCATTTTGATGTGGCAAGTTGGGTGATGCCTTTTAGTGGTTAATTTTATTTTTAATTAATAATAACTCAAAAACATTAGAAGTGATTTCAGTTCCTTAGTCGCTTCTAACATATTTTTATTGCCATAAGGTGCAATATCAGCAATACATTTTTCAAAAGCTTTCAACGCGTCATTTAAATTTTTTACATAGAAGTCACAATTAGACCAGAATAATCATCTCTGCATTGTAATACATATCTAAAATCGTCTTTTGCTATAGGGTCTATTGGTCCAGCTAAATCAATATGAATCAGTTCTTAATATCTTAGTTGCACGTCTGTCTGATAGTTTATTTTGTGATTAGGACATCTTTGTCTGTGGACAAATTTCACAAATTTCAATCAGTAATTTACATGCCTTGAACGTTTTCTTATTTCAAAATATCGTTAACCTTACAACGTTCCATTATACTATGCCAATCTTATAACGAATGCTCAAATTTCTTCGGAGAAATTACAATATTCCAATAATACAACTTTTCTTTTCTTATTGATTTTAAATTTCGTTCCTTTTGCATTAAGTATTGCAGTGCTAGGTTTAAATTCTGTGTTAGCACCGTTTTCGGTCGCTGTCTGTTCCGAGGAAATATTTTTATCAAAAGAAGGAATATATTGTACATTTTTTAGAATGTTTCTATGAACCTTTCCATTTGTATCAGTCATTTAAACACAAGCATCCTCCCTTTTTAGCGCCAAATTATATTTACTGCCATCTGAAAGTTCTGCAATATAGCGGGAAGAATCAAAATCCTTATCCAAATTAATAAACTTAGACACATCATCTAAAATATGGGTTGTAGCACTGCAGTCTACTAACAAATCAAAATAGAAAAAAACATTGGTATGATTTACAGAAAAAATATATGAATGCTTATCTAATACATGTTTTATCAAGTCTTTTTCAGCGTGTGAGTAGTCGACTTTTGTTCTTCTGCAAAACTTTATGTCATGTGATGTACGTTTACAATTACTACTCCAGCGTGTGTGCTTCTTTTTACAATCTTCGGATTTGCATCCGTATTTTCCGCAAGAAAAACATGCTCTATTAAATCTAGTCTTGTATTCTTTTGGTATAAACATTGTTGGCCGACTGTTGCATTTTCTTTTTTTCACGCTTATTACTGCGTTTGGGGGTGTTATTGTCAATTTTCTCTGCTTCTTCAAAATTTCTTTGGGCTATTTTGAAAATTTGGAACGTCATAGAAGTGTCTTTCTGTGTTATTTCTGTGGTGAATATTTTATAACCATTTGGTAAATCTTTTTGGATCATTGCTATAAGCAGTACATTCATTTATTGTTTCTCCAAAATTTAAAAAAATGTAGTTCCTTTCTTAACTCGTATGATATAGTCCGTTATATTTTCGCCCGGGTTTTCCTGCAACGAAGTCAGTTCTGTATACAAGGCTATAACTCTTGGCTTTCCACGAGCAGGTGGTGTTCCTTTAATTTTTTAGAGCTTTTCTGCCGTCCTTGTTCGCATCTCGAATGATTAGTGATAGATTTCTATCATCGAGGTATTGTACTAACTTTCCAAATGCCTGAGTGTTCTTGTTGGGGTTTATTTCATAATCAATCCCTGCGGTGATGGTATTATACAACTTCTGTATTCTAAAATAGTCAAGAAATTTTACCTCCCACAAGCAATATTTTCTTTCGCCTCCTTGAAACATCAATCTATGGGTCATATCAAACTGTCCCCTGCTGGGTTCATAGCCTATTAATATCGAAGGGGTATGTTAACTCATTGTGTTAGTAAGGAACAAGAAGACAAGACGTAATTTGGAAGATAGTATTTTAGCGAGTAGATATATTGTTATTCTTTTTAGCGAAGTAATGTATTCTTGCGCGTGTTGGTATTCCCTCGCTTAGTGTTGTTGTAATATAAAGGAGGATGATGAAGTAAGAAGTAAGAAGACGAAGATGCTGTTAGGTTTTATATGAAGGTTTTTAATGGCAGCATGGAATAAAGGGTTTACGTTTATGCTGCAAGTCTCGCAGGAACGAAAGAAGTAAGGAAACGAAATGAAGTTATGATAGAGTTGAGAAAGCATGTTAGCAGCTAAATGCCTGAGCGAAAAGTGCATCGTTAGGTTAAGGCATTGTTGATTGTATGAGGGAGATATGTTCGCCATTGGTGTAGCAAAAGTCGTGTTGCTGGTTAAGGACCGGAACGTTATAGTCACCATGAGTTTGTGGTTCTGGTTGTTTCGGGGAGAAGCGTGAATGTCTCCAGAAAATGTTGCCCAGAGAAGGAGTAGCTAAGTGTCGGAGCGGAATTTTGCATCGCAGTCGACATAGCCAATTTTGGGGGTGACGTAAAGTTGTTCCTGTGTGTGGTGTATTGAATTCATCTAATTCATATTCAACTGGGAACCCTCGGTCTAAGAGAATAGACGCAAGGGGTCCATAAATTAGACAGCTTCCCTCATTGTGTCGATGCTGCTGCTGCTATTGAAGAGCAGACAGTAAGACGTCTGTCGTGAAAAAAAAGCTGTTTGGCAGATTTCCCCAGTTTGTGCTGCCCGGAAAGATGGTCCGGGTTGAATAGGATAAGTCATCCTGATTGGGTGAAATTATGCGTCGACCCTAACGGTCGAATTAAATTACGCGCCAAACAAAAATACGAAATTCTTTCTGCTACAGTATATATACACGTGCTCACCACAAGCCTTTACTACCTGAACTAGATGTACAGAAAGAACAAAGTCAAAAGGAAAAACGAATTTCGCGCGAAATTTAGTGACGTCTACTTACAGGTTACGTGGCACGCCGTCGCGTAACAAATACTAAGTAATCAGGACATGTGACGCACAACCATATATACCCCAAAAGACTATTTCAATTGATATATCCTGTGACTCACAACCGTACCCAAAAAGACCATTTCAGTTGATATATTTATTGTAACAATCTCCAAGGTCGATTGACACATGTTGGTTTGACTTGGTTTGTTTAATGGTATTTAAACCTCCGTGGATTTTTTAATGCCAAAGCTATCCTAGTAGAAGAATAGTAGGGATACTATTTAACTTATAACTGGAGGGAATTGGGGGGGGGTTTCATGCCATTCCCAAGGGTGATTGTTCGAAAGTGAACGTAATAGCGCGATTGGAGTTCGAACTTCTTTTTTGCTGTACACCCCGGGGACTCCTTCCTTTCTTGATGCATTTTGGTGATTGCAGTTTTAAAGATTTCACAGAATAAATGCGATGTTATGGTGAAATAAATAATAACGTATATTTGGGTTAGTGAATGGGATGAGTCAAGTTAAAACATAGGATTGTGAAGACCAGCTCACACACTCCCGAAAATAATTTGAATATGTGTGACGATACCCACTCGGCCCCTCAACACATCAACTTCTTCAAACCATTTCACTTCTTGGCCGGTGATCAACTAGTGGTTCCGATAGGGGTATCGCACATTTCTTCATGGCTACAATAAATACAATCAAGGGAGTAGGAGGAAAGAGATCAAACGAACAAACGAACAATATGTTTGGGTTAACTTAAGGGGCAAGAAGAGGAGTTATGTAACATTGCATTCCCTGGTGGATATGTAGACTAACGCTAGCGTGGATTTCTAGCGAACTTTCTACAAAGCTACAAGGAATGCCAACCCATCTTGATCGGTCTTCTCTCACTGCTCTGGACCCTATCTCATGCCAACTGGTCTCTCTGCTGTCCGGTGTCGACTGGCCATTCGCGTCACCCTTCGCCAACTGCCTTCTTCTCAGTTCCTTTGTCCTCCTCTCGCGTTCCCTTACTCACTTCCGGTCACGTTGAGATCGCGGGCTTATGCCTTTGTTTGGTTTCGCGCCAAAACAGACAAAGGGATCGTCTGCTTGGCGGACCACCTACATAGTGTTACATATGTATTCTACGAATATTACAACAAACAAACAAACCAAGACGCCAACTTAAACGCCTATCCGAGTAATGCATGAAACGTCTAATCCACGGGCACGACACTATCGTCATCATGTCATGCCGCTAGCACTCATATCCCTGACCCTCTCTCACCACTTCTCCCTATCGTTCATCGCCTCCGGCAGGTCTACATCCCGTATCCTCACATAGCTACTGTATGTATGTTCGAGCTGGTCGTCCTGCTTTTGCTCGGCCATATGTGGGGGTTCATAGGAGTACATCACTTATGAGCTCATCCCTGCTTCTCCAGCAGTGTCCTGCATGTCTGGTTCGTCTAACTTGGACAGTTTTCGTGATGAGAGACAGGTGGCCGTATAGTTGGTGCCTTGTGGGGTGTTGCCGCCTATAGCACTTGTTAAAAATAATAAAATTAACTTCTATACGACTTGATTATATATAGATGTAGATATAGATACTAGCTGAGTTACCCGTTCCATGATCGGACTAAAAAGATTATAAGAACCCTAGTGAATGAGATAAAAAAAGGGGAAAAGAGTGTCCGTATTTATAGTTGAAATAATTTGCTATTTAATTCAAATGAAAAGTATTCTTTTATTTTATGAATTGTTTTTTCTTTTTTATTCTTTTTATTCTGTTTTAGTTTATATCAAAAATTATATATAAAAATATGTAACCTATACTGGTTAAAGGTTTAAAACATTTTCATGATTTATTTCCTATACGTTTTTGTTTTTTACAATTAGTGATTGGTTACAGAACAATTTATAGTAAATAATTTTCGGAAAACAGCAAAGTCGTAAGTCAAAGTTTTACTTACTCTAAAAAATTTAACATTTAAAGAATCTAAGAATTCACATATTGCTACGTTTTTACGAACAAAGAAAATATGTAAATTTGTGTCGTGAGTAATAAGAGTCGACATACATGTAAGATACGAGGATCATTAAATAAGTTTCCAGACTTTTTTCGTATTTTATTGATAGTACACACATGAACTCTAGTCCCCTTCGAAGTAATCTCCCCCGGCTGCCATGCACTTGTTGTACCGTTCCAACAACTTATGGAAAGCCCCATGGAATTAATCTTGTGTGAGCGTGTCAATGACCTTCGTCACAGCCTCTTTCATCTCCTCAATTGTCTCATAACGACAGCCTCTGAGCTTAGGGAATAACCAAAAGTCACAGGGAGCAAGGTCTGGACTATAAGGACAGTGAGGAAGTGTCTTGATGCCCATCTTTGTCAAATAGTCTGTGACAAGGATGGAGTTGAACTAGTGCATTGTCCTAGTGGAAATGCCACTGACCCGATTTGAAGAGTGCTGGCTTCTTCCCAAGGAATCTCTTCCTGAACTCCCTTAAAACCTCAACATAGTAGCCCTAAGCCTAACCCTTTGGCCAATCAACTCTAGTGTATTGACTTCCTTACTCCTCCCACACCTCTCATCATCCATCACAGACTCCCTGGCTTTCTTGAATCTCTTATGCCACTCAAAAACTGATGCTCGATTCATGCTAGATGGTCCAAAAGCAGTCTGAAGCATTCCATACATTTCTCTGGCATTTTTCCAAGTTTAAAACAAAATTTTATTGCATATCGTTCTACTAAAGTGTCCTCACGTCCAGATCGCATTTTTGAAATTCACCAGCCGTGACAATCGGGCTTTAGTAGGGTGTATTCCAATTGCTGCTGTAGCTGTTCATTTGAACGTGAAATCATAAAAATCGCTCAGTCATCTCATAAGATGTATAGCAATAACATAATGAATTTTCAAGAGTCTACGACAATTTTAAATGCCTGTACAAAACAAGTCTGGAACCTTATTGAATGCAACACGTAAGATATTTTGTCCGGAGAGAAATACAGTACGCCGACTAATGTAACAACCTTAGTCGTTTTTTTTTTTGTCGGAAGAGACAGACAGCATCTTGAACGAGCACTGCTATATATAGTCCTCAGACCAGTCTATTCAGTGGGGATTGCGGTTCCAGCTACTCCACAACAGTAAACAAAACTGAAAAGAGACGGACTCGTGGGTTTACAAGACAATTAGGTTTATTAACCACAGGTGGTGACACGCATTTATTGACCAAGAAAAGAAGCTGTTTTAACTTTGTAGGCATCAGTCAAAATATCTGTCCATGTGTCATGGTGTATTCTAAGCGTGTCTTTCTGTTTCACAAGTGAGTCCGTTCAAAATATCTGTCCATGTGTCATGGTGTATTCTAAGCGTGTCTTTCTGTTTCACAAGTGAGTCCGTTCAAAATATCTGTCCATGTGTCATGGTGTATTCTAAGCGTGTCTTTCTGTTTCACAAGTGAGTCCGTTCAAAATATCTGTCCATGTGTCATGGTGTATTCTAAGCATGTCTTTCTGTTTCACAAGTGAGTCCGTTCAAAATATCTGTCCATGTGTCATGGTGTATTCTAAGCATGTCTTTCTGTTTCACAAGTGAGCCCGTTCAAAATATCTGTCCATGTGTCATGGTGTATTCTAAGCGTGTCTTTCGGTTTCACAAGTGAGTCCGTTCAAAATATCTGTCCATGTGTCATGGTGTATTCTAAGCATGTCTTTCTGTTTCACAAGTGAGTCCGTTCAAAATATCTGTCCATGTGTCATGGTGTATTCTAAGCATGTCTTTCTGTTTCACAAGTGAGTCCGTTCAAAATATCTGTCCATGTGTCATGGTGTATTCTAAGCATGTCTTTCTGTTTCACAAGTGAGTCCGTTCAAAATATCTGTCCATGTGTCATGGTGTATTCTAAGCATGTCTTTCTGTTTCACAAGTGAGTCCGTTCAAAATATCTGTCCATGTGTCATGGTGTATTCTAAGCATGTCTTTCTGTTTCACAAGTGAGTCCGTTCAAAATATCTGTCCATGTGTCATGGTGTATTCTAAGCGTGTCTTTCGGTTTCACAAGTGAGTCCGTTCAAAATATCTGTCCATGTGTCATGGTGTATTCTAAGCGTGTCTTTCGGTTTCACAAGTGAGTCCGTTCAAAATATCTGTCCATGTGTCATGGTGTATTCTAAGCATGTCTTTCTGTTTCACAAGTGAGTCCGTTCAAAATATCTGTCTATTTGTCATGGTGTATTCTAAGCGTGTCTTTCGGTTTCACAAGTGAGTCCGTTCAAAATATCTGTCCATGTGTCATGGTGTATTCTAAGCGTGACTTTCGGTTTCACAAGTGAGTCCGTTCAAAATATCTGTCCATGTGTCATGGTGTATTCTAAGCGTGTCTTTCTGTTTCACAAGTGAGCCCGTTCAAAATATCTGTCCATGTGTCATGGTGTATTCTAAGCGTGTCTTTCTGTTTCACAAGTGAGTCCGTTCAAAATATCTGTCCATGTGTCATGGTGTATTCTAAGCGTGTCTTTCGGTTTCACAAGTGAGTCCGTTCAAAATATCTGTCCATGTGTCATGGTGTATTCTAAGCGTGTCTTTCTGTTTCACAAGTGAGCCCGTTCAAAATATCTGTCCATGTGTCATGGTGTATTCTAAGCGTGTCTTTCTGTTTCACAAGTGAGTCCGTTCAAAATATCTGTCCATGTGTCATGGTGTATTCTAAGCGTGTCTTTCGGTTTCACAAGTGAGTCCGTTCAAAATATCTGTCCATGTGTCATGGTGTATTCTAAGCGTGTCTTTCTGTTTCACAAGTGAGTCCGTTCAAAATATCTGTCCATGTGTCATGGTGTATTCTAAGCGTGTCTTTCTGTTTCACAAGTGAGCCCGTTCAAAATATCTGTCCATGTGTCATGGTGTATTCTAAGCGTGTCTTTCGGTTTCACAAGTGAGTCCGTTCAAAATATCTGTCCATGTGTCATGGTGTATTCTAAGCGTGTCTTTCTGTTTCACAAGTGAGTCCGTTCAAAATATCTGTCCATGTGTCATGGTGTATTCTAAGCGTGTCTTTCGGTTTCACAAGTGAGTCCGTTCTTTCGGTCTCTCCAAATCCCACATTGCACTGTCCATGGGTGAAAAGTCCCTTTCTATTTCTCAGCGGGGAATAACTGATAATTTTTACGTTAAGTCTGATCCCTAACAAATATTACAATATTTCTTTATTTTAGGATTTTTTTTTTTCACATTTAAGTATCATTTTAAGAAATCTAACTCTTATCTCATTCGTGTTTTGAAATATCTTTATAATTCAATTTTTCAAAATATTTTTCTTTAAATATATCAAAATTTAAATTCAGTTCTTAATTGCTTGTTGAGTTATTTTCTTTTTTACCTTGTAAAAATGTAACAATAAAAAGAAGTTAAGAATTAAAAACGTTTCCTAATTTTTAGGAGGAAAATTTTGCGTATTTATTCAAATGAAGAGTATCAATTTATTCAATAAATAGTTTATTTCTTTTAAAATAATCAGTTTTTGAGTCATCGATAAACAATGCCCTCGTTTAATTTTTGTTATATATTTTTTCTTTTTACTCTCTAAAAATTATATTGATTCAATAAAAAGAAGCTAAAAATTAAAAATTAATTTTTTTCTATCACAATTTCTTTTTTTGTTGTTGTTGCATTTAAAATAGTATCTGTAAAAAGGTGCCCCCGGCTTGAAACATTTTCATGAATTGTTTTTTTTTGCAATTAGTACTAAATTAGAAAACAAAAAATTTTGATAAAGCATTTAATTCAAACTTCGCCTTTGGAATTTGTGTGATATTTAAACAATGTGGGTCTTTAGGAGAACTGAAGAGTTACACGTGCTTTTTGAACGTACTAATGAAGAATAGTTTCAAAAATCGATTCACTTTTGATTATTGATTTATGCACTTCATCGGTAAAATAATCTTGTACTTTTCCTTATAAACATATTAAAGTGAATGCACAATTTTAAAGCTCAATGACATCTCTTTTCTGAGTTATAAGTCGACATGTACATATCAAAATAGCCGTGATTCCTTTACAGATAGATATTTATATTATTTAACTCATATCTACCAATTATAAAGATTCCATAATACATCTACTCGTCTTTATCAGTGTTAAGCCTTTTCTATCTGTCTCTGTTTAATTCAACTGTTTGTCTCTCTTTCTAAATATATAAAAACAATGAAGCCAAATAATTCTAGATTAGGAATTTTGTAACTTTTCAGCATCAATCTGACCAAATAAGTAGACAAATTGAAAAAACCCGGTCTCCGACAGTATTGTGATTGGAGATGATACTATATTCAAAATGTAAACACACACACACACACACACACACACACACACACACATATATACATATATATATATATACAAACTTGGTGGAAGTACCGTTTAAGTCGCCGACTATGTGATAGCTTGTAGTGGGTCACATAACTTTCGATAAAAGGATCTTAAATTGTTCTACGGACTCATGCGTGAAATTTTGGTCCACCAACTTCTTCCTTTGTTTCTGTAAGGTTAAGGGTCAACGCTATTATCAAAGAACTAGAAAAACACCCCCAGCAATGGCAATAGCACTTCACTAATTTATTTAATAAACCCTCAGTGACCATAACTGGTGTTCTCGAGACTTTCTCAATCCGAGACATAATTTGAGATAGACCGATTGTCATCTTATACTGAAATTGAAATGACATTAAAATAGATGAACACTTTGATGGCCTCTGCATTAGATGGCCTGACTGTTGAACTCTTGAAAGTGAAAAGTAGAAATGTTAAGCATACTGTATTCGATCTGATCACAGAGTTGGAATGGATTACCAAATGATTGGTTTGATGGCACTTAAGTGTGTTTGTACAAGAGCAAAGGAGAAAAAAGGAATTTGTGACAACTGCTGTGGAATCACTCTTTTGGGATGCTGTTGGCAAGGTTCTTTCCAGAGTCTTGCTGAATCGATTGCGTCAGAACATCTTTCCTGTAGTCATTCCAGAGTTATATCACATCGACCATCGCCTCATTCGCTGCAAACTCAAGATCCACTTTAAACCCCAACCAAAGAAAGGCAGGGCCTCCAGAAAAACGTTCAAAGCTGACAGTTTTCAGACAGTTAAAGTAAAAGGTAACTTCTAGGCAGCCCTTCAGTTAAAGTTTGAAGAAGTAAGCGTTCTTACTCATCTCTCTTTTGAAACAGTTTTGGAAAAATTAAAAACTGGCACTCTGGGGACATCTCTAGAATGTAAGAACTGCTTGTAAAGAAGAAATCAAGCACTCAGATCCACTAAGCTCTGCCATCTTTTCCTGAAAAGAAAGCTGCGTTGCGTTTCATATGGCGTGACCTCCCAGGCAAGTTTCGAAAGATCAAGAACAAGTAATGGACAAAACCCGCTGAAAGAATACAGCTGTATGCAGACATCGGAGACATCAGGAGATTCTATGAAGCTTTAAAGACTGTGTACGGCCCTACATATCAGGTCCAGAGTCCTATATGCACTGTAGACGGCCAGACGCTCCTCACAGAACGAGCGTCTATCCTTAGACTTTGGACAGAGCATTTTCAGACTCTCCTTAGTACTAACCGCATAATTCAGGAATCAGCTATTCTCTGCGTTCCCCAATAATCGGTAAAAGGGAACTAGATGAATTACCCACCACTGGAGAGACTAACAAAGTGGCAAAATAACAGTGTTATATACAGGGAAGAGCAACAACTCTGATATATAAAAATATAATCTGCTTATTTTATTTAACCCGAAATGTACGTATGGGTAGAGTAAGAGCGAGTCGGAGATGGTTGAAATGCACCCATACAGGACCAACAGTGCGATTTTTCTGTGAAACCGCTCTGCTTTTCTGCTTCGTTTTCTGGGTCGAAAGCTTCCCTTGTTTATATGATTTTCCGGACGCCTACGCAATCCTCGTGGTTACACCTCCCGCCTACATGTTGCATGTGGACACACCCTCTGTCTAGCATGCCACTAATGCAACTTTCGTAGCTCTTCCTTTGGGCAAATACCGGTATCATGTTTACCTAAAGAAACAGATGCACATCCTTTCATGCCTCCAATGCAACTTAGGCAGCATTTCTGCAGGTGCATCTGCGTCCTGTTTACTTTAGAAAACAGTTGCATCCTGTTATGCAACCTACGCAACTTATGTGGTAGGTCAAAGGAATCTTCCGGTCGATATCCATCAGCAGGACTCGATAGAACCCCATTAGAAATTTGGAGACCCAGAGTTCTTCGTCTATTGCTAGAAGCAGGGTAAACTACCATAAAATCTCCGTGATGCAGTCATTATTACCCTGTACAAGAATAAAAGGGAAAATTCTGACTGTTCCAATTACCGGGGAATTTCTCTGATCTCAATCGCAGAAAAAATCCTCACAAGGATTCTGCTAACCATACTGGTACCCATTATCGCTAAAGAACAACTTCCAGTGAACCAGCGTGGCGTAAGAGCCAACAGGATCACCACAGACATGGTGTTTGTCCTTTTCGACAGCTCTCAAAAAGAGCCACGTGTAAACCAGGGATCTGTATGTATCGTTCGTTGATCTGACTAAAACATTCGACACAATGAGTTGAGGAAGAATGTGACGGGTCATAGAACGAATCGGTTGTCCCCAAAAGTTCCTGAACTACACGAAAACCAGCGTGTCAGACGTAATGATAACCTCTCAGAGTCCTTCTCGATCATCAAGGGAGTAAAGCATGGTTGCGTCCTGGCACAGACTCCATCTACTTTCTTCCGCATGATGCTCAATCATGCCACGAAAGATCTTAATGATGAAGATGGAATTTATATCAGATTCCATCTTGATGGCAACTTGTTTAATCTCAAACGATTACAAGCCCACACGAAGACCCTGGAGAAACTGAACCGAGATCTAAGCTTTGGTTTGGTTTCTTGGTTTAATGATACATCATTTGTTGGTTATTTAATGCCAAAGCTATCCTTTTAGAACAGTAGTGGTACTATTTAACCCATAGCTAGGAGTATAAGGTGGTTCATACCTTTTCCAAGGGTATTTGTCCGAAAGTGAACGTAATAGCGTGACTGGAGTTCGAACTCGTTTTTTCGATTCTGAAGTCCATCGCTTTAACCATTACACCACGGAGCCACTCCCTCCTACGCTTTGGTAATGACGGTGCCCTTGTTGCACACACTGAAAGAGCTTTGCAGCGAATCATTTCTTGCTTCGCAAAAAATATCTAAGTCTTTGGGCTAGAAGTCAGTTTAAAGAAGACAGAGGAACTCCACCAGCCGGTACTTTTGTATAACACACAGGCCACAGGTTGCTTACAGTACCGGTTATAACTAAGTGGTCATCCACCTGAGTACTATACAGGCTTATCATTGCTTAACTTCAATGATGTGGTGGTAATCGGTACTTTTAGTGTGACTTGACCGTAAGTCGAAAGTTGTATTGTTTTTTATTGTTGTTGCTGCTGTTGTTCTTAACATTGTTGCTGTATGTATCAGCAATCACTGGCATTGCAATACTGCCCCCCTCTCGAACATTATTTTCTTGAAATGCCTTTTCAGGATCCGACTAAAAGTGTTGAAATTTATCAACAAATAACAGTTGAAATAACGGCCCCGAAACATGATGCACCGGGCAATTTATTCTACCAAATTGATGACATATCTTTGTGGTATATATGTATCCTGCTTGGTATCCAGGTAAATTTAGAACATTATTTTTTTTCATTTTATTTTTGCTAAAGGGTCTTTTTCTGATGGGTCGGGTAACCAAGCAGAGCTTTAGGGTCCAAAGCATTAAGGGACCCAAAAGCACCAAGAGACCCAAATTGAAGTGTAGCACTATAGGTAAGGTGCAAACTTGAAATTAACTTTATTTTATAAGGATTTTATCATTTACCACGGAATTTTATTGAACTATCAAAATGGATATCATTAGTCATTATTTATATAAAAAACTGAAATTCTATTAAAAACATACGAATATATAGTAGACCAAAAATAAGTTCACCCCTGCGAAAGAACTTATTTTAAATCTACATTTCGAGGGGTGATTTTCATTTTTTTAAAAATCTTGCTTATCGTCTTAATGACACAGATTCATATTTGCGTTGTTACTGTTTTTTTTCCTATTCTAACGGTATGTAAATTTCAAATTCTGTCAATTGTTTAGAAAAAAAAATTATTGAAAAAAAATGGCACAAGTACTTATTTATGGGTCATACTGTGTAGTTATATACGCCATCTTCTCATTAAATGGAAAGACACTGAAATTATTAAACCTGATCATTTACCTCGGTAGCAATATCTCATCTACTGAAAGTGATCTCAACATACACTGAGGTATGGACTGTTATTGACATGTTATCGAACATATGGAAATTTAATCTCTCTAATAAAATATAACGGGATTTTTTTCAAGCCGTAGCCGTGTCAGTATGGCTGCCCCACTTTGACTCAAATGAAACGCTTGGGGATAAAGCTAAATAGGAGATATACAAGGATTCTGTGTGCTGTTCTGAACAAATCCTTGAAGCGGCAGGCTCCAAAACTGCAGCTGTACAGCCACTTGCCTCCCATCACACAAACCATCCAAGTAAGACGAACAAGACATGCTGGCCATTGGTCGAGAAGTAAGGACGAATTTATAAACATTTTCCTATGGACTCCTACATATGAATACACAAGTCGACCAGCAAAAACGCACATTCATCAGCTATGTTCAAACGGTGGATGCCGTCTAGTGGACTTACTAAGAGCGATGACTGACTATATATGAAAGGGCTTGGATTTACGGGCCGTATACCAGGCAGCATATGCTGTATCATCTAAAAGGGGCAAAGATCTGGTTCATTGCCTGATGCTTGACTGTACTCAAATAGTTCAGGAAGACATTACTCGCCAACGAATTAGACGCCAACGAATTAAGATGCGGTATGGCCCAGCGGTTAGAGTGTTCGCCAATGGCCCGGGAGACCTGGGTTCAATCCCAGGTCGAGTCATACCAAAGACTTTAAAAATGGAACTTGATACCACCTTGCTTAACACTCAGTATTATAAGGTACGGTTCAAGGGTAAAGTGGAGCAATCCAGGGAATGGAGTAGCGCCCTCCCCTACACCTTGGTGTAGTAGCTATCGAAAAGGGAGCCTTCGGGTCATCCTCGACTAAGAAGAAAACCAACGGAGTCAGATATCTAAACTCAAAACCCTAAAAATCAAATAACCCTTATAAAGGTTTCCCTGAATTCTCATTCATTGTAAAAAAGGATTATATGTAAAAGATATATTCTTATAGTTTAAAAGAAATTAAACAAACAGATATTAAAATTGGGGAAGTCTGCCATGAAAAGTTCGAGCGGATAATGAGAATTTGCGTAATGACTCCAAGAAAGAGATGGATTTTTATAGAAGTGTATCGAAAAAATTGAAAGAAATAACTCTTAACTTTCGAACATAGGAAAATTATAAATCTATTCCTAGTTCCACGAAACTATCTTCCTTCTTGGATATGGCCATTGCTTGATCATATTTTTAGTTAATACGCGCATTGTCTTTGACAACTAAACAGTCCTCTGCAGGGGATAAAATCACCGTAGTTTAAGCATAGTATTAAATTGAGGGAAAATTTTTTTTCTTTTACCCTCTATAGGTGCGTCTGTTTGCAAAGACTGTCGAAATTTGAATTCAATTTGTTTATTAGACACTTGGAATTAAAGCTCTTATATATGCGTAGTATGAGGTTTCAAGTAGAGATTAACTTTTGACACTGAGACGAAAAATTAATGTATCACTGATTAATCTTGATTTTCATAAAAAACGAATCACAAAAAAAGTTTGCTGTCTGTTAACCTTTTTAGATTTGTTATGATAAGAATGTTCTATCCTTGACAACAGAGCCAACATTCAACAACTGTTAATACTTAGTCAAAGAAGATTATATAGTTTAGATACAAGTGGTCAAAAAGACAGTTACATCCAACACGCTGTATACTAATTTAGCCTTATGGAAGTTTGCTGAAGCCACTGCGCTCCTCTTCGGTACTGATTGGCCGATAAGATACAAGATTGATTTTATAAGTAATAAGGCTGGTTATGCGAAAAAAATTAGTATTCAGACCGATTATATGACAAAATTATCAACTTAATTACAAACCATGTTTATCTTCTTGGAGGTGGGCTTGGTGTAAAGGTATTCAAAACCTAGACGAGGTTGTTTGTGTTTTGCTTCAATCTAATGCCCTTGAGAAAGATATGAATCCATCTCTTCTTCACCCTCCCCACGCACACCAGTTATGGGTTATTAGTAAGGTAGACTAAGCTATTTAATCTAGACACAGCAACCATTCAAAGAAAAGGAAAACTCAAAATAAAAACCACCTGTCATCATCATCGACATCCTGTCGTGCTGCTAGCCGTTCGTCTCTATCATCCATCGCTTTTGGCAGATCTTCTTGTCTAAATCCTGTGTCCGTACAGAGCTGTTGTAGATAAGTTCTAGTTGGTCGTCCAACACACGTCCGTGTGAAGGGATCTATAGGAGAACGTCACTTATGATTTCGTCCTTACTTCTCCAGAAGAGTTCCACATTTCTTGCTCGTCTTATTTGGATGGTTTTAGAAATAGGAGGTAGGTGGCCGTACAGTTGCTGTTTTGTGGAATGTTGTTCCCAGGATGTGTTCAATATAGCTCATAGCATTCTTATGCAATTCCAGTCTAGCTTAAAAAAACACCTGTATTCCGCTTAAATATTGACTCTTGTCGCGTCCAACCGTAGCGCAGGGGTTAAGTAAATACAACCATTAACTTCTTTAAAATAGTCCCATTTTGAAGCATCACACCAACGAAGACATTGTTACCACTCCTCAAAACAGCGCCAAAAGTCTTCAACTGACACTACCTTCCGTTGGTTCAACACCTCTTAAATGGCAACTATAGATTTTGGGGTTCCTAAAATAATCATATGGACTCAGATCAGTGGAGAGGTATAATCCATACAGTGTTGTGGTTAACGTACTGAACTGTGACAACCTAGTAAACGAGTTCGAATTTCAGTCGCGCTATTACATTCACTTTTGAGCTGATAGCCTTGAGAAAGGAATGAGTCCCCTTATCCTTCATGGTTATAGGTTAATAGTACCACTATTGTTCTACAAGAATGGCTTTAGCATTAAATTACCCATGAAGGTTGAAATGCCATTAAACAAAGAAACCAAAACAAACCACTTTATCAAAGGAGTAAGGGAGCTCTGCTATCATATGAATATTCATTTTTGCTAAAACTTCGTTTATAAGGAATGTGTCAAGAAAGTAAAGAGATTGATT
The DNA here is from genome assembly GCA_963585895.1 of Sepioteuthis lessoniana. NCBI lineage: Eukaryota > Metazoa > Mollusca > Cephalopoda > Myopsida > Loliginidae > Sepioteuthis > Sepioteuthis lessoniana. The sequence continues at coordinate 75,263,663 of OY757919.1, forward strand.
TTTTTCTTTTCAATTTTCTTGGTGGCGACACTGATGGAAAATCAGCCGATCAATGTTAACCTTGGACACAGGTGAAAACATTTAGTTCATGTTAGTCTTTTCAAAATGTAAGAAGATGTGACATATTACATAATGTTATAGATAATATGTGACATATTAAACAATAATATAGAGAATAATTTTGTGAAAAGGGTTTAGTTCCAATCAGCTCATAAATGATTGATATCAAGTCCCAAGTCTACAAAGGTTATGTAATCCAGTTTGGTATTAAATTGAGGAAGAGTAAAGTTCTAAATAGTATGTTATTTTTCTTGCAGGGACATTGCATTAATAGGCTTACGTAAGTGATATGGATCAGACCTAACGAAAAAAAAAAAAAATAAAGTTATTCCTCCTGAGAGATAGAAAGGGAGTTGCCTCCTGTGGACAGTACATTGTGTGATTGCAGGGACCGGGAGAATGCAGGCGCGTGAGACAGAAAAAGAGACTTGGAATCCATCATGCCACATGGTAGACGCACATTTGACTCATGCACACAAAGTTAAAACAGCTTCTTTTCCTGGTTAATAGACGCATGTCTCTGCCTGTGGTTAATAAAACTAATTCTTTTTGTTTTACATCCACCAGTCCATCTTTCAGTTTTGTTTACGTATTTTCTTCGAACGTAAAAACATAACAATCAGTTATTTAAAAAAAAATAGTAATTAGAAGATTCATTTTTCCCAGAATGCAACATCGATGGTGATTTATTTCAGACAGGAAGTTGCTTATAACGCATGCCAAAGACAATAATCAAAAACGAAAAATTTTGAAAAAAAAGCAATAGGAATTAAACATCAATTTATTATAGGTTTTTCTTACTGCCAAATGTTCATCAGATCTTTTGCCACATATTCCTCAGTCCATGAAATGACCGGTTGTTCAGTCGAAACCGTACAAGACACGCGTCAGCATCACACACACACACACACACACGAAGCAAAAACGAATTTCAAAATACACACAAATAGCTAGTTTCATTGATAACAGTTTCTTTCCTGGTTTATCGTGGTCGGAGGAATGTGTGACACATGGCAATATGGACTTGAGCATTGATCTCTCAATCATGACCCAGACAGGAAACTAAAAAAAGTCTTCGTTTCTATCGGTCCAGCAGCTCCCTCCCACTGCCCTGGGCAGCAACTCATCTATCCTTTAGGTACTACCAACGTAGACGGTGGTCGGGAGAAGGACTCCAGCACAAAAAAGTCTATAACCCTTACGTAACGGTTATAGGCGTTGGTTCTCTAAGTTTCTAAGGAGACAATCATCTGGAGGTTGCAGGTTCAATCCTGACTGCAGGCGAGTAACAATACAGGAATACTTAACTCTTGTACCCGGTTATGGCTAACGAAATCAGAACAGGTGACCCCGTGGATTCAGTAAAGGACGTAGTTCAAAGTTCCCGGAAGATTCCCGAGTTCGAAAAACACCTGAAGAAGGCCGGAGGACATATCGGCCGAAACGTTGTGGAAATAGCAATAAAGATGAAGACAATAGTCCGAAAACGCTTAATGGTAAAAATCATCAAGCTTCATCTCAGAAATTTAGACAACTGAGAAATCCTTCTCTTTATATTTTATTATCTTTTAAATCTCCCTAAATTGTTCAGCTATTATTTTGATTCTACTATTCGCACATCCATATACATACACACATATACGTTACCTATCCTCTCACACACTCATACAGATATGCTCACCAGCATGTTCCACAGTTTTTTTCAATTCCCTAGCAAGGTCGAGGTACTTATCCTTCTTTTCACATTCTTTCAGTTTTATTCTGTGGTCAGCCAGGACAGCAATTGTTATTATTATTATTATTTACTCCTTTAGAGTTTTTCACATCAGTGTTAGCTGATGGTGTTTAACTGGAGTTTGAGTGACAGCAAGTCTCCTCAAGTCTCCAGGACTCGTCTCAGGATTCTGGCCGTTCTTAGCAACGCTGTCGTTTGGATAGTTTCTACCCGTCCGCCAACTTCCAAGTCATCCAGGCCTTTTAATAATCCTTTAGTTATTGTGCCTAACGCACCAATCACAATTGGCACAATCGTTACTTTCATGTTCCACAACTTTTTCAATTCTCTAGCAAGGTCGAGGTACTTATCCTTCTTTTCACTTTCCTTCAGATTTATTCTGTGGTCTGCCGAGACAGCAAAGTCGACAATTTTGCAAATTCTCTTTTTTTTTGTTGTTGATTATTATAAGGTCTGGTCTTCTGGCCGGGATTAGTTGATCCGTTTGTATGTTAAATTCCCATAGGAATTTATGCGTGTCATTTTCTAGGACAGGTGCTGGGTTGTGCATATACCATTTGTTTGTATGGTCGAATTTAAATTTCATGCACATTTCTCAGTGGATCACCCTGCCTACCCAGTCGTGTCTCGCCTTATCATTATTATTATTATTATTATTATTAATGTTGCACCTAAATATGTGCCCCCACTGACAGAAGAGCTTATAGTGTCACAATTGTATGTATTCACCAAACGCTTCTGCATGAGTAAAATGTGACACGAGGTTAATTCATTAGCAGAGTTTAACAGATTTTCCTTCGCGTTGACATGTTGCTATATCAAGGTTAAAGAGCTCAGTCTGCTCTACTATTTACCTAGAATTGGAGTGAAAATACGTAGTTGGATACATACCTTTCCCAAGCCAATCAGCGCTATGTGAAATGCTAAGAGTCTACTTCAAGATTTTCCACAATTGTAATAATCGGAGATTACTTAGCTGAACTGGAAGTCTGAGAGATAAACATGCACCGGTTGTCGTCATACGCGTTCAAAATTAATATCTTTAGGCAGATTTTTAATCAGTTGCCAAAGTAATTTATTTTTCTATATAATCAGTTTCGTTACCCTCTAGAAAGACTTCGTTTGTCTCCTTGATTGGTTGATCGTTAATAATGAATATTTTTCATGTTTGGAGCTGAAATTTGCACTCATCTCTTCTCGTAGACGAATTTTGACGGGATAATCCTCGTGGTGTAGTGGTTAGCGTGCTGGACTGCGACGTAGTAATAAGCGAGTTCGAACTCCAGTTGCGTTATTATGTTTAATTTCGGATTGATACCTGGCAGGGGGACTGTATGAACTCCCTTAGCCATGGGTTAACTAGTACCGCTACTGTTCTTTTCCAAGGATGGCTTTGGTATTAAATAATCCACGAAAGTTGATATGCCATTAAAACAAGGAAAGAATTTTAACGAAACTTTTACTATGACTGTTATTCTCTGCATACAATATTGATCTACAGATTTCGTACTGATTTATTGTTTATGCAAATGTAATGTGATATGAGAATATGAACTGACAACTATTACCTATATCTCACCTTCTAGGATCGTCAAATGTATGTTTTCGAAGTTTATACATTTCTAACATAAGTGTCAGAAAAGGATATGAAATTATTTTTGGCATTGATATTTGATTCTAATCGCAGTTTTAATTTATGACAGAAAATAGCAATTTTCCTGTCTTTTTTGTCATGTAATTTGCTATACACAACAATGAAGAAAACTTCTTTTCCTTTTAATCGGGTAATTTTCTCAGTATTTCTCGATTTTCGTTCGAGAGACAGCTACCCGGAATTCTCTTACACGTTGGGTTTGTGTTTATGAGGCGACAACTGGACAAAGTAATAGTCATTTATAAATCTTAACTTGGCACAGGTGTGGTGGCACCCATTTCAACTCGAACAAACCATGATTTGCGAGCATTGCTGGCTTAACACTACACAGTACGAGGCATCCTAAAACTAAGCACATCTTAGATTTTACACAAAGCTATAAGTAGGGTGCACCAAGTGAGGATAAAACTCACTAGTAGAGATTAGCTTGTTAATTATTACATCATAACCAGTGTCTTGACCTCTGGATAGAGTAGACATTTTACAAAGACGCCTTGTGAGGACTGAATGGATTAGTAATAATCTACAAGGTCAGTTTTGTTAACAATTAGACCAGGAGGAAGTGATACACAGTAACTTATTATGCCACTGATAAATTGAATTATTCGAATGATTCTTTCTGTCCACTTTCCCAGGAGGAGACGAAAATATACTTAAAATATATCTCTGTGGCAGACATGTTAAACGAAAGTCATTCTTTCCGTAGACAAGGTGATGTTTATCCACCTCCCCACGAGTACAGATTATGCCAGATGATCGAATTTATAGAAGGGATTTCATAGAGTGAACCCAAGGATAATTAAGATTAATAGGATTATCCATTCATTAGAGAAAAGGATTATATCAACAAGTTTTTACAAAGAAGTTAAACAAATACAAGTTCAATTTAAGGAAGTGTATCTCGAAAGGTTCAATTAATTGATTTTATGGCATGTCAACCAGTCTTGGGTTATTTTATGCCAAGAAGTTTGGGAATCAAGTTCATTGTACGTTCATAATTACATTTTTTGTGAAGTTGTTTCTTAAGAGTCCTTTTTTTTGCATATGGTCCTATGGAATACGAATATTTTTAAACAGATCTATTTGACCCAGGTACTACCACTCCAGGTTAAAGTAGACCTGAGAGTAATGGCAATAAAGGGGCACTCCACAATCCATATATCTCTAGAACTGAAACCTCATCATCAGATGCAGATTAGTACTATTGTCTTGACACTGCGTTTTTTTGGGGGGGGGGAGGAAGGTGGAGATCTGACCCCACTACAGAGTATATTTTATACTCCGCCGACAAGATAAGAATATTTCGCGGCGGATAATGAGAATTTAAATTATAACTCTAAGAAAGATTCATTTTTATTGAAGAGCGTCGAAAGAATTTGAAGAAATACCTCTGAACTACTGAACATAGGAAAATTATAAACCTATTCTTGATCCCACAAAACTATTTCCTTTCTTTGATATGGAATAAATAGTTGATGCAATCTCGCATACAAACGCTAATTTCTTTAGACTTAACCTGAAGTGCCTTATTTTTAGTGGAAAGTATAGTGATAAGGCTAAGTTTAGTTTTGAAAATTTCCTTTGGAATGCAAAAATTGTTAACTTAAACACATAATAGTGGATTATGTCACAGAAAAGATAAAAGATAAAATAAATTTGGTAACATTATACACGTGCACCCGTTAAAGTTTACCGTGAACAAAATTTACAATAATTTTTTAAAAATTTGAACTAATTAGACCATAAAACTTACAACAATTTCTTTTATTTTACATTTTATAAAGACATTCAATTTCACTCTTTAATTCAATGTAGAAATGATCACCCATTTGAAAAAGAAAGTAGCCTGACGAGTCGAATTATTGTAGTAATTTACAAAGCTTTTCGCTTAGATAAGGCACTAGACCGTATGAATGGTATCCCAATGAAACTCGTGAAGGTTTACTAGTCTAGCTCGCTAACCATTACACTACTCGAGGCATCCCACCAACCGGACGAGTATGACACTAGGCCTTTTTTTAGGTGGGTCCGGGCGCAGGGCCGTAGACCAGACACGCCCAGCATTCCCCAAAATGCCTCGGGCCTCGTCGGCATTCCCGAAATTCATGTAATAGCATTAAATTGATTAATTTTAACGGTATGTCAACCCTTATCTTAAACAAAAAAATAATAATAATCCACACAGTAGGTACAAATTACCATTCTCTGAATCAGATATTTAGTAACTTAAATGAGTTGATTAAAACATTGCTTATCAATAAAAATGATAGTAAAGTTTTTAATTTCTCCTCTGTGAGGATCGAACTCACTATTCAGTTTTAATGACTAACAAGACCGTTTTGCTAATTTGTATTGTAAGAAAAAAGTTAATCAACGTTCTAAATCAGTGACTTATGCTAAGCTGCCACTGCTTCTCAGTTTTAATTTTTCATTCCCCCTTCCACTCAGCCTCGACAAAAATGTATGATCTCAACGAGTCAACAAATAGCTCGTGTTCAACCCATCCGCGATTCTTTTCCGAGATACTTGTTATATTTGCATATATATTTCATATAACAATCATAGGACAAAAGGTAGTATTAAGTTTCGAGGACATGCTTGTTTTTCTATTTCAAATCTTTGTCAAGTTGTACTGACGAATTAAAATGATTAATTCATCAAAAATCTATCTCTCGTCACCACTAAGCTATGAATATTATTAGTTCATGTTAGAGTACTTATGTTGGAGTAGACGACTTCTTGTTTGTTTGTTATGCCTCATTGGGCGACACCATTTTTTTTTTACTATCTTCTCACATCAAACTTTAAAAAATTCTTTTTGTACAGAACACTCTACCATTACAATATTTATGTATAAATCAAATTCTGGGTTGGTAAATATGAACATGAAAAAAAAATGAAGTATAGAAATATTTAATATAAAATACCTTTTGTAATTAACATATTTAGGAGCTGTGGAGAATGACTGCAATCGATGTCTCTTAATTTACGAAGCACTTTTACTTCGATAAGGCATAAGGCCGAATGAATGGAGCACTCAATGAGACTCGAATTCACTCGTGTAAGTTTGCTAGTCTAGCTTGCCAGCCATTACACCACCCGCGGTACCCATAGCAGTCGATGTCTCTCTCCGACGATCTAAACAGGACGCCTATTAGACGAGTCAAACTAATATTTAATTAGAAAAATGCGGAAGTTATCCGAATTCGGCAATAAATAAGAGGCAGTTCACTTTATCGAATACTTTTCACGGGTGTAAACTGATCTACGCAAAGCTTCGGTTGTTGTTTACTTTAATAAGTTGCGAATAAAGTTGTTTTGTAGAGTTTGACGCTTATCAGCACAACTCTGTTCAAAATATCTCGCATAGTGAGCAATCAGTTTGACGGACTATTTAACTGTTCAATAGCGCGCTAAGCGCGCCTCCAAAAGCTCCAAGAACTCTCGGTGTGAGTGAGGGAGACGCTCAAATACGAGACTTGGAAATTTTTGAGAAAGGACAAGCTTTGTGGATTATTTAATGCCAAAGCATTAAATAATCCCAATAGCACCCTTGCAGAAGAACCGCAGTGGTGCTATTTAACCGATAACTGAGAGAATAATGGAGTACTTACCTTTTCAAAGTCCGAAAGTGAATATAATTGCGCGACTGGTGCTCGAACTCGTTTACTTCGAGGTCACAGTCTAGCACTGTAGCCATTACGCTGCGGTGACTCCTCCTTTTGCCAGTTCGATCACCATCAAGCGAGGAATATCTACCTAATAGGGCATCGAACGGAAATGAACTCAGACCGTGTTCCTTCATGAACAGTTTGGGCACTTTGTCGATAATCGATAATCAATTGTCTGTCCGATAATGCTAATAATATGCCGATCTACAATTCTCCTGAATCTTAGTGCACGAAATTCTGGCGCCATTGTTGCGGGTTCGATGAATATGTCGATCCTGAAAATGTTTTGTAATAAATAATAAAAAGATAAAACAAAAAGAACAAAAAGAAGTGCTCATATTAAAAGAGCCAATTTTTATTTGACAAGAAATAACTAAGTATTTGAAGGGAGTTTTGTTTGGTTAATGGCCCGGGAGACCTGGGTTCAATTGCTGGTCGAGTCACACCAAAAACTCAAAAAATGGTACTTGATACCTTCTTGCTTAACACCCAGCATTATAAGGTATGGATCAAGCGTAAAGTGGAGCAATCCAGAGAAAGGAGTAGCGTCCTTCCATACACCTTGGTGTAGTAGCTATTGAAAAGGTAGCCTTCGGATCACCCTCGACTAAGGTCGCAGACAACTTACTTTACTTACTTATATCAAAAGTGTAGACTCGACTGTTTTATGCTTCTTGACAACACCATTGTGTTTTCAGTCATTCTTTTTTCTTTTGTTTTCTTATGTATTTTAATGATTTTGATATGTATTTCTTACCGACGCCGACTACGCCGATGACATAGCGATACTGGCAAATACACCCAACCAAGCCGAAACTGTCTGGTGGGAGGCAACGACAAATAACACCCAACCAAGCCGAAACACTACTGCATAGTTTGGAACGAGCAGCCGCAGGCATAGGCCTCTTTGTCAATGCACACAAAACGGAATATATGTGCTATAATCAAACGGGTGACATCTCCACTCCAGACGGAACCCCTCTTAAACTAGTAGACAAATTCACTTACCTAGGAAGCAGCGTCGCATCAACCGAAAAGGACATCGACACGAAGTTAACGAAAGCATGGACAGCTATCAATAGGGTATCGATTATATGGAAATCAGACCTAACCGATAAAATGAAACGCAGTTTCTTCCAGGCAGCGGTCACATCGATACTGCTATATGGATGCACTACATGGACTCTAACAAAACGGCTGGAGAAGAAGCTAGACGGCAATTACACAAGAATGCTGCGAGCAATCTTGAACAAGTCCTGGCGGCAACACCCCACAAGACACCAAGTGTACGGCCACCTGCCTCCTATCACGAAAACTATTCAAGTTAGACGAACCAGACATGCAGGACACTGCTGGAGAAGCAGGGACGAACTCATAAGTGATGTACTCTTATAGACCCCCACACATAGCTGTGCAAAAGCAGGACGACCCGCTCGAACATACATCAGTGTATTCTACAGCCCAGCTGACTGGGCAATCTCATCCAAAGATAGCAAGACTGTATTACTTCTAGTAAAACATTATATAACCAAAACATATATTTTGAGTTATCATTTATCATCAAACTCGACAAAGTTGAAGCTTTGTAAGAAAAACTATATATATATATATATATATATATATATATATATATATATAAAGAGGAGTGTATTTGTTTTTGAACAGCTACTTATTCATGCTTTTGGTTACAAAGTTTCAATTGTATAGAGTTTTTGTAATGAGTAATGCCTGATATAATCCGTTTTCATTGTATGGTATCCTACAAGAAATAATGAAATCCTTATTTCAAGGTTTAGAAAATTTGTTATTAAATTTTTTGGAATATATTCATGTATGTAGGCGATACTATATATATATATATATATATATATATATATATATATATATATATATATATATATATAATACAATTAGAAGAAAACTGAAACCTGGTTAAATTGTCTTTATAAATTTATTTCGGCGAAGAATATCATTATTCTCTTCGTCTCATCCGATGACTTCACACGTTTAATTTGTGGTTGAAAAACATCAAATATGGATTACAGTCTATATATACGTATGAATGAAAAAAAAAAGGAAGAAGAAAGAAAAAACCTATATAAATTTAAATTCTACGGCGAAAGTAAAAGGGATTAAAATAAAAAGTATAAAATAAAGTATTAGAAAAATTTATATGAAATTCCTCATATATTCTATACACGAATAATCCATACCTATTGTCTTCCGACGCTGACTGGTTGGTTGTTTGGGTTTTATGGCATATCAATCTTTGTAGGCTATTTAACACCAAATCCATTTTTATGCAAATAGTCAGTTCTATTTCAAACAATTCAGTTTAGCATGAGTTCACAGTTTAATTGTCAAAGACATTTCTATTTCAAGCTATTCAGTTTATTCAAACAGAACTGATTTAGTTTAATTTAAGTACAGATTTTGTTTACACAGTTAAATTTCAAAACAGTTCTATATTAAACAATTCAGTTTTGTGTAAGTACAGTTTCAATGTCAAAAACAGTTCCATTTCAAACAATTCAATTTAGCATAAACACGCAGTTTAAATGTAAGTACAGTTTAATTGTCAAAAACATTTCTATTTAAAGCTGTTCGGTTTAGGCAAACAGTTCTAATTCAAACAATTCAGTTTAGCATAGGTATGCTGTTTGTTCTTTTTAACCCATAGATACAACTCCGGACCAGAGTGGACCTGTGAGCGATGGCAATAAAAGGGTACTCCGCATTCTCCAACGCTCCAGCATACTGGAACCTCACCATCAGATTATTTATTGTCATATACAGGACACTCGTCGAAGAGGGGGTCTTACCCCTCTGCAGAAAAGCAGTCGGTGTATACTACAGCCCCAACCGACTGAGCAAACGCTGACTGGATATATATATATATATATATATATATATATATATATATATATATATATTTAATTGCAAGTATATATAATAGTAATACTTAGCACATTATATATATATATATATATATATATATATTCTTTAAAGAAAAAAACAAAGACCGGTTATTTTAGGATTATAAATTTATTTCCATCCAGTTTTTCGTTTCTGGTGTGAACCAAAAACACGAAGAAATGTTCAGCTCTTGAATGATTTTCTTGTCTTGAAGGAATTACTCCCAACTCTAGTTGAACTGGACCGAATAATACGATATATATATATATATATATATATATATATATATATATATATATATATAAATTATCCAGTTAGTGTCCATTGAGTCTCCATTTAATTGCACTATATATATATATATATATATATATATATTACATGAGACGAGGATTTTAATCTTAGTGGATTTAATGTAAAAAAATAAATTAACTGACCATTTGTTGTTGTTGTTGCTGCTGTTGTTGTTTCTCGTTTTTTTTTTCTCGCCTCTTTATCAAGAAAATAAATTTTCCTTCTTTTGTAAATCTAATGACCTAAATACTAGTCAAACTGGAAGTGAAGCGTATAACAAAACGGGATAAAAATATTTTAGCTTCAGTCACCTACCTAGTTGAAAGCTTCAGGTTGTTATTTCATTTTTGACCTTGTAATTTCCCGAATAAAACTTTATACAATATGGAAAATAAAGCATTCAACAAAGAGGTAAGTCAATAAATTTTTTTCGTAATCTTTTAGATGTGTTTTTAATGTATTGTAAGTGAGCGAGTTCTCAATTAACTTTTTCAAGTATGTCACAAATTTGAGTTTCTACATAGTCATGTGCATTTTACTTTGCTCGTTACGTCTTTTTTTTTTTTTTTCTTTTTAAATTCTATGCAACTTCTCTTTGCCCGCTAAAGTTTCATGTTGAGTAAAAACTACACGCAGAACAATGTTTACAAGGTTGAATAAATAAAACCTGTTTTTTTTTTTTACCTCTGATTTTTTACTTTCTCGTTTCATTTTCGTCTATTTCATCACTATTTCGAATCCTGTCATTTCTTTTTAATCTTATTTTATCATATTTCTTTATATTTTATTTTTTTATTTTTTGCGGAGGAATCAGTTTTTTTTTTCGTTCTAGCACCAGGGACAATGCCAGCGTTCTTTGCCATCCCTAGCAAAGTTCATCTAGAACGCTATAAGAACGATTACTGTTTTTATAATAAATCAAATCAAAAATCACTTTTTAATTACAAAATTCTAATATAGAATATTTCAAGATAGTAACATCGACAGCAAGTTGTAGTAATTCTAATTTCATAACATCGCCCTGTCGACTGGGGCTGTCGAATACGCTGACTGTATCTCTGCAAAGGGGTAAGCTCTCCGTCCCAACGAGTATCCTAGATATGACATGGTGAGGCTCCAGTCCTGGAGCTTTGGAGAATGTGGAGTACCCATTCATTCCTATTACTCATTGACCCATCCTGGCCCTGTGTGGTAAGACCTGTTAGGGGCCCATATATAGTTCAAGTTAAACATTTTACTCATTTACTATACTTAAAAATATTTGACTGTGAACAAACAAATGATTATATTAACTGAATTATTAATTAGCAATGCTTGGAACCATTTAATTGTGTGCTCGTTTACAAATCGTATATATATATATATATATATATATATATATATATATATATATATATATATATAAACAGGATTTGGCATTAAATAACCAACAGAATTGATATGCCATAAAACACTCCTCACTATACATACACAATGTTTGGCTGTGAAACAAACGGTGATCTTATGTTTTGATGGCATATCAACCTTCGTGGTTTATTCATTGCTAAAGCCATCTTTGTAGAAGAATAGTAATACTGCTATTTAACCCATTGCTGGCATGATGATGGGGTTCATACCTTTCCCAAGGATATTCGTCCAAAGTGAACGTGATATTGCCACTGGAGCTCGAACTCATTTACTTCGATGTAGCAGTCCAGTACTTTAGCCATTACACCACGGTAATTTCTCCTCTTTTTTTTCTCCCTACCGTTATTATGAAACTATATCATATTTACCCAACCCCTCCGCTCGGGTAGGATATGACACAAGGTCAGTTTTTTAAGCGGAGTTTAACAGGTTTGAATTCAGAGTATTCCTTCTCCTAGACTAGTTGCCTTACCAAGGCTGAAGAACCTATCTGCCCTACTATTACCCATAGCTGGAGGGAGAATAATTGGATTCATACCTTTCCTATGCTTGCTATGTGAAATGCAATCAGTCTCGTGTCGCCGTGTCCATTTCCTGCGACGATAACCATTCCACCACGGGCACCTCCTATATGCAACTATATCATTTAAAAACAAGTTTGGTCTGTTGGTATAATAGTATGCAACTTTCATACAAACAAGGCAATTTGTATTAGTAGAAACTTTACACAGGTAAATAATAATGTTTCTATTAATAGATATACCAAGTAAAAAAGACACGACTTCTACGATAGTGAAATGACAATGTTATATACAGGGTTACGTTAAAATGGAAGTTTGAGAGTCTGAGCAAAGCTACCGGGAGCCTGAAGTTGCCCTAATATCTGGCACAAGGCTATATCAGTAATGACGGACTCTTTAAACCAGCAAACTGATTTACTTGACAAACTTTCCAACGACTGAATTACGCGACCGCTGACAGTTTTATTATAAATCCACATGAAAATTGCGATATCGTAATTTCAGCAGATAATAAATTTTCATCTCCTTGTAGGGAGAGGGTCTTACTCCTTTGCAGAAACGCAGTCGGTATCTTCATCAGCCCCATCACACGGGGTTGTTTTTTTTAATGATGATTTGACTGAAGTTTTAAAAGAACAAAACAATACATAGGGAAAAGAATCCCCCCAATAAACATTAAGTAGGGCGTATTCTGGGTATTACACTAGCCGGCACTTGGTGGTGAGGCTACTCCTCCAGATGAAGTTGATAGTCTTAATCATGACATTCTTGGGGTAAGTGCGCACGAGACAAACCTTAGTCAAACACTGCTTCATACAAATGCTGCGGGTCGCTAAAACACTAGTTATTACTGTTGCTAAGAATTTCATATTGACAGGACTAGGAACCTTAGCTGATGAATTAATTTCCTTCGTAACATGCCTCCACATCATCATCATCAAGTTGCGCTGACAGCACCGATTTCTCTGACTCTCTCTCTCTCTCTCTCCGTCACAATCATCCATCACTCTCGGCAGTTCTTTCCAAACCACATTCCTTGTCCATGCAAAGTTGATGTAAGTTTGAGTCAAATGGTTTCAATTATTGATATCTAACATTAATAATTTTTTTATATAATAATAATAATTACAACAATAATAATGATTTGTTGTACCCAATCATATAGTTTCAAGTATTCCTATCATATATGAATATAGCCCAGTCAGCTGTGGCTATAGAATACACCGACTGCATCTCTGCAGAGGAGGAAGTCTCCCCCAACGAGTGTCCTATTTATGACACTAAGCAATCTGATGGTGAGGTTCCAGTAATGCTGGAGCTTTGGGAATGCGGAGCACCCATTTATTGCCATCGATCCCAGGTTCACTCAGTCTCGGAGTGTTTGCACCTGGTGGGATCCTATCTATGGGTCAAATAGAACTAAACTGTGTGCTTTTGCTATACTGGATCGGTTATAGTAGAACTGTTTTGACATTTAAACTGCGTACATATGCTAAACTGAACTGTTTTTATATTTAACTGTGTAAATGAATGATTGATATTTAATTGAATTGTTTTAGCATTTAAACTGTGTACTCATGCTATACTGAATTGTTTGGAATAAAACTGTTTATATGTTTAAAAATGGATTTGGCATTAAACAGTTTACAATGGTTGATATACCATAAAACCAAACCAAACTAAAACAGTTTTTATCAGAATTTGATTCAGCATTAAATGACCCTAAAAGGGTTGACACGTCGTAAAACAAAATCAACTAACCAACATACACGAATAATTTTCAAATATTTCTATTTGACCCATACGTAGGGAAGGAATACTTACTGGTACTACCACTCAAGGTCAGAGTGGACATTGGTGTAATGGCAATAAAGAAGTACTCTTAGGCGCCCCTGGTGGTGTAATGGTTAGCAAGCTCGACAAGCAAACCTACACGAGTGAGTTCGAGTCTCATTGGGTGCCCCTTTCATATGGCCTTGTGCCACATCTAAGCAAAAAGCTTAGTAAATTTCCAATAAAGGAGTACTCTATACTCCACAGAGCTCTAGAACTAGAGACTCATCACTAGATATACTTTAGTGTTATCCTCAAGACACTCCATTTGGGGCGGGGGGGGGTCTCACCTCTCGTCAGTCGGCGTATTCTAAGCCCTGCCAACAGGGCAATGGGCCGTTTTATTGAACTCAACTTGATTTCCTTGGTTAAATTTGGTTTCTTTGGTTTAATGAGTGTTATTTATCCTTGTTGAAGAACAATAGTGTTACGATTAACAAGTAGCTAGGAGGATAAGTGGCTTCATACCTTTCCCAAATGAAAGTGATAGCTCGACTGGAGTTTTAACACACTTATTTCGAAGCCGCAGTCCAGCACGTTAACCCTTACGCTACGGAGACTCCCCTTTTATAACTTTAAGCTAACAAAGCACTAAATGATCTGCATTAGGTCTTTTCGTTTTTGATAGGAATATTTGAAACTGTGTACATTTCAAATGACTGTGTATAGTTCAAATTATTTGTATTTAAAATAGATATTATTTACTTGAATTTATATAATTGCTTGCCAATATATATATATATATATATAATCTTTCAATATCTCGGCCAGACCAAGATAATTTGTACCACAGAAAAACCTGTGTCCAGTCTGATTACTTCTCTATTGTCTTTAATTTGGTTCCAGACGGAATGATTGATTTTTAACGGCGTGTCAACCCGTCTATGGTTATTTCATGCCAAGGGGTTAGGAAATAGGGTTCATAGTATGTTCATATTTACATTTTTGAATACAGTTTTTAAGAGTTTTTTTTGCATATGGTCTTATCGTATACCAATGATTTTTTAAACAAATTTATTTGATTTCTGAACGAAACCCAAACAGATACTAACACTCCAGTTCAAGGTAGACCTGGAAGTAATGGCAATGAAGGTGTACACAACACACTACATATCTCCAAAATTGGGGCCTCATCATCAGATACAGTTTGATATTATAAACCTCTTTTGGGAGGGTTATTCCTCTGCAAGGGATACTCACCGTATACTAAGTTCCACTGAGAGGGCATAGGTTTAGTTTCTTTGTTTAAATGTAGCACTATGGGGGTAGGCTGCCAAAGCAGACGATTCAATTGTCTGTTTTGGCGCGAAACCAGACAAAGGATTCTTGGACATGAAATCTCGCCGTACCCGGAAGTGGTACGGGGAGGCGAATGAGAGTTGACGACGCGACCCGAAAGAGAAGAGAGTTGGTAGTTGGACAAGAGCAGAGGCAGTTGGCGTGGATCCACGGAGGGGCAGTCAACACCAGACACCGAGCAGAGAGGCGAGGAGACAAGATAGGGTCCAGTGAAGAAGAGTCTCAAGATGTCTGATCCCAGTAGCATTGTGGAATTTTCGCTAGTAACCCACGCTAGCGATAGTCTGCACATGCATATAGTGTTGCAACACCTTTCTCTGCCCTTGGTAACCCCAAGCTTTGTTTGTTCGTTTGTCTTTCTATTTTCTCCTGTCTCCCTCGATCGTATTCTTGTGTGGTGGCAAGAAATGTGCGTTACCCCCTCGAACCACTAGTTGATCACCGGCCGGCTAAGAAGAGACATGGTTAGAAGACTGAGAGAGATAATGTGGGGGGGGTGAGGGGGTAACGTTTCACATAAAGGCAATCAACCTTCTTGGGTTGTTTAATGCCAAAACCATCCTTGTTGAAGAACCATTGCGATACTATTTAACCTATGATTGCAGGGACAAGTGGTTCTAAAGAATCTGAGTTTTGTACAACAGCGTCTCAACTTCTCTGGATCATTTAATGTCCGACTTTTTCAAGAGTATTTGACCGGAAGTGAACGTAATTGCGCGACTGGAGTTCGAACTCGCTTCCTTCTATGTCGCATTTCTCCACGTTAGCCACGGGGAACCCCCTCCAAGGTGTTGGTATCGAAAAAGACGGAAGATCCCGTATCGCCCTCAAGCTTGTTTTTAAAAAGTCAATTTTCTTCCAAACCAAAGATACTAGGATTGTAGTTATTTCTAGTTGAATATCAACACGATCCTGGTATATTTAGCTGAGAAGAAAATTAACTTTTAATATTTAAAAAAAGAATAGTAGTGGTATACTTATGAGTGATACTGTTTATGATGAAAATCTATTCTAAGCTTATAAATATGATATTTCTTCTTTTTCAGGATGATGTGTCTGTTTCTACAGATACGGAAAATGTCCAGAGCATAAACCCACCTGTAATGCCTGTCATAAATGCAGCTGAAGATCATTTTGAATTAATTTATAAAATAGAAGATGTTCCTCCCTGGTATATGTGTATTCTGCTGGGTCTTCAGGTAAGATACAACTTTCAGTTGTTTCCTATTTATCTCCAGCATTGTGATCATCTCTAATGGCTAGTGCTGCACTGCGGCTTGGAAGTAAACGAGTTTGGAGCTCCAGTCACGCTATTACGTCCACTTTTGGATTAATATCTTTGGGAAAGTTGATATATCATTAAAACAGAGATATTGACCGATATCTCTCTCCCTCTCTCTCTTTCTCCCCTCTCTCTTTCTCCCTCCTCTCTCTCTCTTTCTCCACCTCTTTCCCCTTAAATCAGGAAGAAAAATCATGCCAAAGTTTGAGCAATAAAACAGTTAAACGTGATAGTTCTCATTGAGGAAATTATGGTCAGATTTAATGAAGTGACCACTGAAAGAATGGTGATGGCTTGGTTAGTGCTCCAATAAGTTGAAGTCCTATATTCTCATAATTTTTATTCTCTCAAGTGTGTCCAGTTGGTAGCTGTTTGTGAAAAGGTAGTTCTTTCTTTATATTATTGTACATGACTGGTTGTATTTACCTAACCACTCCGCTACAGGCAGGATGTGAGATGCGGTTAGTTTTGAAGTGGAGTACGGCTGGTTTGAATTCAGAAATATTTTTTCCTTGACTGGACGCCTTACTACAGCTAAAGAACCCAATCTGCCCTACAATTGACCCACATCTGGGGGAATAGATTGTTATAACATACGCATGGTAGAAAGGAAAACAGATTGAAATAAATTGTATTAATGAATGGATGTATACATATTGTGCAATATAAAAGTCCTTGTGAAATCATATGTAGTAGATAAGCAAGAAGACTTGATAAACACAGGGGAATTTCAGGACGAATCTTCGTGGCTGAAGCCAAAACTGACATCAGTTAAATAGGTGAAGTGTCAATGTTCGTGGCGTGAAAGTGCGACCGTCTTCGAGATGTGAGGATGTGGTAGTCTTTGTGGTCGTCTTGATGTGACGCAGCTTGAGCGATTAGCCGAACTGACCTTTGTCGGTGAGGTGTATTGTTATTTATAATTGTGGTCTGGAAGTTGTAGGCTCTGTTCCTTGGATTTTGTGTTTTGGCGGGAATGTTCTTGAGTGGTTAAAAAATATAGTATAGTTGACAGGTAACGTCTTCAAGCTTTGAGCCGTATGTTTAGGCAGGAATGTTCCAGGTTGGTAAAAGATAAACAGTAAATCAGAGTGAGATCTTTTGTAGTATAAGATGAATTCTTAACTTTTCCAACGGCATTAGTGCGAATTGATACGCAATCAGCCTTATCCAAGGATTGAACTTTGGTCACCGATTCCATTTCCTACACCGATAACCGTCAGGCTGGTTTTAGCGGAATATCATGTGAAAAGACTGGTCAGTTTAGTCGGTGTGCCAGAATGTGGTAGTCCTTTATTTTCAATTAAAAAAAATCCCTTATAAGTGCTCAATTGATAAACAATACTTTCTTTTGATTGATTGATTGACTGTATGGTGTGGATGATAGTTGGCGTTGGTCCTATTTACCAACCCCTCCGCTCGGACAGGATATGACACAAGGTCAATTTTTTTAAGCGGAGTTTAACAGGTTTGAATTCAGAGTTTTCCTTCTCCTAGACTAGTTGTCTCACCAAGGCTGAAGAACCTAGTCTGTCCTACTATTTACCCATAGCTGGAGGGAGAATAATTGGATTCATACCTTTCCCAAGGGTATTAGTGCTATGTGAAATGCAATCATTCTCATCCAGGATTTGAACTCGAGTCGTCGTGTCCATTTCCTATGACGACAACCATTACACCACGGGCGTTGGTAGTCATTGAAGAATGTGATTTGATAACGAAAAGTTTAAAAAGCATCATCATCATGTAGTGCTGACAGCACGGATGATTTGTGAGATAGGCTGCACAGCTTCTGTTTTGTGGGGTGCTGCTTCCAGTATTTGTTCAAAATAGCACGAAGCATTCTTCTCTTGTTCCCATCTAGCTTTTTCTCCAAGCATTTCGTTAAAATCCGGGTGGTGCATTGATACTGTAGTACTGACACATCTACAGTTTGGAAGAAATCCCGTCTTATTTCATCAAACAATGTGAAATTTCTATATGATCGATAACCTTTCGATCGTACTCCCTGTCTTTTCTATGCGTAAGTTGATATCACTTTCAGTTGATGAGAAGTTGCTGCCGAGGTATGTGAACTGGTCAACAAATTTCAGAGGTTCCCTCTTTTTTTGAATGCATGAACTTTGTTTTATATGCGTTCATATAGAGACCGATGCCTCCTGCTACTTGCTCCAGGCTATACAGCAGGGGTTTGGTTTGGGCAGGTGTATTTGCGAGAAGCACTTGATCATGTGACGCGAAATTGATTATAATCCCAAAACGGGACTTTATTTTCGCACGTGTGAAGACGGGGCAGGTTGGCACTTGATCCCCTACAGAATAAGTCCTGTTCAGAGTTCTTCTCTCAGGCAGATAAGAACTGGCATATTACGTGAGGGAATAATTTAGGACCAGACTGACCGCCGCTGGCAAGGGGTTCCAAATTTCACACTATCACACACCCACCAGGCAGCTTTCTTCCTTCCCCGAGATAATGGAAGAGTTGAGCCTATAGGTTTTAATCGTAATAATATTAATATTGTTGTAGTCGGCAACTCCGGTTTCCCGTGTGATACTTTAGGAATTAATAGGACAATTCTAAGCAAGATAACATAAGGCGAATAGAAGCTGAAAGGAAAGCATGGAATAACAACATAGACCACATGGTAAAATGAAAATACATAGGTTCTTTACTACGGTTATATATATATATATATATATATATATATATACGTTCAGAGTGTCAAAACATATAATTGGATAGTCCGTGAATATAAATGTCTTTTCTTGGCTTTTATCCTTTTTCAAATTGAGAGAGAGAAAGTGGTAAACAAAATTTGGGTGTAAAGGAAAAATGTCCCAAAGTTACTTATCTTATTTTTGACGGGGTTCCACTGGAGAACTTTCTTCTTTCACGGGCTACTAGACTTTTTCTGTTTTTAGTACTGGCACGAGGGATTTTGGAGTCCCTCGTGTCTCAGTTAATCTTTTGTCTTTAGCCCGGAGTAAAATGGCTATGGCCCGTCTGCCACGAGCCTTGCTCAAAAACTAACTTTTTTCCTATTTACTTCCGCTGAGGGGAAGGGAACCCCACTTCCGTTTTGGTCCCAGCCAATCATTTGGCTTCTCTCTCTTTCCCCTTCCGATGTCCGGCGACCTGAGGTCACTTAAGTGCGAACATCTGGTCTCCTGTGTGACCCACATTCTCTCCTAACGGTCACTTTTTGACTGCTTGATACTCTCATTCAATACGGGAGGATAGTATCAGTCTTACCTCTTCGTCTCCGTGAGCTATCACGTGACAATCATCAATGCCGGATATCATCTGCTTCTTTTTTTTTTTTTTTTTTTATAGAAATGACGTACATACGTAAAATATTGAAATGTGAAAGCTCGAGAACCATTATGAGGTTTTCAGTTGTCTTTCAACGAAGAAAAGAGTGAAAGAATTTAAAACATTCTACTCTACTGAAGAACTGTGGGTGGCATCGTAAGCTGTATTTCGAAGTGAGCGTCAAGCCTCGAAAGTTGTCCAACGCACCGATGTCGTTATAGACATCCAGTTTTAACATCCGTTTTATATATGTAGGCGAACTAGCTCAGAAATCTGTGCTTATTTCTTCTATTTAGCTTGTGCGAGTCAACTACACCAGCTAAAAGTCAATAATTTGTTTGACTTCGTAGAGTGTTCTATAATGGTCCGAGAGACCGGGGTTCAATACCAAAGACTCAAAAAATGGTACTTGATACAGCCTTCCTTAACACTCAGCATTATAAAGTACGGATCAAGGGTAAGTGGTGCAATCCAAGGAAAGAAGTAGCACCCTCCCTTACACTTTCGTGTAGGAGCTATTGAAAAGGGAGCCTTTGTGTCGCCCTCGACACAAAGGTAAACTTATGCATTGAATTTACTCCAGCTTCCGTGTAAGAAAAATGACAGAATTTAATTGGTCGCTACAAAACAGAACCCCCCCTCCCAACAACAAAAACAGTAAGGAAATTCGAACTCAGAAGATGGCTAATATAATTCAGTCTACTTCTGTAATACGAGATCCAAACTTCGCTCCTTGGAATTTTGC
The DNA here is from genome assembly GCA_963585895.1 of Sepioteuthis lessoniana. Taxonomy (NCBI): domain Eukaryota; kingdom Metazoa; phylum Mollusca; class Cephalopoda; order Myopsida; family Loliginidae; genus Sepioteuthis; species Sepioteuthis lessoniana. Next base: position 75,284,390 of record OY757919.1, read on the forward strand.
TCAGTTCGTGAATAACATGCATTTGTTGATAATGCGAACTTGTGCTGAATTTAAAGAGAACCATAATAGTGAACAAACACATTTCCTTATATACAGGTTCGATGCGTCTAGTGTAACGGTTATCGTCTTAGGAGAGGGAATCGGTAACCTGAGTTCGATTCCTGTACGTGGCTCGTTGTGTTTCGGTTCGTGCTAATACGCTTGGGGAAAAGCATGAATCCGTCTCTTCTTCTTCCAGCTATGCATAAATAGTTAGGTAAACAGTGTTATTTATCCTTGGTTAGGCAACCAGCCAAGGAAAAGGAAAAGTTTTAATTCAACCCAGCTGTAGTCTGCTTAAAAATCGATTTTGTGTCACATTCTGCCCATGGTGCAAGGGTTGGGTAAATGCATGCATTCTCTTGAATGGCTTTTCATGTTTATTTTTGCAGCACTATTTGACAGCGTTCGGTGGTAACCTGTTACTTCCAATCATTGTGGCAGACGCAGCTTTTTGCATGAATGGTGACAGTTTGGGAATCAGTCAACTAATTTCTACGAGTTTCTTTGTATCTGGATTGAGCACGCTTCTTCAAACTACATTTGGATGTCGGTAAGTAAAACCTATAAAAACTTTGCACAACTCCAGTCGAGTGTTCCCAGATTTGATTCATTTTCTCCCTTTGATAATCTGCATGTTCAGCAGGAGTCGGGTAGAACGTCACATGAAGTTTCAGAAACCCATCCTCAGTTTTTTTTCACCTTTTAGTCCTTGAATAGTAGATACATTGTCTCTGATCCCTGCCAGGAAACAGAAAAACTTCATGGTTATCTTTTATACTTTCATTATCAAGTAATCCTTTTTCTATTTTGTACCCCTTCCACTTACTTAATTCCACACGTATTTATTTATTCAATGTATAAAATGGTTTATTTTCTTACATGTAGAAATGAGTTAATCTTTATTTTCCCCGTTGTGTTTAGTGTTAGCATATCACGCATATATTAATGCCTTTATTAGCCCTTGTCAAGTTGGGACTCGACTAAAATATTTCCTCTACCACTAAGTATCACAACACATGTTACAATACAGTGACATAATGCTTAATTCTTAACTTTTGTATTTTATCCAAATTTTAAAACTTTTTATACGACTATTGATTAACTTTTATTTTAAAACGTCATTTCTTCATTTTTTAGATTTAATTTTTTAATTAACGAATTTTATTGAAATTTCAATGAAGATTAACAATTTAAATCCAAAATAATCATTGGCTTAACAGCTTTATCTCTATCAACATTTTTTGTTCACTTACCATTGCGTTTTTGCAAATTTTTTACAAAACACGGAATGTTAGACGGTACGAAGATGGCCTGAAAAGTTCTTAGGTTGACATCATATCTAATGTTAGTGACTTTTTCACAAATGGGACCCAAGCACTGCTATGCCGATGGAATCAGTCCCTTTTTAGGTCATCACACTATGTTGAAAAATAAACCGCATCTGGTTACTTTCTTCGACAGTATCTTGGTCAGCCTATGAACTTTTCTGTCGACTCTCACGTATTGTGAAAACCTGTCATTTTGAAATAAATACAATTTTGTGTTCATTCGACTACAGCTATACCAAATATTTTTACACGCACACTGTCAAGTTGATTACTCTGAGTTGACGTAGATGAACCAGTAAAATGACTTCGATCTCTGTGATTGGCAAATTTTTAAATCTGATAATACTTTATACCAGGGTTTCTTAACCAGCTGCCTTCCAAGCCCATTCATACGCCCTTTCACTAGTCTTTCAAAATGTTCACTTTGTTCTTTGATGTTGTCTATGAAGAAGTACCATTACAACTGTAGATGGAACTCGCTGATCTTCAATGCAGGGAAAATTTTAAGTTCAAGTTTCTTGATTACCACATATTCAATTTCTATAAGAACCACGTGCTTCCATTTGAACAATTTCCCGACCTTATCACCTACATCCAGTGAGTAATATGTATGTTTGGCACTTCACACTGCTGCGAACAGTTTTTATCCAAAATGAAGCATGCCAAGATTATGCTTCGCTCTCAACTGTCAAATCATCACTTGTCTGGTGTAATCCGGGTATCTGCTCTTTAGTTCTTATGTAACAATTCTGATGATACAACCACAAGAATCAATTCTCTTTTTATCTATTTCTTTATGCATTCTCATGATTGCTACGGTTGATTAAATATATAGTAAATATATAAATAATATCAGTCACTGGAACAAAAAAAAAAAAAATTCGTCTGATTATTATGACATTGCAGAAGTCCCTAATTTTGTTAAGAATGCTTTATCTTTTTACTGTCTGAATTATAGTAAATATTTGGTTAGTAATCTTAAGGCTAAAAATACTCTTTCCCCTTTTAATTATAATAAAGTCATTGGGTAACCAATAGCCTCCAGCTGTGTTTCTCAAAGTTGATTCAGCGACATAATATTTATTTAATAAAATTTATTTTAGAAAAATATTTTATATTTGATAAAAAGTATTGTCTCCTTCACAAAAATCGGATTTAAATTAGGCTGTGGACGTGTAGTAATTTATTAAGCGGTTTGCTCAGATGCAGCACAAGGCTGTATGAATGGGGCACCCAATGGTAATCGAACTCCCTCGTGAAGGTTTGCTCGTCTAGATTGCAAACCATTACACCACCAGAGGTTCCCGGCTGTGAACGTGTATCTCGTAAGCATCTTTAGCAAAATTTTCAACGATTCACTAACCTCCCCCCCCCTCTGATTGGTTTTACCTGAACAAGCCACTAATTAAAACCGTGAGTAAACACATTTACTTTCAATCACGCTTAGGCAGAAAAAAAAAAGAAAAAAAGAGATATCTCATTTTGATAAATTTTATCAATTACTCATTTACCCATCCCCTGACAGTGTAAAAACATACAGCTGAATCAACTAATTAAAACCGTGAGTAAACACACTTACTTTCTATCGCATTTCGGGGAAAATGACATTCAAGTTTTATTCGCTATTTATTTATTTGCTTATCACTCGATGGTGTAAAAGCATTTTGCTGACTATTCCTCGACATATCCTTGTCACTCATCAAGTCTCTAGGCTTTCTTTTCGGTCACCTGAGCGCATAAAAATATATTGCTGAATCTACAAATAAAACAATAAATCTCCCAAGCAGTAGCTGTGTCAGTACTACTGTATGGCTATATCACTTGGACTTTAAGGAAAGCCTTGGAAGAAAAGCTAGATGGGATCTGCACAAGAATGCGGCGTGCTGTTTTGAACAAATCCTTGAAACAGCACCCTACAAAATTTCAGTTATACGGCCACTTACCTCCTATCCCGCAAAGAAAGACAAGCCGGTCATACTGGCCACTGAAGTAAGGACGAACTGAAAAGTGACATTCTTCAATGAGTGTCGTCTAGAAGATTTACCAAATGCGATGATCGATTGGGACGGATGTCGGGAGAGAACCATACAAATCCGTGCAGTCGACACGGCTTAACGGTGATAATGATGATAATGATGTCACTTTTATTTAAGTTTAAGATAATTATTCGTAATTAAAAGTCGTTTTATTTGTCTTATTTTGCTTTTTATATTAGAACTACAGTATATATTCGTGTATAGATCCGGCGCAGTCGGCTGGGGCTGTAGAATACACTGATTGCACCTCTGCAGAGGGTTAAGACCCTCCACTTTAATGTTCTGAAGAAGACATTAAACTATCTGATAATGAGGTCCTGTCTTGGAGATTTTGGGAATGTGGAGTACCGCTTCATAGCCATTACTCTAAAGTACACTCTGACCTGGAGAGGTAGTATCTATTAAGGTTCCATCTATAAGTCAAATACAACTGTTTAATCATTTACTATACTTGAAACAATTTAACTGTGTGCAAAGAAATGATTCATATTGAATAGACTTATTTGTGTTGGATAACAATACTTAAAATCATTAAACTCTGTGCAAACAAATAAGCTCTGGTTTAAAAGATATGTTACCTAGAAACTATTCGCATATATATATATATATATATATATATATATATATATATATATATATATATATATATATGCCAATAGTTTGTTGGTAACATTGCTTTTAAACCAGAGCTTATTTGTTTGCACAGAGTTTAATGATCTTAAGCATTGTTATTGTTATTTAATGATTTTAAGTATTGTTATCCATGTTACACACACATACACACACACACACACACATATATATATATATATGATTTAGCATTACAAAACCCACAAGGATGATATGCTCTAAAACATAACCCATCGAAACGATCTGGGGTTGTCCTCATGGTGTAATGGTTAAAACGATGGACTGCGGAATCGTAGTAAGCGAGTGCGTACTCCGGTCGCGCTATTACGTTCACTTTCGGGCAAATACCCTTGGGAAAGATATGAACCCCCTTATCCTCCCAGCTATGGGTTAAATAGTACCTCTACTATTCTTCTAGGAGAATATCTTTGGCATTAAATAACCTACCAAGGTTGATATGCCATCAAACAAAGATCTAATTTTTTAAGCAAAAAAAAATCGTGTCTGCTTATATTGGACTAATAATTCAGATTAACTTTATATTTTAAAAATATGTAAGAGGCGAATTCATTTATGAGTGCTACTATATTGTTATAATACAAAATGCATTTAATTTCAGAATGGACAGATCATATGCTGAAAGAGATTTTACATAGAGGTTTACAATATACACAATAAATGGAAAAATACAAATAAATAAGAATGAAAACTTATTTCCCTATCGCTAATGAGATATTGGTCTCAAGAAGCATGTTTAATCTCCGAATACACTTTACAATGGCCGATTTAAGATTGAGGGAAAATAGTCCTTCGCGATGAACATTTTGTGACAAGATTTGTTTCTTTTTAAAATTTTATTTGGTAAATAAATGTCTCTAAATGAGGATAGACTCCTTGATGTCATGGCTGAACTGCGGCCACATAGTAAACGAGTTTGAATTCATGTCAAGCTATTACGTTCACTTTCAGACTAATACTTTTGGGATAAGTGTAAACGCCCTTTATCTTCCCAGCTAAGGGTTAAATAGTAACACTGCTGTTCTTCTACAAGGATGGCTTGGGCATCCCAGTCGGATGGGGTTAGGCCAACTGCATCTCTGCATAGGAGTAAGACCTCTGCACCAACGATATGACGCAAAACCCGTCCTGGAGCTTTACGGAAAGTGGAGGACGCCTTCATTGTCATTACTCTCAGATCCACTTTTGTTGGAGTAGTAGTACCTGTTAGGATTCCCATCTATGGGTCAAATAGAACTATTTAATCACTTTCTATTCTAAGAACTATTTGACTGAGAGCAAACAAATGATCTCTGGCTCATTTAAAGATAATGTTGTCTACAAAATCGTTTACAAATCATATTTGATAAATATGTATAAGTAAGATTTGACATTAAATAACCTACAAGGGGTGGTATGCTATAAAACACACACACACACACACACACACACACACACACACACACACACACACACACACACACACACACACACACACATAACCGATTTCATTACATTATGTCTTTTACGATCAACTTTTTATGTTAAAATTTAGCAGTCATTTACAAATTTCGAGTTTCTTTTTTTTCTTTTACTTCGTATTTAACTAGTTAGCTTTTTATTAGATGTACATACTGCGAAAGCTTCATTCTTCTGTAGTCAGTGAAAAATATATAAGACTAAATTCTGTTAGGTTTTAAAAACAATAAAATTTGATTAGGATCCCAAGAACGCTCACATCTCTATCCCACAACCCCCCCCTGAAATCGATTTATTAAATAAGAAATGTTGTCCGGATTAGAGTGGATAGGCTGCACCTATAGCCCTCTAATCTAAAGTGCTTGACCTCTTGCCAAAATAATGAAATAATTACGATAATAATTTCATTTCCTTACCTTTTATTTCGCTTAGTATCATTAAACTTACATGACTGTATAATTGTTATACAACTAGTTACTAATTGTTTAGTCGAGTTTGTGGCAATCGTAACCCTAATCTGCCAGATGCAGGGATTTTAAATACACCCCACACCTATGCATGAGGGCTGAAAGCTATTATCAATAGTGCCTTCTCACCGGGGTCTAAAATACCCCAACTGCATCCGAGACAATGGGATAAGACTTTTCCGTCTAAACTGAATCAAGTGGTGAGACTCCAGTTCTGTGGAGTGTGAAGTATCCCTTTATTGCCATTACTTCCACGTCTACTCTAAACCTGAGTGGTGGAAAATGTTAGGGTCCCATCTCTGGGTTAAATACATCTATTTGAAAATTATTAGGATTAAATTGGCATACTTAAAACAATATAACTGTGCATATTATTTGTATTAAGAATAATTGATTTGAGGCTATGATTGTTTACAAAGGATTATTGTTCTTAATTGAAACCATGTTACGACTTGAAATACTTGATATAATATAATTGTTTGCAAATGATTTGCATTAGATAGGAATACTTTAAACTATATAGCTATTTGAAAACAAATCATTAAATAGGAATAAAGTAAGTAAAGTTGGAGACCGTAGTCGAGAGCGACCGGAAGGCTCTCTTTTCAATAGCTACTACACCAAGGTGAAGGGGAGGGTACTACTCCTTTCCCTGGATTGTCCCACTTTACCCTTGATACATACCTTACATTGCTGAGTGTTAAGCAAGGAGGTATCAAGTACCATTTTTAAAGTCTTTCGTATGACGCGAGCTGGAATTGAACCCAAGTCTCCTGAACCATTAGCGAACACTCTACCAATTAGACCAATGAGCCGGTCTCAATAAATAAGAATAGTTACTGTATAATTGTGTATAAATTATTAGTGTTAAGAATAGTTACTTGAAACTATGATTAGTAATTGTCATTAATTGCTTCAAATCATATAATTGGCTGAAAAATCAAACTTTGCCATTAGATAATCCAATGAAGGTTGACAAGCCGTATAACCAACTAAACAAACTTACCCTGTATCCACTGTATACCAGAATATTAGAAAGAATATGACAAAGCATTGCTTTCATTTACGTAACCAATTGGCGATAGACCTCTACACCACAGATTTTTCACGAGTGAATCAGAACAAATATACGAGTTGATCAGTAGGTAACAGGTTATTCATAACCAAAAGGTAAAGTCAGCTATGAAGCTATACAAGTGGTCACATTATTGTTATATCATTACAGCATACATTTTGTGAACAACTAAGAATTGTCAATCACGATCTAATTAATGAATTTCTTATATATATATATATATATATATATATATATATATATATATATATAATCTTTTTCTCCACTTCCTTTTGCTATTTCTTTTTTTCACACTTCTTTTATGTTTTTTTTTCAAGTTTATTATGTAAAAAGTAAGTAAAGTTGGTGACCTTAGTCGAGGGTGACCTGAAGGCTCCCTTTTCAATAGCTATAACACCGAGGTGTAAGGGAGGGCGCTATTCCTTTCCCTAGATTGCTCCACTTTACCCTTGATCCTAACCCTTTAATGCTGAGTGCTAAGCAAGACGGCATCAAGTACTATTTTTTGAATCTTTGGTATGGCTCGACCTGGGATTGAACCCCGGTCTCCAGGACCATCGGCGAACACTCTATCCATTAGAGCAATGGCCCGGTTTATTATGTAGCTGTTTGTAGTTTTGGAAGAATTATGACGAGGAGTGTTATTGAAAAATATCAAAAGTGAGTATGAATAATAAAATGATAAAGAAAACTAATTTAAATAAGGGATCTTCCAACTTTTTTTTTACCACTAATTTGACTGAATAAGGAGAGGAGTTGAAAAAAGGTGTCTTTGTTTAATAGTATGGTAATTAGAAATAATACTATATTCAACCCTTTGTTTTTTTTATTATGTTTATAAAATAACATTGTGGAATATTTACAGTTATATATATTTACACTTATATATATATATATATATATATATACTCTACCACCGATATTGAGCTATCTTTATCTACAAATGTAGTAAACTGTCAATATATAATTTGGGTGTGAATATAAGTGTTAAAACCAGTCAAGGTGTTGTTCAGTAATGTTTAATTTTGACTAAATCGTTATAAATTTATTTTGTTTATTTTTATCGATGTTAAAATTCCAATCCTTTTAAACTTTGAGTTGTGATTCGTTTCGCCAGAGGTCAAAAGTAGAGAGCACTCAGTGAGGATTGAACTCACTAACAGACTGGTGATCAAACTATTTTGCTACAATATAGTAAGCATGGTGTTGTAGGTGTTCGATTAAAGATGCTGGAGACAAAGATGTGACGAAGAGATGCCAATGAGTTCACATTATGAAAAAGGGAAAAATCAGATATGTGGTCAGAGAAAAATACCATTCATTTTATTACTGTATATCAACCTCCCTCTTGACTGGTCTCTAATCAAGAAGACGTGAAATGACATTTTTGAAGGGATGAAGGAATTACTAAATCTTAGCCCCCTTCTCCAATAGTAAAACTCTGAAATTTAAGTTGTTCCTTGTCCTCTGCTATAAAATGATTGACTGACTGACATTTTTTCTTGAGTATGATCGTTTCTTGCAGCCAAAGTGTGTTTCCGTGATTTTGAATTTTTGTCAGCCAGGCTCACTGGTGATAGGAGGCACCCACTACATTACGCAAGATTTAAACTGACTGCTCTATGTGATTCATATTTTATACTTGACAAAGCTTTTTGCCTTTTAAGCCTTGAGCTCGTAAGATTAAATTTACCCTCTGCCGTTTGAGCGAAATCTCCGCACCGGTAAATCAGTATTACGATCTAGGGGAAAATAAAAGTACCACAGGTATTATGGGTTTGGAGAGTTAAAAGACATTTTCCCCCTTTTTTAAGTCGATTCAACAAAACAATTTATTTGTTTCTTTTTTTCTTTTTTTTTAGCCTTCCCATCATGCAAGGCGCAAGTTTTAGTTTTCTCACTCCTGTCATAACGTTATTTTCATTACAAGAATGGCAATGTCCTTATGCAAGAGGTAAGTATAAAGTCATGCTCTATTTTCTTTCTGGGTTAGAAAAACAAAAACAAAACATAACAATCTCTTTATTGTCAGGGAGTTCCTCGTGGCGTAATGGCTAACGTGCTGGACGGCGACATCCTATTAAGTGAGTTTGAACTTTAGTCGCCATAGCGGTCACTTTCGAACTTATACTCTTGGGAGAGGTATTAACCCCTAACCCCTTATAATCAGCCATGGGTTAAATAGTACCACTACTGTCTTTCTCAAAGGATGAATTTATAGCGGTTTCGAGGATATCACTATTGTTTTTAGCGCACAAATGAATTACGAAACTATTCTTTAGTAACACCACAACGAAAGTTTTTATTTGCAGCTTTGAATATTTGGTTTGTTCTTGGTGCTGCAAGACTCGTGGTGTTTAGGCTTGTTGGATGTTTGAGACGAAATGGCTTAGCTAGATGTTGAGATGGCAGCGTGTTGTTGGACGTTTGAGGGAAGTATTCAAAGTCACCGTGTAGTTTTGTGTCGAGAGCGGAGTGGCGCTCGGATCGACATAGTAAATTTTTGGGGTGACCAGAAGTGGTGCATGTGGAAGGCATCCTGAATGTTTCTAATTTATGTTCCACTGAGATTCCTCGTAAAGAATCCATAAATTAGATGGTTCCCTCGTTGAGTGTCCATGTTGCTGCTGCTAGTGTTAAAGCCACAGTGAGATGTCCACTCTGGGTGGCTTGTTTAGCTAAAAAGCAGGGACGACCAGAGGCACGTCTGTTCTGGTCGCCGCCTCAAGCAGAAGAGGAAGGGTTTGGCCGCTCACCCGTTTGGTAGCCGGAAATGAAGGTCCGGGATGAATGGGATAAGTCATCCTGATTGGGTGAAATTCAGTGTTGAATTAAATTGTGCGCTAAAACAAAATAGGATATTTTTCTCTTCTCTTCAAATTTGAGATTAAATAACCCATGAATTTCTATATGCCACAGTGGGAATCCTTCTACTAGATTTTGTGACAAACGTTAAAATTCCAAGTTTTGGGATTCGATTACAATAACTTAAAATAACTTAACTACTCGCAATTTGGCCTTTTAAAAATAATCGCACTTGTTTCATTGAAAGAATGAAATCAGGTATTAGAAACAACGAGGTAGGGAGAAATAGTAATAATTTTTATATAATAAGAATACGAGTTGGAATATACAGTTGTTAGAATGTCGTTCTATGAGTAATGTCTTTCTAATGACTGTTAAAAGAGTAAACAGTGTTGCGCATGTATGAGAACGGAGGAATGCGATAACAAGTGTGTTTGTGTGAAAGAGTCAGTATGTGTCGGTGTACGTAGTAGTAACGCAGATACAAGAAGATAGAATTTAGTTCTTAATATGGACGGCGTCGCCGGTGTCTGAGGCGGTCCCTTTGAAGTTGGTCATTGCTGCATTGTGTTACTTTCGTGTGTGAACATGAATGAGGTCTTGAATATCAGCAACCTTCAGTGACGTGACCTTATTTGAAATGTAAGTGTCAGTCTTTGTAGCCAAACTTCGTGATTTTTATTCTGCTTTTCTTTAGAAATCGGCTCCTGAATTAAGTTATTTATTTTTAATTGGTCCTAACAAGCCACGTTGGATGTTTACTATTATGTTCGCGTGTTATTTTGGCCGTATCTACCTAAATTATGACTAATAAAACAAATAATTTCACCGGGCCATTGGCCTAATGAGTAGAGTGTTCTCCACTGGTCCGAAAGACCGGGGTTCAATCCCAAGTGGAGTCATATCAAAGACTCAAAAATGGTAATTGATGGTGCCTTGCTTAGCCCTTAATATTATAAGGTAAGGGTCAAGGGTAAAGTGGAGTAGCGCCCTCTCCTACACCTCGGTATGGTAGCTATTGAAAAGGGAGCCTTGGGGTCACCCTTGATTAAGGTCGCCAACTTTAATAAAACAATGTCTCCTTGTAGCACACCTGCTACAATGTCGAAGCAGTCTATCCGGTGAGCGGACTTTTACTTTTCGTGTTTTTTTATACGCCGATGATAGCGCCTTAAGCAAATACACCCTCCCAAGCCGAAATCCTGCTACATAGTCTGGAATGAGCAGTAAGTGATAAACAGAATGTATGTGCTTTAATCAAAGAGGCGACATCTCCACACTAAAGGGTGGGCCTTTAAAATTAGTGGACAAGTTTACCTTCCTCGAAAGCAGCATATCATCAACCGAGAATGACACCAACACGCGACTGGCAAAAGCATGGGTAGCCATCTATAGACTATCGGTCATATGGAAGTCAGACCTGATCGATAAAATAAAACGCAGTTTTTTTTTTTTGCAAGCAGCGGTCGTGTCGATACTGCTATATGGATGCACCACATGGACGCAAACTAAACGCATGGAGAAAAAGCTTGACGGTAATTACACAAGAAAGTTGTGAGCAATATTGAACAAGACCTGGAGGCAGCACCCCACAAAACAGCAGCTATACGGCCACCTATCACTCATCACGAAAACTATCAAGGTTAGACGAACCAGACATGAGGGACACTGCTGAAGAAGTAGGGACGAGTTCATAAGCGATGTGCTCCTGTGGGCCCCTTCACATGAACGAGCAAAGGTGGTACGACCAGTTAGAACCTATATATAACAGCTCTGTGCCAATACAGGATGTAGCATGGAAGATCTTCCGGGAGCGATGGACGATAGAGACGGGTGGCGAGAGAGGGACAGGGAGATCCTTCCTAGCAGCACGAAATGATGATGATGCTGAATTAAACAACTTTTTTGATTTATAGTCAATGGTTTTGTATAATACGATTTAATCGGTGTGTTTTGCGATGTTTTTAGTTTATAAATATTTTGTAGGCGGGGTTTAATGTTGATGTAACCAAAAGCTACTATATATTCTCATTTACTGTTTTTTTTTTCGAAACCGGAAGTCTAGCAAAACTCTGCGCTGTTGTATCAGGATCTCAGAATTAATAAACAGTCAAAAACAGATCTGTCCCGCCTCGGGCGAAGTGGATCAGAGTGTGGTTTTGTTCCAGCCGTTTTACATGGTTCCCCTAGTTCCTGCCTCATTCCAGTTTCTCTTGTCTTTATACGGCAACTCACGCCTGTCCACTACTACGACCACTACTGTCCTTTTCAGAGCATCTGTGTATTGGATAAGCGTGTAAAGGATTGAATAGAATACCGATCTACAAATTTAATAAATTTAATTTCTTTAACTTAAATGAAAAGTTTGTTGAAAAACAAGTTACGAAGTCTTTTCTTGTAAAAAAGATAATCATATAGCGTAAATATTTTCTAATATTTGCAAGAAAAAAAGTTCATGCACTCAAAGTAGGAGTTTGCATTGTTTAAATCTAGTTAATGTTTTGTGTTTGTTAAAGATTTTTCTGTGTATGTCACAATATAGGAGAGAATATTTATGCGTCGATACGTAAGCAGATGCAGCAAAAAAAAAAAAAAAAAAAAAAAATGATATCAATAAGCGAAGAGAGTTATGGGTTGTATGGGGATATTTATGTAAACAAACTATTTTCGTTTAATTAAAATCAATTAAGCGATGTTGAAATTAAATGTATATTTAAGGGAACAGAATGTTAGATTTTCACTCAAGAGAAATGAAGTTGAAAGTTTTGTGTTGACTTACAGAATAAATTTATAATTCTTCCGAAGATTTATCTATTTTATCGATTATTTATAGGATTCAGGTAGGCTCAAGATTAGATATAAAAATGTTGATAATTCATCTATGATATTAATTGATTAAAAAATGTATTTTTAACAATCAAGGAGGGAAAGATTTCTTGAATTATTTTGGGTTTTCATCCTTCAAATTTTGCGTAGCAAGTCAAAAACTGTCGTCAAATATCAAAGATTTAAAAAAAAAAAAGAACGAGTAAGGTCAATAAAATACTGATATAAAAATTACAGCTTCTCGAACCGATTTTTTGCACAAAAAATAACATTTTAGTATGGAAATCAGATGATTTTCCATATTTGTCTTACAACTACCGCCCGAAGAGACGATGACCGATTAGCAGCTCTACTAACCAACTACCAGCTCGCTGCAGCGACACCTGGAATACTGACTGATCAACAGAGTGCATCAACACCTAGCACCTCTTGAATCCTCGACGATTTCACTAGTAGGCCAACGACGCGTAGCAACTCAGGCTGTATTCCTGGCCTACGAATCACAAGCCCCACGACACCAGTTCACGAACAGACGACCCCACTCCGACCCACGACGCAGTCAACGCCGACCAAACCCCGGGTTAACTACCGATTCAACCATCGGGATGTCGACTAGCTTGTCTCGACGATTTGACGCATCCAAACCTCGAGCCGTTTGCAGATTACCTGGCGACATAGCAACCGGTTCAAGTATTATTCAGACTCACTGTCGTCAAAAACTATTTCAGTGTTGAGTCAACGCTTTCGAAATAAAAGGGAATTTCCCTTGAAGACTTGTTATATCTTGCCGAATAGAAATTGGATCTTTTGATACAACCACTTTACCTTTTGTTATCCTTGCCTTTCCTGTGTTACTTCTTTCACTTTTAAAAAGTTTGTTGGGTCGGCTTCCACATCGACGGCCCTGTAACAATGTTGGCTGAAAATGCTTCTCAAGCTTAAGATTAATAAGTTTATTATTAAAATAAAAAGAAACGTCAATTCTCATCACTTAAAACGCTTTTTAAACTTGACTCTATGTGAAATAGGCACACCTGCCAATGATAAAGAAAGGTGTCAAAATTATGACTAGAGACAGAGGTGACGTCGTAGAGTAGTCAGACACTCCTTCATAGCCATCAGTGCGTCCTTTCGTATTTCTCTCTCTCTCTCTTTCATAACTTTCAATTCTTCAGTTTCTTTTTTGTCACTTCATATTTCTCTCAATTTGTCAATTTTTCATTCCTTGCGTCTGTGTTCTTAACACGCCAAAATGGTCGCTGCTACCATCTCGAACTCACAGATAAGCAAGAAGTGCTAATCCATGCGTAAATAATCTTTCTATTTCTTAAGAAATGAACTATAGTAATCTATAATATTATTTGAATAAGACATGAACGAATTTGTTTGAATCTTACATCCTGCCATCACCTCAGGTAAATAATGGACTATTCCGTTTTGATTAAAAGGAAAGAAAAACAACTCCCTACATGTCAGAGAGAAGTAGAAAGAAAATGCAATAAGGAAAGAGGAGAAAAAGAGTAACGATAACGTAACATTTATTGCCAGTTTCACTAAAAAGAAAGAAAGACTAAAAAAAGAAAGACAGGAGAAAAGAAGATATGGTATAGGGAGAAAGAGACAGAAGAGATAGAAGTGAGCAAAAATAAAAAAGAAATGCGGGACGTTTATTTTGAAAACTTATTTTTGGAAGTTTATTTAAAAACAAAAGAATTGCGTGATATCTCATAATTATGAAATCTTCTTCAAAATTGACAAGTTTTAATTATAAATTTTTTTTTCTAAGAAAAAGAAACAAACCGACCACGTGAGGCACTTGATTTAGCAGGAGTGGAAAAGGGAGAAGTAATCCAGGCAATACGGCACCAAAAACCTACCTCTCACTATTTGTCGAGAACTACTATTGGGACACTCAGTACGAATTTGGGGACCAAAATGAATGGCAGGAAAAATAGCCAGCAGAAGGGTTTTATCCCTCGCTTCTTGAATAGCCCATAAATATTTTAAACAGGCGAGAAACTTCCCATGAAATAAAAGGAAAATTAAAACGAAAGTCGACGATCGAAATTCTACCAAGTTGAACAACTCTTCTGAAAAGAACTTTACAGAAGACTCGAAATTAAATGAACTCTGAAACATTTCGACAAAACTAAAAAAAAAAAGAAAAGAAAAATATTCAAATTCAAAGAACTTTGTTTCCCGGACACTCTTTCAGATGTGACAGAGAGACCCCCACCCCGGTGGATTAATTAATTAACGATTCTAAGGAATTAGAGTGAATTAAATGGAGAAAAAGATAGAGTTAAAAAAAGTTTGTTTTTCTATATGGAGAATGAGTAAAGAAAATTCCTATTATTTTTTATTTATCATTTTATCATTTATTTATTTATTTTATTTTTTTGATTGACTTTCCTGGAATTGAGTCTTTAGTAAGTAAGGTGATAGTTCGGGGAGTGGAGAGATGGATTTGTTGATTGAATCCTGTGATAAAAGGGTTAATGAAATCTTGTGTGGTCTAAAGTAGTCCAGATGGACGAAAAGGGAGACAGGATAAGTGGATTTTCGTCGATTTAATAATATTTGTCTGGATAGATATCAGCGGGGCGTCCAGATTCCATTTTTAGTACCTCTTAAAAAACGGTCTTCTGGAGTTTTTAAAAGATATACAAAATATCAGTTTGCCCAGGCAATTTACATATCATTATTCATGGACGTAACCAAAAATTGTCGAGACCCCGCCTCCAATTTATATAAGCAGTGCGCAGAGTCCAGTCGGCAGTTGAGGATGGAATCGGGAATCAGTTCAGAGCCCATTCAGTAATAGCAGGAAAAGTCGGAAATTAGTTCAGAGCTCGGAGTTGAGGGAATAGTCAGAAATTAGTTCAGAGCTGAGAGTTGAGAGTTCGATCCGAAAGTTCGATGAGACAGAACGACTTTGTGAATTGTGCTGGCTTCGATCAGAATATAGTTAAACATAGGAACTGTGCGAATCCCGATCGTTATATCAACAAAAGCCGAGATAAACAAACTTTTAAAAATAACCAAGAATCAATAATTGTCTCCCTTACACCTTCTCTTGATCTTTCTAACCGAGCGAGTAAATCTCGTGTGACCTTTTTCTTTTGTACTCTACGCATTTATGTAAATTCTTATATGGCGAGATAAAAACAATAGCTTTGAGAAAGTTGTATTATACAAAAATTTAAAGTGTTGCTTTTCTTTTCTTTGTGTTCTTGTGAATCGTGACAGGAACTATTTTCCCCATGAACAACGATTTTTCTTCGGCGTAGATTCCAGCCAAAATTAGATCGATTTCCACAGTTGAAACGATCTGAAGTAGCTAAAACACCACTATTCAGATAAAAAAAAATTCACAACGTGGCGAATGGTGGCAGTTATCTCAATTCAACAAGGAAAGCCGAGAGATTTGATTTCGGTGAAAATTCCTTGGCTAAGCTAGACACACCGGCCAGCGCTGGATCCTACGTCAGACAGATAAATTCCCGCAAATTGCACTAAAATTTGCAACTTTTTATCTTTTCTATCCCTTTCTTTCTTATTTCTTTTGTGTAAAATTCCTTTTTAAAAATTTTATTTTCTGTGTTATCTTTTCGAATCAGTATCCGAACCAGAAATCTGCGGAACTTACCGTTTGAACTTACCGTTTAAAATCACACACTACAGCCCCCTAAAAACATTACCCAGTTAAATACTAAACTTGGCTTTAGTGTTATTCTCTTCATGTCAAATTTTATTCCCTTTAAATTCCTTTATATATTAGATTTTATCCCTCAGATTCTTATATATGGCAAATTCTATTCTCTTTAAATTCTTTTATAATACAATATTCGGTACTTAATCATTAAGAGATGAAAGTAAACTAATTATTTCATCGGAACAATTTATAGATTTATTCATTTATAAAGAAATAAAAGATCTTCAGACGATGATTTGATTTATTAGTTAGAATTATTAGGCAACGTCAAATATTTCGGTGTTTTAAACATTCGTCGATATATGTGAAGTTATTCATTCTGAATTTTATATAAACTAGATTTGATATTTGTTAGATAAAACGGAAAAATGAAAAACACCTTTAGAATTCTCTTTCTGTCATTGGCGTTCTTGTTTAAAAAAATCTGTTCAAAGAAATGTTTACCAATTCTATATTTTACGACGATAATCGTAACACTAAGTGCACTAGATAATTCTATGAATTTATTCAAGCACTACGCCACAAGCAGGATGCAATATGAGGGCAAATAATAAGAACACTGTGGGCCCTATTATATAATTAAACCAGCGAGGGATGGAAATCGGGTAATTCATATTTTTCGCTTGAGTATCCCAGACATATATAAGTATCATTAAATATATTAAGTATAAATCAAATATTATAGAAGTTTTATTAATTATACACAGATGTCAGACATTTTAGACTAAACGTTATATGTTTCAGCTCTTCCGGCGAACCACACCCTACCGGCTATTGGTAGCGATGGACACCGTGATATATGGCAACTTCGCCTTCGGCAGGTACGTTATCTCATTTTTAACTTAAGAAATATATTCCCTTAAAGCCTTGAAAAATGATTTAATGTAGTGAATGTGTATGTACTATATATGTATATACTCATTGGTCATGTGGGTAGGGTATTTGCAAAATGGCCTGGGAGACCGGGGTTCGATCCCAGGACGTGTTATACTAAGGACACAAAAATGGTACTTGATGCCTCCTTGCTTAACATCCAGCATTATAAGATACGCATCAAGGGTAAAGTGAAGCAATTCAGGGAAGAGAGTGGTACCCTCTCCTACACTTCGGTGTTGTAGCTATAGAAAAGGGAGCCTTTGGATCGCCCTCGACTACTCTACTAATATTTATACCCTATATGTGTAAACATATGTAAGCATCAATATATACAGATGTATGTGCGTATGTATGAATATATGTATTAATGGGCATGCATGTGTAAACGTGTTTATCTGTGTATACGTTTGCATATATATCATATATATATACATGCATACAAATAAGTGTATATATATGTGTATTCATATGTACATATATACATTCATGTGTATATATATATATATACAAGTTTAATATGTATGTGTAAATATATTTGTTCGTATATATATATATATATATATATATATATTGTATGTATATGTCTATGTCTATATATATATATGTGTATATATATATGTATAAGTGTGTATATATATGTATATGCAAATGTGTGTTTATATATATATATATGTATATACATGCATATATGCATATGTATACATGTATATAAAAGCATATGTGTATATATGCACATGTGCAACCCAGTGGATTTCAGAGACCGTGCGGAGTTTAATACCCAGGGAAAAAATAAGTTAATGTGGATTTTAGAACACTTGAGAAAATACACTGCGAATGTATAATAGCGTTTGTATGGGCCGTGTAGAATGAAACGTGTTGTTTATTCTATCGCGAAAGTGATGATATGAAATCTCGAACAGAGAGATACATGTACAATGTGTCTTGACCAAAAGAACTTGTCAGCATCAGAATTATTTGTATGAGAGAGAAATAGGAACCCCAAATGTTGACATCTCAAGATCATTGTCATGAAAATGAATTTAAGATTGTTTGATGGAAAAAGAAAATCTTAGAATAAAGTCTTTATATTTCAAAGTTAACTGTCTGATCAAAGCGACTTGTTACAGAAGTCGTTTTGATCAGACAAGAATTCGACGTGGAATTTTTACTGCGAGCTGAGAGCCTTTTGAAGTAACCTCTACAACGGCACTGACCTAGTTATTAATATACATAAATTAAACTGGAATAGAAACGGAATTAGACAGAGACGAGATCGAAGTCAGGTGGAAACAGCTCCCTCGGTTTTGAGCTTTATTGTCTTTGTACCGAACTGCCCGAATGGGATATAAAAAAATAAGCTAATATCTATCTCCAAAAGAATTTCATTATGTAAAAAGTGTTGAGTGACATTTACTTTGATATACCCTGAATACTATTATTGTTGCAAAGCTGTATTTCTTTTTTTTATTTCTATGCAGAGATTTTTTTCTTACTTAATAACGCAGTAGATTCGTCTATTTGCTAAAGTGGCGATTCCGATTAGCGTTTGATTCGGTGCCCTGATCTTAAAATTACAACGTGGGCAGTTAGCGAATTATTCCTGGCTAATCAAGAAATTTTCTGGCGCCTCGAACAGGAAAAGACCCTAGAAAACCACAGGGGCTGACAACTCATCAGTGCATCGTCCGGTTATATATGTATATATGCATATATATGCATATGTTTATATGCATGTATATGCATATGGATATTTATGTATAGATATATGAATGTGTATATATATGTACGTACATTTATATCTACATGTATATGTATATATGTATGTGTTTATATATATATATGCATGTATTTATATGTATGTATGTATGTATGTATGTATATATATGGATATGTACATATATATCTGTATATATACGTACACATATCTGTATACATATATGTATGGTTATATCTGTATATAAGTCTGCATATATATGTATATATACGAGGTGCCTTTCATAAGTTTCCAGACTTTTTGTACAGGCATTTAGAATTGTCGTAGACTCTTGAAAATTCACTATGTTATTACTCTACATCTTATGAGATGACTGACCAAGTTTTATGATTTCAGGTTCAAATCAACACCTACAACAGGAGTTGGAATACGCCATACTAAAGCCTGATTGTCACAACTAGTGAATTTCAAAAATGCAATCTGGATGTGTGGACACTTTAGAAGAAAGATATGCAATAAAATTCTGTTTTAAACTTAGAGAAAATGCCACATAAACGTATGGAATGCTTCAGGCTTCTTTTGGAGCATCTTGCATGAATCGAGCATCAGTTTTTGAGATGCATAAGAGATTCAAGGAAGGCAGGGAGTCTTTGAGGGATGATGAGAGGTGTGGGAGGAGTAAGGAAGTCAGAATACCAGAGTTGATTGGTTAAATAAAGAATTTCATGGATAAGGACCGTCGTGTGTCTATAGAGACAATAAGTGCACAGTTTGATGTCAGTGAGGGAACTGTACACACAATTATTCGCGAGGAACTGAAGATGCGGAAGATTTGCGTGAAGTTTGTCCCAAGGGTGCCCAGAGAAAATCAGAAAGAAAGACGTTGTCATGACAGCAAGGAGATGGTCGAGCTGATCAAATCAGATCTCGCAGTTTTTGATGCTCTGGTGACCTGCGATGAAAGCTGGATCTACTGCTATGACCCAGAGACCAAGAGATAGAGTTCCCAGTGGAAGCATGCTGGCTCAAGAAGGTCAGACAGAGCAAATACGCCCACAAACATTTGATGATCCCTTTTTTTTTTGACAGCACTGGCATGATCTCCATGCATTGGGTTCCCACTAGACAGACTGTCAACAAGGAATTCTATGTTGAGGTCTTAAGGGAGTTCAGGAAGAGATTCCGTCGGAAGAGGCCAGCACTCTTCAAATCGGCTCAGTGGCATTTCCATCAGGACAATGCACCAGTCCACAACTCTATCCTTGTCACAGACTATTTGACCCAGATGGGCATCAAGACACTTCCTCACCCTCCCTGTAGTCCAGACCTTGCTCCCTGTGACTTTTGGTTATTTCCTAAGCTCAAGGAAAAACTTAGAGGCTGTCGTCATGAGACAATTGAGGAGATGAAAGAGACTGTGACGAAGGTCATTGACAAATGGACTTCCATTGGGGCCTTCCAGAAGTTGTTGGAACGGTACAGCAAGTCCATTGCAGCCGGAGGAGATTATTTCGAAGGGGACTAGAGTTTCATGTGTCTACTATCAATTAAAGTGCCCATACGAAAAAAGTCTGTAAAGTTATTGTGGGCTCCTTGTATATCAATAGATATATCACTATAAATGTATATATATCTGCATATATACACGTATATATATATATATATATATATATATATATATATATATATATATATATATATATATATATATGTATAAGTACAGTTTAATTGTCGAAAACATTTCCATTTCAAGTTATTCAGTTTCGTCAAATAGTTATATTTTAGACAGTTCAGTTTAGTATAAGTATAGTTCTTTTTTTGTTTACACACAGTTAGATGTCAAAACTGTTGTATTTCAAACAATTCAGTTCAGCGTAAGTACAGTTTCTATGTTAAAAACAGTTCCATTTCAAACAATTCAGTTTTGTATAAGTACGCAGTTCAAATTTCAAAACAGTTCTATTTTAAAAAATGCAGTTTAGTATAAATATACAGTTTAAATGAAGTACGCGGTTTAAGTATCAAGACAGTCCTATTTCAAGCAATTCAGTTCAACACAAATACACAGTTCAGTTCTATTTGACTCATTGATAAGACCCTATCAGGTGATACCACTATGAGCTAGAGTGGACCAGCGAGCAATAGCAATGAAAGGGTTTTCCACTTTCCCCAAAGCTCTAGCATTAATGGAACCTCACCATCAGATTGTTTATTGTCATATCCAAGACACTTGTTGGGGAGTGTCTTACCCCTCTTCGGAGAAGCAGTCGGTGTATTCTACAGCCCCAGCTCTCTAGACAATTAACAATTTTGAGGACTGGTTTATTAATAGCAAAGAAAAATAAAAGGTAGAGTTAAAATTAAAGAAATTAAGCAACAATGAACTGGAAATTAAAAGATTTAATGGAATTAATTACACTTGGAGGATATTTGTAAAAGATGTAAATATTAATACATGAAATTAAATTGATCAGCAAGTAAAGGGAGTTAATATGTTGCTCCCTTAATACGATGAAAGGGAGTTAACTTAATATGTAGCTCCCTTAATACGATTTAAAATGTAAACCCAGTAACTCACGACATGTCATTTATAGTAATAATTTAAACTACATATAATCTTAAAATTTATTACATTAGATTGTTATGCTATTAACTAATAAATTGGATACCTAATGGATATAACCAAATATATAGCCTCTTAAGAAGAAGAATATCGTAATCTAAATAATCTACGCCATCGTTTTTAAAGACCGCATATAATCTTGAAATATGAGATTCAAAATTTTATTAGATGAAATTGTTATGCTTTTAATTGATAAATTGGAGAGTTACTCATTTATCAACTCAAGTGTTACAGTCCGACTAGTATTATAAGTCTCGCGCTGTTGGTGTTACGTCCGAAGTTGGTCTTACTACTGATCAACCTTCTCTCTGAGCTGTCTCTCTGCCTCCCATTTTGCTTCCGTCTTCCCGTGCTTCAGAAACACGGCGTCTTTATACTACCGAGATACCGGAAGTCACGTGTTACGAACCACTATACAACAAAGACTTAATAACGAAGACTCTATTTTATAAGTTTTTTAAAAATATATATATAAAATTGGCCTCCATGTCAATGCACACAAAACTGAATATATGTGTTACAACCAAACAGGCAACATTACCACACTAGACGGAGCCTCTCTGAAACTAGTAGACAAATTCACCTACCTAGGAAGTAGCATCTCATCAACCGAAAAAGACATCGACACACGACTGACGAAAGCATGGACAGCTATCGATAGGCTCTCGATCATATGGAAATCAGACCTAACCGATAAAATGAAACGCAGTTTCTTCCAGGCAGCGGTTGTATCGATACTGCTATATGGATGCACTACATGGACGCTGACTAAACGGCTGGAGAAGAAACTAGACGGCAATTACACTAGAATGTTGAGAGCAACATTGAACAAGTCTTGGCGACAACACCCCACAAGACACCAACTATACGGCCACTTGCCTCCCATCACGAAAACTATACAACTTAAACGAACCAGACACGCAGGACACTGCTGGAGAAGCAAGGACGAGCTCACAAGTGATGTACTCCTATGGACCCCTACATATGGCCGGGCAAAAGCAGGACGACCAGCTCGAACATACATACAGCAGCTATGTGATGACATAGGATGTAACCCTGAAGACCTGCCAGAGGTGATGAATAATAGAGAGAAGTGGCGAGAGAGGGTCAGGGATATCCGTGCTGGCGGCAGGCACGACATGATGATGATGATGATGATGATCTGTTATATCGAGATTACGACTAGGTTAATATCTTATTGATTTATATCGGTTTTTAATAAAGGATGATTTTTTAAAAGTTTAAATCATTAATTGTTTATTTAATGAATCCCCCCCACTCGGAAAAGCTATGATTATTATCTCCATTTTAATTATACAGCCATCTAAAGAGGCAGATCGTTTTGAGCAAATTGTCAAAATAGATTTATATTGGCATAATATCTGTTGAGTTTTCTTTCATGTCACAGATATATATTTGCTCTGTATGTGAGTTTTTCTATATATTCTTATATATAAATTGTCATATACTGAGTACTCTGTTAGAATTATATCAAACTTCTCATATATTCTATATATGAATTATTCCATATAAGTCAATTTTGGACTCAACTTATATATGATTGATATTGTTTGGTTTTATATCATATCAACCATTGTAGGTTATTTAATGCCAAGTCCTGTTTATACATATATATTAGATATATATGATTTGTAAACATAAGTTATAAAGTTAAATGGTTCCAAGTATTGTTACGTGTCTCTAAGAATTTAATTAAACATCAGTCATTTGTTTACACACAGTTAAATGATCAAACAGTTCAATTTAAAACAATTCAATTTAGCATTAATCATTTGTTTTCACTGACTTTATATGTCACACAGTTCTGTTTGACTCAATAAGTAAGACTCTTTTAGGTGCTACCACTAAGACCATGAATTACATATATCTATTAACAAGTATTGTCGTTCCTTCATTCCGGCTATATAACATATTTGTTGATTTGGTGGGCAGTTATAGTGGATAGAAAAAGAAAATTGAAATTAAATTAATAATAGATATAAAAAGAATGCAGAAACTCCCAGAAGCCCCTAACAAGAAAAGGAGCGACGCATGCGCAAAAAAGGAATCATCTTGGCAAAAGTGCATTTTACATAGCACTAATACCCTTGGGAAAGGTATGAATCCAATTATTCTCCCTCCAGCTATGGTTAAATAGTTGGACAGACTTGGTTCTTCAGCCTTGGTGAGGCAACTAGTCTAGGAGAAGGAAAACTCTGAATCCAAACCTGTTAAACTCCGCTTAAAAAATTGACCTTGTGTCATATCCTGCCCGAGCGGAGGGGTTGGTAAATAGGATCTTGGCAAAAGAAAGAAACCCGTTCTCTTTCAGCAGTGACCTTTCTTGCTGCTGGTGGGAGGCCCAGCACGTCCGTTTTAAGGCGGTGCACTGGCTGACCTTTCACTTATAGCAGCCGTCTCGGTCAACATACAGCCTAAATATAAAAGGTATCAAACGAACAAATTGAACTACGAATAAAAAATCCCGGATTTAGACAAATCTCCTCAAAAGCGTCTAACACATTGTAACGCCTTTAAACACCAAATTTAGACATATATTACCCAAGAACGACTAACACATTTTAACACCTTGTCTGGGAGACGCAAATATTTCATTTGGATTCAGGAGTAATTTCCTCTCTCACTGAATGGTTGTTGAACTCAGTAATAAAGTTAAGATATAAAAGTTATCTTGACCTCCTATCTTCTTTTCCTGTGTTCTTTCTTTATAATTCTTTTACAGCATTCGTGTCCAAGAAACCAGCAAAATAACATGGGGTAAGAGGAGAGAAACCCAAACAAACTCAGATAGCAAACAACAACTAAAGATAACTTGAAACCCCATACAGTGACTTGCTATGTTTTTTTGTTTTTTTTAAACGAGACATAAAACGATTTCGAACTTGAGTTACACATTAGTCGACTGAAGAAAGCGGCGAAAACAACAGTAAAAATGGAGGGAGAGAAGAAAAAATAGGAAAGGAACAAAGGAAAAACAAAAAGCAACTTCAAAGATAAGAAATTAACGAAAGAAAAACTGAAAGAAATAGCAAAACCCCACCCGATTTGATTTGAAACGGAAGAAAACACCAAAAAGATGAAGAAGTTAAAAAGAAAAGCACAGAACGAAAACGAAAGTAAATTAACGAAGAAGAATTTAAAAAAAAGAAAAGAAAAAAAGAAGAAAAAAACACGACTACTGTAAGCCCATCGCTCATTCAAGAAATCTTTTATTTCTTATCGTTGTTTCTTTTAAGTACGAGCTTCGACGGTTCATATACTTAAACTTTTTTTAAAGTTTCGTTGGTTCGCCCCTGATAGAATTAAACTGGACGCAAAAAAAAAAAAAGAAAAAGAAAAAAAGAAAAAAGGAAACCTATAATGAGGCTAGGATGTAAATATGAAACAAGTAGATTTTAGTTAAAATGCGAAAAGAAAGAAAAAGAAGTAAACAGACAAACAGGTTGTCAGTAAGAAAAAAAGGATTGTTGTGACATGTCAGAAAAATGACAGGTTTAAATTAACAAAACTTCGAGTGAGTAAGACATTAAAACTTTTAACTTTTTATGAATTAAAACTTTGCGAAAGTTGTAAATGAACGTCGTGACGTAGTAATTCGATATTGTGAGACATCTTTTTCTGATTATATTCGATTCCGGTCTTAAGGGACCCGGTACGGTCGTGGCATGTGTCCATGGGGATGTCCGTTAACTTTTGGAGGTGTTGGATGGAGTGTTTTTACAGAGCAGCCTCCGTACGTTATATTGAAAAGGTTATGAAATTTGAAGTATTATTGATTATCTCTCTGAGGAAGGGACAGTAGCATCAGAAAAATTGTGGATTTTCTTGGGATAATGGAACAAATTGAATTTGACGTGTTATTGGTCCTCTCCCTAGAATAGGATCGAACATTTTTGAGTACTGGTAAGAGGCTAGACCAGTGTTTTAGTTGAAGGCAGAATTCTTCGTGCCCCTATGTTGGAAGAATATGAGAGTTAGTTGTTAAATGCACCGACACTTGACCTGTACCGTGGAATGCGCTGGGGCTCCGAACGGAGATTCAAATCAGGATTATGAAAAGAAGAAAGTACACTCGTTAACTATTGGAAAAGTTAAAGAATGAGGGTCGACAAAGAAGGGAAAGGGTGTTCGAAAGGTTGTTGGAAAAAGGGTCGACAAAGAAGGGAAAGGTTGCTGGAAAAAGAAATTCCCGGAAAATTCTATCTCACCTTTGGATGTGAGCGGAAAACGCATATTGAAGTCAAAGAAACGTACAAGGAAGGAAAATAAAAGAAAACAAACGGCCAAATAGAAGAAAAATGAAAAAGAAAAAAAAAAAAAAGAAAGACAAGACGGCTAGACAAGGAGAAAATAACGAAAAAAGTATATTGAATAAAAGGAAGATGAAAAGAATAGAAAATCGTTGGTAAATCATACACACGCCCACACATTGGTCCTGTGATGTTTTTAGTCTCCTCAAGGAAATGCATATGGTGTTTTTTGAAATGAGATATGAATTTATATAAAGAAATTTAAAGGGATGAATTTTGATATGAAGTGAGTGATACTAGAGCCAAGTTTAGTATTTAACTGGGTAATGTTTTTAGAGGGCTTTAGTGTGCCATTAACGGTAATTCAAACAGTAAATTTAAACAGTAAGTTCCGGAGCTTTCTAGTTCGGATACTGATTCGAAAAGATAACACAGACAATAAAGTTTATTAAAGTGAATTTTAAACGTTTATTGTCGTAGAAAATGCACACGGCGAACAAGTTCAAATCCTGGATCCAATTATTATCCCTCCAGCTATGGGTAAATAGTAGGGCAGACTAGGTTCTTCAGCCTTGGTGAGGCAACTAGTCTAGGAGAAGGAAAACTCTAAATTCAAACCTTTGCCCAGTCGGCTGGGGCTGTAGAATACACCGACTGCTTCTCTGCAGAGGGGTAAGACCCTCCCAAAGAGTGTCCTGGATATGACACTAAACAATCTGATGGTGAGGTTCTAGCAATGCTGCAGCTTTGGGGAATGCGGAGTACCCCTTCATTGCCATCGCTCCCAGGTCCACTCTGGCCCGGAGTGGTAGCACCTGATAAGGGTCCTATCTATGGGTTAAATAGAACAAAACCGTGCTTCTTTCACTATACTGATTTTTGCATTTAAACTGCGTATTTATGCTAAACTGAATTGTTTAAAATAGAACTGTTTTGACATTGGAACTGCGTACTAGTGCTGAACTGAAATGCTCGAAATAGAACTGTTTTTGACGTCTAAACTGTGTACTTATGCTGAACTGAATTATCTGAAATAAAACTGTCTGACATTTAAATCTGTGTATTGCCCAGTCAGCTGGGGCTGTAGAATACACTGACTGCAACTCTGCAGAGGGGTAAGACCCCCCCATAACGAGTGTCCTGGATATGACACTAAACAATCTGATGGTGAGGTTCCAGCAATTCTGGAGCTTTGGGGAATGTGAAGTACCCCTTCATTGCCATCGCTCCCAGGTCAACTCTGTCCCGGAGTGGTAGCACCTGATAGGGCCCTATCTATGGGTTAAATAGAAATAACAGCATACTTATGCTAAAATGAATTGAGTAAACCGAATAGCTTGAAATAGAAACGTTTTTGACAATTAAACCGTACTTACACTTAAACTGCGTGCTTATGCTTAACTGAATTATTTGAAATAGAACTGTTTTTCGACATTAAAACTGTATTTACACTTAACTGAATTGTTACATATAACTGCTTGAATAGTTCGAAATCGAAATGTTTTTGACAATTAAACTGTGTACTTATGCTAAACTGAACTAATTTCAATAGAACAGATTATTTACATAAAAATGGATTTGGCGTTAAATAACCTACAAAGGTTGATATGCCATAAAACCAAACAAACCAAACAAACCAAACCAAATTCAAACCTGTTAAACTCCGCTTAAAAATTGACCTTGTGTCATATCCTGCCCCAGCGGAGGGGTTGGTAAATATGATATGATAAAAGGGAATTTTATACAAAAGAAACGAGAAAGAAAACGATAGAAAAGATAAAGTGTTGCGAATTTTAATGCAATTTGCGGGAAACTTATCTGAGAGAGTGTCCGGGAAACAAAGTTCTTGGAATTTGAGTATTTTTCTTTTCTTTTTTTGTTTGATCAAAAAGTTTTCAGAGTTCATTAAATTTCGAGTTTTCTTTAAGGTTCTTTTCCGCAGAATTCTCGGTTGAATTTTCTTTCAGTTGAATTTTTGTGGTAGAACTTCGGTAGTCGACTTTCATTTATTTTTATTTCTTGGAAAGCTTCATCTGCTGGCTAATTTTTCCTGCCTTTACAGTTCGGTCCCCGAATTCCTATTGAAGGTTCAATTAGTAGTTCTTGACAAGAAAAAGCAAGTCACTTTTTGGTGCCGCACTGTCTGAGATTACTTCTCTCTTCTCTACTCCGGCCAAATCAAGTGCCGCACGTGGTCAGCGTGAATTTTTCTTTGAAATAAATTTTTTATATATATTGTATTTTTGATGTATGCATGTGGGGATAGCCAACCGCACGAAGAAATAGTATAGAAATAATTTAAATAATAACTAGAACAGGCAAGTGTTACATAATGAAAAAAGTCGCCTTCTAAATTGTATTATGAGTGTTCTATTTTGCATTTGTTGTTTCTAATGAATTTTTTGTAAGCTGTGAGGAGAGAGAGAGAGAGAGAGAGAGAGAGAGAGAGAGAGAATTTTGAAAAATAAGTTAAGGAAGAGTGTTACATATTGACCTTTGACAGCATGTTAGCTGTGGATTTCTAAACACGATATGCAGCTGTGTAAACAAGGGGACAGCGGAAATAAATCACGTGAACTGAGAACCGGGGGGAGAACGCGTGGGCGTTGAGAATATTATATATTAACACAGATATGGGTAGAGATTCGGTCTGATTCGGAGAACAGTCAGCAAGTGCCTAGAGAGTGGGGGGCGTTTAGACTCCGCCTACGCCTGGAAGAAGAAATACTAAATGGGGATGTAAATATAGAATCACAACGTGGGTTAAGATATGGTGTCAATGATAACAGTCCTGTGTCTATCTCTTTGTCTGTCTGTTTCTCTCTTTCATTTGCAGCCATTCGACTCTTTCATAAATGAACACGTATTATGTATTTTATAAACAAGTATTGTCGTTCCTTTATTGGTTATACAACACATGTTAAGTAAATCTACTATTTTTTTGTCTATCTTCTTATTTTGTTGTTTATTTTTCAGAATTGAAATTAATCTTGTTTCATAATAGAGTCGTTTATTATTATACTAGAATACTCCTATTTTTGCTTCTGCACCCTGTATGTGTGTATATATATGCAATGTCTTTCTAAATAAATATATATATGTGTAGATATTCATATATATATATATATATATATATATGAATATCTACACAGATATTTTCATATTTGCTTATATATATATATATATATATATATATATCAGTATGTACATATTTTTCACTTATATTTATGTAATCCATTCGTATATTCATATGTGTGTGTGTGTGTGTGTGTGTAAAAGCTGAAATGACGCTAAAAGATTTCAACATCCATTTATAACTCGAACCTTTTTGTTAGACATTTAGAATTGTGTACCGTTAAAAATTTGTTATCAAGCCGTAAACGATGTTACTTTTTTTCAAAAAATATTCCATCTCATGACGTAATCAATTTCGAATACATTTTCCTTGTGTTACTCGTCTTCACAAAACCTAAACATTTAGCCCTGATGATGATTTTGGACGAGCATGAAAAATTTTTTCAATAATGATTATTTGATTTTATTCTTATACTTAAAATAATTAGAATACTTTTGTAAGCGGGCAAATTTTAAAGTCGAAACGTGTTGGCAAAAATAAATAAATTAATAAATCATCAAATATATATCTTTCGTCCATTTACATTTTTTTACATCTATTCTGTCTGATTCATTTCATTCCTTATAACACACACACACACACACACACATACACACATATATATATACTTTCTATAAGAAAAACAAAAATCGGTCACCTTAGGATTATAAATTTATTTTCATCCTGTTATGGGTATTGATAAATATCAATAACACCAAAGGAAACAGGACTTCTTCTGATCCAATGGATAAATTAAATGACATACGGAATAGATACAGGAGGGAAGGGTGGGAGGGGGTCGAAGAGGGCTGAAGAGTTACCTCCCCGTTTACCCACCTCCGGTTTTTTCTTTTTTCTTTTTTTTCTTTTTTATTACCGGTTGGAATCACAGTAAATAAAATTTTAATCTTTTATTCTAATTATAATTCAACGTAAAATTCCAGATTTAATAATAATTTAGGGAAGTACGACATTCCTTAATAGCCTTACGTAAGTATCCAGTATTACTTATCTTCAATTAATTTCAAAATTTAAATATATATTCAAAATTCATATTCGAGCCTATTAATTTCGTTACCTTTCCATTGAAAAGTACGTGCACATCGCATGGTACCTACTCATCTCTTCATTTTATTTTATTTTATTTTATTCATTCCACCTCAAAATATTTTTACGTTTAAGTTAATTAAACATTATCTATAAATTTGCCTATAGTTTAAATCTATTCCCATGTCTACATCTAGCAATTAATTCACATCGTTGATTTAATAAATTTTCAGGGTCTGGGTATATTATTATTTGTATTTTTTTCTCTAGGCACACATTACATCTACTATCAAAGTATTTTGGAGTCTAAGGTGACTGATTTTTGTTTTTCTTAAAGAAATTATTGCTCCGTGAAGTTAGTCACATTGAGTTCTTTATCAGGAAAATTTTAAATGTTCTAGTGGATTGAATTTGTCCTGACGGAATTATTCCCGACTTCGGTTTATCTGGACTGAATATATATATATATATATATATATATATATATGTATATATATATTCATCCGTGTATATATATATATATATATATAGTATTATTCGGTCCAGTTAAACCAGAGTTGGGAGTAATTCCTTCAGGACAAGAAAATCATTCAGGAGCTGAACATTTAAATTTTCCTGGTGGAGAGCTCAATGTAATTTTTTACAGAGCAATATTTCTTTAAAGAAAAAAACCAAAGACCGGTTAATTTAGGATTATAAATTTATTTCCATCCTGTTTTTCAGTTTCTGGTGTGAACCAAAAACACGAAGAAAAATATAACAGGACTTCTTCAGATCCAATGGATAAATAAAACAGAATAGACACGTGGGGGGGAGGGGGAGGGAGAAGAGATTAAGGAGTTACCTCCTCGTTTTATTGAATTTCCGTTTTTTTATTTACCTATTTATTTTATTTTCAAAATTCTTCCGTCAGTTATAATTACGGTAATTTAACTTTTTTATTTGTTTGTTTAATTTATTTTCTTTTCATGTTAAGTTCGATGATTAACTTTTAAGAGAAATATTAATGCTTATATTAATTTCGATACCATTTATTTAGCTACCTATTTTTTCCTAGTGTGTATATTGGATACGTTTTTTGTCTGGTTTCAGTATTTGTTTCTATGTTTTTAAAAAAATTTTTAGTCTATAGTTTAAATTTAGTCTTATGTCTACATCTAGCTATTAATTCACTTATCTTATTTAATAACTTATCAGGCAATTTATGTGTTAAAATATGTATTTTCTCTTCGAAGCACAAATTGCATATACCGTCAATATACTCCAAATAGTTTTGACGGTAGATGCAATTTGTGCTTAGAAGAGAAAATACATATTTTAACACATAAATGGCCTGATAAGTTATTAAATAAGAAAAGTTTGTGGGTGGATTTGCTCTGTTTGACCTTCTTGGGTCTGGGAGAGCCAGCATGCTTCCATTGGGAACTCTTGGTCTCTGGGTCATAGCAGTAGATCCAGCTTTCATCGCAGGTCACCAGAGCATCAAGAACTGCGAGATCTGATTTGATCAGCTTGACCATCTCCCTGCTGTCATGATGTCTTTCTTTCTGATCTTCTCTGAGCACCGTTGGGACAAACTTCGCGCAAATCTTCCGCATCTTCAGTTCCTCGTGAATAATTGTGTGTACAGTTCCTACACTGACATCAAACTGTGCACTTATTGTCTCTATAGACACACAATGGTCCTTATCCATGAAATTCTTTATTTGGCCAATCAACTCTGGTGTTCTGACTTCCTTACTCCTCCCACACCTCTCATCATCCCTCACAGACTCCCTGCCTTCCTTGAATCTCTTATGCCTCTCAAAAACTGATGTTCGATTCATGCAAGATGCTCCAAAAGCAGTCTGAAGCATTCCATACGTTTCTGTGGCATTTTCTCTAAGTTTAAAACAGAATTTTATTGCATATCTTTCTTCTAAAGTGTCCTCACGTCTAGATAGCATTTTTGAAATTCACTAGTTGTGACAATCAGGCTTTAGTAGGGCGTATTCCAATTCCTGTTGTATCTGTTGATTTGAATCTGAAATCATAAAAATTGGTCAGTCATCTCATAAGATGTATAGCAATGACATAATGAATTTTCAAGTGTCTACGACAATTCTAAATGCCTGTACAAAAAAGTCTGGAAACTTATTAAATTTCTAAATTAAAAGTCTGGAAACTTATTAAATTCTTTTATGTGTGAGTGTGTGTATGAGTGTGTGTGTGTATATATATATATATATATATATGAATGTGTGCATATATGTATATATATAATGATATTTCATCCAGGGTTATTTCATACATATATGTCGTTTAACCATGGATCAGATGAATCTGCGTTGGTTTACAACTCTTTTGACGATGGCTTGTCGTGTTGCGGTCGAAACTGATGAAACATATTACCCACAACCTTACCGTGCTCACATCCAATGTCACAGGTCTTTCTATAGGGAATCGTAGGAAGTGAAGAAATGATTATACCGAGAGTTCATCGATACCATTGTAGAGAAGAAGGAAGGAGAGACCTTTACACTGTTGGGACTTCTGTCTTTCAACGAAGAAGGTTTTGGATAAAGAAAACTTAAAGGTTGAAATACCATTTAAAGAAAGAAATCAACCAAAACATATTTCAATAAGTTTTGATGTTACGATGTCTTGAAATCGACGTGTGTATTTGTACTCACCCTGTATTTTTCTCGGCATAGACGGGTACTTCAGCTCAGGGTAATTATATCTGAATTATTTGACAACTACCAAGACTCTATTTACATGAACGCATGCACATGATCATGAAGGCACTTTTTAAAAATTCAAATTCAAACATAAACTTGAATACCCGACAAGAAAGCTGCTTTACTAAAATTCCAGACTAGAAATTCCCCACTTGGCCTACTTTTTCTGTATTTGACAATTTAACGACTTTTTAACGTATAAAAGAACTTTATTTTTATAAAGTAACGAATACCTACTTCAGTCGTCATTGAAGATCTACTTACTATTATCAATCGGTAGAACACTATTACTTTTTATGCTGTTCTTTGTAGTGGTTTTCAACTGATTCAAACTATATGGGAATAGGTCACTTCAGATGGTATTGCAGTTTGCGAGATAGACTAGCAGACCATCAACAGAGAGTTTGCTTTTCATTATGTCAACAAAAGGAACAAATACAACGTTCCGAGACATGATTTCTAGCTTATGAACAAATTATGCCACAAAGTGATCAGGTTTAGTCGTCTTAAATTCAGTACCTAGACTATCTATCACTGTCACTCAGAAGTAAGGATTCTTTAATTTTAAGGAAGTTGTGCACAAGGTGACCCGAATATGACTCCAAAATAGGAACTTAGAGAGAAACTTACAGAGTCTCTATTCAGAGCAACACAAAATAACGACATAAGAATTAATTGATGATACATAAAAGAATAACAAGTGTAGGTTATGTGATAACAGAGATGGAACGGTTTATCATAAAATAAACAAATGCAGCTAACTAGCACAAAAGAAGTACAAGAGTAAGTATGACTAGATGGAGAGAGATGATCCACTGGAAGTTATGCAAGAGAATGAAATATGAGCTTACTGATAGATGATACATGCACAAACCAGAATCTGTCATAGAAAATGGAACGTATTAAAATCAATGGGATTTTGAGAGACAAACGAATCACCCATTCGTGGCCAGAAAACCAGACGTAATTTTAATTAAATAGAAAAGAATTTGTCATCTTATGGATTTTGCCGTATCATTAGACCATAGAGTGAAAATAAAAGAAAGCGATAACCAAGATATTTACTTAGACATTGACTGAGAGCTGAAAATCTAGTGGAACATGAAGAAGGCGTTGACATCAATCGTAGATGTAGCTGTTTGAACAGCTCCCTAAAACTTAGAAAAGAGACAAGGTAAACTAGAGATCCGTGAAAGAACCGATACCATCAAGACCACAGCACTGTTAAAATCAGCAACGAGTTTTGAGATGACTTGCTGTCACTCAATCATCATTGGAAACCGCTAGTTAGAGCTGGTTTGAAAAACTCGCAAACACTGGTATATGGCGGGACAAAAAGAGAAAGGCTACACAAGTAAAACAAACAATGCACCAAGAGGAAACGAATTAGAATGTACTGGCTAAAAAAAGAGGTCTAAAAAGATATCTAAACAGGATAAAACAATTCAGACAAGAGGACATTCCAAAACAACGGGAAAATTCTACCGGCAAGTAGGGTGGGGGGAATGTACGAAGTCTTACCAACAACTGGATGACAAGGAAACTTTTCAAACATCACACTGGCCTTACGTCTGTGACAAACGAATCAAATATCATATACGACTGAGGCCAATTTATCAAATGTGTTTTAGACCTTACATTCGTAATATACTTATAAAATATCACATTGGCTTTAACTCGTAATGAATTAAACTCCCCAAATAAAATATCGGCCTTACGTTGTAATAAGCTCAACTTATAGGATGTTAAACTAATCAATTATTCGTCTTACATCTAGCTTTCACGGTAAGGCTTAGAATACACTAATAGTGTCCCCTGCAGAGGGATTTGATCCCTCTCCAAAAAAAAAAAAAAGAGTGTGTTGGATATGACTCTAAAATATATCTGAGAGTGAGCATCCAGTTTTGGAGATATGGGAGTGTAGAATACAACTTCGATGTCATTATTCCCAGGTCCACTCTGAACCGGAGTGGTAGTACCTGTTAGGGTCTCATCTATGGGTCAGATAGATCTGTTTGCGAATTATTAGTATTAGATCGGTGACCCATTGGCATAATGGTTAGATTGTTCACCAATGGCCCAGGAGACTGGGGTTCAATCTCAGGTCGATTCAAACCAAAGACTCAAAAAACGATACTTGCTTAACACTCAGCATTATAAGGTACAGATCAAGGGTAAAGTGGTGCAATCTTGGGAAAGTTATGGCACCGTTCCATACACCTCGGTGTAGTTGCTATTGAAAAGGGAGCCTTTGGCTCACCCTCGATTACGGTCGACCAACTTACTTAACTTATATATATATATATATATATATATAAGTAAAAAATAGTTGTGAGCTTAAAGGAATACTTCATGCCATGTAACTGTAAAATATTTGTAATCAGAATGGTTACTTGAAATTATTATTGTTTACTAAGGATTATTATTATTAGTTGAAACCATATAACTATGTAAACAAATGACCACTGTTAATCAGAAGTAATAACGTGAAACAATATAAATAATAATAAATTATCAGTATGCGATAGGAATACTGGAAACCATACAACTGTGTGCAAATCATTTGAATTTGATAGGAATACTTGATATCATATAACTGTGTACCAAAAAGACGAAGAAACAACTACACCCAAAATATGAATATTAACAAACGCGATTCTCTTACCTATAGGCATAAGATAACCCTTGACGGATTGACATGCCGTAAAAATCAATCGAAATAAATCACCTGACATCAATTATAAATCAAACTTATCAAATATCAAACTAATTTTTTTAATTCATCAAATTTTTCTTTATGAATTTATTAGTTTTTGTCAATAGATGTAAATTTTTTGACAAATTTGTTATCATTGCAAAATGAATGAGCATTTTTGGGTGGTTTTATTGATTTTGTTTGTTTTATCTGAACAAAATGCTATACGATAAAAAGCTAATAACTTCATGTTTGTTTATACAGCATTTTCTATCTTGTCTTTAGTTCCAGGGTTGCCTGATGGTCGGCAGCCTAATCCAAATCTTCATCGGCTTCAGTGGGTTAATGGAAGTATTTTTATCTTTTATTGGACCTCTTACTATTATGCCTACAATCACTTTGATTGGGCTTTCCTTGTTTGAAGTTGCTGCAAATTATTCTGCTGGACAGTGGTACATTGCTTTAATGTAAGTTACATTTACACACGACACTTACTTCTCATATGTGCATTTTTTACCAAAAAGGGTGGACTAAAGTTTATATGATGACGCCATATCGGTTGTTATGACTTTCTTTTTTTTTATCAACACAATTTGTACACATTTCATGAGAGTATCTTTGCCAAACTATGAACTATTCAACCGACTCTCGTGTATCCGTTCATGTTATATATTATGCTTATATAAATATACGTATTCATAAGTATATGTACGCCCACATATATATATAATTATGATTAATATTCAATATTAAAAGCGTTTTTAATCCGTAAAATCTTTAGTGTTCTATCCACAGCAATATCGAGCAATATTTCAGTCATAAAATAGGATAGCAATAAAAACTGGATAAAAATTCATAACTCTTTGTTTTACGTTACTAATCCTCAGGTGAGCCAGTATTTGACACGTCTGACGTCTCATAAATAAATATCTCTTCTATTAGATTAATGAGCAGACGTTAGATATATCGAATAATGGCTCAGCCACGTGAAACTCGGAGACGTGAGTTTTTATCCTATTTTTGTCATTGTCCTGTTTTATTATTGATATATATATACACACACATGGTGTGCATTAAAAATATTGAGACTGAAGATTTATTTATCAAGATGGATATGAACAATAAATAAAACGTTGATTTTCTTTAAAATAATATCCTTAGCATTCAATACACTGCAAGTTTTCCATTCATCTCAGAAAGTTCTCTTTTGGTATAATTCGAAGATGCGCAATCACATTTCTTTTGATGTCCTCCATGTCCTCAAATCTTACCGCTTACCGGGATGAATTTTCGGTCTAGGAAACAAGAAAATGTCACATAGAAGTAGGAGATCTAGTGAGTATGGAAAGTATTGTATTTCTACAATCCTTTTCAACAAAAATATTTACTTCAAAAACGCATTGAGTTTCGATTCATAATTTTATTATATAACAGCCCAGTCAGCTGGGGCTGTAGAATACACTGACTGCTTCTTTGCAGAGGGTTAAGAACCCCCTAAGAGTGTCCTGGATATGACACTAAACAATCTGATGGTAAGGCTCCAGTAATGCTAGAGCTTTGGGGAATATGGAGTACTCCTTCATTGCCATCGCTCCAAGGCCAACTCTCGTCCGGAGGGGTAGCACCTGATAATTTAAACTGAGTGCAAACTAATGACTCATGCTAAATTGGATTGTTAGAAAAAAGTCTTTGATCATTTAACTGTGTGTATCAAAAATGTGTTTCCTCATCACGTATATGTAAAAACACGATTTTGCATTAAATAACTAACAATGGTTGATTTGTGAGAAAACCAAACCAAACAATTGCAATACTTGTGAGCAAACAAATTAATTCTCATTTAAAAGTCAAATTACCTCGAAACTATTCAATTACAAAACATATGTATATCTATTTAAATGTGTGCAAATAAATGACTCATGTTAAATTGTTACTGTTACATTGCAATATTTGAAACCCTTTAACTTTGCTCAAAAAATGATTCACTATTAATAGAATTATTCGTATGAGATTGAAATAGTTCAACTGTGAGACAAAGAAGTGTTCAGGCTCGTCTAAAAATATTATCAACAAAATGTGTTTACGATATATATAATATAGGTAAAAAAAGGATTTGGCATTTGATAACCTCCAATTGTAAATATGCCATGAAACCCAATCTAACCAAACTAATTTATTGTATAAGTTGTTCAGTTGAGTACACATCTTCCATTAAATTTTTAACTGGCTTCAAATTAAAAAAAAATTGGCACTCGCTCATCTTGAGTTAATCTAGACTTTTGTTTTGACTTCTGTCTAGACATCATCACTTTAACATATAAGTTGATCAGTTGTATACACGTCTTCATTTAAATCTTAGGTTTGGTTTGGTTTCTTTGTTTAATGGCATATCGACCTTTGTTGGTTATATAATGCCAAAACCATTCTCCTAGAAGAACAGTAGTGGTACTATTTAACCCATAGCTGGGAGGATAAGGGGGTTCATACCTTTCTCAAGGGTATTTGTCCGAAAGTGAACGTAATAGCACGACTGGAGTATGAACTCGCGTACTACGATTCCGTAGTCCATCGCTTTAACCATTACACCACGAGGACTTTTCGGTAATGTGAAGTATAATTTCCATCATAGCACAACAAAGTTTCATATGCCATTAAACAAAGAAACCAAACCAAATGTTATTGCAATCAGCATAACAAAGGTCATAAAAACGGATTTTGGGTCTGTTCAAATACTTATGATTATTATTTTCTATAGGGTTATGAAGAGTTTCCAAAATAGAAAGATAATTTAGATCCCACGCTTGATTGAGAATTCTTTATTTCCTTTGTAATCTTAGGCAATAAAATCAGATTTTATGCTTCTGTATATA
This sequence comes from Sepioteuthis lessoniana, assembly GCA_963585895.1. Classification (NCBI taxonomy): domain Eukaryota; kingdom Metazoa; phylum Mollusca; class Cephalopoda; order Myopsida; family Loliginidae; genus Sepioteuthis; species Sepioteuthis lessoniana. The sequence goes on from OY757919.1 coordinate 75,322,721, forward strand.
CTTAAGAGCAGGCCAATATAGAAATGATTATAAGTATTTGAAAAACCACAAAATCCGTTCTAATTATTTTGGTTTACGGGAGCCATTAAGGATTTTGAGAAGGAAGGGGTTCAAGATTAACTTTCAAGTTTGGAAACTCTTTCAAATTGCGAAAACAGGGACTGGAGTCCTCAAAGAAGTCTTACGCTTTTAGTAACTTCTGTGACGGCACTGGTGCCAAATTATATAGCCTCTTGCCATCTCTTGAACAGCATTTATAGTGGGAAGAGGGAAGACTTGCTGTGTGGGCAACTGTCTGTTTTTCTTACAAACTTCACTCTGATCCAAGTGTAGATCTCGTGAGACTAACCAATGTCATCATTATTATCATAATGATTATTTTACTCCTTGAGTTTTTCTCACTAATTTTAACGTGGGTGGGGGTCTCTAAAGTCTGAATGACGGCAAGTCTCCTCCGGTTTCCAGGACTCTTCTATGTATTCTTGTTAATTTTAATAGTGTTGTAGTCTAGATGGTTTGGTTCTTCCCTTGATCTTCAGTTCCCCAGTTTCTTTTCCAGGCCTTTAGGGACCGTCCCAAATTAGTATCCCCGCCCCCTTCATGTTCAACAGCCTTTTCATCTTTCTGGCAAGATAAATGTATTTTATCTTTTCGCTGTTTTACTCTCACTGCAAAATCCACTTGATAACAAATTCTTTTTTTTTTTTTTTTTTTTAACTCTTCTGGCTGGGATTTGATGATCCGTTTGTATCTCAAACTTCGAGAGAATTTTGTGAGTTGCGTTTTCTCGGACAAATTCTTGTTTTTGAACTTGCCATTTGTCAGCCTGGTCACACTTGAACCTTTTGCACAATTTCCAGTGGATCACCTTTCCTACCCTGTTGTGACTCGTCTTATATTCCTTTTGGGCCAGTTTGCTTTATTAGGTTATGTGATCAACGGCTTCATCTCTATCACCAAATAACCTACACTCACTATTTTGTTTTTACACCTGCACTTACGGGTAACAGCAACATTCTTCAAGACTATACTCAATATCTTAGCCATCGCAACAGTGCTGTGATTTAGAAGTCTCACTCCTTCCTTGGATTTCCAGTCTCTCCATTCTTTTTTCCTCATACTTTGGAATTGTTCTAGGAAATCCAACTATTACTGATATTTCTGTCGTTTTCATATTACACAGTTTTTTTTTTTAGCTTTCTCGGAAGGTGTGGGGTTTTATTCATTTTTTCGTGTTCCTTTACTTTCACACTGTGGCTTTCTGAAACCGACAATTGTTTTTCTTCTTGTTAACTATAACAAGATCTAGTCTTCAAGCCTATATTGGATGATCTGTTTTCATCTCAAAATTCCAGAAAAATAAGTCTTATTTCCCGGGACAGATTCTTGTTTTGTGAATATCCAATTCGTGTTCAGCATTTGGTTATTTTTATAGTTCTCAGTGGGTTACTTCTTCCACGTATCAGCGCCTACTTTTGGACATGTTTTCTTTATTCACTTATCATGTAATTGATTTTTTAACCACTTTCCGCATAGTCAACACTTGCAATTTTCCCGAGTCTTATCTATTCCAACTTTTACTTAATTGGTTTTTATGCTATTAAGATCAATTCAGTTTCTTTTTTAAGGGAGGCAGAAGACATGGATTTATGCCTTTAAAGGAGCATTACCCCGAAGTGAAAGGTAAACAGCCGCGTCCAGCATTTTCAACCGGTTCGTCGAGTCGATTTTCTAACACGATCACCGTTACGTCACACATACCTCCTTTTTTCATTGGACAGTCCAGTTCATTCTGTTGTCTTTCTCTCTTTTAACCTTTATTTTTAGTATTGCAAATAAACAGATATACTTATATTCTTTCTTTTCTTATCAGGACTTCCATGCTGATCTGTATATTTTCACAGTATATGAAGAATATCAACATTCCTTGTTTCATTTACAAGAAGAGCAAAGGATGCTCAAAGATATCTCTTTCCTTGTTTAAAATGTTTCCCGTAAGTAATACTTTTTAACTTTTATCTTATACATTTCTCTTAGTGAAGTTACCTGTGGAGTTGCGGTTATCGTCGTAAGAAATTTGTGACATGATAGATCGGTGAGATGTATTTTTGGCTTCTTGTGTAATATTTAAATTAAGTTCTGAGCTGTTAATTTGGATCCTGAATGGAACGATACAGGAACTTCAACTAGATTGATGGACAGCCGTTGAAGTCAGTCTGAGATCACAGCTCTGATTGGATGGTTTCAGTCAGGTGACCAAAACAGTTCTGGAGTGAAAATAAGTTAGTTGGTGAGATACACCCAACGTAATCGGTGGAACGTTCCATCTTACTCTCTAACTCCCTGTTTAGACTGGACGAGTAATGATGAAGTGTCGTCAGCAAATAAAAGCTAAATGTGAAATATTGCTCGCATTATCATAAGAACAAAGATGGCAACACGAATGAAAGATCAAAGCGACCGAGCCGACCAGATGACCGACCGGAGAAGAGACGAAGTGAAAAACAAACAAACAAACTCATTTATTAAGTAAGGAGATGGCAGCTGACTGACCATAGAACAAGGCTCATATATAACTGGATGAATCGTAGTGTAAGACTCAAATTCATACGAATATAGTCAACAGATGGATACAGTGACCTGAGTTCAAATCTTGGACCAGGTTACTTGTATTTCACGTAGCTGAGCGCTTGGATAAATACATATATCATTTCTTTTTGCATCTATTGAACTTTTAAGATTAAAATAGCATAAATGTTTGCCAATATTTTTGCACGAAATTTGAATTCTTAATCCACAACAGTTGAATAATCTGGTGAGAGAAGCAAATAAACTAGAACAGCAACAACCATTTCAATAAACACTGGACCCTTGTTTATTTGCTAAGAGTTTCTGTTAAATGTTATTGGAATTATGTACTTTCCAATGACACATCACTTAGTAACTGGCGGTTTTTTTAGGAGTAGGCGGGAGAGAGGTTGTTTAGGAGACTTTGTCATCCCTTGGATCTTCTTCCAACTTTTCGCTACACCTACCTTCTCTTCTTCTGAACTTTCCTTGATGCATCTCTATTTCTGCGTTTGCTATTTCTCTCTTCTATAAAATCTGGAGATCCACATATATACATAATCCAGTACAAGCTTTTATTTTCTGCCACACGGTTCGTATGACGCAGGAAACGATGATCAAAAATTCATATTAAATATAAACATCCCTTTTTAATTTTTTAAGTAAGTACTGAAATGAAATGGTCACACGGTGCGAATTGATAATTTTTTTAAAAGTCCAGCTGCCAAAAGAGAGATGAGATAACGAAGTTAAAATTCTGACCGGTCGGCAAATTGACACTCTAACGTAAAAACAGCAAATTACGTAGGGTTTCCAATATTATCAACACTCCATCAGTCATTTTAGTTGTTGAAAGGGCGGATCAAGCGTCTCACCCACAAAAACGCAAGTTGGGATTCGCTGTTCTGAGAATCCCCTTAAAAAAACTCGAGTTTTTCTATTTGAGTATCTTTTGTGGCTCGAGATAGAAGGGAGAGAAGCCGGAGCAAAAATTGATAGTGAAAGAACTTCCAAAGATCCGGAAAGAGCTGGTTACTCCAGCAAGAAGGAAAGATCCACCAATCTACGTCAAACAGCCAGTGACTGTCACCCGTGTTCAGAGATTTCGAAAGCCTCAGTAACTGAACGAATTAAAGAGAATATTGAACAGAAGACCCTGTATCTGAAGCGAATTGTGATTTTGTGCGTTTCTGCACTAGACTCAGCAAAGCTTTGTGAATAACTATTATTATATGCACGTCCGAAGTTAAGTAGTAATAAATTTGTTAACTATCTAAACGGGTGACTCCTAAGTAGAAGCAAGCACTGTAAGCAGGTTGAGGCTTATATATTAGACTCAATAAAACGTTGAAAATAACAGCTGTCCTGAAGTTAAGTAAAAAATTAATCTATTCACTACTTAGATCGGTGACTACTTAGTACTCGTCATATTTACATTTTATTTTTTTATTTTTTATATAATTTTTATCGATCTATTTGACCTATATGTTACCCCAAAAAGGTACAACCACTTTTGGCCCGAGTGGATCTGATAGTAAGATCAATGGAGAGGTACTCCACTTTCCCAGAGCTCAAAAATGTTATACCCAGAACACTTTTGTGGGGAGGAGGAGGAAGGATGTCTTACCTCTCTGAAAGGGATACAGTTAGCTAATTCTAAGTCGTATTAATAGGGCTGTAATGCTTACATTGTTTGATTTTAGCGGCATATCAACTTGTCTTGGGTTATTTTATAGCTATATGTTAGAGAACCGCGTGCGTTGGACGTTAATACTTATATTTTCTTTTTATTTTGTAATATAATTTTTGTACAGATTTATTTGACCTTTATGTTATCCAAAACAGGTACAACCACTTTGGGCGAGAATGGATCTGGTAGTAATAGCAATGAAGAGGTACTCCACTCTCCCCAGAGCTCTAGAATGTTAAACTCAGAACACTTTTTTTAGTGGGGGGAGTAAGGGGCTTTTACCACTTTGTTAGAGATATAGAGATATAGATTACGCTTTCTAAGCCCAAAAGACAAGGCTGTAATGCTTAAAGAAACCGTTTAATGGAGAAAAAAAATTTCAAACAAGTTGTTTTAACGATGTCTTTGTTGTATCAAAAATCAATAAGTTCCCTGTCTACTTTTCTTGTTTCAGGTTTTGTTCGCTATTCTTACATCTTGGCTGCTCTGTTATATTCTCACCATTACAGATGTATTCCCCAAAGAAAAAGACAGATGGGGATACAGTGCCCGAACAGATCTTTACAATGATGTCCTTTATAAATCAGCATGGTTTCGCTTCCCATATCCGGGTATGATTTCTAATTTTACGTAGGTGTCCCAGTGCGCCTTTTACTATTGGTATCGCTGTCACCCACATGTTCCATTGCTTTCTTAGTTCTCTTGAAAGGTCCAAGTACTTTCCTTTTTTTTCGCTTTCTTTGATCTTCACTCTGTCTGTTGGGACGACCAAGTCCACTCTACGTAAGTCCTCTCTCTTTTTTTAAAATTAATTATCATTGGGTCTGGTCTTCTGGCCAGGACTGTTAAATAGGATTTTAAATCCATGTAATTACTTGAAAAAAGACTTTGGCATAAGATAACCTAACAAGGGCTGACATACCGTAAAACTAACCCACTAGATAGATTGATAAATATTCATATCCATTGCAAATCTATAAACCTTTTCAGTCTGTTAATGTTATGTTTCTCCTGGTAACATTTTTTTGCTTTCAGGTCAATGGGGAGTTCCAACCATCAGTACAGCAGGTGTCTTGGGTATATTTGCAGCTGTATTTGCTTCTATTATTGAATCAGTTGGTGATTACTACGCATGCGCAAGGATGGCTGGTGCACCACCTCCCCCCATTCATGCCATTAACAGAGGTATGATTAAAAATCGTATAATCAACAAAGGGCTTTATATAAAGTTAGCTTAGTCTGGTACAAGAGCAGGATTATCTTGCTAAATATTGTTATACGAAAGTCCAAGTGACAGTAAGTAATTCTTCCAGAATTTTTCTAAGTATTCTAGCTGATTTTAGCAATGATGCTGCCCAGACAGTCCCGAGTCTTTCTCATATCTCCAATTCTTTGAGCCTCTTTTCAGGATCTTTGGGATTATTCCAAGGACTCCAGTTACCTTTGATATCACCGTCACCCTTATGTTCCATAACTTTTTTCTACTCTCTAGAAAGGTCATAGTATTTATTCAATCTTTTACTTTCCTTGACTTATACTTTGGGATCTTCTAGAACGACGTAATCCATTAGTTGATAAGTTATTTTATTTTTGTTAATTAAAACTGAGTTTGGTTTTTTGGTCAGGATTTGGTGACACATGTGTGTGTGTGTGTGTGCGTGCGTGTTCTCAAAACCTCAGGTGTCTCGTTTTTTAGGACATCATATAGTCTGTCCATATACCATTTATCTGGATGGTCAAAATTTAATCGCTTGCACAATTGAATAACTTCCCCATCCAGTCATGTTTGCTATTGTACTCTTGACTCAATTTACTCCATTCTCTTACGTGAATAACTATTTCATCTCTCTCTCTCTCTCTCTCTCTCTCTCTCTCTCTCTCTCTCTCTCTCTCTCCTGAGTCCTAATTTGATTATTTATCATGGAGTTATTCTGAGTTGCTATTAATTATGATTTAGTTTCTTTCTTTAGATTTCCTCTGCGTAACCATGTCTAGGATGTCTTGTGCGCAGTTTCCTTAGTGTGCCACTGTTGTTTCCTTCTTATTTTTATTTTCCCGATTTTGGAATTCCTATTTTTTTGTTACATTTTTTGGCTGATGTAATTAGTCTCTTTCCTGTGTATTCTTGTAGTCTGTGATTTACTACATTATCCAAATACGCAATACCTTCTCCATTTTTATTCTCTCGTCATCGATTTTCATCTTCACTATCGTCTAGTTTAATAAGGGTTCAGAGTATCTTACAATAAAGTCTATCTATATATTGATCCCTTTAATTAGATTTCTAATGCAGATTTTGGTTTCCAATAATTTTCTTTTACTTCTGAAGTATTCCTTTTTTAAACTTTTTTTCTTACATTTCTATTTACTTGTTTGTATTTGCTTTTAATGTTTCCATATCTTTACACTCTATTCGAGTTGATCATACCAGTTTTAAATGCTAGTTTTTCTCTGAAATCTGAGTGACAGCAAGTTTGCTCAGATCGGAAACCAGTCCTAGTCAAATCTCCAAATATAAAATTTTTCCATGCATAAGCTTAAAAGTTCTTGAAAGTTTGGTAAAAATTGGACTAAAAATGCACGTACGGACATTTAGTTCCTTAACAGATTATTATTATTTTTTAAGCCTTTTGAAATGAAGATTTTTTTTTCAAGTAGATGTCGTTGATTATCAATCGTTGTTGTTGTTGTTGGTGGTGTTCTAGTCCAGATAAAAGCCAGATATCAAATGTTAATTTCCAAAGCTGACAAATTTTTCTAATACGCACAATTAGCACAACCCAATCTCCTATATTCACTTTTTCTTTAAGTTAATACATTTAAATGATGTTGTTGTCATTATTTTCTTTTAATAGGAATTGGAATGGAAGGCATCACTTGCTTTTTGGCTGGCGCCTGGGGAGCCGCCAGTGGCAATACATCGTACAGCGAAAATATTGGAGCCATCGGAATCACCAAAGTAATGGACAAATCTTAATATTCTTTGTTTTAAATCCTTTCTTGGCCATATTTCAACTATCATCAAATTCTTAACTCCGTACCAAGTGCAACTAGAATTGAATTTCATGCCATATTTTGTGTGCTGGGTTTTATTTTCCATAAACTGAAGAATTGTGCTAAGAGATTTTTCATTATTTTAAAACCAAATTCGACTATTTTTTCCCGTTTTTGTATTCAGATTGTTGCCATAGAAACTTGTAGAGATAAACAATATCAATCATTTCGTACTGAGTCGTTTCTTAGATAGATTATGCGTAATTCAAATTCAGAATTGAGTTAAACTAATAACTATTTCTCTTGGAAAAAAATTTTGGAATTAGGACACTTAGAGGATGTTCTCTTAGTTTTTTTTTAATTAAGCCCAACATAAACCAATCTTGTTTTATTGTCATCTCACCATCTTGTCTTTTTCGATCAGTAGTCGTTCATCTCGCTGCCATCTTTCCATGTTCTTTGCTAGCTGATGGATAACAAATAACATCTTCACTGTACATACTTTACATTCATCTTTGACGTCTTTTCAACACATTTTCGATTTGTGTGAAAGCCGGGAGCTGCCGAGACCATAATTGGGAATGAAGGACTGCACAAATTAAGGTCTGTCAACTTCAGCGGTTCTGGGCTAACTGATTAAATTTCCAACATATTTTTCTAAATTTCTGGAATCTTTCAATCACCTGACTGTGATGATCCAATCAAAGACAAGTTCTCGTGAGGGTCAATACCTTTCAATTAAACTTATTTGGCTTTAACGGTTTCCACTTTTGGAACAACTGTTTAAATCTTTTCAAAATTATCTATTCTTCACGCCAAATAACATTCTGGCTTCAACTCAACAAACTCGACTAAATTATTTAAATTAATAATATTCTTTTCAAGAAAATATTATGAAATAAACCAATGTTGAGCAAATAATCATGATCTTGTAATTTGCATTCCTAAAACAAATACCAACAGAACGCTAGAAATGCAAAGGAGTCAACAGTTAAAAGACAATTCTTGCAGATCTTAACAAGCGGTTTTGAATACCTTATTAAGAAGGAACATGGTTTAAACAAAAGAATTGTCAATTAAAACAATGGAATCGTAAAACTCATTCAAAAAGGAAATCCACAGTAGAGCGTGGCGAAAGACGTTTGTTGTTCCCAGTCAGCTGTGTCAAAAATTTGGTATGAATGTAAAATAGTGGTTAACAAAGGAAAATATAATGAGGAGAAACTCCGTGTGTAATATAATGGCCGAGGGATTTCGTTTTATATATCTTGCCTTTGGGTTTAGTTCGGCTGAGAACCTTTCGGCTCAGTGCATGGGTTAGTTAGGTACAAACTTGAGCGCAGGTGTTGACGCGCGCACGGGGAGGATCTGTCATTCACAGATGTCAAAATAAAAATCCTAGATGGAAAGGTTGACCAGTGGATGTGAATGACGTCATGCACCGGAAGAGCGCGCGGAGGATTTGGGGGATTTTGAAAAAGTCAGTTAGTTGAGTCTTGCCGTCCGAAGAGGAAGGGTGACTTTCGCTTGCTCGCCGGAGCCTTGTGTCGGATGCGCACGTGATGGGGGGGGGCAGATGGAAACGTTATCATAGAAAGATTGTGCCTATCTCTTCCTTATGTCGAAAAACCTTTTAACTCAAAGGTAATAAAAAGTTTCGTACCTGAACTAAGAAGTCGTAAGTGTTTTTCGTGTTTCGGGATTCCTATGTTCTATGTTATATATATGAATTATGAACATTATATGTACATTTCACATATTCATGCATGGCTATGTTACACGTGGCCTAATGGCTAAAGCGCTGAACAGCGAGTTCGAATTCGAGTCGCGCTATTACGTTCACTTTTGGACTAATACCCTTGGGAAAGGAAGGAACCCTTTCTCGTCCAGCTACTTTTTAAATAGTATCACTTCTCTTCTTCTATAAGGATAGCATTGAATAACCCAGGAAGTTTGATGCGCCATTAAAATGCAAAGAAAATATACTGATAGACTACGAAAGGTATCAAAATGTCAGGATAGAAAACTAAAAGTAATATGCATTGAAATTGAAAATGTACAACAAAACAAATGAAAAACAAATTTGTCGAAACAAGAGTCAATGTTTGTGATCCTATTTACCAACCCCTCCGCTCGGGCAGGACATGACACAAGGTCAATTTTTAAGCAGAGTTTAACAGGTTTGAATTCAGAGTTTTCCTTCTCCTAGACTGGTTGCCTCGCCAAGGCTGAAGAACTCAGTCTGTCCTACTATTTACCCATAGCTGGAGGGAGAATAATTGGATTCATACTTTTCCCAAGGGTATTAGTGCTATGTGAAATGCAATCATTCTCGTCCAGGATTTGAACTCGAGTCGCCGTGTCCATTTCCTATGACGATAACCATTACACCACGGGCACCTCCCAATGTTTGTGATAGAATTGTAAAAAACTGACTGAATGATTTCTCAGCAGCAACAATCGATAGGCTCGTCTTCTTAATCAAAAGCTACGCAGTGGCTTTTTCTACAAACACTGTCATGGTTCTTAAACCTCCCAGCTTGGTTTAGAAGTTCCTTGCAATGATATAAATAAAAGCTATAAAAGTTTCTTTTTTATTTCACTTGTACGTTGACAGATTGGAAGTCGGAGAGTCATCCAAATTGGTGCGTTAGTGATGATGGTACTTGGATGCTTGGGAAAATTCGGAGCACTTTTCGTCACAATTCCTCAGCCTGTAATTGGTGGAATGTTTCTGGTCATGTTTGGTAAGTAACATGTTTTTACATAGTAAAGAGTGAGCTCATGTTCAAATTGTTTAGATATGTAGTGGGAGCTAAAGTACCGAGAGTTGAGGATTATAAGAATATAATCGACTTAGGGTACAATAACTGACAATAACCGAAAGGAAAGTGAGAAGTAATACAACAATAGAGGTGAGACGTGTTCGAAAAAATAAAGATTTTATTCTCGTATATGGTCGATCGGAGATATCGTTCGTTTAGGGAGATGTCACAAAGGAGAGTTGTAGTTGGAAAGAACCACGTGGGAAAATCATGTCCTGCTAGCAGTTTTGTCTTGGCAACCGTCACTGATGGTTGAGCCGCTTGCTGGACGTGTTCTCTTTCTGTTGGGTGGATCCTTTCTGTCTGCTGGGTCAAATCAGCTTTTCTTATACAGTGCACGGGAGGCTCAGACTGACTTGATGAGATCCGCATAGCTCGGTTTTTGATTGGTCAGAAAATATCTTTATCAATTTTTATTTTTCTCTCGCTTTTGTCCTTGAGCTGTGGGGGGTGCGACCGGTTGAATTTCAGTCCGTCTTTGCCATATGAGTGATGGCTTCCGTTTGTGTTGCTGAAAAGAGAGCCGACATATGTTGGATACCGTCGGTGAAGAACGACGGAACTGTTTCACGTTGTCATTATATTTATTTCATTTGATTGTATAATGTTCTCGAATAACTCCTGTATGCACAAGGCAATGTACTAATAGCATCACAAGACAATAATGTAATAAAGATATAATAATAATAATAATAATAATAATAATAATAATAATAAAGAAACCCAGAATTCTTCCTAAAGAACGAAACTCATAAAATTTTCTGGGATTTTGTGATACACACAGATCGCTTAATCCTGACTAAAAGACCATAACTTGTGATAATTAACAAAAAAAGAAAAAAAAAAGAATTTTCCGTGTAATCGATTTTGCTGTCTCAGCGGACTGCGGCGGGAAAATCCCCCCCTCCAAAAAAACGGAAAAGTTGGACGAGTACTTAGACCATGCCAGAGAACAAAGAAAACTGTGTAACAAGAATGTGATGGTCATACCAATCGTAACTGGAGTGCTTGGAACGGTCCCCAAATGCTTCGAAAGGAGGTAGGAGGTGATGGAAATCGGAGGACGAATCGAGACCATCCAAACTACAACATTGTTGAGATAGGCCAGAATACTTAGGAGAGTCCTGGAGACCTGGGGAGACTTGCTATCACTCAGGCTTCATTGAAAGACTATCAGATACAGCTGGTGTAAAAAAAAAAAAAACTCGTAAGGAGTATGGTGATAATAATAAATATTGGCTGAAAAACCGGGAAAAATAGATCGTCTTATGTATAAATAATTACTGTAAAAGTAAGTTACAGTTTTGAATGTCTGCTGTTAAAACCTACAAATCATAACAAAACATTCCTTGCCGTCTCAATTCTGAATATGCAAAACACCGTAAAACCTACTTGGAGTGAATGACAAAGGGTTAAAAGTAAGTCAGGAGATATTATTAGAACATTGTAAGAAGATAATAACTAGATGTCACTCAGGAATGTATATATGTGCGTGTAAATGGAGAAAGGGACTCATTGACTGCTGTAATAGAACATTGCTTGGTATTTATAGGCGTTTTTAAAGACACGCTTGATATGCCATTTTTTGCAATTATTTTGCAACCGCGACTTCTCCCCTTTTTTAAATCCTGATATGAATATCAGGATTTAAAAAAGGGAGAAGTGGTGGTTGCAAAATAATTGCAAAAAATATTATAAAATATATGGTTTCGTTTCTTTGTTAAATGGCATATCAATCTTCGTGGATTATCAAATGCTAAAGCTATCCCTGCGGAAGAAAATTAGTGGCATTATTTTACCCATAGCTGGAGGGGATAAGGGGTACATACCTTTCCCAAGGGTATTAGTCCGAAAGTGAAAGTAATGACGCGACTGGAATTCGAACTCACTTACAACCAGCACGTTAGCAACTACACCAGAGCACTCTCAATCATATAAAATCTCAAACAGAACTAGAATTTCCAATGTAGAGAGATATAACTCAACGCATGCCCAATGGGCTTCTTTCACGTCTATCTACTCAGTACTAAATTTAGATTTTTTATTTTCTTCTTTTTATTTTATTTTCATTTATTTACGTCTTCTATCTTTGTCTTAGGAATGGTGGCTGCTATTGGAATTTCCAACCTTAGAAATGTCTCTCTGGATTCTTCCCGGAACTTGTTTATAATTGGAAGTTCTCTAGTTATCGGCTTGGCTTTACCATTGTGGATACAAAAGAATCCTGGAGTTGTAAATACAGGTAAGTTTGGAGACCTGAATAAAAGACAAACATTTTCAAAGTTTTTTGACATAAAAAGAACTACAACCCTACTAGAATATTTTTACAGTAATTATTTATATATAAGACGCTCTATTTTTCCCGGTTTTTCAGCCAATATTTATTATTATCACCATACTCCTTGCGAGTTTTTTTAAATACCAGCATTAGCTGATAGTCTTTCACTGAAGCCTGAGTGACAGCAAGTCTCCTCAGGTCTCCAGGACTCTTGTAAGTATTCTGGCCTATCTCAACAATGTTGTAGTTTGGATGGTCTCGATTCATCCTCCGATTTCCATCTCTTCCTACCTCCTTTCGAAGTTTTTGGGGGCCGTTCCAAATTCTATATAATAAACATTTTTGGGGTCACATGCCTCACTATATTCGGGATGTAATAACCAAAAGTAAGTTAAATCTCTAATCTAAACTAATGGGTTTTACACCGTTACAGGGAAATTTCCGATGGTATGTGGGGTTGTTTAAAATTTTGATTCTATTCAAGTTGTTGGCTGACCGTTATTGAGGGCGATCCAAAGGCTCTCTTGTCAATAACTACGACACCGAGGTGTAGAGGAGGAGGCTACTCCTTTTCCTGGATGGCTCTATGTATCTTTGATCCGTACCTTATAATGTTAAGAAAGGTGGCATCAAGTACCATTTTTAGAGTCTTTGGTATGATTCAACTTAGGATTGAACCCCAGTATCTAGGACCATTAGCGAACACTCTAACTATTATGTCAATGGGAGGTTCTATTTATGTGATCTTATTTTCGCCGAAAACTTGTGTTTTTGTGTGAACATGTCCATGTGTTTGCTCGAATTGCTGTATAAATTTGTGTTGTAAGACAAAATGTAAATTATATATTTTATTTTTGTCCTTGCAAACCGATAAAAAAAATTGTACAAACACTAAATTTCTGTTAAATTTAGCTGCTACAAATTCTGAAACGCCAATGAGTATTATACACGAGAATTTCAAAACCCAAAGTTAGGAGTGCGTGTTATACACAAATAATTCTTGTATGTGTTACTCAAAGGGTTGATGGAAGTCTTCGTTGGTTGGGCAACACTGGCATGTCCATGTGCACTAGTCCATAAAAGAACGTCGCAAATGAGTTCTTCCTTGGTTTTCTAACAATGTCCCGGATGTCTTATTAGCCTTGAATGGCTTGTGAGATGGGAAGCAGGGGGCGGCCCTATACCTTTTTTTGTAGAATATTGCGTCAAGGATGTATTCAAGACAGCGCGCAGCATTCTTGTGAAGTTCCAATCTAGCTTTTTCTCCATGCTTTTTGTTATTGTCCATGTAGTGCATCTATATAGTTGTATGGACACAGCTATAGCTTAAAAGAAATCCCGTTTTATTTTATCGGATAAATCGGACTTACATATGATCGATAACATGTCAATAGTATTCGTAGCCTTCGCTAGGCGTATGATGGCGTCATTTTCAGTAGATGAGATGTTGCTGCTGAGTTATGTGAAATGGTCCAATAGTTTTAGAGACTTGTCACTTAAACTGCAGAATGGTCTTTTTGTTAAAAACACCTGTTCTCTATTTTCTTTGCATTCAGGGTGTACTTGTAAGAAGCACTAAGTCGTCTGCGTAGTCCGCATCTGCCATAGTTTCAAAGGGTTATTGTCTGCTTCTTGCTTTTTTGTTTAATGTGAAACTATTTTCTTTGATTAAATCTATTGACATTCTAAGTATATAGTCTAGGCAGATTATAAACAAATATAGAGCTAATGTAGTTCCTCGCAAGACTCCAGCGACTGTATCAAAGAATTTGGTATTGCCATCAGATGAAAAAAACTATTTCATATTTTTGTAAAGCATCATCATAGTGGTAATGGGTATTTTAGAAGACCATATGCAAGTAGCGTCTGTTCCATCTTTCGCCTGTGAATAGAATCGAATGCTTTTGATAAACCTGCGAACAATAGTGTTGCCTCGAGATTCTTTGCTCGTACACCTTCGATGATTCGATCGATTGTCAGAATCTGTGAGGTTATGAAGCAATTTATTCGAAAGCTTTTCTAATTTTTTTCTAAGAATTTTTTCGATTTCAGGTCGGATACAACTGAGAAACAGGACATTATCCTATTTACCCAACCCCTCCGCTCAGGCAGGATATGACACAAGGTCAATTTTTAAGCAGAGTTTAACAGGTTTGAATTCAGAGTTTTCCTTCTCCTCGACTAGTTGCCTCACCAAAGCTGAAGAACCTAGTCTGTTCTACTATTTACCCATAGCTGGAGGGAGAATAATCGGATTCATACCTTTCCCAAGGGTATTAGTGCTATGTGAAATGCAATCAGTCTCGTCCAGGATTTGAACTCTTATCGTCGTGTCCAATTCCTACGACGATAACCATTACACCACGGGCACCTCCATCAGAGAAACAGGACATTATAAACCTCAGCAGCTGTAGTAGTTAGAGTTATGCGTCTATAGTTCTTAATGATTCCGAGGTCATCTTTCTTGGAGAAGAGAGGATGCAAGTTCTCATCGATTTCTCTGTTGTGTTTTCGAGAAGTATGTCGTCAAATTTTCTTATCTTCAAACATAAGGGATATTTTATCAAGGTCTGCAGCTTTTCTGTTTTTAAATTTTTCAATACTCCGTCAATACGTCAATACAATTTTTCAATACTCCGTAAACCGTCCAAGTTTGACGTCTTGTTGGCCATTAATGATTTTTTGGGGATTGGTTTGTTAGGGATTTCAGGAAGGTCCCCGAAGATGTGCTCTTCCTTCCTCTCACTACATTTACTGTCTATCTTTTACTGAATTTCTGATATTATCGATTTGACCTTGAATGGATTCTAATTACTAATTTTTGTATTTGTTGGTTAGTTCTTTCTGTCCTTTTTAAAGTTTCTGTGCGTTGGAATTTGTTGGGTTTCTTTTATTCATTAAGGATGCTTTTTACGTTTTCTCGTTTTTTCCTAAGTACCAGTATTGAGTTTGGTTGGCATGTACGCTGCTGCACCTTCCAAACGAGCGGTGAGGAAGGTTTCAAATTCGTCATTCAAATAATGTCTTTCAGATATCTCCTGAAGTGTATCGAATTTGTTTCTTACAGTTACCATATATTTATTGCTTATGTCTTTATTGGTAAGTAAGAACGAGTTGTAACGTGTGGTTTTAACTGTTCCTTATTTCTGTATAAACTCAGGCGTTTCTTTTCCGTACCGATTCTGTGATCGGAATATAATTCTTCAAAAAAGGAATTTGCCTCATAGTTCGAATCGCTATTTATCCACTTCTTGTTTATGTGTACTTAATCAAATTGTGTTTTAGCATTATTTGGGTTGATGTAGGTCCGTAGTTTTTCTTCTCCCTTTTTTATAATTTAGTGTTTAGGCATGAAAGACTGATCCTGAGTAAAAAAACAAAAAAAAAAAAAACAAAAAAAAAACAACAAAAAAACAAAAACAAAAAAAAACCCAACAAAAAACAACAACAAACAGATATTCGCCATCTCTGTTTAGCTGGTTGCTTATCAAAACTTATTACTTTCATTTTTACCAATTTGAACATTCATGTCTCCATCGATAATTAGCTCGTTATGTTTGGGAATGTGTCGAGCTAGGAAAATAGTCAGCTGTAGAAGATGGTGATATCCATTTCATCATTGATATCGGTAGGACTATGGCAAAAGACGATCGTTATGCAAGAGTTGCCGTTAAATATTGCACACATATTTCTCGGGTGGGCTCTCTCGATGCTATTTAGTAATTTTAAGACACGACTTCAAACAAGTATCCCGACACGTCCCGTGGTGATATTGACTGAGTTTTTCCACGTAGATACCGAGAAAAATGATCACTTATTACCGGTATCACGCTATGTTTTATTCACTCTGGTAATATCTATGTTCTTGTACGCATATAACGTCAATATATATATATATATCTGCTCGGCTGCAGATGACGTAAGCTTGGGCAACTCGTTTATTGTTTTTAAAGTTTAAACGTTAACTGTCGCTATGCTAATAATGTTTTTGCATGTTAGTTGGGTTTGGGGTCTGTAGTAGATTTTTTGAACACTGTGGCGAGAACTCCAGCCTTACCAGAACTCACCCCTTGTTTACCCACATGAAGGGAGATGCGGTTTAGATGTACGGTTTGGATTAGAATCATGGTAGTCATTCATTGGCTGTTTTATTTTCTCGTCAATTGACGCTGCCCTTAAACATGGGTAGCAGAAGATTCCTTATTGAACTATTTGATCCTGACTTTTGACTTGTGAGGTTCTCCGCCCAGCGTCTGGTGAAGCTCACCATTGAACCAACTTCATATTCATCCGCTTTACTTCAAATACACAATGCTGCATCTCATGGTTTCCACTGTTATATGCTTGTGTGACTCGCAAAATACTCTTTTCCGTCAGAAACATATCTTGTGACAAACCGAGCAGGATATTTGAGGGGTTATAGATGTAGGAAAAAAAACTCGTTTTCCTTAAGTTTAAAGTTCAAATATTCAATTGAAGCTTGACCAATTACATACGGTATCACCTTATTCTATCATTACGCATAAAGAAAATTATTTTGGGGAAAGTGTTTCAGAGTTTTTTTATTCGAATGAAATATTTTTATTCTGGTGGTATTTATTATTCCTTCACACAAGTCCCGTTTTGAAGAAAAGGAATAAAGACATCCTAAAGCCTGAGAGTATTTAGAAATAAAATAAAGTTACCTTATACCGAGGAATTTTAAATTGTATAAGTTTTAACTTAGTTTAAGTCCTCATAACCCTCATATTTCATTTAAATTTCAGCTATTTAGTTAATTCAAAATCTCATACAAATTTCAGTATATTTTAAAAAATTCCACAGTTCATCCTTAGTGATTCATTTATTATCAAATTTTCAGGTTTTAAAATTTTTTTATAGTCAGTGAAAGATCTTGTTTTTTTACAAATGTATACACACAAAACTCGGAAAAAAATCTACGGATATGAATTTAAAAATTCTCACCGTGGGTTTTTCCGAATTTTTATTCAGCTAATATCATCTCAAACAACATAGCCTCCTTTCAGTGGGCGATCGAGATTTTTGTTTAGATAAATCTAATTGAGTATAAAGTGAGGGAGTATCCGTCATTTATTTATATTAATAATTAGATAGAGTTTGTTTGTCTGTCCTCTATAAATGGTCAAGTAGTTTAATGTAGAGCTACCAAATTTGGTATACATACTTATTGAATACAAGTGAAGTTTCTCTTCCAAACCTTTAGGAGATCTTTCCAAGATCACCAGCAACAATTAGTATCACCTTCATGTTCTCGTTATGCTATAGGTTTTGTTATTTTGTCTTCCAACTTATTTGGGGAACTCTTGTTGAGAATATTTTTCACAACTTACCTGTCTACATATTTCTAGTACCTCGAAGTTGGAAAACCTGTCTTTGTTTAAAATCATCCGTGCTTGGTAGGCAAATAATACTCATACTCATACTACTACTAATAATAATAAGTGGATTGGTTATTGCTTGGAAGAATATTTATTCGAGTCCTCATACATATGAGAGATACTGACAACAATACACAAATGTGTCCCAAGAGATAATATATACACATATTGTTCTATGAAAAAGCAGTATATGAAAGAAGTGAAAAAAAAGGTAAATGTCTTATATGAGTTTAAGGGTTACATCCATGTGGGTTTTACAGTTCAATGACACAGCAAGAGACTTCGTCTATTACTGGGAAATGAAATAAAGGTTCATCTGTTTCAAAAAACAGAAATGGAAAGGCACATCTTTATTGCTAAAAAAACAGAAAAAAGAGACTGAAGTGGAGTATGGAATTATCATGTAACCACGAGGGAGACATTTATTCTCTCTACATTATTATTATTATCATTATTATTATTGTAAAGATATTTACTGCTAAAAAGTGAAATGAGATTAATCAGTAAATGCTGATGTTCTCGGTGCCTTCCTAACATCGAGTAAGTCTGCTAGTATACAATTGAGAAGTCATGACACATTGTTATTTAAACTTTGTTCTCGTTGACAAAGTAAGCTCACTTTCGAAAATATTCCAGTAGTAATATGTAATCAGTTAGTTCATGTCTTTATTCCCTTTTTATGAGCAAAAGAACTTAGCTGCTTGTTGAACAGCCTACATTTATCGGTCGGCCAGTGCAGTTAGGGATATTTAACGTGAGCGACAAAAATTCTCTTCGTCTTTGTTGAAAATCAGTACTTACTTAATGTGCGTCATCTATTTGAGAACAGATTTTAGTGAGAAGACGATCTAATGTAATGTTGCTCAGTATATGACATATTCTAACATTTTCGTTTCTTTTTCATACGTTTTAAAAGGATTAACATAGCAGATTCCGAAGGTCCAGTCGGCTAGGGTTGTAGAATACACCGACTGTATCTCTGTGGAGGAGTAAGACCCCACCCTCAGACGTTTGGTTTCGGAGAGCTCAAATTATTTTCTGGGTTCTGTTTTTAGAGTTGGATAGTCTGTTAAAACCCTCAGTTACCAGAATCTCTTTAGCCACCTCTCGCCTCATGAAGACCCTTGTCGCTTCTCCCTCTCGCCGTGCCCAAATCACGTGCTCAATCCCTTCCGTCCTGCTTTCTTCCTCTACACTCGGCCTCTCTACATCCCTGTATACAGCCATCTGGAGGATAACTCGTAATTTTCTTATATCGTTTGCAATCACAATAAAATTTAATATCAGAGTTAAATGAAGAAGTCGACAGAAGGAGCATATCAGACAAGTGATGATTTGATAGTTGTGAACGTAGCGTACTCTTGATATGTTTATTTCCGAGAACAACCGTTTACAACGTTATGTAATATCAAATATTATCACTATTTGCCGGGTGTAGGTGATAAGGTTTCAGTTTCCTTGTTTAATGCATGTAGGTGCAACATTCATGGGTTATTTAATTTCGCTGACATCCTTTTAGAAGAATATCTATGATGCTATTTAACCCATAGCTTTGAGGATGATGGGGTTCATCCCTTTCTCAAGGTTATTAATTCAAAAGTGAACGTAATACCTCGACTAGATTTCGAACTCGCTTACTTCGAGACGGCAGTCCAGCAATTCAGCCATAATGCCACAGTGATTTCCACACGAAGATCCTGAAGATTAATGAGTTCCATCTGTAGTTATAAGAATAATTCTTCCCAGTCAACATCAAAAGACGAAGAGAATTTTGAAAGTTAAGAGTTTGGGCCGCACTGGTGAGTCTCAAGAGCCAGATTGGTAAGAAGCGCAGATTGTGAACCCCCCTGTGCTAAACAACACAAGGTTTAATAAATGACTATTCTCTTCAGTGCAATAGAGAATTTAAAAAAAATCGAATACAAACCAGAATTAGAGCCTAAGAAGGGATTGCTCTCTGAAACTGGACTTTGATTTTTTATATTCCTGTTTCCAAAGAGAATACGAATTTTCTGCCTTTTATTCGATTATGTACTGGTTTTATTTTCCTTTTTTATGTTATCATTATATTTTATTTTATTGTTATTTGTTCTATTATTTTTTAGGCAGTTCCGAATTTGACCAGATTCTTAGCGTGTTGCTAGGAACAAGCATGTTTGTTGGAGGATTTTTAGGTCTCTTTTTTGACAACACTCTACCAGGTACAGTATCAATTACATTACGATTACGTTACGCCGTCATGTGTTCCACGGGCTTGTAGGGTGTCGTTCGTTCCCGCCAAGTCCACCAGTTAAAGCAGGGCACGCAAGTGGACTGTGGTTTGCCAATGCTATTTAATATCACGGATATCACCAACTCTCAAGCTGAACCACATTTTAAAGCCGTTAGGTGGATTATAAGTGAATTATTAAAATTCAGCACAGCTAACTGGGTAGCTTTCCTACTCAAATACAAGGTCTTCGACAAATACAATACTTCCACAACAACAAAAAAGGGGCTCTGCTCCGAACTGTCGTGTTTGGGTCAACAAGATTAATAACAATATTCTTTTATTGAATAAAAGAAAGAAAAAAAAAACAATTTAGGTAAAAACCAGGAGCGAGAAAGTCTTCTAAATGGCAGAAGGTTAAAATACAGATCGTCAACGGTAGATAAGATCTGCTTTCCTTCAGACTTTGGGATTTAATCACAGAGCCCGTACTCCGAAGGGCAACTGGTTAGTTTCCGTCGTTTGAAAAATGACCACGTGTTGGCTTTTTGGCGTTTATTCCTCCGCACCAATCATGGTCGCTGTCTGCCTCTTTCCGCTGACGCATACATGGCTAATAGAGAGTGGGATTCTCTCATGACCATGTCCCCTAATGCTTATACGGGAGGGTTGAAGAGAAACGGCCTTTCCACTGCTACTATTCTTGGTTGCCATTATAGTCGACTAACAGCCAGCGTGTCACATCTCCTTTCCCCATAACCCGGTAAATGTATGAGGGTGTTGTATTTCCTTGTCACAATATATGCTTATACTTTCTCTAGCAAAGGTCATTAATATAGCGGAGAACCTCCGGGGTTTAGATGGGTAATGTCAGAAATATCTCAACTCCGTCGGCATTCGTCTTTTAGAAGCGCCTCGTTGCGGACACCTGAACCTAATCTACTTCACTTGGCTGGCATCGGATATTGTAATATCATGCAGTATTTTTTTCGAGCATAAGACAGGACCATTTTGGATCCACCCTTTCGAAAATATACGTCTTACTAGACTAGTCCAGATTGGATTCTGCCATTAACGAAAATGTTTTAATGTCTGTAGAGACCTGTTCAAATTTTCGGCTTGGGTTAGAGGCTGAGTTTAAAATAAAACCGAAGGGCACAACTGAAAACTATTGATAATTATATGAAAAAATGCACAAAAGTATTATTAATGAAGTGAAATAGTACACAAATGGAATTGATAATAATATGAAATAATACACTGTAGTATAATTTATGATAAAGGGAACTGGCAGTGCCCATTACCTCACCAAATAATGAGTGAAACTTGTACAAGGTTACATGGCACCAACAATAAAAAAACGATCCCTTATTTAGCCTAATATGGAGCATACAAATGATTTGCCTTTTTACAAGGATTGCAGCTGCCCTTCTATTTATTCATAGCTGAAATAGAAATGAACTCATGCCTTTCCCAAGAGCATTAGCACGAAGTAAATATAATTTGTCTTTGTCTGAGTTTGAATCAAGTTCGCTGATTCCATTGTACACACTGCAAGCCTCTAAGCCTCTCTTGGTATTTACTTAATTTTGCTTTGGTTGGCATACTGTCTTCGGATTACTTACAGTATCTGCTATTACTAAGTGGTCACACACTTAGGTACTTAAATTCGGTAATATGGCTGGAGTCGGAGCTTTAAGCAATGACTTGATCGTCTGGGGAAGTCTCCGTGACGAAATGGCTGAAGTACTGGACTGCAGCCTCAAAGTAAGCGAGTTTGAACTCCAGTCGCGCAATTACATTCACTTTTGAACTAATACTCTTATCCCCCAAGCTATGGGTTAAATAGTACAACTGCTGTTCTACAAGGATGGCTTTTGCGTTAAATAACCCACAAAGGTTGATATGTCATTAAACAAAGAAAACAAACCTAAATGATTGTCATCCATTAAACCCTCCTTACCGCTGATCGTATGTTTATTTATTATGAATTGTCCTTGTAGAACGTGAGACTTTGCAGAGGTTTCTAAAGGTGGGTGGTACTGACAATTTACATGATAATTGTAGTGATAGGTGCTTGGCCAATCAACTCTAACTCCGTGGCGATATAAGTGGGCTGCTTTTTGTTAATAAAAGAAAGACTTTATGATATAAAGACCTATATGTAGAAATAACAGTACCCATGCAATTATTATTATTATTATTATTATTATTGTTAATGTTGTTGTTGTTGTTTCATCTCCTCTCAATAATATCCAGCAATTTAATTGACCGTAAACCATAGCTTACAATTCATAGCCATAAACAATTTATGCTACGAGTGTCTCTGATATGACACTCATCATCATCATGTCGCGCCGCCAGCGCGGATATCCCTGACCCTCTCTCGCCATTTCTCCCTATCATTCATCGCTTCCGGCAGGTCTTCAGAGTTACATCCTGTGTCCTCACATAGTTGCTGTATGTAAGTTCGTGCTGGTCGTCCGACTCTTGCACATCTATGTGTGGGGGTCCACAGGAGTACATCGCTTATGAGCTCGTCCTTGCTTCTCCAGCAGTGTCCTGCGTGTCTGGTTCGTCGAACTTGTATAGTTTTCGTGATGGGGGGCAAGTGTCCGTAGAGTTGGAGTCTCGTGGGGTGTTGTCGCCAGGACTTGTTTAATACTGCTCTCAACATTCTTGTGTAATTTCCGTCCAGCCTCCTCTCCAGCCGCTTCGTAAGCGTCCATGTGGTGCATCCATTTAATAGTGAGACTCCAGTCTTAGAGCTTTGGGGAATGTGGAGTACCCTTTCATTGGCATTACTGACAAGTTCACTCTAACCCAAAATGGCAGTACCTGTTAGGATACCACCTATAAGTCAAATAAAACTGATTGACCCTTTAAATATGTGCAAGCAAATGACTGATGTTTCATTAAATTTTGGAACCATTGAACTGTGTGCAAACAAATGAATGATGTTGAATAGAATTATTAGTGTTAAATAGCAATACTTGAAACCATGTAACCGTGTGCCAAAAAAGCAATAATTAATTGTGGGCAACTAAATTACACCAAATTTTTCCAAAATGAAATTAGCTACAAACTATTCACTTATAAATCATATATGTATATCCATTTAAATTTGTGTAAACAAATGACTGATGCTAAATTAAATAGTTGATGTTACACGTCTATTAGGCCAGAACTGTTTTTATCTGTGAATTGTTTAGGAAGAATTCTCTATGGCAACGAATGTAATATCTATCGCTGAAAGCTTTTTGGCAAGAATCGTCTATGATTATGAACAAATATTTAGGCAAAAATTGTCTGTAACTGCGAATGGTTTGCGATAAATTATCTATGGCTGGGAATTGTCAGGCATTACTTGTCTCAAGCTGCAAATTGTTAGACAACAAATTTCTATGGCTGGGAATTATTTGGAACCAATTTTCTCTTGCTATGACTTGGGGGATATGACTTGTTGAAGATGAATTCTGTGTTTCGGTAGTCATGTACAGAAAACAAACTTGGAATAAAAATATGTAAAAAAAATAAAAATACTTTGGAATTTCCCTGATATTATAAATACTGATTATGTTTTATATACTATGAATAATACCTATATTATTAATATTGTTTCGTCTGTTTCATTATCATTATTTCACATCTAGTTAGTTTTTCAGACAAGCGTTAGCTCGTGGTATTTTACAGGAATTTAAGTGACTGCAAGTCTCCAGGATTCTTCTCAGTATTCTAGCCGAACTTATTAATGCTGTAGTCAGGATAGTCTCGATTTTCCTGCGATTTTTATCTCTTCAAGTCCTCTTTCAAAGCTTTTGGAAACAGTTCCAAGTGCACCAATCACAATTGATATTACCACCGCCTTCATGTTCCACAGCTTTCTCGGTTCTCTGGCAAGGTCCAAGTATTTGTCTCTTTTTTCGCTTACTTTGATTTTTACTCTGTGGTTCACTGGGACGGCAAAATCCGCTAAACGCCAAGTTCTCTTTTTTTGTTAATCATCACTTGGTTAGTTCTTCTAGTTTGTACCCCAAATCCCAGATAAGTTCATGTGTTTCATTCTTCAGGACGGTTTCTGGTTTGTGCATATACCATTTAGTAGTATGGTAAAATTTCAATTTCTTGCACAATTCCCAGTGAATCACCTTCTCCACCCAGTTTCGTGTCAAGTCTTATATTATTTTTGCACTAATTAGCTACATTCGCTTATTATGAAATTTATCTTTTCATCTCAATCACCACATGACCAACATTTGCTATTTTGTTGAGCATTATCGATTTTGACTTGAATATAATTAGTCCTTATGGCGTTGTTTTGTGCTGCTATTAGAATAGGTTCAGTTTATCTCTAAAAGTTTCTCTTTCGTAACCATGTCCAGTTCTTCTCGTTTGAGATTTCGCCAATTTTTCGCACGAAATATCCATGCAGTTGTTTTTTCTTTCCATTTCTGTTTCCTCGTTATTATTGTTTTGTTTGTCCTTATATTGTCACTGCTGTTACTGGCAGTTATAATTAGAGTTTCTTCGCTCTTTTTAACGTAGTCCTCGTATTGATACATCCACGCTATCTTCAATACTGGCGAGTCCTCTTCCTCCTTTTTTTTGACACATAATCTAAATCATCTCTCCTTATACATCATCATCATCATCAAATTTCTTATCCCCTGGTCGATTTGTCTGAGTTCCTCTTTTGTACATTTTAAGAATCATCCCGATTATCTTACCAGAGGGTCTGTCTAAGTGTTTATCCATTTGAGGAGATTACAGCAGCAGAGCTTGATTTCGAGAAGTTTTCTCGTTCGTCTTACGTTTTTTTTCTATCATATCCGCTTCTAATATTCCCAAGTACTTGTAATTTTCCTTTTCTCCAAGGGTTCTGCTTCTTTCTTCGGCAGTTCTATTCCTTTCGTTATTTGTCTTTTCCCACTTTTCATAATGAACATGGCACATTTTTTGAATGCCAAATGCCATATTCTGGCTGTAATTCTTGTTTGTATCAGCGTGTCCTATTCTTTTTCATTTTTGCAAATAGTTTATATCGTCCATGTACATAAGATGATTAATGTTTTCATGTGATTTTGGAAATTTATAGCCCCCTTTATTATTATTATTATTATTATTATTATTATTAGGTACAGAAGAAGAACGAGGAATGGCGTACTGGAAAAAACTGCGTGAGCCTAAGTCTTCCGACGGAAACCAAGAGATAGATATATACAATTTACCATGTATAATCCAGAAACTACTGGACCGAGTCAGCTGTTTTAATTACCTCCCTTTTTGTCCCGGTTATAATTCTTATTTTACTCGCCTCATGAACCGAATGTGCAATTGTTGCAAGATAAGAAAATCCCAATTCAATCTCAACAAAAATAACGAAACTGAAAAGTTTGCTGAAAATTTGAAAACCATTCGCCTTAAAGAAGGAGAAGTCATTATTTAAAAATGAGAAATAAAATTCTGTTTGTCTTTCTATCTGTGTGTCTCATATATATATTGCATGTTTCCCAGCATATACATGTCTCCGGGCTTAGAACACGTTTACTGTTTCCCTCTCAGAGCTGTTATGACTCCTCCCTCCTAAAAAAAAACAGGTGTTCTGAGTATGACATTAAAATGTACCTGATGGTGATGCTTCAGTTCTGGAGCTGCGCAGAGTACTCCTTCATTGCCATTACTCCCAGGTCCACTCTGACCCGAAGTGTTAGTAACTGTTAGGGTCCCATTTATGGGTGAAATAGATCTGTTTGAATTTATTAGAACTAAGAAGAATTGCTTAAAGTGATAATTGTTTGTCAAAGATTATTATTCGTAGTTACTTGAAACCATATAACTCTGCGCAAACAAATCACTATTATTAAACGTAAATACTTATTGAAACCATATAATAATTAGCATTAGATAGGAATACTTGAAACTGTACCATTTATTTGTATTATTTACAAATACGACATATATAACTGTAACCGAGAGGAATACTTGATATCATATAACTGTAAGCGAGAGGAATACTTGATATCATATAAGTGTAAAAGAGAGGAATTTTTGATACCATATAACGGTGAGTGAGAGGAATAGTTAATATCATATGACTACGAGCGAGAGGAATACTTGATATCATATAACTGTAAGCGAGAGGAATAATTGATGTCATATAATTGTAAGTGAGAGGAATACTTGATATCATATAACTGTGAGCAAGAGAAATACTTGATATCATATAACTGTGAGCGAGATGAATACTTGATATCATATAACTTTAAGCGAGAGGAATACTTGATATCATATAACTGTGAGTGAGAGGAATACTTGATATCATGTAAGCGAGAGGAATACTTGATATCATGTAAGCGAGAGGAATACTTGATATCATATAACTGTTATTGAGGGGAATACTTGATATCATGTAAGTGAGAGGAATACTTGACATCATATGACTGTAAGCAAGAGATATACTTTATATCATATAACTGTAAGCGAGAGGAATACTTGATATTATATAACTGTGTGCAAGTGACAACTATGTAAAAATAATGTACATACAGTATACACGATTACATAACTTTTGGGCGTAAAATAGTCCCAGAGAGTTTAACAAGCCGTTAAAATCAATCAGTCTTATAATTCACGATTATTAAGTGATTATTACGGTAAATATTCATTAGATGTTTTCAACCATAGTTACAATTCGGCACCGAAATTCCTTCCATGAACAGGTCATTATTTATAGATAATTGACGATGTAGGGTTTAAGCAATCTTTTTCTTTGTTGTAGCCATCTTAACTTCTTTACATTCCAAACATTCTACTGTTGCGTGAACGTTCATAATAATCCTCCTGCCAATAATAGCCGTCTCGTATCTACAACATCAAAATATCCTAATAATCTAACAGGATTTTCGTTGGTTTTAGTTTTTAATATTTAACTGTTAATCCATTCATATCAGTCTTTTTGATATATTACGTTGATTTATGATATAAATTTGATATATCACTTTGATTTATAATCATAACGTTGATCAATACTGATTTTATAACCTATAATACAGGGTGATTACAAAAACATGTTAACACCTTTATGGATGCACTTTTATGATATACTTTCAAACAGCCTCCACATGTTCGCCAGACCTGTCAACACATTCTGGGAACTTCTCACAGGTGATTGATAATTTTTCAATATTTCTATGGTAATATATTTATCATAAAATGGAATTCTTCAAAGCTGCAGTCGTGTTTGTACTACTGTAGAGTGACACTCCTTGGACTTGAACAAAACGCCTGAAAAAAATGTTCGGCAGGAACTTTACAAGGAAACTGCGACGATAACTGTTACGTTAGGTCCACCATTTCTAGATGAATATATAACGTATATTTTCACTTTAAAATCAAAAGTCGGGCTGTTAAGAAAATATGATAAAAATCAAAATTACTTCGAGATTAAGTCATAATTGCAGGTATTCCATTATCGCAAAAACTAGAACCATTTTAGCAAAACTAATTACATCTTTGGATTTAGCATCGCCAAAAATATCTCACAGACGTTACAAAATGCATAACAATTTCTTTTCTTTGTTGGGCTGTGTAATTAGATAATTTGGCTCATTGGCCTAGTGGGTAGAGTGTTCGCCAATGGTAAAGGAGACTTGGGTTCAGTCCCAGGTCGAGTCATGCCAAAAACTTTAAAAATGGTTCTTGATACCTCCTTGCTTAACACTCAGCAATATAAGGTACATATCAAGGGTAAAGTAGAGTACTCCTGGGAAAAGAGTAGTGCCCTCCCCTACACCTCGGTGTAGTAGCTATTGAAATTGGAGCCTTCTGGTCGCCCTCGACTACGGTAGCCAACATTATTTACTGCTTATAATCATATATTTCATTGTGGGTTTACCAGGGGTTTTGTATGTCAAACAGTCTTGTTAATATTGGTAACATGGATCCCAACAACTTCTCAAGCCCAGATATCAACATATAAGATGCAGAATACTTCTGCTTATTTTTTTTAAATTTTTTTTTTTCAGAAAATATTAAAACTAAAAAATATATTGCGTAAAGAACGGTATATATATATATATATATATATATATTATAACTTTATTAGGAGGAAATGGACGTTTCATCGGTTGATTGTCTTATATTCCATAGTTGATACATGAAACTTATAGTTATGAAAATGTTATCAGAAGGTGAGACATTTTAATTAATTTGACTTAAACCGGCTCATTGGCCTAATGGGTAGAGTGTTCGCCAATGGTCAGGGAGACCTGGGATAAATCCCAAGTCGCGTCATACCAAAGACAGTAAAAATGGTTCTTGATACCTCCTTGCTGAACACTCAGCAATACTAGGTACGTATCAATGGTAAAGTGGAATAATCCAGGGAAAGGAGTAGCGCCCACCCCTACACCTTGGTGTAGTAACTATTGAAAAAGGAGACTTCTGATCACCGTCGACTACGGTGGCCAACTTTACTTTTACTATATATATATATGCGTGTGTGTGTGTGTGTGTGTGTGCGTGAGCGTGTGTATATATATGCGTGTGTGTAAATGTGTCCATATATGTATGTGCAAGTGTGTGTGTGTATATATATATATGAGTGTGTGTGTATGTGTGTTTGTGTGTGTGAGTATATTTTGCACATTTTCTCGGGTTAAAAAAAAGTTTTTATAAACGGATGAATAAGTTTTATTCAGTTCTTTTTTTTCATAATCAGCATACAGGAATCAATAAATGAAGAACATACAGTATCGCCTATAAGTACACGACTTAATTAAAATTAATTAAGCAAAATTAAAAATATAAGGTGGGAGGGGAGCCCCTTGACGTAGTGGCTAACGGGCTGGATTGCGATATCGTAATGAAAATATAAATAGAAAGCTGCTAAAATGTAAGTACACTCCTTATATATATATATATATATATATATATATATATATATATATATATATATATATATATATATTATAAGAGTGTTGGTTGTGACTAAATCTCTTTGTGGGTATGTGTCGAACCAAGCGCAATATAATATGGAGAATGCTCAATATCAAGGATAGAGCTATTATATAATAATAATAAATAAATAAATATATATATATATATATATATATATATATATTTAATTCATGGAATATAGACTGCGACCCTGGGTTTCATACAAAACAACAATCATCAGGCAGTTAAGAACTTAACTGCCTGATGATTGTTGTTTTGCAAATTAAATTAGATATAATTGAATTAAATATATATATTCCATGAATATATATATATATATATAGTCATCCACGGACAGATCTGTTTCGTTCTATCAGAACTCATCAGTGTGGCTAGACATTAGCTTCCCGTAGCTGGGATCGAAACCCGGTTGACTCAAACACCAAGCCAAGCCTCTAGCCCTTCAGCCATGAGGATCCATTAGCTGTGAAGTAAATTTTAAACGGTTATGAATCACAATTACTATTGTTTACATACATCCGTTCAACGGCTACCGAGACCTCAATTCATATATGAAGAGGCTTGCAATTAATTATATATATGTATATATATATTCCATGAATCAAATGTATATAGATATCTAATATATACATATGTGTGTGTGTGTGTGTGTGTGTGTGTGTGCACTTTTATTTTTGGTTACAGAGATGTTGAGTTTGAGTTTGGTCGTCCATTGGGGTCCTGGACGTGAGTCTGAAGACTTTTCGCTCAGGATTGACAGTTCGATCGGGGAACTACTGCTGCTCCTCTATAAGAGTGGCTTCTATAGAAGAGAATAAAACAGCCATCGAAAGATAACCATGACCCACACTCAAACCACTTACACAAACCGCATCGCTCTTCGCGCGGGTAAAAAAGGGGCGCGTCCTGCTGAGGTTGGAGCCCTGGCCTCGGTGTTCGAAAAATCAGCTACAGAGCTCAAACAATCAAAACTACTAAAATGCAAGCAAACACTACAAATAGCCACATTTAACGTAAGAACCTTAAATAGAATAGGACAACTCCCAGAGCTAATCGCATCGGCCGAAGAACATAAAATAGACATAATATGCATACAAGAACACAGATACACGCACACAGAAGATATCAAATATCACGAAACTGGCAATGGATGGTCGCTCGCCACTGTATCCGCATGGAAAAACTCTGTCAACGCCGCAGTAGGAGGGGTAGGTTTGCTTATAGGACCTAGAGCACTAAAAACGCTTAATTGCATAGAGAAAATACAACCTAGAATGATGGTAGCTACATTTAACGGAAACCCCAGAGCAACAATCGTCTCATGCTACAGCCCCACCAATGTTAGTGAAGAAAATGAAATAGTCACCTTCTACGATGAGTTATCCTCATTAGTGCGTAGCATCCCGAAACACAACATGTTAGTCATTGGCGGAGACATGAATGCACAAATCGGGAAAAACGGAAACAACAAATACAGCCTCCACAACACGTCAAATAGAAATGGGCAACATCTAACAGATTTCATGATAGAAAATAGATTAGCATGCCTCAATACAAACTACCAAAAAAGAGAGGGCAAACTATGGACATACACGTACGCAAACAATACTAAAGCTCAGATAGACTACGTCCTTATAAACAAGAAATGGAAGAATAGTGCATTGAATTGCGAGGCATACTCCTCTTTTGAGGGTGTGTCCACCGATCACCGAATAGTCACGGCGAAAATACGGTTAAGCCTACGAAAAAACGACAAACGAACAGCGACCACCAAACACTATGACTGGGCCCTATTAAACAACAAAGATGTAAGAGATAAATACGTATTAGAATTAAGGAACAGATTCGAAACACTACAAGAAAAGACGGAAAAAAGTACACCAAACGACGAATACGAAAATTTCGTCAATGCACACCTTGAGGCAGCAGCAAAATACATTCCAACAAAAATTAAAACTAAATATAGAGTCCCATGGGAAACTTTAGCGGTGAGAGAAAAACGTGCACTAGTGAAAACAGCCTCCAAAAACTATCGAAAAAACCCAACAAACACAAATGCCTTAAAACTAAAAACGGCACAATATCAATTAGCAGGCATATATATAAAGGAACAGACAGAATACATTCAAAATCAGATAGATAAGATTAGAGACTCGGTGGAAGATAGACAATCTAGAATTGCCTGGCAAACAATAAACGAAGTGAGCAGAAGAAAGAACACAGCCAAAGCAAAACTTAAAGCAGCAAACCAACAAGAAAGAATAAAACTGTGGAAACAGCACTTCGAAAACTTACTTGGAAACCCACCAAAAATAACGCCTGAACCAATCACCAGAATAATTAGCAAACAATTAGACATTAAACTTGGACCGTTCACACAAGAAGAACTCGACTCGGTTCTCAGAAAAATTAAAAATAGGAAAGCTGCAGGACTGGACGAAATTCCCCCGGAAGTATGGAAGACCAGACAATTCGACGACATACTGCTCCGACACTGCAACGCAGTATACAATCAAAATCCGATAGATAGATGGACGAAGGGATGCATACTCCCCTTCCCTAAAAAGGGGGACCTCGGATTAGCCAAAAACTACCGAGGCATAACACTTACATCCATAGCTGCCAAAATCTACAATGCCCTACTACGAAACAGAATAGAACCCAAAATCGACAACATACTTAGAAAAAACCAAAATGGCTTCCGAAGAAATAGATCTACGACCTCACAAATATTAACCATCCGCAGAATCCTTGAAGGTGTACGGGCAAAGAACCTACAAGCGACATTAATATTTGTCGACTTTACCAAGGCTTTCGACTCCATTCACAGAGGAAAGATGGAACAAATCCTACTAGCGTACGGCATACCTAAAGAAACCGTAGCGGCAATAACGATTCTCTATAGAAACACTAAAGTAAAAGTACGATCACCAGATGGAGACACAGAATACTTCGACATAGTAGCAGGAGTACTACAAGGAGACACGCTGGCTCCGTATCTCTTTATCATTTGTCTAGACTACGTACTTAGAACATCGATTGACAAAATCAAAGAGAATGGCTTCGAACTGACGAAGAAAAGAAGCAGAAGATACCCCGCAACAACAATTACCGACGCCGACTACGCCGATGACATAGCGATACTGGCAAATACACCTGACCAAGCCGAAACACTTCTGCATAGTTTGGAACGAGCAGCAGCAAGCATAGGCCTCCATGTTAATGCACATAAAACGGAATATATGTGCTATAACCAAACGGGGGACATCTCCACTCTAGAAGGAACCCCTCTTAAACTAGTAGACAAATTCACGTACCTAGGAAGCAGCGTCGAATCAACCGAAAAGGACATCGAAACGAGGTTAACGAAAGCATGGACAGCTATCAATAGGCTATCGACTATATGGAAATCAGACCTAACCGATAAAATGAAACGCAGTTTCTTCCAGGCAGCGGTCACATCGATACTGCTATATGGATGCACTACATGGACGCTAACAAAACGGCTGGAGAAGAAACTAGATGGCAATTACACAAGAATGCTGCGTGCAATCCTCAACAAGTCCTGGCGACAACACCCAACAAGACACCAACTGTACGGCCACCTGCCCCCTATCACGAAAACTATTCAAGTTAGGCGAACCAGACATGCAGGACATTGCTGGAGAAGCAGAGATGAACTCATAAGAGATGTACTCTTATGGATCCCCACACACGGCCGCGCAAAAGCAGGACGACCAGCACGAACGTACATTCAGCAGCTATGTGAGGATACAGGTTGTTGTCCTGAAGACCTACCTAGGGCGATGAACGATAGGAAGGAGTGGCGAAAGAGGGTCAGGGATATCCGTGCTGCCAGCACGATATGATGATGATGATGATGACAGAGATGTTGCAATTTTATTTTACAAATATACAAATATATATATAGTGTATGTTTGTTTATTTTTTAATTTTTATCCGTTAAAATATACGATATTTGAAGGACGTCGCAAACGTTTTTGCGGAGAAAAGCAGCCAATAATTACAACCGAAAAAAGAGAAAGCAAGAAATCAGAAAAATTTTAATTCATGCGCTTATGTATGCATTTTGTGGCCTGGATGGTCTCGATTTCTACTCTGATTTCCAATTCCTTCAGTTTCCTTTCCTATCCTTTGGAGACCGTTTCTTGTGCACCAACTACCATTCGTATTACTGTTACCTTCATGTTCTACTAGGTCTTCAGCTCTCTAGCAAGATCCAGGTATTTGTTAATCTTTTCGTTTTCTTTTATTTTTACTCTGTGGCTCGGTGGAATGACAAAATCTATTGGATGACAAGTTCTTTTCTTTGTGTGAGTAAACATTCGGTCTAGTTTTCTGGCCGGTATTTAGTGATCCGTTTGTATCGTCAACTTCCAGACAATTGTTTGCGTGTCATTTTCTAGGACACATTCTGGTATGTGCATATGTCATTTGTCAGCATGGTCAAATATTAATCTCCAGTATAATTTCCAGTGGATCACATTTGCTACCCAGTCGTGTCTGTACTTGATTTCATTAATCTATCAGTTGAAAAGTAATTTATTTTTGTAATTCAGTACGATGGTATTTCGATATTTCCTAAGCTTAGTTCGGGGGGGGTGTCCTCGTGGTGTAATGGTTAAAGCGATGGACTGCGGAATCGTAGTATGCGAGTTCGTACTCCAGTCGCGCTATTACGTTCTCTTTCGGCCAAATACCCTTGGGAAAGGTATGAACCCCCTTATCCTCCCAGCTATGGGTTAAATAGTACTACTACTGTTCTCCTCGGAGAATGGCTTTGGCATTAAATAACCTAAAAAGAGTTGATATGCCATTAAACAAAGAAACCAACCAAACTAACTAAGCTTAGTTCAGAAAATCGGCTAAAGAATAATGTTACGCTAGTCTTCAAAATAGGATAAGTTCGTCAGTTTTTAAAACCAGCAATTATGGCGTTTTACTTGGCTTCGAACACCGGCTTTAATACTAGGGCGAAATATGTAATCATTTCAGTTGCGGAACAATCTACAAACAAGAAAGTGTTTCGACTAGATTATACCCATCATGATATCGTAATGATTAGCTAGATTGTCTGACTACCAATTGCTGCTGTAGTGAGTCTGATCTTCAATGGTAGCTCTATCTTGTGTCGTAATAATCTATTCTTAGTTAATACCAACTTAACAGCTTCGTTTGCCCAGTCGACTGGGGCTGTAGAATACACTGACTGCGTCTCTACAGAGGGGTAATACCCCTCCAACGAGTGTCCTGGATAGGACACTAAACAATATGATGGTGAGGTTTCTGTGATGCTGAGGCTTTGGGGAATGCAGAGCACCCCTTCATTGTCATTGCTTCCTGGTCCACTCAGGCCCGGAATGGTAGCACCTGAAATGGCCCTATCTATGAGTTAAATAGAACTTGTGGTGAATGTATTGGAGAATATTTTGCTCCCACAATTTATGTTGACTTATTATTGAAAAGCAAACGAAGTAAACGATGTAAAACGACGCGGACAAAAGAACATTCAAAAGAAAGCAGTACAAACAAAAATAAATTTATATATCAACAAATACATAAAAAGGAAACATTACAAAACATTACTAATATTCTAATATAGTTTGTTAAATATTCCTCTGTGTGTGTGTGTATGTGTGTGTGTAACTAACACGAATATAATGGTGAAAGACTTAATATTAAAAGTGTCCTATAGACTATAAAATATATGTTGACGAAGTATTTCATGCGAGATATTAATATACAGAAATATAGCAATGTATTCTAGGAGGAACGTGTCTTCTCCCATGTTGGTTGTTTGTCCCTTTCGGAATTTGACGAAATTTCTGTGGCTGTGTTCGAGACTGAAACAAATCCAGCTGAAAAGGCTGAACTGGAAAGAAAAAAGTCGCAGAACGTATACGCACCCACGTTACGCGTATTGAGTTGTGTCTTACTAACTGGCAAGGTCAAGTTGTTTCTGGAAGTTGAAATGAAGAGAGAGATTGTTGTCTCTGGAAGTCAAAATATGAGAAAGCGAGTTCTTGGAACGCGATAGTATATATAGGCAATCCTTGTCATGTGATAGGCTCCAAATGCGCGGGACAAAATCAAAGGTGTGGACGTAGTTGTGAGAACAAATCACGTGACTTTCTTAACCAATAGGTTCTCGAGACTGATTAGTTTATCGACGTCCACCATCTTTGTTTCAGGAACAAGTGGTATCATAGCCATTTTAAAATATATGAGTGTAAATCCTATAAACTAAACAGCATACTTATGCTAAACCGAATTGTTTGAATTAGAACCATTTGACTCAACTGAATAGCTTGAAATAGAAATATTTTTGACAATTAAACTGTGTACTTACCTTTAAACTGCGTACTT
Organism: Sepioteuthis lessoniana; assembly: GCA_963585895.1. Lineage (NCBI taxonomy): Eukaryota > Metazoa > Mollusca > Cephalopoda > Myopsida > Loliginidae > Sepioteuthis > Sepioteuthis lessoniana. The sequence goes on from OY757919.1 coordinate 75,358,029, forward strand.
ACGCTAAACTGAATTGTTTGAAATGGAAATGTTTTTGACATTGAAACTGTACTTACGCTCAACTGAATTGTTTAATATAGAACTGTTTTGACATTTAACTGTGTGTAAACAAAATCTATACGTATACTAAAATGAACTTGCTGTATTAGAACTGTTTGAATAAACTGAATAATTTGAAATAGAAATGTTTTTGACAATTAAACTGTGTACTCATGCTTAACTGAATTGTTTGAAATAGAATTGATTATTTGTATAAAAATAGATTTGGCATTAAATAACCTACAATGGTAGATATGTCATAAAACCCAAACAGTCAACAACAGATTCACCATGTAAAAAAGCACTTTCATTTCGGCTGTAGGCTGAAGACCAAAGCCTACTTGATAAACACACCGACAAACAAGCCACCATGTCTAAAATTTATTCGACAAAGCAAGATGATCACCTGGGAATAGCGCAAATGACAAAAATTTGTTCACACTGACAAGGAGGCGCGTAATTTAGTATTACTTATATTTAATAGCGTAACGGTTATAGTCGTAGAAAATTAAATCGGTGACCCCTGTTCAAATCTTGGAAGAGGTAGTTTGCGTTTTGCTTCACACTAATGTCCCTAGGAAAAGCATGAATCCGTCAGTTCTCTTCCCAGCTATGGGTAAACAGTAGGGTAGACTGTGTTCTTTAACCTTGGTAAAACAATAAGTCTACTTGAAGGAAAATTCTGAATTCAAACCAGCTGTACTTCGCTTTTCAAGAATTGGCCTTGTGCCACTATCTGCTTATGGAGGAGGGGTTGGGTGAATTCATATTCACTGTTACATATATTTCAGCAAAAAAAAAAAAAAATATCAGCCCTGTTGGTCGGGGCTCTTGAATACGCTTACTGCAACTCTGCAGAAGGGTAACCACCACCAACGAGTGTCTGGAATATGACACAAACCATCATATGGTGAGGCTCCTATACTGGAGCTTTCGGGAATGTGGAGTATCCTTTCACTGCTATTACATCCAGTAAAAAACAACCAACAAACCTGTTAGGGTCCCATCTATGGGTCAAATAGATTTGTTTTAATTATTTACTATTCTTAAAACTAACTGTGAGCAAACAGATGACTGGTGTTAAGTTGGAAGATGAGTATTACTTAACAATACTTGGAACCATTTAACTGTACAAACGAATAAATAATGTTGAATAGAATTACTTGTGTGAAATAGCAATACTTGAAACCATTTAACTGTGTGCAAATAAAACTACTAGATTTGAATGTTTGAAACCATTTGGCTGTGTGCCGGCAAATTAAATCTGGCTCGTTTAAAAATTGTTACCAACAAAATATTCGTTTACAAATTATATATATATATATATATATTGTCGGGAATTATAAGGCATTAAGTAGTAGCTTTCGTTTGTTTATATTTTATACCTTACCGGATATCAGAGGGCTCAATTCGTTCGAAGAGCTTTGCATTATGCGAGTGGCAGGCGTAAATTCCTTCGCCAGAGTGCTCAACCCCCATGGGGGAGCGTATATATATATATATATATATATATATAAGAGGATTTGGCATTAAATACGTACAAGAGTTGATATACCGTAAAAAACAACCAACCACCTAACCAAGTAAAAAATATAAGCAAATGGTTGAGAGTAAGGAATCTTTTTCCATGAGTAGTTAAACAGTATTTTGAATAAATGTGTTGTTATATAAACTTTATGACTTCCTTATTGTTTACACTACTTACCTATTGATAATTAATATTTGTACCTCTGATGGTGGCACATCTCAAACATACTGCAAACATTGGTAATGATGACTAAGGACACTGATTCTTTTTGTTGCTTTTGGGGAGGTTCTCGTTGCGAAGTGGCTAACGTGCTCGACAGCAAGATCGTGGTAAGCGAGTTCGAATTCAGGTCGCGCCATTACGATCACTTTCAGATTTATACCTTTGAAAAACGTATGAAATGCCTTATTTCACACCAACTGTGGGTTAAAAAGTAATACAACTGTCCTTCTACGAAGATGGCTTTGGCATTAAATAACCCACGAAGGTTGTTATGCTATTAAACAGAGGAACCAAATCTAAACCTTTTATAGTTTTTTTTACTTTGTTGACTGATCCCAACAAAAAATGCCCTGTTGGAAGGAGTTTAGAATACTCCGAATAATATCCTCTACAGAGCGGTAAAAAAAAAATAATGTTCTAAGAATTACACTAACCTACATTTAATAAAGAGGCTCCTGATTTTGGGAGTATAGCGAACCCCTTTAATTGCCATTACTCCCAGGTCTAACTCTAATCTATAGAGATAGTAACAGTTCGGGTCCCGTTTGTGGATCAAATAAATCTGTTTAAAATCCTTTCTATTCAATAAGATAGTGAGCCAAAATAAATACGTAAACATAAATAAATAAAAAGAAATGAATAAATAAATAAAAAATAAATAAAAATAAAATAAAAAATGAATAAAATAAAATAAAAGATAAATAAATACGAATAAAAAACTGTTAAAAAAGATCTATACAAAAATGTAGACCTACCTGAATGAAAAATGAATTCAATTTCCATACTTTTAGACATAAAATAACCTAAGACAAGATGACCTGCCTTTAAAATCACAAAATCAACAAAGAAAGAAAGAATAATGTGATGTCTGTGGTTTAATGATTATCGTCATAGAAAATGAACTCGATGAGTCAAGTGATTTAGTTTGTTTGTTTAATGGCATATCAAACTTCGTGTGTTATTTAATGACAAAGCCAAACTCGTAAAGGGACAGTAATGTTACTATTTAACTCACAGCTGGATGGGTGGGGGTAATAAGGGTGTTCATACCTTTTTCAGAGGTGTTAACCCGAGAGTGAACGTAATAGCACGACTGGAATTCGAACTCGCTTATTACGTATCACAGTCAAAAACGTAACTCACTACACCACAGGGACACCCAACCTGAAAACCTAGATCATACGGTGTTGTCACTTCGTACTAATACCCTCGAGAAAGGCATAAATCCATTTTATCTTCACTACTGCAACTATAAGTTAAAAGTGGGATAGACTAGCCTTTCTGGCCATGGAGATTTGCCTCTCGTCTCGGAGAAGGAAAAACTGTATTCATGACCAGAAAGCATCGGGTAAGCTGTTGGTGTTCCCTATAAAAACTTGGTCACTTCATAATAGTGCAATGGTTAACAAGCTAGTTTCACAGAAACATTGCTACAGAGTTACGTATTCGATTCTCACTGGGTACTTTGGACTTTTAGCCTTGTGCTAGAATTTAAGCAGAGCTTAGTTTTGTTAATTTAAGGACAAGTGGCGCTGAAAGCACTGGTTCCCGCTAAATCACCGAAGTAAGCAACAGTGAGCTTGTTCCGTATTTAGAATGGGTGACGACTAAAAAACAGCAAATGCCGGAATAAACCCAAGGTCTGTGTTTCAAACTCGGTAAAGCTTAACGCATAACAAAATAAAAATTGTTTGTTCGATAAACTATCGTGTTCTTAAAATTTTATCTTTGTTTTGTGTTTTTCATACATCCTTTTAAGAAATCATTTTGACAGAAATTTTTTTGAATTGTGTTCCTTTTCTAATTCACAACAAATGATAAAAGTCAAACAGAAAAATGAACTTAAATTCTCTCTGACTAATTTTTTTCGCGACGAAAAAATTCTGAGTAATGGTGTTAAAAAGAAGAATCTAAATATAGGGGAAATAGCTCTTGTAAAATACTTGATTATTTCCCTTAGATCATTACACAATAATTTTAGATTGTCGAAAATGAATATGAGCGATAGTTTTACTGCGACTTCCTTGTTAGTTACGATTGTCTCCAATGGAATAATGTAATGGTTAGTGAGCTAGAATAATAGACCATAGCTAGTGAGCTCAATTCTTGTTAATTGTTTCATATTCTAACTTTGTTCCGAAATATACTACGTAACTGACCATTGCGTGGTCAAGTTTGTAGCAGAAAGAAACTTGAATTTTTGTTTGGCGCGTAATTTAATTTGACCGATAGACTCGCCGAACATTTTCACCCAATCAGGATGACTTGTCCTATTCAGCCCGAACCATATTTCCTAGCAGCACCAAAAATTGAAGAAAGCCCGCGAATCTCTCTCTCCCTCTTAACGTCTGTTCCTGAGTAGCAGTAGCAGCATCATACACTATGAGGAGAGCCATCTAGTTTATGGATCCCTTGGGTCTAGTCTTCTAGACCAAGGGATTCTAGTAAAAAAACAAATTAGATGATACACTCTAACAACTTCCTACCTTCTTTCCTTCCTACGAGACTCGCAGCATGCCAGCGTAAACCCTTTACTTCATGCTGCAATTAAAACCTTCATTTAAAACCTAACGACGTCTTCGTTCTTCTCCACTACCTTTATTTTCCATCAACATTTAGCGGATAACAACCAACGTAATACCAACGCTACCAACGTAACCAACGTAATACCAACGCAACCAAAGTAATACCAACAAAACCAACTTAAACCTTAAACCATAAAAACCTAATAATAATAATAATAATAATAATGTCATCCCCATCGCTATAAGTTAAGTAGGATTTTCTTCCGGAAGTGGTTACTTTCTTCAAGTGCTCACATATATAATATCATCGTCAACATCCTGACTGTTGTAGCAGAAGTTATATTTCGGTTTGGTGCGCAATTTAATTCGACGCATAATTTCACCCAATCAGGATGACCTATCCTATTCATTCTGGATTTCCTTTCCTGGGCAGCAGAAATTGGGTAAGCTGCCAAACACAGTCTCTTCAGCTGACAACACCGGCCAGTGCAGACGTTCCATTGGCCGCTCTTGAATAGCAGTAGCATGGACTCATGAGGGAACCTATCTAATTTATGGATTCCTTGCAAGGAATATCAGTTGAATATAAATTAGATACATTCAACATGCCACGCACAGGCACAACTTTATGTCACCCCCAAAATTGGCTATGCCGATGCGACGCACAATTAAGCTCTCGGCACCTAGCTCTCAATTCACCTCTGGGCCACTTTAATGGAAACAACGCACTCTCTCCCCAAATACCAGACACACGAAACTCACGGTGACTCCAAAGTTCATTTCCTCCAACGGCAACATAGCTTTCGCTAAACTACGACGAACACAATCCCTCGCACGTCCGACGACACGCGCTGCCTTTCACAACTTTCTCATAACTCCATTTCGTCTTTCTTACTCACAACCTTCCTACGAGACTTGCAGCACAAACGCAAACTACATTTTCCATGCTGCAAATAAAAACTACTCCTAAAAGCACATTTCGACTCGTACATCTGGAACCTTCTCCTTAATATACCTAACAACAATTAGCGAGATACCTTATAAACTTAGCGAGGAAACAACACAACGTAAACACACACACACACACACGTTACAACCATTCCTCGCTAACAACAAACTTCTCCTTGCCAAAAACACGTAACTAAAACCATTACTAAAACACAACACTTTCCTTCTCGCTAACAACAAAAATTATGGCCTAAAACAACAATAAAAAACCTCTGGCTAAACTGTCAAGATATTCGGTGACGAGACTGCAGTGATTTTATTTATTTCCCAATAACTCTGGAAGGTTGAAGAGTAATATTGTTCGGTGAATGAAGAATCTCAATTGATCACTAAAATTCGAACTCAGCTCACTTGTCTAACGAATCATTGACTTGAATAATCAATTCGGTCCTCTTGAGTTCTTTGTTATTGCCCTTTGTCATTCGTGTTGTTAACGGCCGGAGAATGAAGATCTGAATGGAAGCTGCTAAAAAAAAATCAGAGAAAATAAAAGAAAAACTAGCAAATAGAAAATTTCGAATATCCATCAGTGTTTTTGTCAAGGATCAAATTATCCGTGCGATCTACTTGAAGCCTCGTCCAAAATTACAGTCTCGAGATCGAAAACACAATTTCTTCCGGACTTATCTAACCTGATATCCAGTTCTCTTGAGGAAGGATGAATATTTTCTCACAGATGTAAATCAAAGTGCCAGTTCCACAATATACAACACAATTTGTACAAATAGACGTAGACGAAAGAAAATTGACAAAAACACGAATGTTAAAAAACAAACAATTTTACTTTATCACGACTGGATAAAAAACAAATAAAAAGGTAGTAATGTTCATAAATTTGTGCTATGTGTAGCGGTGTGTGTTTGTATGTCAAAGCAAGATTATTTTTTGTCAAGAATAAAAAAGAGATCAACTCATACTTACATACATGCGTTTGTGTGCGGGTATGTGTGAGTTTTGTTCGTCTAAGTCATTTAATCTATTAGTTAGTGTGTTAATGTATTTGAGTGTGTCTGACCTTTTCTTCCACGTGCATCTGTCTAAAGAAGGCTAAAGAACCCAGTGTGTTCTACGATTTACTCATAACCGGAAAGAGCATTTGGATACATACCTGTCCAAAGGGCATTGGCGCAAAGAAAAACACCAAAAATCCCGTCAAGGATTTGAACTCGATTCTCCGAATCCATTTCCTACAATGATAAACGTTATTCCGAGGCGTGAAGGTAAATATCGGGGACGTAAATTAAAGTATTACAGAGAACTGGATATCAGGTCAAGGTGTCAGTAAGATTCTGCACATACACCCCTTCAAATTCACCGGTAACAAAATTTTTCGTGTCATTTATTTATTTTTGTTTTGTTTTTGTTTTTTGTCCGGAATGAATTGTGTTTTCGATCGCGTGACAGTCAAAAAGAATAATTAGAACAATGCAAACTGTCAGGGTATTTGTCTTTTTCAACGCTATTTCGAAATGGGTGATCATTCTACATTGAATTAGAATGTGAAAGAGACCGCCCCACTCCGTATAAAATGTAAAATATTATTTTCTTACAAAAAATAAAAGAATGACGGTGAGTTTGAGTGTCTAATTAATTAAACAAAAACAAAACAACATTAAATATATATTTAACAAGAAAAATTTTGTTACCGGTGAATTTGAAGAGGTGTATGTGCAGAATCTTACTGACACCTTGATCTTATAGGATTTACACTCCGATATTTTAGAACAGTCGGCGAAGAGCCCGTGGTGTAGAGTATTTTGGAAAAATAGGATCCAAAACTCACTTGTAGAAAACTTGTTCCTAAAACAAAACTAGTTAGGCGCCAAAATCAAATAAGTTGTTGCGGGAACCTGGTTGGACAGAGTAGTTACGCGCTAGTGTTTTCAACTACATCTGCGCGTTTGGAATACCAAAGGAACTGGTCTCGTGCAGAAATAAATCTTGCGTTTGAAGCCGGTCATGTGATTAGCAAACCTATATATTGCATGCTTTCGAAAGCAACTTTCTTATTTTTTCTCACATTTTCAGTTCTTCCCGCCAGCCGCACGCAGCTTCAGACAATGTGATAACTTTCGCTCTCACTCGCTCTCTGGTCTCAGACATTCGCCATGCACAGCTTCAGATACCCAGCTAAACTTGGGAGAACTTATTTTCATAGTTTAACTGAAATTAGTGTACCTACCACCTTTTAATATACTCAGCATCTCATGGACTTCAACGTTGTCCACGCACACATACACTCAGATTCAGTCAGCGGGAAGACACATACTCCGCTGATATTTCCTTTTTTGTTCTCACGTGTATGTACGCACACCAACACACACACACACACACACATACGTAAGTACGACTTGGTCATTTTTTAAAATCCCCTCTATCTTAACGACGAAAAGACATACACACAGATATGTTCGAACAACACAAACTTCCATTCGCATAACATTTGTAATATACACATAACAAACATATTCGGACATTGCTACTTGATATTGACTTTTCTTCGCTTGTTTTGTTGAATAAAATTATTTGTTTTGATATTCTCGTAGTGGTGAAATTTCGTTTTGCTTTTAACGTTATTCATATTTTTTGTGTGGTAAATGTGGAAACGACACTCGGAGTTTTGCTTCTAACAAAACCTCGAGAAAAAACCATCACTCGACATCTTGTGACCACCGAAATTTGATCCTCCACAATCTCAATTAGAGTGCACAGATACTTGATTCTTGACAAAAGCTCTAACAGATATTAGAATTTTTTTATTTTATAGTTTTTCTTTTATTTTTCTCTTTTTTTTTATTATTGTATTTATTGCAGCTTCCATTTAGATCGTCATTCTACGACCGTTAGTAGAAGGAATAACAAAAGGCACAAGAATAGAAACTTACGAGGACCAATTTGATTATTCGAGTCAAAGATTCATTAGACAAGTGAGCTGAGTTCGAATTTTAGTGTCCAATTGAGATTTTTTATTCACCGAACAATATTGCTTTTCAACCTTATGGGGTTACTGGGTTTTGAGTTTGAGTTTTGTTTAACGGCATATCAACCTCTGTGGCTCATTTGACGGCAAGAAAGGTTGAGTTGGTTTTGTCTTCTATGTGGGTTTTAGGGTTTAGTGTATAGGATTTTAAGTTAGTCTTTGATTATATTTGGCCAGATATTGGTGAAAAGGTTGATTTGGTCAGATTTTGGTGAAGAGGTATTTATTTCTTTTTTTCAAATGAAAACTCAGGATGTTCTCTAGTTTGGTTTGGCTGATGCATTGGGAAAGAATTAAAATCGCAACAGTCTCGTCACCGAATACCTTGATAGAATGTCTCATTACTCATATACCACGGAAGTTGACGAAGACATTGTACATGTAAGTCCTTGAAGAAAGTAACCACTTCCAAAAGAAAACCTTACTTACTTCACCACACAGTGGTCTGTTACGCCGTTCGGCACAAAGTCAGAATATGGAACACCTAAAAAGAATCCAGTTCACTCGCAATGGTCTATTATTCTAGCTCACTAGCCATTACATTATTCCACTGGAGACAATCATACCTAACAAGGACGTCGCAGTAAAACTATCGCTCATATTCATTTTCGACAATCTAAAATTATTGTGTAATGATCTAAGGGAAATAATCAAGTATTTTACAAGAGCTATTTCCCCTATATTTAGATTCTTCTTTTTAACACCATTTCTCAAAATTCCTTTTCCTCGCGAAAAAAATAACCCAGACAGAATTTAAATTCATTTTTCCGTTTGACTTTCATCCTTTTTTTGTGAATTATTTTAGAAAACGGAACACAACACCAAAAATTTGTGTCAAAATTATTTCTTAAAGGAATTTTCTAAATCTACTTATTTTTGTTTATTTAAGACAAACGAAATTAAATTCAATCCTCCCGTCCGTGGTCTCTTGCGATCATACGCTAGTCTTTTAGAGTTTGAATTCAGAATTTTCCTTCAAGTAGACTTATTGTTTCACCAAGATTAAAGAACACAGTCTATCCTACTGTTTACTCATAGCTGGGAAGAGAACTGACGGATTCATGCCTTTCCTAGGGACATTAGTGTGAAGCAAAACGCAAACTACCTCTTCCAAGATTTGAACAGGGGTCACCGATTTAATTTTCTACGACTATAACCGTTACGCTATTAAATATAAGTAATACTAAATTACGCGCCTCCTTGTCAGTGTGAACAAATTTTTGTCATTTGCACTATTCTCAGGTGTTCATCTTCCCTTGTCGAATAAATTTTAGACATGGTGGCTTGTTTGTCGGTGTGTTTATCAAGTAGGCAAAATGAAAGTGCTTTTTTACGTAGCGAAGCTGTTAAGTTGGTATTAACTAAGTTGGATTATTACGACAGAAGATAGAGCTACCATTGAAGATCAGACTCACTACAGCAGCAATTGGTGGTCAGACAATCTAGCTAATCATTACGATATCATGATGGGTATAATCTAGTCGAAACATTTTCTTGTTTGTCGATTGTTTCTCAACTGAAATTATTACATATTTCGCACTAGTTTTAAATGCCGGTGTTTGAAGCTAAGTAAAACGACATAATTTCAAATTCTGGTTTTAAAAAGCAGACTAACTTTCCCTATTTTGAAAACTGGCGTAACATTATTGTTTAGCCAATTTCCTATCCATTTTCTCAACTAGGCTTCGTAAGTATCAAAATACCATCGCACGGAATTACAAAAATAAATTACTTTTCTATTGATGGGCTTTATAAGAAAAGCAATCTATTATCATCATTATCATCAAGGTGTACATGGATTCCCTTAACACTTGTTGCAGAGCCGATAAGCATGTCGACCCCGCAAATGATTTAAGTTTAAGCGTGTAAGTAAGGACAGCCAAAAGACAATGAAGGAAACAAAGGCGTAACTACCACGAACTTTACACTCTTGTAAAAGAACGATAATAAATTGTCCCCTTTTGTTATAATTGTTACCTCGCCTTTGTTTTCGTACGAAACGACGCCGTAAGAAAATCACTTACACCAGCCTACCAAGGTCCATTTAAAGTGATACAACACTCCAACAAATACAATACGATTAGGCGCGGTGACACGACTGATACCGTTTCCATCGATCGGGTCAAACCAGGGTTTTTGAAGAATCAACACCCCTCGGAATCAACAACACTTCATTTCGGCGCTATCACATCAGCAAACCTTATCTGGAAGTAAGGTCACTTTCCCTAGTAATATACGGACTGATTACTACTTCTAATTGATGGACGATCAATTATCTAGGGAGAGGCCTTGTCACGATCCGTTCACTAACGTAAACAAATTGGACTATTCCCCCACTACAAACACGACATCCAGTTACGACCGTAAATGACTAAGCCCTTTTACGACCCTGACCTGCCGTTACATCTAAGAAAAGGGAATAAATTAAATTTAACAACATTTACAAAACACTTCTGCCAGAAATAACTCTATAATAATGGAATTAATTATCTTCGGTAGCCGATTTTAGGCTAAAGAAGAACTTTATTTTTACGCCCATTTTTTATAGAAGAACTTTCTATTCACATAACTCAGCAGAGTGGCGTAGCATTCCTTTAATATCAACAAGCCTTTTTTTCCACTTTTGATGGCACGCTCTTTTTTAGCGAAGCTCATTCAAGGTCGAATCCTACATCTTGTGGTTGCATTCACCTTACCACTCAGGCTGAGTCCCACTTCTAGTGATTGCATTCGCTTTTTCTACCCCATAAATATGCAAAAAAGTCGTTTTAAGGACCACTAGAGGTCTTCTTCTGCGGGTTGGAGTATCTTTGACGGTTTTTATAGACTCGTCGAAGCAGATGACCGGGCGGCACACACGAAGCGGACTCTAAGACTATCCGGTCTTAAACATTCGGTCGGTTCCCTCGGCTGCGCAGCGCTAAAGGCCGAGCTACCTTTAGCAGTCGGTTCCCTCGTTGGTTTGCACGGCTGCGCAGCGCTAAAGCCCGAGTTCGCTTTAGCTGTCAGTTCCCTCGTCCGTTTGCCAATTTGGTACATACTATCCTCGACGTCAACCAGCATCAGCTATCCGCAACGTTCGTCCGGCCGCACACATCCACGACTCGACCTATACCAGCTACCAGCCGCACGCGCCCAACATCAGATACTCGCAACGATCGTCTAGCTGCTTCTCTTCGACCTCAACCATTACCAGCTACTGACACCAACTAACTAATCAAAGGCGTCACTACCACGAACTTTACTACGAACTTTACACTCTCGTAAAAAACGACAATAAATTGTCACCTTTTGTTATAATTGTTACCTCGCCTTTGTTTTCTTCATTGTCTTTTGGCTGTCCTTACACGCTTAACTATATAACTCATTTGCGGGGTCGACGTGCTTATCGGCTCCGCAACACTCTCTTTCGCCATCAGTCATCGCTCTTATCAAGGCTTTTAGACAGAATCCAGTGTCTGCACAGAGCTGATGAAGTTTTTGCTGGTCGGCCAATAGTAGTGTATCCGTGCGTAGTTCATCGGGTAACCTTGCTTATGAGTTCGTCTTTATTTCCCCTGCTGTATCTTAGCATGTCTTGCTAGTCTTACTTGGATGGTTTGTGAGATGGAAGGTAATTCTAATAAATTCAAACAGATCTATTTCACCCATAAATGGGACCCTAACAGTTACTAAAACTTCGGGTCAGAGTGGACCTGGGAGTAATGGCAATGAAGGAGTACTCTGTGCAGCTCCAGAACTGAAGCATCACCATCAGGTATATTCTAATGTCATACTCTGAACACCTTCTTTTTAGTAGGGAGGAGTCTTAACAGCTCGGAGAGGGAAACAGTAAACGTATTCTAAGCCCCGCTGAGAGGGTGGAAATTAGAGATATGTATATGTTGGGAAACATGTAATATTTTGTGCGTATATATATATATATATATATATATATATATATATATATATATATCAAAGATAACTTTTTTATATATTAAAAATAAGTTAAAAATACCCCCCACCAAAAAAAACAAACAAAAAAAACAGGAATAAAATTTCGAAAATAACGTTCATAACACCTGGTGAATTATGAAAGTTAAACCAATAAAATTATAGTTTTCGTTCTTATTAACTAGATTTTAATTTCGGTGACATATTTCAAATTATTTGCTTGTTTTAATATTTTAGTTTTTCGACTATCTTATTTCTCTCTTTGTTTTCGTATTTATCAACTAACTTCATATTTTATTAATTTAGTTCGTTTAAAGATTTTATGTATCTTGAATTTTTAATTACTATGTTTTAAAGTTGAAATTATTCTCATCTGACGCAATTATATTTGTTACATACCCATAATATACTGATGTGTGAAATAGACATTAGGAATCTAAAAACACGAAACTTTATGAAATTGGTTCAGGTACGAAACTTTTGTTCACCTTTTTGAGTTTAAAGGTTTTTCGACACGAGGAGAGAAAGACACAATCTTTCTATGCTGTATGCTTTTACATCGTCAGCTCTCAACCCAACCAACGCACGGCGCCCGTAGCGCACAAAGTTGTCTGGCCTCGCCCAGCTCTGAAAGTCAACCTTCTTCCTCCGAGGCAAGAACTCAATTAACTGCTTTTTTTCAAATCTCAGCCTACGCTTCCGGTGCGTGACGTCACCCAAATACCCTGGTCCCAATTCCTATCTTGGATTTTTATTTTGACATCTCTGAATGACACATCCTCTCCGCGCACGCGTGAACACCTGCGTTAATGTTGCACCTAACTAACCCATGCGCTAAGCGAAAGGTTTTCAGCCTAACTAAACCGAAAGGCAAGATATATAAAACGAAATCCCTCGGCGATTATATTACATAATGGTATAATTTCTCTTTCATCACTGGTTTTATTTATTGTATTTTTATTTTATCATCTTAATCTAACAATAAATCAATAATTACCCCCGACTGTTATTATATAATATTCAATTTCTAACAATTACCAATTTAAGGTTACATTAAGATGATATTTAACAATATAACTACATAGTTATAATCATAAACAAATAAATCAAATTAGAAATCAATCGATATTTTTTTCGGGTATTTTTTTTTCTTTTTAAGTATATAAGAAAAAATTTGGCCTAAAAATTTTTTATTTATAAAAAATTCAAATAAACTGTATTTGCATTTTTCGTTTGCATTTTTACGAAACTATCTGAGGAGGCAGGACACTTTTACCGTTTGGTCGAAATAAATTTATTAAGGCATAATACTGAGATTTCTTTGATATTACACATTTATTTTGCTTTGTATATGAGTTTTTCTGTATATCATATATCAATAGCTATACATACAGCACTCCGTTACAATTATATGATACATCTCTTATATTCTACATATGAAATATATCAAACTCTTCTCCATTGGACATTGATTTATATATATGAGACAGATAGTGAGACACTATTTTACTTCTCACTTTTAAGTAATGACTTCTTCTTTAAGGCGGGTGGTTTTCAAATTTTCGGTAAACTGTTCAGTTTCTTTATTTTTGTTTGGATTAAATTGGGGTTTTCTTATCTTACAACAATTGGACATTCGGTTTATGAGGCGAGTAAAACAAGAATTATAACCGGGACAAAAAGGGAGGTAATTAAAACAGCTAACTCGGTCCAGTAGTTTCTGGATTATACATGGTAAATTGTATATATCTATCTTTTGGTTTCCGTCGGAAGAATTTGACTCATACAGGTTTTTCCAATACGCAATTCCTCGTTCTTCATCTGTACCTAATAATAATAATAATAATAATAATATCAATAATGGGGCCTACAAATTTATAAAAAAACAACAAAAACAATCAATTATATTATGGGCGACATCAAGCTATTTGCAAAAAGTTTGAAAGAACTGGAAAGTCTGATACAAACAATACGAATATACAGCTACAGATATGGCATTTGGCATAGAAAAATGTGCTATGCTCATAATGAAGAGCGAAAAACAAAAAACAAAACAAATAATGAAATGAAAAGATCAGTCAAATCAAGAAAGAATCAGAACGCTTGGACAAAAGGAAAGTTACAAGTACTTGGGAATATTAGAAGTGGATATGAAAAAAAAAAAAAAAAAAAGAAAAGAGTAATTCAGACGAATGAGAAAACTTCTCGAAATCAAGCTCTGCTGCTGTAATCTCCTCAAATGGATAAACACTTAGACAGACCCTCTGGTAAGATAATCAGGATGATTCTTAAAATGTACAAAGGAGGAACTCAGACAAATCGACCAGGGGATAAGAAATTTGATGATGATGATGATGTATAAGGCCTTACATCTGAGAGATGATTTAGATTATGTGTCAAAAAAAAAAAAAAAAAAAAAAAAAGGAGGAAGAGGACTCGCCAGCATTAAAGATAGCGTGGATGCATCAATACGAGGACTACGTTAAAAAGAGCGAAGAAACTCTAATTACAACTGCCAGTAACAACAGTGACAATATAAGGACAAACAAAACAATAATAACTAGGAAACAGAAATGGAAAGAAAAAAACAACTGCATGGATATTTCGAGCGAAAAATTGGGGAAATCTCAAACAAGAAGAACTGGACATGGTTACGAAAGAGAAACTTTTAGAGATAAACTGAATCTATTCTTATAGCAGTACAAAACAACGCCACAAGGACCAATTATATTCAAGTCAAAATCGATAATGTTTAACAAAATAGCAAATGTAGGTCATGCTATGATAGAAACGAAACGATAAATTTCATAATAAGCGAATTTAGCCAACTAGTGCAAAAATATTATAAGACTTGACACGAGACTGGGTGGGGAAGGTGATTCACTGTGCAAGAAATTGAAATGGCATATGTACAAACGAGAATCCGTCCTAGAGAATGAAACGCATAAAATTATCTGGGATTTTAGGTTACAAACAGATGACCTAATCCCGGTTCGAAGACTAGACCTAGTGATGATTAACAAAAATAAAAAAGAGAACTAGGTGTGAAATCAGGATAATAAAACCGACGAAACAATATTAATTATACTGGTATTATTCATAGTATATAAAACATAATCAGTATTTATAATATCAGGGAATATCCAAAGTATTTTTACTTTTTTACGTATCTTCTTTTCGAGTTTGTTTTATGCACATGACTACAGAAACACAGAATTCATCTTAAACTAGCCATATCCCCCAAGTAATAGCAAGAGACAATTCATTTCTGATAATTCCCGGCCATAGACATTTATTGTCTCACAATTTACTGCTAGAGACAAGTAATGCCTGACAATTCATAGCTATAGATAATTTATTGCAAACCATTCGCAGTTACAGACAATTTTTGCCTAAATATTTGCAGCTATAGACAATTCTATCAAACAATTCATAATCATAGACGATTCTTGCCAAAAAGTTTTCAGCTATAGACATTACATTCCTTGCCAAAGAGAATTCTTGCTAAACAATTACCAAGTAAAAACTATTCTGGCCAAATAAATCATAGCCATATGCAATTAAATGCCTAACATTTTACAGCTATAAGAAATTTGTCCCTAACTATTCTTAGCCACAGATAATTTTTACCTTACAATTCCCTGGTATAAACTATACATGCCGAAATATTAATAGCCAGAGGCAATTAATGCCTAACGTTTCACAGCTATAAGCAATTCATGTCTAACTATTTCTAGCCATAGACAATGCTTAATATTTAACAACTACAGACAATTAATCTCCAACGTTTTATACTACCGTAGAAACGTTGTTAATTAGTAAAGTAATGACGAGTCATCAATAAACCAGGAACATTCAAGAAATCAAAACGAAAGATTTCATACATAAAAAAAATAAAGCCAACAATGTTTTTTTAATGCGTTCTATCTTAAAAATATAGTTTGTTGCAATGTATTACCTTCTTTCACTTTCACTTTAATTCTTACAATATAAGTTAAGTTACCAAACCTCGTCATTCCATAGCCAGTTAATAGCTCGAACTAATGTTTCTATTAGCAACAAGAGTAAGGAAACTCGGTTTGTCGTGGAATGGACTATGGTATTGGACGCTTGAAGATTGTCTTTGTTTATTTGTCGTATCCGATTGGTTGGGTTTTATGGCATATCAAACTTTGTTGGTTATTTAATTCCAAATCGCATTTACACACACACTCACACACACACACACACACATATATATATATATATATATATATATATATATATATATATATATATATATATATATATAGTAAATATGATTTGTAAATGCATAGTTTGTAGATAACATTTTTAAACGAGCTTAATTATTAACACAGTAAAATGGTTTTAAGTATTTCTGTCTAACACTAGTAATTCTATTCAATGTTAATCGTTTGGTTACGTAGTTAAATGGTTTCAAGCTTTGCAACAGTTTAATATAACATCAGTCATTTGTTTGCACATAGTTACATGGATATACATATACAATTTATAATTTAATAGTTTGTAGCTAACTTCATTTTTGAAAAGTTGGAGTAATTTGTTCGTTCACAATTAATCCTTGCTTTTTTTGCACAGAGTAAAGTGGTTTCAAGTATTGCTATTTAACACTAATAATTCTATTCAACTTAATTCATTCATTTGTACATAGTCAAAGGATTCCAAGTATTGCTATATAATACTGATGATTCAGTTTTTGCACGGTGTTAAATAGTTTCAAGTATTGATATTCGACACTAATAATTCTATTCAACATTACCCATTCGTTTGCACACAGTTCAATGGTTCCGAAATGCAATTAAACATCAGTCATTTGTTTGCATATATTTAAATGGTCAATTAGTTTTATTTGACCTATAGATGGTATCTGTTGTGGACCAGTAAAAGGTCCGGAAGAAAGACACGAATTCAGGATTACGTGAAACAAGTATATTGAACGAAAGTATAAATACAGCATAGGTAAAAAGAGTGTTGAACGTCAGTCTGACTACCAAAGTGTTAGGCCGGAGTTAACTTAGTAATTTACAAAGCTCTTTGCTTTGATGTGGCACAAGGCCGAATGAATGGGCGCCCAATAAGACTCGAACTCACTCGTGTAGGTTTACTAGTCTAGCTTGCTAACCGTTACACCACCAGAGGTACCCAGGAAGGAGTTAACTTAACACCGAGATGAATATTCTCCCGGTATTGATAGTAATTGGAAGAGTTCATTATAGTCCGTAAGGTAGGTACCATAACATTATCCTAACAGGTACTCCCATTCCGGTTCAGAGTGAACTTGTGTGTAATGGCAATGAAAGGGTACTCCACATTCTCCCAAAGCTCCAAGACTAGAGTCTCACTATTAGATGCAGCTTAGTGTCATATCCAAAACACTCGTTGGAGAGAGGTCTTACTCCTCTACTGAGATGTATTCTACAACCCCAGTCAACTGGGCTATATCGTATCTGAGGACCATAACTCATCGCTGCAATTATATGAGTGTGAAGAAATCAACACAGATACTTGTCGAGTGGTGGGTATGCCATTACTCAAAGAAACCAATTTGGACACTTGTAGCTGAGTAAATGTGTTACGGTTTAATATTTCCTCGTGCATAACAATTCACGATGAATTAACGATATATCTTATTACCTCTGCAAACGTTTCAAGAACGAATACAAGGATAACATGAGATACAAGAAAGGGCTTACAAAGAGTTAAATGAAGGAATGTCCTAAATGTCTTTTAGGACAAGTTGGTTGTCATTAATTGAAAATTAGTTGGTGTGTGAAGACTTTCGTTAAACATGGTATCGTGCGCCATCCAACTTGAGGTTTTTTTTTGGATGTAAGCCCTCTTTGTCGGGGAAACGCTCATATTTTTACGTGCTTCTGGTTGTCGAGGCAGGACCGAAGAGATTTGTCTTTGCTGCGTTCTTCTTTTATATGCTACTTTGGTTACGACACGTAATCGACGTTACAAGTATTATTTGAAAGGCAAGAGATGTAATCCTAACAAGTTCATAATGTGAAAATTTTCTCACTTTTCGATGAATTTACAACAGGTGTCATTATTGTTATATCTGGTTATTTGGCATGAATTGTTTATGGCTGTAAATTATGAGCTATGATTTACTGTCCATTAAATAACTTGATATTTTTGAGAGAAAACGAAGTGATGATAATAATATACTTTCCTATGGGACTTTAACATACAAACGGATCAACTAATCCCGGCCAAAATACCAGACCTCATAATAATCAACAAAAAAAAGAGAATCTGCAGAATTGTAGACTTTGCTGTCCCGCCGGACCACAGAATAAATCTGAAGGAAAGTGAAAAGAATGATAAGTACCTCGACCTTGCTAGAGAATTGAAAAAGCTGTGGAACATGAAAGTAACGATTGTGCCAATTGTGATTGGTGCTTTATGCACAATAACTAAAGGATTATTAAAAGGCCTGGAGGACTTGGATGTTGGCGGACGGGTAGAGACTATCCAAACGACAGCATTGCTAAGAACGGCCAGAATCCTGAGACGAGTCATGGAGACTTGAGGAGACTTTCTGTCACTCAAACTCCAGTGAGAAAACATCAGCTAACACTGATGTGAAAAACTCTAAAGGAGTAAATAATAATAATAATAATAATAATAATAATAATAGCACAGAAGGAGTATAAGACTAGGCACAACTGAGTAGGAGAAGTCATCCACTGGGAGATGTGCAAGAAATTTAAATTTGACCATACGAACAAATGGTATATGCACAACCCAGCATCTGTCCTAGAGAATGACACACATAAACTCTTATGTGACTTTGACATAAAAACGGATCACGTAATCTCGGTCAGAAGACCACGCCTTATAATAATAATAAAAAAAAAGAACTAGCAAAATTGTGGACTTTGCTGTCCCGGCTGACAGAATCCTGAGACGAGTCCTGGAGACTTGAGGAGACTTGCTGTCACTCAAACTCCAGTTAAACACCATCACCTAACACTGATGTGAAAAACTCTAAAGGAGTAAATGATAATAATAATAATAATAATAATAATAATTGCTGTCCCGGCTGACCACAGAATAAAACTGAAAGAAAGTGAAAAGAAGGATAAGTACCTGGACCTTGTTAAGGAATTGAAAAAACTATGGAACACGAAGGTGACAATTATACCAATCGTGATTGGTGCTTTCGGTACAGTAACTAAAGGATTATTAAAGAGACTGGAGGACTTGGAAAAAACAGGACGAGTGGCGACCATCCAAACTACAGCAGTATTGAGAACGCCTAGAATATTAAAAGGAGTCCTGGAGACTTGAGGAGACTTGCTGTCTCTCAAACTGTACAGAAAAACCATCAGCTAAAACTGATGTAAAAACACACACAAAGAATAAGTAATAATAATAGTAATTGCATAGACTTATTTCTACATATAGGTCTGCATATCATAAAGTCTTTTCTTTTTTACTAACGAAAAGCACCCCACTTATATTGCAGATGAGTTAGCGTTGATTGGCCAAGCACCTATAACCACAATTATCATGTATATTAACTGTCAGTGGCACCCACCTTTAGAAACCTCAGCCAGGTCTCACATTCTACAAGGACTATTAATAGCAAATAAACATATAATCAGAGGTAAGGATAGTTTAATGACTGACGATCATTTTGTTTTGTTTTCTGTGTTTAATGACATATCAACCTTCGTGGGTTATTTAGAGCAAAAGCCATCCTTGTAAAAGAACAGTAGTATTACTATCTAACCCATATCTAGCGGGATAAGAATAGTGAAAATAATAGCGTGACTGGAGTTCAAACTAGCTTATTTTGAAGATGCAATCCAGCACTCTAACCATTACACCACGAAGATTCCTCAGGCGATCAAGTCATGCTTAAAGTACTGGCTCCTGCCGGATCACCGAAATTAAGCAAGCATGAATCTGTTCAGATAGTAATAGCAGATACAGTAAGTAACTTGAATATGTCAGATTAAGTAAAGTCAGTAAAGTTGGCGACCTTAGTCGAGGGCGACCCAAAGGCTTCCTTTTCGATAGCTACTACACCGAGGTGTAGGGAAGGGCACTACTCCTTTCCCTGGATTCTTCCACTTTTCGCTTGATACGTACCTTATACTGCTGAGTGTTAAGCAAGGAGGCATCAAGTACTATTTTTTGAGTCTTTGGTATGACTCGACCTGGGATTGAACCCAAGTCTCCCGGGCCATTGGTTAACACTTTAACCATTATACCAATGTCCAGTGAACCGGACATCAGCCTAAGTAAACATAGTAAATACCAAGAGAAGCCTAGTGGCTTTCAGTGTGTAGAATGGAATCAGCGAACTTGTTTCAAACTCAGACAAAGACAGTTTACATTTACTTCGTCCTAATGCTTGGGAAAGGTTCATTTCTACTTCAGCTATAGGTAAATAGAAGGGCAGCTGCAATCCTTGTAGAAAGGCAAATCATTTGAATGTTCCATATTTGGCTAAATAAGGGATCGTTTCTTGCTGTTGGTACCATGTAACCCTGGACAACCTTTCACACATTATTTGGTGAGGTAATGGGCACTGCCAATTCCCTTTCCCATAAATTATACTACTGTGTATTATTTCATATTATTATCAATTCTATTAGTGTACTATTTCACATCATTAATTATACTTTTGTGTATTTTTACATATAATTATCAATACTTTTCAGTTGTGCCTTTCGGTTTTATTTTAAACTCAGCCTCTAACCCAAGCCGAAATTTTGAACAGGTCTCTACAGACATCAAAACCTATTTTCCTTAATATTCGAAAAAATGCTGTATGATGTGTGATGATGCAATAAGTGAATGCCGACGGAGCTGAGATGTTTCTGGCATTATCCATCTATATACCGGGGTGGGGGTGGGTGTCTCCGTTTTAAAAATGACCTTAGCCAGAGAGGTAAGATAAGTGTATGCATATTTAGTAGTATAATTGATACTGTACCTGGTAGAGTGTTGTCCAAAAATAGACTCAAAAATCCTCCAACAAATGTGTTTGTTCCTAGCAACACGCTAAGGATCTGGTCAAATACGGAACTGCCTAAAAATAATAATAATTATGATATATTAAAAAAGGAAAATAAAATAAGTACATAATCGAATAAGAGGCAGAAAGTTCGTTTTCTCTTTGGAAACAGGAATATGAAAAATCAAAGTCCAGTTTCAGAGAGCGATTCCTTCTTAGGCTCTAATTCTGGTTTGTATTCGATTTTTAAAATTCTTTATTGCACTGAAGAGAATAGTCATTTATCAAACCTTGTGTTGTTTAGCACAGGGGGGTTTACAATCTGCAGTTCTTACCAATGTGGCTCTCGAGACTCATAAGTGCGGCCCAAACTCCTAACTTTCAAAATTCTCTTCGTCTTTTGATGTTGACTGGGAAGAATTATTCTTATAACTACAGATGGAACTCATTAATCTTCAGGATCTTCGTGTGGAAATCACTGTGGCATTATGGCTGAATTGCTGGACTGCCGTCTCGAAGTAAGCGAGTTCGAAATCTAGTCGAGGTATTACGTTCACTTTTGAATTAATAACCTTGAGAAAGGGATGAACCCCATCATCCTCAAAGCTATGGGTTAAATAGCATCATAGATATTCTTCTAAAAGGATGTCAGCGAAATTAAATAACCCATGAATGTTGCACCTACATGCATTAAACAAGGAAACTGAAACCTTATCACCTACACCCGGCAAATAGTGATAATATTTGATATTACATAACGTTGTAAACGGTTGTTCTCGGAAATAAAACATATCAAGAGTACGCTACGTTTACAACTATCAAATCATCACTTGTCTGATATGCTCCTTCTGTCGACTTCTTCATTTAACTCTGATATTATATTTTATTGTGAGTGAAATTAATAAATTTTGATTGCTACCTTGTAAGTTTAGCTGCTTTTTTTCTTTCTTAGTATAAGCTTTGTGGCCTTTGAGTTGAAAATGTTGGGTATCCCTAAAGCACAATGTCAGAATTATGAGGCACCCAAAGAGAATCGAAGTCACGATGATCAACTAGCCTTGACTATCGTACCTCGTGGAGCTCGCATTGGAGCTAAGGGTAAGGTCAAGGTCAATTTTCTTTCTCTGAGGGGTACCTAAAAAGTAGACACCGATGGAATAAGAATGTTTTTGGTTGGTTTGGTGGTTAGTTTTACGGCATGTCAACTCTTGTTGGGTTATTTTATGTTGAAGTCAGTTTAAAAATTACGGTCTTCAATTATCTATGGTATGAAACCAATTGATTCAATTGTTTTAAATATGTACTCATTTTATTAACACAAGTCTGTTTGACCTATTGATGGGATCCATGCCTATATATATATATATATATATATATTACTGCACCTAAGTATATACACTCAGGACCCGAAGAGCTTGCATCGTCACATTTTGTGATGACTTCACTTTAGCAGTCGTTTACAATATTACATCGAAGGACAAGAAGTTATTTCCAATTCGATAGTTAAATGGCCCAACAATTCTGTTTGATCTATAGATGGGACCCGAACAGGTACTACCACTCTGGGTTAGAGTTCACCTGGAAGTAAGGGCAATGAAGTGGTAATTCACATTCTTCAAAGCTCAAGGACTGGAGCCTCACCTAAAGATGCAGTTTAGTATTATATCCTGGACACTCGTTTGAGGGTGGGGTCTTACTCCTCTACAGAGATACAGTCGGTGTATTCCACAACCCTAGCTGACTGGACCTTCGGAATCTGCTATGTTAATCCTTTTAAAACGCATGAAAAAGAAACGAAAATGTTAGAATATGTCATATGCTGAGCAACATTACATTAGGTCGTCTTCTCACTAAAATCTGTTCTCAAATAGATGACGCACATTAAGTAAGTACTGATTTTCAACAAAGACGAAGAGAATCTTTGTCGCTCACGTTAAATATCCCTAAGTGCACTGGCCGACCGATAAATGTAGGCTGTTCAACAAGCAGCTAAGTTCTTTTGCTCATAAAAAGGGAATAAAGACATGAACTAACTGATTACATATTACTACAGGGATATTTTCGAAAGTGTGGTTACTTTGTCAACGAGAACAAAGTTCAAATAACAATGCGTCATGACTTCTCAATTTTATACTAGCAGACTTACTCGATGTTAGGAAGGCAACGAGAACATCAGCATTTACTGATTAATCTCATTTCACTTTTTAGCAGTAAATATCTTTACAATAATAATAATAATAATAGTCCCGGCTGACCACAGAATAAAACTGAAAGAATGTGAAAAGAAGGATAAGTACTTAGTCTTTGCTAGGGAATTGAAAAAACA
Organism: Sepioteuthis lessoniana; assembly: GCA_963585895.1. Classification (NCBI taxonomy): domain Eukaryota; kingdom Metazoa; phylum Mollusca; class Cephalopoda; order Myopsida; family Loliginidae; genus Sepioteuthis; species Sepioteuthis lessoniana. The sequence goes on from OY757919.1 coordinate 75,381,588, forward strand.
GTGGAACATGCAGGTGACAATTATACCAAGTGTAATTGGTGCTTTTGGTACAATAACTAAAGTATTACTAAAGGGACTGGAAGACTTGGAAGTTGGCGGACGAGAGGAGACCATCCAAACTACAGCATTATTGAGAACGGCCAGAATACTGAGAAGAGTCCTGGAGAGTTGAGGAGACTTGCTGTCACTCAAACTCCAGTGAAAAACCATCAGCTGGCGCTGATGTGAAAAACTCTAAAAGAGTAAATAATGTAGGGAGAATAAATGTCTCCCTCGTGGTTCCATAATCCACTTCTGTCTCTTTTTTTCTGTTTTTTTAGCAATAAAGATGTGCCTTTCCATTTTTGTTTTTTGAAACAGATGAACCTTTATTTCATTTCCCAGTGATAGACGAAGTCTCTTGCTTTGTCATTGAACTGTAAAACCCACATGGATGTAACCCTTAAACTCATATAAGACATTTACCTTTTTTTTCACTCCTTTCATATACTGCTTTTTCATAGAACAATATGTGTATATATTATCTCTTGGGACACATTTGTGTATTGTTGTCAGTATCTCTCATATGTATGAGGACTCGAATAAATATTCTTCCAAGCAATAACCAATCCACTTATTATTATTATTAGTAGTAGTATGAGTATGAGTATTATTTGCCTACCAAGCACGGATGATTTTAAACAAAGACAGGTTTTCCAACTTCGAGGTACTAGAAATATGTACACAGGTAAGTTGTGAAAAATATTCTCAACAAGAGATTTAATATTTGTAAAAAAAATATTTTTCACTATCAAAGTTTTTATAAACCTGAAAATTTGATAATAAATGAATCACTAAGGATGAACTGTGGAATTTTAAAAATATACAGAAATTTGTATGAGATTTTGAATTGATTTAATAGCTGAAATTTAAATGAAAAAAGGAGGGTTATGAGGATTTAAACTAAGTTAAAACTTATACAATTTAAAATTCCTCGGTATAAGGTAACTTTATAATTCCTTTACACAAGTCCCGTTTTGAAGAATGGGAATACAGACATCCAAAAGTCTGAGAGTATTTAGAAATAAAATAAATACCACCAGAATAAAAATATTTCATTCGAATAAGAATACTCCAAAATACTTTCCCCGGAATAACTTTTTATGCGTAAGGATAGAAAAAGATGATACACATATAACTGATCAAGGATTTTCGGACTTTAAACTTAACGAAAACGAGTTCTTTTTATACATCCATAACCACTCAGATATCCTGCCCGGCTGATTACAAAATAGGTTGGTCACAAGATAGGTTTCTGATGGAAAAAAGTATTTTGCGAGCAACGCAAGCCTAAAACAATGGAAACTATGGGATGCAGCATGGTGTATTTGAAGTAAGGCGGATGAATACGAAGTCGGATCAATGGTAAGCTTCACCAGACGCTGGGCGGAGAACCTTACAGGTCAACTGTCAGGATCAAATAGGATCAGTCTTTCGTCATATTCACCAACCCCTCCGCTCGAGCAGGATATGACACAAGGACAATTTTTAAGCGGAGTTTAACAGGTTTAAATTTAGAGTTTTCCTTCTCCTAGACTAGTTGCCTCACCAAGGCTGGAGAACCTAGTCTGCCCTACTATTTACCCATAGCTGGATGGAGAATAATTGGATTCATACCTTTCCCAAGGGTATTAGTGCTATGTGAAATGCAATCAGTCTCGTCCAGGATTTGAACTCGAGTCAACGTGTCCATTTCCTACGACGATAACGGGCAACTCCAGTCTTTCATGCCTAAACACTAAATTAAACAAAAAAAAAAGAGAGAAGAAAAACTACGGACCTACATAAACCCAAATGATGCTAAAACACAATTTGATTAAGTACACATAAACAAGAAGTGGATAAATAGCGATTCGAACTTTTGAGGCATATTCCTTTTTTGAAGAATTATATTCCGATCACAGAATCGGTACGGAAAAGAAACGCCTGAGTTTATACAGAAATAAGAAACAGTTAAAACCACACGTTACAACTCGTTCTTACTTACCAATAAAGACATAAGCAATAAATATATGGTAACTGTAAGAAACAAATTCGATACACTTCAGGAGATATCTGAAAGACATTATTTGAATGACGAATTTGAAACCTTCGTCACCGCTCGTTTGGAAGGTGCAGCAGCGTACATGCCAACCAAACTCAATACTTGTACTTAGGAAAAAACGAGAAAACGTAAAAAGCATCCTTAATGAATAAAAGAAACCCAACGCACAGAAACTTTAAAAAGGACAGAAAGAACTAACCAACAAATACAAAAATTAGTAATTAGAATCCATTCAAGGTCAAATCGATAATATCAGAAATTCAGTAAAAGATAGACAGTAAATGTAGTGAGAGGAAGGAAGAGCACATCTTCGGGGACCTTCCTGAAATCCCTAACAAACCAATCCCCAAAAAATCATTAATGGCCAACTAGACGTCAAACTTGGACGGTTTACGGAGGAAGAACTTGACGGAGTATTGAAAAATTTAAAAACAGAAAAGCTGCAGACCTTGATAAAATATCCCTTATGTTTGAAGATAAGAAAATTTGACGACATACTTCTCGAAAACACAACAGAGAAATCGATGAGAACTTGCATCCTCTCTTCCCCAAGAAAGATGACCTCGGAATCATTAAGAACTATAGACGCATAACTCTAACTACTACAGCTGCTGAGGTTTATAATGTCCTGTTTCTCTGATGGAGGTGCCCGTGGTGTAATGGTTATCGTCGTAGGAATTGGACACGACGATAAGAGTTCAAATCCTGGACGAGACTGATTGCATTTCACATAGCACTAATACCCTTGGGAAAGGTATGAATCCAATTATTCTCCCTCCAGGTATGGGTAAATAGTAAGACAGACTAGGTTCTACAAGGAGAAGGAAAACTCTGAATTCAAACCTGTTAAACTCCGCTTAAAAATTGACCTTGTGTCATATCCTGCCCGAGCGGAGGGGTTGGGTAAATAGGATAATGTCCTGTTTCTCAGTTGTATCCGACCTGAAATCGAAAAAATTCTTTAAAAAAATTAGAAAAGCTTTCGAATAAATTGCTTCATAACCTCACAGATTCTGACAATCGATCGAATCATCGAAGGTGTACGAGCAAAGAATCTCGAGACAACACTACTGTTCGTATGTCTATCCAAAGCATTCGATTCTATTCACAGACGAAAGATGGAATAGGCACTACTTGTATATGATCTTCTAAAAAAAACTGTTACTGCTATGATGATGCTTTACAAAAATATGAAAGGAATAGTTTTTTCATCTGATGTCAATACCAAATTTTTCGACATAGTCGCTGGAGTCTTGCGAGGAACTACATTAGCTACATATTTGTTTATAATCTGCCAAGACTATATACTTCGAATATCAATAGATTTAATTAAAGAAAATTGTTCCCCATTAAAAAAAAAGCAATAAGCAGACGATAACCCTCTGAAACTATGACAGATGCGGACTACACAGACGACTTAGTGCTTCTCGCAAATACCCGTCTCAAGCAGAATGACAACTGCAAAGCATAGAGCTAACAAGAAGAAGAATTGGCCTCTACCTGAATGCAAAGAAAATAGAGTACATGTGTTTTAAACAAAAAGGAGCCTTCTTCACTTTTAGTGGTAAGTCTCTAAATTTAGTGAACCAGTTCACATTAGTCAGCGGGAACATCTTATCTACAGAAAATGATGTTATTATACGCCTAGCAAAAACTTGGAATGCTATTGACCGTTTATTGATCATATGGAAGTCCGATCTATAAAACGGGATATCTTCTGAGCTGTAGCTGTGTCCATACTACGATATAGATCCACTACATGGGCGCTAACAAAACACATGGAGAAAAAGCTAGATGAAAACTTTATAGGAATGCTGCGTGCTGCTTTGAACACATCCTTGATGCAACATCATTCAAAACAACAGTTATACGATCTTTTGGCTCCAATCTCAAACCATTCAAGGCGAATAAGACATGCGGAGCACTGCTGGAAAAGCAAGGAAGAACTCATTAGCACATGGACATGCCATTGTTGGCCGACCAGCAAAGACTTACATCCGTCCTTTGAGTAGCACATGCTAGAAGTATTTGTGTATAACACGCACTCCTAACTTTTGGTTTTGAAATTCTCGTGTATAATACTCATTGGCGTTTTAGAATTTGTAGCAGCTAAATTTAACAGAAATTTAGTGTTTGTACAATTTTTTTTATCGGTTTGCAAGGACAAAAATAAAATATATAGTTTACATTTTGTCTTACAACACAAATTTATACAGCAATTCGAGCAAACAAATGGACATGTTCACACAAAAACACAAGTTTTCGGCGAAAATAAGATCACATGAATAGAACTGTCCCATTAGTATAACGGTTAGAGTGTTCGCTAATGATTCTGGATACTGGGGTTCAATCCTAGGTCGAGTTATACCAAAGACTCCAAAAATGGTACTTGATGCCACCTTGCTTAACACTCAGCATTATAAGGTACGGATCAAGGATTCGTAGAACAATCCAGGAAAAGGAGTATCATCCTCCTCCACACTTCTGTGTCGAAGCTATTGACAAGGGAACTTTTGGGTCGCCCTCGACAATGGTCAGCCAACAACTTGAACAGAATCAAAATTATGAACAAACACATATTCCAGCGGAAATTTCCCTGTAACAGTGTAAAACCCATTACTTTGGATTAGAGATTTAACTTTCTTTTGGTTATTACATCCCGAATATAGTGAGGCATGTGCCCCCCTAAGTTTATTATATAGTGTTCGTCTATAATACGCACCTCTAAATATTAGCTGAAAAACCGGGAAAAATAGAGCGTCTTATATATAAATAATTACTGTAAAATATTCTAGTAAGGTTGTAGTTCTTTTTATATAAAAAAAAACTGTGAAAATGTTTGTCTTTTATTCAGGTCTCCAAACTTACCTGTATTTACAACTCCAGGATTCTTTTGTATCCACAATGGTAAAGCCAAGCCGATAACAAGAGAACTTCCAATTATAAACAAGTTTCGGGAAGAATCCAGTGAGACATTTCCAAGGTTGGAAATTCCAATAGCAGCCACCATTCCTAAGACAAAATTAGAAGACATAAATAAATGAAAAGAAAATAAAAAGAAGAAAATAAAAAATCTAAATTTAGCACCGAGTAGGTAGACGTGAAAAAGCTCAATATGCATGCGTGGAGTTATATTTCTCTGCATTGGAAAGTTCATTGTAATTACATATTTTTTATAATAATAATAATAATAATAATAATCGTTTCAAGATTTTCACACCACGTTTGCTGATGGGCTTTCACTGAAGTCTGAGTGACTGCAAGTCTCCTCAGGTCTCCAGGACTCTTCTAAGTATTCTGGCCTATCTCAACAGTGCTGTAGTCTGGATGGTCTTTATTCATCCTCCGATTTCACCTCTTCCTACCATCTTTTCAAGACTTTGGGGACCGTTCCAAGCACTCCAATTACGATTGGCATCAACGTCGCATTTGTGTTCCACAGTTTTCTAAGTTCTCTGGCAAGGTCTTAGTACGCGTCCATCTTTTCCCTTTCTTTCATTTTCCCACCGCAGTTCTCTGGGACAGCAAAATCCACTATACAGCAAGTTATTTTCACTAGGTCTGGTCTTTTCGTCGGTATTAAGCAATCTGTGTATATCTCAAAATCCTAGAAAATTTCATGAGAATTATTCTTTAGGAAGAATTCTGTTTTATTATTATTATTATTATTATTATTATTATTTATTACATTATTGTCTTATGATGCTTTTAGCATATTGCTTTGTGCATCCAGGAGGTCTTCTAGAACATTATACAATCAAATCAGATATGAATTATTATTTATTACAAAACTTTAAAGCACAGAAACTATTGAAAATTATATAAATGTATATTATTTTTAAAAAAAAGAAATTTTTGTTTCAGAATTTCAATTCTGAATTGTTTGGTCTTACATAGTTCCTAATAATGTCCGTTTTGATTGTATAATGCTTCTAGTGAAATAATTAAAAAACCCAGCATCTTTGGCTTGGAAGAAATTTACTTTAAATGAAAAAATTGTACGGATGTACTTATTTATGGACTATACTGTATATTTTATTATATTACTTTATGTGTTTTTAACTGTGGACGCATTATTATTTCTTTTGTACACTTATTGTCTACGGTATATACATTATACATCAATTTGCTAAATTACTTTGTATACATATTTATCATATTGTTTTGTACAGTCAATTTTTCCTCCTCTTATTCTTTTAATTCTTTTTCGTTATCTAATAAGCTTTGCTTTGTCTTTGTTTGCTTACAATATCAGATATTTATAAGTGATAATTTATATAAGTATTGGACAAGCCCATTGTCTTAATTTCTTTCATTTTAACTCAACTTTTATTTTTCTTTGCTATTAATAAACACGTTGATTAAATGACAGTCTTCAAAGTTATTAATTGCCCAGTCGGTTGCAGAATAAACTAACTGCATCTCTGTAGAGGGGTAAGAACCCCAACGAGTGTCCGAATATATGAAATTAAAAATCTGATGGGAAGGTTCCAGTAATGCTGGAGATTTGGGGAATGCGGAGTACACCATTCATTGCCATCTTGTTGGAATTCGGGTAACCATCCTGTTTCTGGTTGAGCGATACAAGATACTCCTATGTAACAAGGCTGAATTAAGTCGGTATTTGTCGTACGTCCAACGAATAGGACGATTGTGGCACTAGGCCTTTTTTAGGTGGGTCCGGGTGCAGGGCCGTAGCTCAGACACCCCCAGCGGCTCCAAAAATGTCTCGGCCCCGTCGGCATTTCCCTAAAAAGGGGTGCCTCTGGCGCCAGGCGATAAACTTAACCCCTCCGAAGAGGGTAAGAATCTGGGAGACGGATCCCTGAAGCTCGAGGATGCCGGTCAAGGCGCACCTCGACCAACTGCCAGCGGAGCCAGAACACATCCAACCAGATCCGTGTACTGATTAACACGGCCAACCGGGGTGTATCCCAGCTAGGCTGAATTAAGTTGGTATTTGTCGTATGTCCCACCAATCGGACGAATGTGGCATAACGCTTTTTTTATGAGGGCCCGGGAGCAGGGCCGTAGCCCAGAAATTCCTCACGGCTCCAAAAATGCCTCGAGACCCGTCGGCATTTCCTTAAAAAGGGGTGCCTCAGGCGCCAGGCTATAAACTCAGCTCCTTAAGAAGACTTAGCGCCTGAGGGGACGGCCCCCTGAGGCTCAAGGATGCCGGTCAAGGCGCACTTCGACCGACTGCCTGCCGAGCTAGAACACACTTGACCAGACCCGTGTACCGACCAACACGGCCGACTGAGGTGTGTGCCAGCCAGGATGGATTAAGTCTGGACTTTGTTAATTTCCCATTGTTTATATGTGACTTAGTTGCGTCTGATTGGCTAATCTACTGATAGGAAAGCCTATAAATATTAGCTGACAATTTGTAGATGGCCGACACATATAGAAATCCGTCCAAACAATCCAACACATCGCTCTCAGGACCACTCTGCTCGGGGGTGGTAGCACCTAATAGGGTCCTCTCTATGAATCAAATAGAAGTAAACTGTGTACTTATGCTAAACTGAATTGTTTGAAATAGAACTGTTTATATGTATAAAAATGGATTTGGTATTAATAATGTTTGATGTGCCATAAAACTAAATCAAACCAAACCAAACCAATCAAAATTATTGAGGAGACAGAAGTGTTTGTTCTGGCTGTCAGAATTTTACACTTCCGTTAAAGATAACATACTGAGCTTACAATTGTGTGGCACATAGATATTGTAAAGGTAGACTTTATAGAAAAATGTTTATGCAAATAAATATAATGACAACAACGTGAAACAGTTCCGTAGTTTTTCACCGACGGTATCTAATGTAATATGTCGGCTCTCTTTTCAGCAACATAAACGGAAGCCATCACTCATATGGCAAAGACGGACTGAAATTCAACCGGTTGCACCCCCTACTTCACGGACAAAAGCGAAGGAAAAATGAAAATTGATAAAGATATTTTCTGACCAATCAGAAACCGAGCTATGCGGATCTCATCAAGTCAGTCTGAGCCTCCCGTGCACTGTATAAGAAAAGCTGATTTGACCCAGCAGACAGAAAGGATCCAACCAACAGAAAGAGAACACGTCCAGCAAGCGGCTCAACCATCAGTGACGGTTGCCAAGACAAAACTGCTAGCAGCACATGATTTTCCCACGTGGTTCTTTCCAACTACAACTCTCCTATGTGACATCTCCCTAAACGAACGATATCTCCGATCGACCATATACGAGAGTAAAATCTTTATTTTTTCGAACACGTCTCATCTCTATTGTTGTATTACTTCTCACTTTCCTTTCAGTTATTGTCAGTTATTGTACCCTAAGTCGATTATATTCTTATAATCCTCAACCCTCGGTACTTTAGCTCCCACTACATATCTAAACAATTTGAACATGAGCTCACTCTTTACTATGTAAAAAAACATGTTACTTACCAAACACGGCCAGAAACATTCCACCAATTACAGGCTGAGGAATTGTGACGAAAAGTGATCCGAATTTGCCCAAGCATCCAAGTACCATCATCAATAACGCACCAATTTGGATGACTCTCCGACTTCCAATCTGTCAACGTACAAGTGAAATAAAAAAGAAACTTTTGTAGCTTTTATTTATATCATTGCAAGGAATTTCTAAACAGAGCTAGGAGGTTCAAGAACCATGACAGTGTTTGTAGAAAAAGCCACTGCGTAGCTTTTGATTAAGGAGACGAGCCTATCGATTGTTGCTGCTGAGAAATCATTCAGTCAATTTCTAACAATTCTATCACAAATATTGACTCTTGTTTCAACAAATTTGTTTTTCATTTGTTTTGTTGTATATTTTCAATTTTAATGCATATTACTTTTAGTTTTCTATCCTGACATTTTGATACCTTTCGAGGTCTATAAGTATATTTTCTATGCTCTTTTAATGGCGTATCAACCTTCCTGGGTTATTTGATGCTAAAGCGATCCTTGTAGAAGAACAGCAGTGATACTATTTAACCAGTAGCTGGGAGGATAGGAGTTTAACACCTTTCAAAAAAGTATTAGTCTGAAAGTGAACGTAATAGTGCCACTCGAATTCGAACTCTCAGAGCAGCGCTTTAGCCATTTGACAATCGAGTTTCTCCTCATCATATTTTCCTTTGTTTTCCTTTGTTAACCACTATTAACCGAAAGGATCTCAGCCTAACTAAACCCAAAGGCAAGATATATAAAACAAAATCCCTCGGCCATTATATTACACACGGAGTTTCTCCTCATTATATTTTCCTTTGTTAACCACTATTTTACATGCATACCAAATTTTTGACACAGCTGACTGGGAACAACAAACGTCTTTCGCCACGCTCTACTGTGGATTTCCTTTTTGAATGAGTTTTACGATTCCATTGTTGTAATTGACAATTCTTTTGTTTAAACCATGTTCCTTCTTAATAAGGTATTCAAAACCGCTTGTTAAGATCTGCAAGAATTGTCTTTTAACTGTTGATTCCTTTGCATTTCTAGCGTTCTGTTGGTATTTGTTTTAGGAATGCAAATTACAAGATCATTTCATGATTATTTGCTCAACATTGGTTTATTTCATAATATTTTCTTGAAAAGAATATCATTAATTTAAATAATTTAGTCGAGTTTGTTGAGTTGAAGCCAGAATGTTATTTGGCATGAAGAATAGATAATTTTGAAAAGATTTAAACAGTTGTTCCAAAAGTGGAAACCGTTAAAGCCAAATAAGTTTAATTGAAAGGTATTGACCCTCACGAAAACTTGTCTTTGATTGGATCATCACAGTCAGGTGATTGAAAGATTCCAGAAATTTAGAAAAATATGTCGGAAATTTAATCAGTTAGCCCAGAACCGCTGAAGTTGACAGACCTTAATTTGTGCAGTCCTTCATTCCCATTTATGGTCTCGGCAGCTCCCGGCTTTCATACAAATCGAAAATGTGTTGAAAAGACGTCAAAGATGAATGTAAAGTATGTACAGTGAAGATGTTATTTGTTATCCATCAGCTAGCAAAGAACATGGAAAGATGGCAGCGAGATGAACGACTACTGATCGAAAAAGACAAGATGGTGAGATGACTATAAAACAAGATTGATTTATGTATTGCTTAATTAAAAAAAAGCCTAAGTGAACATCCTCTAAGTGTACTAATTCCAAAATTTTTTTCCAGGAGAAATAGTTATTAGTTTAACTCAATTCTGAATTTGAATTACACATAATTTATCTAAGAAACTACTCAGTACGAAATGATTGATATTGTTTATCTCTACAAGTTTCTATGGCAACAATCTGAATACAAAAACGGGAAAAAATAGTCGAATTTGGTGTTAAAATAATGAAAAATCTCTTAGCACAATTCTTCAGTTTATGGAAAATAAAACCCAGCACACAAAACGTGGTATGAAATTCAATTATAGTTGCACTCGGTACGGAGTTAAGAATTTGATAATAGTTGAAATATGGCCAAGAAAGGATTTAAAACAAAGAATATTAAGATTTGTCCATTACTTTGGTGATTCCGATGGCTCCAATATTTTCGCTGTACGATGTATTGCCACTGGCGGCTCCCCAGGCGCCAGCCAAAAAGCAAGTGATGCCTTCCATTCCAATTCCTATTAAAAGAAAATAATTACAACAACATTATTTAAGCGTATTAACTTAAAGAAAAAGGGAATATAGGAGATTGGGTTGTGCTAATTGTGCGTATTAGAAAAATTTGTCAGCTTTGGAAATTAACATTTGATATCTGGCTTTTATCTGGACTAGAACACCACCACCAACAACAACAACGATTGATAATCAACAACATCTACTTGAAAAAAAATATCTTCATTTCAAAAGGCTTAAAAAATAATAATAATCTTTTAAGGAACCAAATGTCTGGACGTGCATTTTTGGTCCCATCTTTACTAAACTTTCAGGAATTTTTACGCTTATGCCCGAAAAATTTTATATTTGGAGATTCAACTAAGACTGGTTTTAGATCAGGGCAAACTTGCTGTCATTTTGATATCAATAAAAAACTAAGAGTTAAAACTGGTATGAAAACTCACATAGAGTGAAAAAATATGGAAACATTAAAAGTAAATACCAACAAGTAAAGAAAAATGAACGAAAAAAGTTAAAAATAAGGAATATTTCAGAAGAACAATTATTGGAAACCAAAATTTGCTGCTGAAATCTAATTGCGTATTTGGATAATGTAGTAAATCACCGACTACCAGAATACACAGGAAAGAGATTAATTACAACAGCCAAAAAAAGTAACAAAAAAAAATATATATATAGGAATTCCAAAATCGAGAAAATGAAAATAAAAGGAAACAACAGTGGCACAATAAGGAAATAGCGCACAAGACATCCTAGACATGGTTATGCAGAGGAAATCTAAAGAAAGAAACTGAATCATAATTAATAGCAACTCAGAATAACTCATGATAAATAATCAAATTAGGACCCAGAAGAGAGAGAGAGAGAGAGAGAGAGAGAGAGAGAGAGAGAGAGAGAGAGAGAGAGAGAGATGAAATAGTTATTCACGTAAGAGAATGGAGTAAATTGAGTCAAGAGTACAGTAACCAACATGACTGGATGGGGAAGATATTCACTGGGAATTGTGCAAGTGATTAAATTTTGACCATCCTGATAAATGGTATATGGACTGACTATATTATGTCCTAAAAACGCGACACCCAAAGTTGTCTGAGGTTTTGAGAACACACACACACACACACACACACACACACACACACACACACACACACACACACACACACACACACACACACACAGACGTGTCACAAAATCAAAAAAAAAAAAAAACAAAAAAAAAACACAGTTTTAATTAACAAAAATAAAATAACTTATCAACTAATGGATTACGTCGTTCTAGAAGATCCCAAAGTATAAGTCAAGGAAAGTAAAAGATTGAATAAATACTATGACCTTTCTAGAGAGTAGAAAAAAGTTATGGAACATAAGGGTGACAGTGATATCAAAGATAACTGGAGTCCTTGGAATAATCCCAAAGATCCTGAAAAGAGGCTCAAAGAATTGGAGATATGAGAAAGACTTGGGACTGTCAGGACAACATCACTGCTAAAATCAGCTAGAATACTTAGAAAAATTCTGGAAACGTGTAGAGACTTACTGTCACTTGGACTTTCGTATAACAATATTTAGCAAGATAATCCTGCTCTTGTACCAGACTAAGCTAACTTTATATAAAGCCCTTTATTGATTATACGATTTTTAATCATACCTCTGTTAATAGCATGAACGGGAGGAGGTGGCGCACCAATCGTCCTTGCGCATGCGTAGTAATCACCAATGGATTCAATAATAGACGCAAATACAGCTGCAAATATACCCAAGACACCTGCTGTACTGATGGTTGGAACTCCCCATTGACCTGAAAGCAAAAAAAATGTTACCAGGAGAAACATAACATTAACAGACTGAAAAGGTTTATAGATTTGCAATGGATATGAATATTTATCAATCTATCTGGTTGGTTAGTTTTACGGTATGTCAACCCTTGTAGTTTGTTTTTTTCCTGCAGAAGTTTTTTTTCAAGCAATTACTAGGATTTTAAGTTCCTAGTTAATAAACCAGACCCAATGATAATTAACAAAAAAGAAAAAAAGAAGAAGAAGAAGAAGAGAGAGAGAGAGGGGGGCATATAGAGGATTTTGTTGTCCTAGCGGACCGCAGAGTGAAAATCAAGAGAACTAAGAAAGCTGTGGAACATGAAGTTGACGGTGATACCAGTTGTAATTGGCACCCTTGGAACAGTCACCAAAGACTTGAAAGAAGTTGGAAGAGTTGAAAATTGGAGGACGAATCGAAACTATCCAAGCCACAAGATTGTTGAGATCGGCTAGAATACTAGGAAGAGTCCTGGAGACTTGAGGAGATTTACTGTCACTCAGACTCCAGTGAAATACAATCAGTTAACACCAGTGTTACATCTCTCAAGGAGTAAAATGATGATGATGATAATGATTCATGCCAGAGTAGTACACTTAAAATGTTCTAATTTAGAGGATAAAGCAGTTTCCCGTCAAATTCAAACAAATTGTTATTTTGTTCATTCTGCTTGGCGCAGAACATCATTTAAAATTGTCATCAAAATTTTAGATATAACAGAGATAACTATAAAATGTTAATCAGACTTCTTCATGGCCTAAATAGAAGGATCAATATAATTATGGACCGTGGTCTAGTGGGTAGAGTGTTCGGTTCAATCCAAGGTCGCGTCATACCAAAGGCTTTAAAAATGGTACTTTGTTTAAGACTCAGAAATATAAGGTACGTATCGCGGGCAAAGTGGAGCAATCCTGGGAAAGGAGTTGCGCCCTCCCCTACACCTCGGTGTAGTAGCTGTTGAAAAAGGAGTCTTCTGATCGCCCTCGACTACGGTCGCCAACTTTACTTATTACAACGAAAACTCCCGCGTTCACGAGTGATCTAGATCTTATTTTCCTCAATAAAAAAGATGGTTGGTTGGTTTTACAGCATGTTAAATCTTGTTATTTAATGCTGAAGTCATTTAAGACACAACTAAATAGCAAATGTAAGCTATGTGGTGATAGAGACGAAACAATGAATCACATAATAAGCGAATGCGGCAAATTAACACGGAAAGAGTATAACACTAGACACGACTGGGTGGGCAAGGTGATCCACTGGGAGATGTGCAAGAAATTTAAATTTGACCATATGAACAAATGGTTAATGCACAACCCAACATCTGTCTAATAGAATGACACGCATGAACTCTTATGGGACTTTAATATACAAACGGATCACCTAATCTCGGCCAGAAGACCAAACTTTATAATGATCAACAAAAAAAGAGAACTTGCAAAATTATGGACTTTGCTGTCGCGGTTGACCAGGGAATAGAACTGAAAGAAAGTGAAAAGAAGGATAAGTACCTGGACCTTGCAAGGGAATTGAAAAAACTATGGAACATGAAGGTGACAATTATATCAATCGTGATTGGTGCTTTTGATACAGTCACCAAAGGATTATTAAAGGGACTGGAGGACTTGGAGGTTGGAGGACGAGTGGAGATCATCCAAACTATTACATTATTAAGAACGGCCAGAATAATGAGAATACTTCTAGAGACTTGGGGAGACTTGCTTTCTCTCAAACTCCAGAGAAAAACCATCAGCTAAAACTGATGTAAAAAACTCTCAAAGATTAAATGATAATGATAATAATCCGTTCCATAGAAGATAGCGACAAATACTTGGACCTTGCTTGAGAACTAAGAAAGCAGTGGAATATGAGAATGACAGTGATACCAATTGCAGATGGCGTACTTGGATACCTAAGTAAAATTAGAAATTATACCCGGATATGGGAAGCGAAACCATGCTGATTTATAAAGGACGTCATTGTAAATATCCGTTCGGGCACTGTATCCCCATCCGTCCTTTTCTTTGGGGAATACATCTGTAATGGTCAGAATATAACAGAGCAGCCAAGATGTAAAAATAGCGAACAAAACCTGAAACAAGAAAAGTAGACAGGGAATATTATTGATTTTTAATGCAACAAAGACATCGTTAAAACAACTTGTTTGAAATTTACTTTTTCGATTAAACAGTTTCACTCAGCATTACAGCCCTGTCTATTGGGTTTAGAATACGCTATGTCTCTTGCAAAGGGGTAAAAGCCCCTTATTCCCCCCAAAGTGTTCTGAGTTTAACATTCTGGAGCTCTGGGGAGAGTGGAGTACCTCTTAATTGCTATTACTACCAGATCTATTCTGGCCCAAAGTGTTTGTACCTGTTTTGGATAACGTAAAGGTCAAATAGATCTGTACAAAAATTATACTACAAAAAAGAAAAAAAAAGAAAAAGAAAATATTAACGTCCAATGTACGCGGTTCTCTAACATATACAAATAAAATAACTCAAGACAAGTTGATATGCCGTTAAAATTAAACAATGTACGCATTATTTTTTAAAATCACTTTATAAATTCCATATTTTGTTTATCGGTAAATAGAAATAAATCTTTACCCAACCCTTCAACACGAGCAGGATGTGACACTAGGTCAATTTTAAGCGGAGTTTAACAGGTTTGAATTTAAAGTTTTCCTTCTCCTGAACCGGTTACTCTAGGAAGGTTAAAGAGTACAGTCTGTCTTACGATTTACTCATTGCTAGAGGGAAAATAATTGAATTCATAGCTTTCCCCGAGGGGGAAAAGTAGACAGCCTAGTAGAGAATTAGGAATACATGTGTATATTTACCCAACCCCTCCGTTACGTGTAGGATGCGATAAAAGGTGAATTTTTAAAAGCGGAATATAACTGGTTTGAATTCAATTTTCCTTCTCCATGACGAGTTGCCGAAACAAAGCTAAACATCTCAGGCTTCCCTACTATTGAAACATACGGGGAGAGAGAACAGAGTCGTGCTTTTTCCCAAGCGCATTTGCGCTAAAGTGAACCGCAAATAAACTCGTTCAGGAAGGAAATAGCAAACCCAGAAACAGAGACGGATCAAGAAAAGTCTTGAAGAGAGAGAGAGAGAGAGAGAGAGAGAGAGAGAGAGGGCAGATGTGCCGAAAAGCTGGAAGACCCTAGAGATGACAGTCTCTTTAACAAACTATCTCCCGTCCCCACCTAAACTCCGCCAGTTACTAAAAGACGTGTCACTCTGGAAATGACATCTTTCCGACAATATCTAAAAGAAACTCATAGCAAATAATTAACCAGGGTCCAGTGTTTATTGAAATGGCTGTTGCTCTTCAAGTTGATTTGCCTCTCTTACCAGATCATTCAACAGTTATGGATTGGTTTTTCCCATTAATATTCAGCATTCACCGCGTAACACATTTCAACGTAAAATAAAGTTGATTATACAAATTATATTAACCACGCGATCAATATTTCACGAGCACATTTTAGCTTTTATATCCTGACGACACTTCATCATTACTCGTCCGGCCTAAACAGGGAGTTAGTGTGATTGATCGATTTTAAGGGCACGTCAAGTTATCCAGGATTATTTTGTGCCAAGCGGTAAATTGTAAGAATCGTCAAATTTATTGTATGTCTTTTTCAAGGGTTTTTATTGATTTTGACATTTGGTTGTTTGCTGTTGCTTGTTCCAAAATGGAATGGAAATTACTTTAAGGGATAATTTCATTGGATAAAGTTCAAGTTTACTGTTATATATTTTGGTATAATTTTATTTCTTTCAAGAAGGACAAAATGCCGTCTATATTGACATTTTCAAATAAATCTCTCATGTTGTTTGTGTTGCAAAAACATAGTCTAATAATAGCGAAATTACCATATTCTATTAGAATGTGTATAACAGTTAAGGGTGTCTGACATGCTATGCATTCTGGTTGGTTTTCTTGTTTAAGTTAAAAGGAGAGTGTAAGTTTTGTGTGGCCTATACGTAATCAGGATATAGTGACTTGTTCCTTTCTGGACTTTCTGAAGACTGGTTTCCATTATCCTATATTGGCATTTATTGAGAATAGTTTTTACATGTATTGTTACTCCAATTTTGTTGCCATTTTTTAAAAGAAGAATATATTGATTTTGGTCTTCAAGTCTATCAAGAGCAATTTTTAGTGCTGATATGGCTACTGTGTCAGCTTTGTCATTTTCTCTTATTCCTATGTGGCATGGAATCCAGCATCGTAGGATTTTTTAAAAGTTATACATGGTGTTCAGTCTGTTTGATATTTTATTGATTAAAGGCTTATCAATTTTATTTTTTATGGATAGAAAGACATAAAGTGAGTTTGAAAGATTATGAAATTTTTACTTTTGTTGTCACAAATTCGATTAAGTGCCAGGTTTATTGCAAAGACATCTACATTAAAAATGGAAGTTTCTTTTGGGAAACCTCTCTTGACAATTATGTTGTGCTTGCAGTTTTATCATTATCTTTGGATCCGTCGGTACAAACGTGGGAGTGATTAGGATATTGCTCCACGATATTCTGGAGTTTTTCTTGATAAATATCAGGGTGAGTGTTTATTTAGGGAAGCTTACTTAGGTCCAGGATCTCTTTCGGTTATTTAAATGTCCAAGAGGGAGTATTGGATAAGATAATATCATGTAAATTGGCAAGCGGGATTTAGGATTCTTCGGAGATGGGTTTTATACTGAGGCCAAAAGGTTTTATTGCTTTTAATTTTTGTTCAAATAGCTGGGTATACCTAAGATTAAAGGTGCAATCATAAGCTGGATTGGATGGGAAGGATTTAAGTTTTACGGAGAGCAAGTTTTTCATTTCTGGGTTTTAGGAGTGCTTCATGAGCCCCTGCATGTAACTTTTCCTAGCTTATCTGTATACAAAGCTACAATAGTCTACTTGTGAGCGAATTTCTGATCTATATAATTTGAGGAGGGTTTGCCGGTCGGCTCCTCATTCTGTGCTGGCCGCTTACTCATTACTTTATATCATTTTGATTTCAGGTGTTTTATGTGAGCGATGAATAATAGTTTTCTATTAAATATAACTTCAAGAAATTTATATTCATCAATGATTATGCATTTTCCTCAGGGAGCCGAAGTGCACATACTAGATTTTTAATTTGGAGAGTTTAAAACCTTTATTTGTTGCCCATTTATTGATCTTATTTACATTTAGTTGTAGTTGACTTTCCAATATGTAAATGTATTTGGATCTGTTGCAAGAGATCATCAACATACAGGGTACTGTCTATTCCAGGACTTAAGCATTTAATGATGATGTTGAGTTTTATGATAAAAAGGGTAACCGCGAGAATGCTTCCTTGTTAAATACCTTCTTGGTTGTGGATGTCAGAGTGGTTGATCCAACATGAACATTGAAGGTTCTGTCTAAAAGAAAGTTGCTTAGGAAGCCTGATAGTCTTCCTCTTGGGCCAAGATTGTGACGATCCCTCATAATGCCAGATTTCCATGTTGAGTCATAGGCTTTTTCCTGATCTGGTGCGTTTTTGTTTTTTTTTTAAATAAAAGCTTTCCTTATGAAGGTCTCTAGACGAACCAGATCATCTATCGTTCTTTTCTCACGGAATTCACATTGAAAGTCGATGATTAGTTTTTTTATTCGAGGAACCATGTCAGTCTATTGCTGATCATACGTTTCATAGTTTTGCATAAACAATTTGTCAGGGCTATGGGACGGTAGTTCTCTGGATATGTTCTGTCTTTTGTATTTTTAGGAATGGGAATGACTATCGTCTGTTTCCATGTGTTTGGAAACTGTTGCCCATCCATATATTGTTGTAAAACTCCAGAAGATATATCATGGATTCTTTGGGTAGTTGTTTTTTGAAATCATAATACATTTCGTCCAGACAGACAGCTGTACAGAGGGATTTTTTATAGAGTCCATTAGTTCTGGTAAGGTAAACAGCTTGTTGTATGTTTCTGAGTTATTGGATAAGAATTGAAGTTTGATTTTTTCAGTTTTTTGTTTGATTTTTAGGAATTGTGGGTTAATTTGGCTGGATGAATTTTTTGAAAAGATTTCAACTAATCGGTTCGAAATGTCGTTTTTGGTAGTTAATTTTTCGTATGGTTAGTGGAGATGTGTTTTAGGGGAGTTGATTGCTGCTTTCCGGAGATTCTGCAGATCATGTCCCAGATGGTTTTTGATTTAGTAGAGGTGTTGAGTTTACTGATATAATTTTGCCAGGGGTTTCTCATGGTTTTCTCAATTATTTTGTGAGTGTTTGCTCAGTAATGCTTGAATTGGATTAGATTGGCAGAATTAGGTGCAATTTTAAATTTGTACCGGGCTGCGCGTCATAAACGAATACCCTACTTGCAATATTCATCGAACCACGGTCTTTTCAGGTTATGCTGGACAGAGTTCTTTGGGATGCACTTCCTGAATTTGCTTGTAAACTCTTCGATAGAGTTATTTGTATTGTGTTTTTTCAATCAAGTGTTGGAGACATAGAGTTTGGAATTTTCCCTAGTTTCTTTTGTTTAGCCTTCAGTTAGAGAGATTTTCTTCTTTAGGATGTAGACCCTTAATTATAATGGGGACTTTATTGCTGCCGCATGAGCCGTGGTGTTCTTTCCAGGTGTATTACAAGAAGATTTGAGGATCGCAGAGAATAAGATCAATTGTTAAGTAAGTGTCTGAATATGGATCAAGATAAGTTTGGGAATTCATATTGAAGAATCATAGATTATTATCATTAATAATCCTTTCAAGTATTCTGCCCTTTTTGCTTGTTTATTTTTTATTTTCCTACTTGGTATTGTGGCTGTTTAAATCTCCCAGTATAATAAAAGGCTTGGGGAATGGTTGTATTATGTTGAGATCATTTTTTTTGATAGTATCCTTTCAAGTATTCTGCCCTTTTTGCTTGTTTATTTTTTATTTTCCTACTTGGTATTGTGGCTGTTTAAATCTCCCAGTATAATAAAAGGCTTGGGGAATGGTTGTATTATGTTGAGATCATTTTTGTTGATAGTATCCTTTCAGGTATTCTGCCCTTTTTGCTTGTTTATTTTTAATTTCCCCACCTGTTGTTGTGGCTGTTTAAATCTCCCAGCGAAATAAAACATTTTTGTTGATAGTACCTTGGGAGAAAATTGGGAGTTCTGTGTAGGCTTGCTTTGGCAGTTATTGCTTGTAGGTTGGTATTCAGATTAATTTTGCTTAGAAGTATATCATTCCTTATTAAGATCGATACGCCCCCGCTCCCCGAGGCCCTGGGTCCGGTGTTATGTGTATAGTTGTAGCTTTTAAAGTTTTTGATATTATTTTGTCGTTTTCTTTAAAAAAATGTTTCTCGTAGGCGGATTACAGCTGGATGTATTTCTGTTGGTAGTGAAAACAAATCTTTAAGGTCTGCTTTGGTATCATTGGCCTAGCGGTTAGAGTGTTCGCCAATGGCCCGGGAGACCTGGGTTCAATCCCAGGTCGAGTCATACCAAAGACTCAAAAAATGGTACTTGATGCCTCCTTGCTTAACACTCGGCATTATAAGGTACGGATCAAGGGTAAAGTAGAGCAATCCAGGGAAGGAGTAGCGCCCTCCCCTATACCTTGGTGTAGTAGCTATCGAAAAGGGAGCCTTCGGGTTACCCTCGACTGTGGTCGCCAACTTTAATTTTTTTTTTACTGATATCGTGACATTTCCATTATATGATGTTTTGATCTATGTTTTTAGTTTAGTTTGTATATTTTGTTTTGACACTTGTTTTCTTATGTTGAGTTTAATTTCTTCGAGAGAACAGGAAGATAGTATTCAACTTCTCACCACCTCTTTATATGTATTGAGGGATCAATGTGGATATCCATTGATTTTCATATTGTGGAGAGTGGTCGGTTTTAGTTGTAAATCAGTATATTTCTTTTTTGTTACTTCCATTATTAGAGTGTTACTGTAGGGCAGTTTTTACCAATCTGGGTATTACATTTGCTGAGGGAAATCTTTCTCTTGCTGAAGGAGAGAGCTTTGTGATAGATTTTTCCTCTGTCGACTCGAGGACTATAAAACTCGAAAAAGAAGTAGTCACTTCTTCTCTGTCACTGTCACTGTTTGTATCATGTACCTGAGAATGTGTCTGTCGGGATGGGGTCTTTTGAGTAATTTGTTCGATATACGCTGGGTTTTATTAAAACAAGCCATGTCAGTTGTTTCATTTTTCGTCGGTCCAGTGCTCCACCACCTACCATGAGTCCAACGTGGGGGGACCTTTTAGCCTTGGTTAGTGACGGGAATACATTACCAGTATACTCGAGTCAAAAGTAGGGCCTCGAGATCTTGCCGATCTCGGGCCACCAGTACCACATACTTGGTACCCTACGATTCACCAGAGGTCGAATTTCCATCCTCTCAACTCGATTAACTCTCAGCCACCACCTTTTAGCATTTATCAGATAAAAAAGGGTTGGGTGTTTGTTTACCAAAGGTGCAATTTGAATTCGATCAGGACTAAAAATATAGGGGCTAGGGCTTGACGTGACCAGCCAGTTGATCGGATCGGGCCTGTTCGGCCACCCATCTACCCCAGTGGAGGCCAAAGTGGTGTGTTGCAAGTCACATGACGACTCAGTTGCCAGATCAAGTACTGCTTAACCACCAGAATCCAGTTCTTAGGCATCACGAGTTGCCACTCAAGGATAACAGGTGGCCTCATTGGAGAGTTCTTACCCCTCTGCAGAAGTGCAGTCGGCGAAATCTACAACCTCAGCGAACAACAGGGCGAAAGGGGTTAGAGAGCAAGATGGAGCATTCCAACGATCAAGTCGGGTGTATCTCATAAACTGACTAATTTATTTTCACTCCAGAACCATTTTGGTCACCTGAATGAAACCATCCAATCAGAGCTGTGATCTCAGACTGACTCGGAGTTCAACGGCTGTCCATCAATCAAGTTGAAGTTCCTGTATCGTTTCATTCGGGATTCAAATTAACAGCTCAGAACTTAATTTAAATATTACACAAGACGCCAAAAATACATCTCACCGATCTATCATGTCACAAATTTCTTACGACGATAACCGCAACTCCACAGGTAACTTCACTAAGAGAAATATATAAGATAAAAGTTTAAAAAAGTATTACTTACGGGAAACATTTTAAACAAGGGAAGAGATATCTTTGAGCATCCTTTGCTCTTCTTGTAAATGAAACAAGGAATGTTGATATTCTTCATATACTGTGAAAATATACAGATCAGCATGGAAGTCCTGACAAGAAAAGAAAGAATATAAGTTTATCTGTTTATTTGCAATACTAAAAATAAAGGTTAAAAGAGAGAAAGACAACAGAATGAATTGGACTGTCCAATCAAGAAAGGGGATATATGTGACGTAACGGGGATCGTCTTAGAAAATCGACTCGACGAACCGGTTGAAAATGCTGGACATGGCTGTTTGCCTTTTACTTCGAGGTAATACTCTTTGAAAAGGCATGAATCCATGTTTTCTGCCTTCCTTAAAAAAGAAACTGACTTGATCTTAATAGCATAAAATCTAATTAGTTAAAAGTTGGAATAGATAAGACTCGGAAAAATTGCAAGTGTTGGCTATGCGGAAAGTGGTTAAAAAATAAGTGAATTTAATAACATGATAAGTGAATTTAGAAGACGTGTCCAAATTTTGGCACAGATTCGTGGAAGATATGATCCATTTATAACAGTACAAATGAACAAATTTTGAATATAAACAGATAGTATATTCACAAACCAGACTCTGTCCCGGAAAATGAGACAATTTTCTGGAATTTTGAGAGGAAAACGGATCATCCAATCTAGGCCTGAAGACTAGATCTTGTTATTATTAATAAAAAGAAAAACCCTTGTCTATTTCAGCGAGCCACTGTGAGAAAGCTAAAAAAACAAAACTGTGTAATATGAAAACGACAGAAATATCAATAATAGTCGAATCTCCCAGAAAAATTAGAAAGTATCAGGAAAAAGAATGGCGGAATTGGAAATTCAGAGGAGTGAGACTTCTAAACCACAGCACTGTTGAGATGGCTTGTATAATGAGTATGGTCCTGAAAAATTTTGCTGTCACTCGAACTTCAGTGATATCAACCTGTAAGTGCAGGTGTAAAAATAAAATAGCGATTGTAGGTTATTAGGTGATAGAGATTAAACACTTAATCACATAAGCGAAAACAGCAAACTGACCCGACAGGAATATGTCGAGTCACTAAAGGGTGGGAAAAGTGATGCACTGGGAATTGTGCAACAGATTAAAGTGTGGCCATTCTGATGAATGGCATGAGTAAAAACTAGAATTTGTCTTAGAAAATGCGACACAAAACTCTCAGGGACATTGAGATACAAACGGATCCACACACCCTGGCCAGAAGTGTTAATTAAAAAAAAATATTTGTTATCGAGTGGATTTTGCTGCCAAAGTAAAACAGCGAAAAGATAAAATTCATAGGTTTTTCCTGAGATCTGAAAAAGCTGTAGAACATAAAAGGAGGCGGTAATACTAATTTGGGATGGTCCCGAAAAGCCGGGAAAAGAAACTGGGGGAATTGGAGATCAGGGAAAGAAATCAAACTATCCAGACCAGAGCACTTAAAATTTGCAAGAATACTTAGAAGAGTCCTGGAAACTAGAGGAGACTTGCTTTCACTCAGACTTTACAGACACCCCTAGTTAAAATTGGTGTGAAAAACTCCCAGGGAGTAAAATAATTATGATAATAATTATGACATTTGTTAGTCTCGTGAGATCTACACTTGGATCTAAATGAAGTTTATAAGAAAAACAGACAGTTGCCCAAACAGCGAGTCTACGCTCTTCCAACTATAAGTGATGTCTTAATTCTAAGTTTTAAATGAAGACATATATACAGCAGAGCAACTTATATAATAAAGTTGTCATATTTTAGACAGAATTCACAATGTCTTGACAAAATCAGGATGAGTGAGTGCCAAGTTGAAAAAAAATTATAAAGCCAGTTTAGAATTTAAAGAAAGATGTGTACACAGCCGAACAACTTATATAATAGATTGGTTTGGTTGGGTTTTATGACAACAATTGTTGGTTATTTAATGCCAAATCCTCTTTATACATATATTAAATATGATTTATCAACACATTTTGTTGATAACATTTTTCGACGACTCTGAGCACAAAGTTAAATTGTTTCAAGTATTTTTTTTTTTTATCTAAAACGAATAATTCTATTAATAGTTAATCATTCGTCTGCACAAAGTTAAATGGTTTTAAGTATTTTTATATAACAGTAACAATTTAACAGTCATTTATTTGCACACATTTAAATGGATATACATATGATTTGTAACTGGGTATTTTCTAAGTAATTTGATTTCAAAACGAAAACTAATTTGCTTGCACACTAATATTGCTATTGTTTGGTTTGGTTTGATTTGGTTTTCTGGCATATCCATCATTGTTGGTTTGTTAATGCCAAACCCTGTTTATTCATATGTAATATAAGATTTGTAAACACATTCTTAGATACATACAATTAAATGATCAGACAATTCAATTTCTAACAATTCAATTTAGCATAAGTAATTTGTTTGCACTCACTTTAAATGTCAAACAGTTTTATTTAACTCATGGATAGGACTCTTTCAGGTGCCACCATTTCGGGCCAGAGTGGACCCGGGAGCAATGGAATGAAGGAGTACTCCACATTCGCCAAAGTTCCAGCATAACTAGAGCTTCACCATCATATTGTTTAATATCATATCCAGGGTACTCGTTGGAGGGGTCTTACTCCTCGATAGAGATGCAGTCGGTGTATTCTACTGCCCCTGCCAACTGGGCTGTTATTTAATAAAACGATAAGGTCTAAACGTCTAGACTGCTGTCTAGATGAGTCTATGCCAATCAAAAATAAATAGATGAATGAATAAATAAAATTAGGAAGCGAGACTCAATGCTTTTAAAACCAAATGTTTTTGTTGTAAAGGATTGTGGAAATGCAACACTTTTCATACTCACAAGATCTCCTATTTGTGTGACATTTTCTAAACCGAAAATTCATCCCAGTGGTAAGATTTGAGGACATGGAGGACATTAAAAGAAATGCAGTTTCAAATTATATCAAAATAGGCTTTTCTGAGATGAATGGAAAACTTGCTGAGTATTAAATGCCAAGGAGATTATTTTGAAGAAAATCAACGTTTTATTTATTGTTCATTTCCGTCTTGGTAAATACATCTTCAGTCTTAATATTTTTAAATGCACATCATGTGTGTGTGTGTGTGTGTGTGTGTGTGTGTGTGTGTGCGCGCGCGTGTGTACTTCAATTATAAAATAGGATATTGACAAAAATAAGGTAAAAACTCACGTCTCCGAGTTTCACGTGGCCGATCCTCAGGTGAGCTATTATTCGATATGTCTAACGTCTGTTCATCAATCCAACTTAATAAATATTTATTCATGAGACGCCAGACGAGTCAAATACTGGCTCACCTGAAGATTGGTAACGTGAAACTAAGAGTTATGAATTTTTATCAATTTTTCTTTGTATTGCTATCCTATTTTATGACTGAAATATTGCTCGATATTGCTGTGTATAGAACACTAAAGATTTTACGGATTAAAACGCTTTTAATATTGAATATTAATCATAATTATATATATATGTGTGTGTGTGTGTGTGTGTGTGTGCATATACTTACGTATACATATATTTATATAAGCATAATATATATAACATGAACACATACACGAGAGTTGGTTGAATAGTTCATAGGTTGGCAAAGATACTCTCATGAAATGTGAACATTGTCCTCCTTGCGATACTCCCATTTCTTCCTTTGACGCTGCAGTGCTTGGAAGTCATAAGTAAAAAAAAAGAAAGGCATAATAACAGATATGACGTCATCATATAAACTTTTAGCCTACCTTCTTTGGTAAAAAATGTACATATGAGAAGTAAGTGTCGTGTGTAAATGTAACTTACATCAAAGCAATGTACCACTGTCCAGCAGAATAATTTGCAGCAACTTCAAACAGGGAAAGCCCAATCAAAGTGATTGTAGGCATAACGGTAAGAGGTCCAATAAAAGATAAAAATACTTCCATTAACCCACTGAAGCCGATGAAGATTTGGATTAGGCTGCCGACCATCAGGCAACCCTGGAACTAAAGACAAGATAGAAAATGCTGTATAAACAAACATGAAGTTATTAGCTTTTTATCGTATAGCATTTTGTTCAGATAAAACAAACAAAATCAATAAAACCACCCAAAAATGCTCATTCATTTTGCAATGATAACAAATTTGTCAAAAAATTTACATCTATTGACAAAAACTAATAAATTCATAAAGAAAAATTTGATAAATTAAAAAAATCAGTTTTATATTTGATAAGTTTGATTCATAATTGATGTCAGGTGATTTATTTCGATTGATTTTTATGGTATGTCAATCCGTCAAGGGTTATTTTATGCCTATAGGTAAGAGAATCGCGTTTATTAATATTCATATTTTGTGTTGTTTCCTGGTGTTTTTTGCACACAGTTATATGATATCAAGTACTTTTATCAAATACAAATAATTTGCACACTTATGTTTTTTAGTTTTACTCTCACATACTAATAATTTATTTACAACCATATGATTTCAAGTAATTATTTGTAATTAATATTGGTCATTTGTTTACACACAGTTATATGGTTTCAACTAATAATAATTATCCTTAGTGGGTAATAATAGTTTCTTGTAATCATTCTTAATACCAAAAATTTACAGTTACATGACATCAAGTATTCCTATCTAATTCTAATAATTCACAAACAGACTTATTTGATCCATAGATGGGACCTTAACAGGTACTATCACTTCGGGACAGAGTAGATCTGGGAATGATCACATCGAAATTGTACTTTACACTTCCATATCTCCAAAACTGGATCTTCACACTCAGTTATATTTTAGTGTCATATCCAAGGCACATTTCTTTTTGGAGGGGGATCTAATCCCTCTACAGGGGACATTATCAGAGTATTATAAACCTTACCGTGAAGGTGAGATATGATTGATTAGTTTGACATATGATAAGTTGAGCTTATCACAACGTAAGGCCGATATTTTATTTGGTGAATTTAATTCATTACTAGTTAAGGACAATGTCATATTTTATAAGTATATTACGAATGTAACGTCTAAAGCACATTTGATAAATTGGCCTTTTTACGTATCTAAGTCGAATATGATATTTGATTCGTTCATTACAGATGTAAAACCAATATGATGTTTGATAAGTTTAACTTTTTCTTAACGGTACTGGTAAAAAATAATAAGTCGTATTGATAGTAGAGATTCACTTGACGTTTCGTTTCTATCGGCCATCACTCTCAGTAGGTCCTCTAAACTGCACTGAGTATCTTCACAGAGCTAATGTGTGCTGGTCTTTGCTGGCCGATCAATACTGATGTATCCATGAGTAGGAGTCTATAAGAGAACGTCGTTTATTAGTTCGTCTTGCAGTGTCTAGCATGTCTTGTCTTACTTGGATGATTTATGAGATGAGAGATAAGTGGCCATACAATTGCTGTTTTATAGGATGATGTTTCCAAGATATGTTCAAAACAATACGTAGCATTCTTGAGTAGTTCCCATCTAGCCTTTTCTCCATGCGTTTCGTTAGAGTCCAGATGGTGTATCCTTTTGGTAGTAACGACATTGCCATAGCTTGAAAATTCACTCAGAGCAACACCCAAAAAGAATCTAATTGGAAAATTCCCGGCCATGATGGCATACATGGATACGGGTTTAAAAAATTTACTTCCATCCATGATAGACAGGCTATCGAAATAAATCGATGCTTACAAGAAACAGACATACCTAAATATTTGACCAAAGGAAAGACTGTGACACTTTATACTGGCTTAGCTTTATGTGAAAGCGTTTGTGTGGTTGTGTGTTGGTTATGGGTGTGCGTGTGCGTATGTACAGGTCAGCCAGGGAACCACACAGAGGTCAACTAGAGAACAGTGAAAAACGAGGGAATCTACCACCAGACGTTGAGGGAGACCGAAGCAGGAGAAGAGATGCAGAAGGGTCGGTCATTCAGAGAGAAGAGAGTCAGAGAAGGGTCTCGAACAGGCCTGCAGTTTGAAAGGACTCGCCAGTCAGAAGACACAAGAAGTTAGTCAGCTATGAGACTGTGGAGTGTTGAGAAAAATACAGAGACCGAAAAGATGGGGATGGAGAAGCAGAGAAAGACAGACGTGTAGATAGGCTAAGTAGTATTTTCTTAGTTAAGGAATTTCGTTTCGAAGAGTCATACTTCTATCCAAAAATATTTATTCAACCTTTTGTGTTTTCGGCTTGTTTCTTTTTTTTTTTTTTAGCGTGAAATCGTTACGGGCTTGCATTTCAACTCAACTTGCTGAGAAAGCTAACACATAAAGAGGTAAGTAAAAAAAAGGGAAAGTTGGCGACCTTAGTCGAGGGTAACCCTAAGGCTCCCTTTTCAATAGCTACAACACCGCAGTGTAGAGGAGTGCGCTACTCCATTCCCTAGATTGCTTCACTTTACCCTTGATCCTTACCTTATAATGCTGGGTGTTAAGCAAGGCGGCATCAAGTATCATTTTTTGAGTCTTTGGTATGATTCGACCTGGGATTGAACCCCGGTCTCCCGGATCATTGGCAAACACTCTAGTCGTTGGGCCAATGGCCCGGTAAAAGATCAATTTAAAAAAACGAATACTTTCACGGAAAATAAAACAGCACTTTGAAAAAAGAGGAAAAAAATCAAAAGACAAACGTGCCTCGTGCTTACGACTAAAATCTATTTATTACCAAGTAAATAAAAATGAATAAAAGGAGTTACAAAGTTTTGAAGAAAAAAAAATGTTGCTAAAATCAATTGCTGTTTTAGCGACCAGTAAAAAAACTGAATCAAGAAACAATGATACAAATTGTTTCGAGAAAACACTGGGTCACTCTTGAATTACAAGGAACTGATATGTCTTCAACGAACAAAGGAACTTACAACTCCAAAAAGGGGTGTTGTATGAATGAAAAAAAGTTTTGAAAGAGTCTCTTAGGCGAAAAATATTTCTTGGGAAAACCTGTTCACTTTTCCGTCAAGAATACAGCAAATAATGCAGACACATCAGGGCTCATTCAGCAATTCTTTCAGAACTTGTATAGGACAGTAAATTCAATTGTTCACCTCATGGTCTGAGTTGACACAGCACAAATTCTCTTATATAGGCAACAGCACATTTCGTCAGGAAAAATACAGCACAGCAGAGTAGTTCTGGAACAACTTATGGTTAAAGTCAAGACAGCATAAATTTACAGATATAGCTAACAGCATATTTCGCTAGGATAGGTCCAGCACAGCAGCAAAATTCTCGGGTGGATTTACTCTCTATTCACTATTTTCCCTTAACTGTAGGGAACAGCAAGGTTTAAAAGCCAGCACTTCCTGTGAAAATCCACAGAACAACAAAATTTACGTTTTCTTTGAATCGTGGCTTCAGCCGAAAAAGGTTATTCTCTCAGCAGGCAGTATCAGTTCCAAAATATCCCGCCATTTCCTTCCGGCAGTGATGACCATAAAAGTCCCTTCCAAGATGTTCCTATTACAACAGAGGGTCAGACGATCAATCGACAGGAAATGCATACTCTGGGGTTAAGTATTGCTACAGACCACCCTGATCCAAAAAGACCCTCAAAAAGGAACCCCCTCCCAAAAACTAAGGGAGGAGATTTACTACTCGCTGATAAGCTGCTGACTGTTCTCCGAAGAACTGAAAAGATCCCGCAAGGGAACAAGAGAAACAGGAGATCTACTATACTTTGATCAACACATCCTCAAGGAGAGTAAAATGAGCCCAAAAATCTAGCTATGGCGTGGGTTGACTACAAAAACGATTATATCATTTGTTCGTATGGTCAAATTTAAATTTCTTGCACAATTCCCAATGGATTACCTTCCCCATCTAGTCGTGTCTAGTCTTATACTCTTGCGTTAATTTACTGCATTCGCTTTTAAGACTGATCGTTTTGTCTCTATCACCACATCATATACACTTGTTATCTTGCTGCGCCTTACCTATTTTTGCTTTAACGTTGTTTGTCCTTAAGGCGTTGATTTGTGTTGCTATTAGAAGAGATTGCTGTTCTCATAAGGTTTTCCTTTCTTAGCCATGTCCAAGTCTTCTTGTGTGATAATTCGCTTGTTTGTCGCTTGAAGTGTTTATGTAATGGTTTTTCTTCCCATTTTTGTTTTCTAGTTATTGTTATTTTATGACGTTTGTATCCGCCAGTGTATTTCTTTATATGTGATTCAGTGACATCATCACTATTACAAATAGTAATGGCGACAGCGCATATCTCTGGAAGATTCCTCTCTGGATTTTTACTTCAAGTTAGCTTTTTCCTCCTGCAGTCAGTTCCACTCTTCAATTTTTTATAATATTCTCGATAAACTTTATGATTTCGTCGGATGTCTTGTACATTTTGAGTCTGTTATCCAGCTTTGTGGGACCATATCATCTTCATTTTTGTAGTCAATCAACGCCAGAGATAGGTTTTTTTGGTAGGTTTGTTCTCTTGGCGGATGTGTTGATCAATGTATTGTAGATTTCCTATTCATCTTGTTCCCTTGCGGCATCCTTTCTGTCCATCGTGGAACAGTCCCCGGGTCATTAGCTAGTAGTAAATCTCCTCCCTTATTTTTGCAGTTAGTATTTTCCACATTGTAGGCACGTTATGATTGAGTGGTTGTTGGGGGCGGCTTCATTTGGGAAGTCTTTTTGGGTCAGGTTGGTCTTTCCTTTGGTTATTTATTCGGGTATGTCTGTTTCTTGTAAGCATCTATTTATTTCGATAGCCAGTCTGTCATGGATGGAAGTGAATTTTCTAAACCAGTATCCATGTATGGCATTATGGCTTGGCTTTTTCCAATTTGATATCTTTTTGAATGTTGTATTTTTGCCTTTGGACCGTCTTCAAGCCTAATTTTTTTTCTATGTGGTTTATCCATTCCGCTTTTCTATGTTCTCTTCGTTCCCATATTTTGCTCCCAAACTGTTTTGTTTCCTTGTCATCCGATTGTTGGTATAACTATGTGCTAGTAGAATTTTCTTTCACGGTTTTGGAATGTTCTGTTTTATCTATATTGTTTTATCCTGTCTAGATTAGTCTTTTTAGTCTTCCTTCTTTAGTCTTCCTTCTTTTGCTTGTACCTTCTGATTTGTTTTCTCGAGTTGTACTGTTTGTTTTGCTTTTCTCTTTTCGTCCTACCATATACCAGCGTTTGCGAGTTTTTCACACCAGCTCTAACTAGCGGTTTTCAATGATGATTGAGTGACAGCAAGTCATCTTAAAACTCGTTGCTGATTTTATCAGTGCTGTGGTCTTGATGGCATCGATTCTTTCACGGATCTCTAGTTTACGTAGTCTCTTTTCAAGGTTTTAGGAAGCTGTTCAAACAGCTACATCTACGATTGATGTCAACGCCTTCTTCATGTTCCACTACATTTTCACATCCCAGGCAATGTCTAAGTATATATCCAGGTTATCGCTTTCTTTTGTTTTCACTCTATGGTCTAATGATACGGCAAAATCCATAAGATGACAAATTATTTTCTTGTTAATTAAGATTACGTCTAGTTTTCTGGCTCCGATTGGATGATTCGTTTGTCGCTCAAAATCTCACAATTTAATACGTTCCATTTTCTATGACAGATTCTGGTTTGTGCATGTATTATTTATCAGTAAGCTCATATTTCATTCTCTAGCATAACTTCCAGTGGATCATCTCTCCCAATCCAGTTATACTTACTCTTGCACTTCTTTTATGCTAGTTAGCTGCATATGTTTATTTTATGATAAAGCGTTCCATCTCTGTTATCACATAACCTACGTATTATAAATTAATTCTTATGTCGTTATTTTGTGTTGCTCTGAATAGAGACTCTGTAAGTTTCTCTCTAAGTTCCTACTTTGCAGACATATTTAGGTCACCTTGTGCACAATTTCCTTGAAATTAAAGAATCCTTACTTCTGAGTGACATAGTCTAGGTACTGAATTTAAGACGACTAAACCTGATCACTTCGTGGCATAATTTGTTCATAAGCTAGAAATCATGTCTCGGAACGTTGCATTTTTTCCCTTTTGTTGACATAATGAAAACCAAACTCTCTGTTGATGGTCTGAAGTAACCTATTCCCATATAGTTTGAATTAGTTGAAAAACCATTGCAAAGAACAGCATAAAAAGTAATAGTGTTCAACCGATTGATAGAAGTAAGTAGATCTTCAATGACGACTGGAGTAGGTATTCGTTACTTTATAAAAATAAAGTTCTTTTATACGTTCAAAAGTTGTTAAATTGTCAAATACAGAAAAAGTAGGCCAAGTGGGGAATTTCTAGTTTGGAATTTTAGTAAATCAACTTTCGTGTCGAGTATTCAAATTTATGTTTTGAGTTGAAATAAAAGAAAATGCCTTCATGATCACGTGCATGCGTTCATGTAAATAGAGTGTTGGTAGTTGTCAAATAATTCAGATATAATTACTCTGAGCTGAAGTACCCGTCTATGCCGAAAAAAATACAGGGTGAGTACAAATACACACGTCGATTTCAAGACATCGTAACATCGAAACTTATAGGAATATGTTTTGGTTGATTTCTTCCTTTAAATGGTATATCAACCATCAAGTTCTTTTTTTAGCCAAAACCCTCTTCGTTGAAAGACAGAAGTCCCAACAGTGTAAAAGTCTCTCCTTCCCCCTTCTCTACAATGGTATCGATGAACTCTCAGTATAATTATTTCATCACTTCCTACGATTTCCTATAGAGAGACCTGTTGCATATGATATTTATGTTCTCTGGTTGCGCTAATGAGCTAAGGAACAAACCTTTGTCTCAAATACTACTTTATATGCTCTTTCCGCAAAAGCTTTACTAATTACAAAAACCTGATTTACAAACTCAATTTGGTGACAGGCCTCTTTTTGTACCAATGTACCAGCTAAACTATTTCTTTAAAGGTTTAATTGGTCTTCTTGTAATTTTCTTTCTTAGCCCTGAATACACAGACTATAAAAATGGATTGAATATGTGCTTTTTTATATATTAATAAATTGTCATGTAACATAGGACCAACGTGTTGTGCTTTAAAGAAAGAAGTCTGCAGAAAAAGAAATACTCAAACTCGAAGGTAAGGGAAGAAAATATAGCAGTCGTTTATTATTCACTTAGGGCTATGATCATTGCAACTCGAAAAGTTCATTTTAGGTACGTTCTTCTTCTCCCTTCCTCTCGGTGGTGACGGCAGTGTGGATGAGAGTTGGCTGTTGACACACACCTGACAGATAGGTCGTAGCAGACTGGGTAGGACGGATCGGGGCCTCGGAACCTTTGACGCGCCTGTTTTGAAAGCTGCCTTCAACTCTCCCAAAATCTCCTGACTTGTTTTCTTATATAGAGATTTTGGGGAACAAATCGAAGATCCCCGAATGTTCGATGTCACCAGAGAAACTGTCGTGAAACACGTGATAATTCATCTGTGATTATTTTAAAATCATGTCTAACTTTGCAGGTCACTCTGCCCGCACGCACTAGTCTGCGCGGCCGAACGGACGAGTTGAGCCTTTAGTGCACATTGATGCAAAAGAAAAAAAAGAAAAAAAGGAGAGTGAATCGACCACAAGAAGTGGGATTCAACCTTGTAGCAAGGCGATTTGTAGAGAAAAAAAAGGTGTTAAATCTGTCACTAGAAGTGACGGTGAGGTGAATGCAACCACGATAACGTAGGATCCAGCCTCGTGAAGCCGAGTGGCCCCTGAGAGCGTCCGCGTAGACCTCCGTATTTATCGAAGCGTCCCACCAACGCACGAATATGGCACAAGGCCGTTTTTAAGGTGGGCCCGGTCGCAGGCTCGAAGCCCACACGCGTCCGGCAAGGCCAAAAATACCTTCGGCCCCGTCGGCATCCCCCTTTTTCGGGCGCCTCAGGCGCCAGGCAATAACCCCCCCCGAAGGGGGTATAAGCCTGGGGGGATGGCCGCCTGAGGCCGGAGGAAATCTCCAGTGCCGATGCACACCCGGCAGAACCGCCCAGAGGTTAGACGGCCTACCCAATGCAACCCAAGAACTGGAGAGGAAAGGCCACACACAAACGCCATAGAGCGTCCGCGTAGACCTCCGAATTTTTCGCCGCTGAAGCCTTTTTCATATGAAAGAAAGGCAACACCACTTCTACCGCGCCACGTGAATAGGAAGTTCTTCTATAAAAAATGGACGTAGAAAATAAGTACTTCTCTAGCTTGATATAGGCTAGCGAAGAGTATTACTTCTATTTTTATAGAATTATTTCTGGCAGAAGTGTTTTGCAAATGTTGATAAATGTTAATTTATCCCTTTCTTAGCCGTAACGGCCGGTTAGAGTCGAAAAAGGGCTTTGTCATTTCCGGCCGTACCCGGATGTTCATGAGTGTAGGCCAGTCGCGGCAAATTTATCCTTTTTGGATTACTTTGTTTTTCAATTTTCTCGATATATATATATATATATATATATATATATATATATATATATACGTACATATACAAATATATGTACATATACTTGTTAAATCTATCTACATATATATATAAATACAAACGTCGACACGTATACACGTTTACATCTATATAAATTGCTGTTTACATATACACACACACACACACACACATACACACACGCATACACACACATACATGTATATATATGTGTGTTTGCATGTTTATATATACACTTCCACTACATTAAAGCGTTTTTCAAGGCTTTTAGGGAATATATTTCATGAGATAGAAATGAGATAACATACCTGTCGAAGACGAAATTGCCATATATCACGGTGTCCATCGCTACCAACAGCTGGCAGAGTGTCGTTTGCTGGAAGAGCTGAAACATATAACGTTTAGTCTAAAATGACTATTTCTGTAAATACTTAATAAAACATCTACAAATATCTTATGAATATTTAATATATTTAATAATATTTTCATTTGTCTGGCAAACTCTCACGAAAGATATGTATTAAGCAATTTCCCTCCTTTATGGGTTTAATTATATAGTAGGGCACACTGTGTTCTTTTTATTTGCCTTCATATCACATCCTGCGTGTAGCGTAGTGGTTGAATATTTCATAGAATTGCCTTGCGTCCTTAGTATTGCGTTTAGAGTCTAATATAGAATTGGTGACCATTTCTTTGAATAGTATTTTTTAAACAAGAACTCCATTGATTTTAAAGATTTTTTCATTTTTGCGTTTTATTCGACAAGTATAAAATCTAGTTTAAATGAAATTCAAAAGATGTAACTTCACATATTCAAACGCTCTGACGAAGGTTTATAACACCGAAATATTTGACGTTGCCTAATAATTCTAACTAAAGATCTAACTGAAGATCTTTTATTTCTTTATAAAAGAATATATCTGTAAAATGTTTGGATGAAATATTTAGTTTACTTTCATCTTTTAATGATTAAGTACCGAATATTGTATAAAAATCTGGCAATTTTGAGGAAGATTTTATAATTATAAGATATCACGCATTTCTTTTGTTTCTAAATAAACTTCCAAAAATAAGTTTTCAAAATAAACGTCCCGCATTTCTTTTTTATTTTTGCTCACTTCTATCTCTTCTGTCTCTTTCTCCCTATACCATATCTTCTTTTCTCCTGTCTTTCTTTTTTTTAGTCTTTCTTTCTTTCTTTCTTTCTTTCTTTCTTTCTTTTTAGTGAAGCTGGCAACAAAAGTTTAATATATTACATTATCACTACTCTTTTTCTCCTCCTTCCTTTTTTTCCTTTTAATCAAAACGGAATTGTCCATTATTTACCTGAGGTGATGGCAGGATGTAAGATTCATACAAATTCGTTCATGTCTTATTCAAATAATATTATAGATTACTATAGTTCATTTCTTAAGAAATAGAAAGATTATTTACGCATGGATTAGCACTTCTTGGTTGTCTGTGAGTTCGAGATGGTAGCAGCGACCATTTTGGCGTGTTAAGAACACAGACGCAAGGAATGAAAAAATGACCAATTGAGAGAAATATGAAGTGACACTAAAAGAAAGAAAAAAAAACTGAAGAATTGAAAGTTATGAGAGAGAGAGAGAGAGAGAGAGAGAGAGAGAGAGAGAGAGAGAAACGAAAGGACGCACTGATCGCCACGAAGGAGTATTTGACAACTCTACGGCGTCACCTCTGTCTCTAGTCATAATTTTGACACCTTTCTTTATCATTGGCACGTACGCCTATTTCACGTAGAGTCAAGTTTTAAAAGCCTTTTAAAGTGATAACAATTGACGTTTCTTTTTCTGTTAATTATAAACTTACTAATCTTAAGCTTGAGAAGCATTTTCAGCCAACATTGTTACAGGGACATCTATGTGGAAGCCGACCCAACAAACTTTTAAAAAGTGAAAGAAGTAACAAAGGAAAGGCAAGGATAACAAGGGGCAAAGTGGTTATATCATAAGATCCAATTTTTATTCGACCAGAAATAACTTTAAGGGAAATTCCCGTTTATGTCGAAAGTGTTGACTCAACATTTAAATAGTTTTTGACGACAATGAGTCTGGATAATACTTGAACCGGTTGCTAATGGAGCTATGTCGCCAGGTAATCTGCAGACGGCTCGAGATTTGGATGTGTCAGATCGTCGAGACAAGCTAGTCAACATCCTGATGGTTGAATCGGTAGTTAACCAGGGGTTTGCTCGGTGTTGACTGCGTCGTGGGTCGGAGTGGGGTTGTCTATTCGTGAACTGGTGTCGTGGGGCTTGTGATTCGTAGGCCAGGAATACAGCCTGAGTTGCTACGCGTCGTTGGCCTACTAGTGAAATCGTCGAGGATTCAAGAGGTGTCCACCGCTCACACTGATGTCGTCGGTGCGTAAGGCTAACAGTTCGAAGGCCAAGGAATACGACCTGAGTTGCTAGGTGTTGATGCACTCGGTTGATCAGCCTGTATTCCAGGCGTCACTGCATCGAGCTAGTTAGTTGGTAGGTAGAGCTGCTAATCGTTCATCGTCGCTACGGGCGGTAGTTGACTTGCCCTGAAAAGGGTACCAGTGATAGTGGCGAGACAAATATGGAAAAATCAACAGATTTCCATATTAAAATGTTAATTTTTGTGAAAAAATAAGCGCGTGAAGCTGTAATTTTTGTAGCTGTATTTTTGCATATATTGATCAACTGGCGCTTACTCAGTCTTTTAAAAAAATATTTGAGGCTTTACTGACGACAATTTTTGACTTGCTGCACAAAATTTCAGACATGAAAACAACGCCCCATGCAGCAATGACCAGCTTCAAAGAGACCGCCTCGGATACCGGCTACGCCGTCCATATTTAGAACTAAATTCTATCTTCTTGTATCTGCGTTATTGCTACGCACGTAGATACATACTGACTCTTTCACACAAATACACTTGTAATGACATTCCTCCATTCTCAAACATACGTTACACTGTTTCTCTTTTAACAGCCATTAGAAAGACATTACCCATACAAAACATACTCACAACTATGTATTTCAGCTCATATATTTCTCCATGCGTCGTTGTTTTTCATACTTGATTTCATTCTTTCAATGAAACTTGTGGGTTTATTTAAAGAAAAAACAAAAAACAAAAAACAGATCAAATTACGAGCAGTCTAGCTATTTTCCGTTATTGTAATCGAATCCCAACACTTGGAATTTTGACGTTTGACACAACCCAAGTAGAAGGATTCCCACAATGGCATATAGGACTTCATGAGTAATTTAATCTCAAATCCATCCTTGGAGAAAGACAGTAGTGGTACTATTTAACCCATGGCTGTGGTTAGAGGAGTTATGGGTTCATGCCTTTCCCAACGATATTAGTTCGAAAGAGACCTCACGATAGCAACTTGCTTAATAGGATGTCATCGTCCAGCATATTAGCCGTTACGCCATGCGGACTACCTCCCGACAATAAAATGATTATTATGCTTTTTTCTAACAAATGTTTGGTTTGGTTTGGTTTTATGGCATATAATCTATTGTAAATTATTTAATGCTAAATCCTTTGATGACATTAAGTATTTGGTTTCTAAACGCATTGTAACATACAGACCCCGGCCAAGCTGTTAAAATAGGAAATGCATCTGTGTAAATAACAGGTGCATCCGGTCGAGGAATATCAGGATATAACCTTGACCGTGGACGGTTGAATGTGTGCGATTTGTGACGCCCACGGGAAGAAGGTGGTTATCGAACAATTATATGACCCGGGTGAAGACAGGAAGTCAGTCAGTTGGAGATCAGACCAGTTGGAGATAAGATGCGGTAGAGAGAACCAGCTCCCAGAGAGGCTGGGCCCCCAGGCCCCCGGTTGAGCAGCCCAGGAGAACGGAAAAGAAACGTTGTTATGGCCATAAGAGTGGGGGTCAATATGTTGCAGTTCTGTTCCGCCTCCAACTCACCTCTCACACCGTAAAACCTTTAGTAACCCTTTCGAACCCTTTCAAATAAAGTGAGAGGTATATTTTTTCCTAAAGAACTGTGTCGCTCGTCTTTATTGTGTCGTCGTTATGATTCCGCAGACATATGTGTATGTATAGTGTTCATGGCTATACAACAGCATTCTATTAATAACATTTTTAAACGAGCTGGGACTCGTTTGCACACACTTAAACGATCAAACACTTCAGTTTAGCATAAATACACAGTTTTTTGTTTACTCATAATCAAATGATCTAAAAGTTCTATTTCAAGCAATTCAGTTCAGCATAAGTACACAGTTTAGTTCTATTTGACCCATAGATAGGACCTTATCAGGTTCTACCATTCCAGGCCAGAGTGAACCTGGGAGTGATGGCAATAAAGGGGTACTCCGCATAACCCAAAGCTCCAGCATTACTGGAGCTTCACCATTAGATTGCTTCATGTCATATCCAGGACACTCTTTGGAGGAGTTTAACCCCTCTGCAGTGATGCAATCGGTGTATTCTATTGCCCCAGCCGACTGCGCCGGAACATCGAAAAAAATAGAGGATGACTTTATACTTACCTCCTGCATATGGACATTGCCATTCTTGTAATGAAAATAACGTTATGGCAGGTATGAGATAACTAAAACTTCCACCTTGCATGATGGGAAGGCTGAAAAAGAAAAAAAAGAGAAATAAAAAACAACAACACAAACAAAACAAAAAAAACAACAACAGGTAAGCAATCATTTTTCGCTAAACTGTTTCGTTTAATCGACTTCAAAAAGAAAAAGAAAAAGAAAGTATGTCTTTTAACTTTCCGAACTCCGAATAGTTTTTAACTCTGTGGTACTTTTATTTCCCCCAAGACCGTAGTACTGGTTTACCGGTGCGGAGATTACGCCCAAACAGCAGAGGGTAAATTTAATCTCAAGAGCTTAAGGCTTAAAAGGCAAAAAGCTTAGTCGAGTATAAAATATGAATCTTTTTCACAAAAAAATTAAGAAAAAAATCACAGAGCAGTCAGTTTAAAATTTACGTAATGTAGTGGGTTTCCCTATCATTACCAGTGAACCTGGTGACCGGCTATGTGTCCTGCAGGACACATTTAACAGTGTGCAAATAAATTAACTCGTTTTAATATGTTACCAGCAGGACATAGCGTAACGGTTAAACGCGTTGGTTCCCTAAGCTTCTAAGGAGACAATCATCTTGAGGTTGCAGGTTCAATCCTGACTGCAGGCGAGTAACAATACAAGAATACTTAACACTTGTACCCGGTTATGGCTAACAGAATCAGAACAGGCAACCCCCGTGGATTCAATAAAGGACGTAGTTCGAAGTTCTGTGAAGGTTTCCGAGTTCGACAAACACCTGAAGAAGGCCGGAGGACATATCGACCGTAACGTAGTGGAAATAACAATAAAGACGAAAATGATAATCCGAAAACGCTTAATGATAAAAAAAAGAAAAAGAAATAGCAAATGGAGGAGGAAGAGGAGGAGGAGAAAAAGGTGTTGTTACGAGCCGAGATGAGGATGGAACATGCAAATAAATAAAAATATCTTTCATACAAAATATTCCTTTATTTCTCGCGAGATCTGCTCGAACACATTGAAAATATAAGAATGATGCAGAAATCATTAAAAGGACGAAATGACAACCACAGAATGAAACGATCAAACCAGATTTATTCGCGAACAGTGAATGATCATAGAATAACACAAGGGGTAGAGATAACACAAAACAATTGTTTGGGTAGTGGAATGGTGTGCGTATTTATATGAATCAGTGTTGAGGGTGGATACAGAGCAGAGTAGTGGAAACGAAAGAGTGGGGTTTTAACTGTCTTTACTTATTTCAGTCAATTTGTTCAATAATTTATTTCTTTATCTCACTCGGAGAAAGAATAGGAGTCACAACCCAAAGTCTATTTTTTTTTCTTTTTCCCCCTATCTTTAGTCTACATCAAAACAGGGCAATATTTTTGCTTTCGAACATTCCAAAAGTCTCTTGCTGTATTCTTTCAATAATTGTAGTTCTGATAACATGTGGCTCCCACGATAAAAATCTGGTTCTTTTCTTTTTTTTTTTCTAAGACCTCTTTGTCTTAGGTTTTGTAGTCACTGTGCAATTTTTTGAGTTGGCTGGCCGCTACATTGGTTCCTCTTCGAAATATTTTCACCCACTGGTTTCTTTGAATTTCTATCATGTGAAAGATCGTCCTTGTCGCATACCACCAATCAGTCAATCAGCAAATTCTACTTTCACACAGTAATATCGACTGATCTCCACGTGCACCAGACATGGGTTTGGGGGACGAAAATGTCATCCAGACACTCAGTACAATTTACTTCTGATTCGGGCCATGTCTACTGGTTGATCCTTTTTAACCAGTCTGTTGCTATGACTGGGGAATGGGATAGCAATTCGCTTCGGTATATGTATATATGAAATTCATGAATTGGATCGTGATTCTTAACTCTCGCCTGTTCGCAAAATGTATGCTATAAAGACAGACCATGACATATCAACCTTCGCGGGTTATCTTATGCGAAAGTCTTCCTTGAGGAAGAACAGCAGTGGTACTATTTAACACATAACTGGAGGAGAAGGGGGTTCATACCTTCCCAACAGGTTTTATCCGAACGTAATAAACTCCAACAATATGTTATTCCTTCATGGTATCTTTCAGAGCAGTAAGGGTAATTTGGTAGTGCCCATGTCCTTTCTCATAATATACGACAGGTTGTAAAAAATTGCATAGTCCTAGTTTCAAAGAACGATTCCAGACTTGACCAGAAGAAATGGGTGATATAGTTTTCTCTGTATAAAAAGCAGGGATCTCCTACCTTTACCAGCCCAATCGGCTGTTGAATATGTCGACTGGATCTATTTAGAGAAGTAAGACTCATCTCCCCACGAATATCATGTGTATGAAACACACACACACACACACACACACACACACACACACATGTATATATATATATATATATATATTAGAGGATCTGGCATTCAATAACCTATAAGGGTTGAAATGCCATAAAACACAACCAACGAATATCTTGGATGTGGCAATAAACCATATAATGATAAGGTTCCAATCCTGGAGCTTTGAGGGAAAGGGAGTGCCCTTCTTTGTCATTACTCCCAGATCCACTCTGACCTGTTCCATCTATGCGTTAAATAGAACTATTTAATCATTAATTATACTTGAAACCATTTAGTTGTGTGCAAATGAATAAATAATTTTGAATAGAATTATCAGTATTAAATGTTAGATAGCAATTCTTGACACCATTTAAGTGTGCAAATAAATGAACTCTGGCTCGTTTTAAAATGTTACCGACAGACTATACACAAACAAATCTGACCAGATGCGGTTTATTTTTCAACATAGTCCCTCTTGAGCTTATCCCACTGATTAAATCGGTGTTGCAGTGCTTGGGTACCGTTAATAAAAAAAGTCTTTAACATTAGATATGATGTCAACCTAAGAACTTTTCAGGCCATCTTCGTACCGTCTAACATTCCATGTTTTGTGAAAAATTTGCAAAAACGCAATGGTATTTGAAAAAAAAATGTTGATTGAGATAAATCTGTTAAGCCAATGATTATTTTGGATTTAAATTTTTTTATCTTCATTAAAATTTCAATAAAATTCGCTAATTAAAAAATTGAATTAAAAAAAAAATGAAGAAATGACGTTTTAGAACAAAAGTTAATCAATAGTCGTAATTAAAAAAAAAAAAATTGGGTAAAATACATAAGTTAAGAATTAAGCACTATGTCACCGTATTGTAACATGTGTTGGGATGCTTAGTGGTAGAGGAAATATTTTAGTCGAGTCCCTATTTGACAAGGGCTAATAAACGCATTAATATATCCGTGATATTCTAACACTAAACACAACAGAAGGAAATAAAGATTAACTCATTTGTACATGCAAGAACATATAACATTTTATGCATTCAATAAATAAATAAATACGAGTGGAATTAAGTAAATGGAAGGGGTAAAAAATAGAAAAAGGATTACTTGATAAGGAAAGTATAAAAGATAGCCCTGAAGGTTTACAGTTTCCTGGCAGGGATCAGAGACAACCTATCAACTGTTCAAAGACTAAAAGGCGAAAAGAAATTGAGGATAGGTTTCTGAAACTTCATGTGACCTTCTGCCGGGGTCCTGCTGAACATGCAGATTATCTAAGGGAGAAAATGAATCAAATCTGGGGGCACTCGACTGGAGTTGTGCAAAGTTTTTATACGTTTTACTTACCGACATCCAAATGTAGTTTGAAGAAGCGTGCTCATTCCAGATACAAAGAAACTCGTAGAAATTACTTGACTGATTCCCAGACTGTCACCATTCATGCAAAAAGCTGAGTTTGCTGCAACGACTGGAATTAACAAGTTGCTACCGAACGCTGTCAAATAGTGCTGCAAAAATAAACATGAAAAGCCA
Organism: Sepioteuthis lessoniana; assembly: GCA_963585895.1. Lineage (NCBI taxonomy): Eukaryota > Metazoa > Mollusca > Cephalopoda > Myopsida > Loliginidae > Sepioteuthis > Sepioteuthis lessoniana. The sequence continues at coordinate 75,424,054 of OY757919.1, forward strand.
TTTGAGAGAATGCATGCATTTACCCAACCCCTTCGCCATGAGCAGAATGTGAAACAAAGTCAATTTCTAAGCAGACTACAGCTGGTTTGAATTTCAACTTTTCCTTCTCCTAGACTGGTTGCCTAACCAAGGATAACTAACACTGTTTGCCTTACTATTTATGCATAGCTGGGAGAAGAGACAGATTCATGTTTTTCTCTAAGGGTATTAGCACGAACCGAAACACAACCAGCCACGTACAGGAATTGAACACTGGTTACTGATTCCTTTTCCAAAGACGATAACCGTTACACTAGACGCACCGAGCCAGTATATCAGGAAATATGTTTGTTCACACTTATAGTTCTCTTTAAATTCAGCACAATGTTGCATTATCAACAAATGCAGGTTATTCATGAACTTAGCAAAATCTCAGGGAGCAAAGTTTGAATCTCGTAATCATCTGTCTTGATAACGTGCTTAAAACGTCTATTGATAGAATGAAAGAAAACGGTTTCAAGCTAACAAAGGAAAGAAGCAGAAGATACCCCACACAAACAATTACGGACCTGGCCTACGCCGATGACATAGCACTTCTGGCAAATACACCCGCCGAAGCCAAAACCCTGCTACATAGTCTGGAACGAGCAGCTGCAGGCATAGGCCTCCATATCAATGCACACAAGACGGAATATATGTGCTTTAATCAAACAGGCGACATCTCCACACTAAACAGTAGCTCTCTGAAACTAGTTGACAAGTTCACCTATCGAGGAAGCCGTGTCTCATCAACCGAGACTGACAACACGCGATTAGTAAAGGCATGGACAGCTAACGATAAGCTATCGGTCATATCGAAGTCAGACCTGACCGATTAAATGAAACACAGTTTTTTCAAGCAGCAGTCGTGTCGATACTGCTGTAGGGATGCACTACATGGACGCTAATTGAACGTATGTAGAAAGAGCTTGAATGCTGCGAGCAATATTGAATAAGTCCTGGAGGCAGCACCCTACAAAGCAGCAGCTGTACGGTCACTTACCACCAATCACGAAAACTATCCTAGTTAGACGAACCAGGCATGCGAGACACTGCTGGAGAAGTAGGGGCGAATTCATAAGTGACGTACTCCTGTGGATCCCTTTTCACATGGACGAGCAAAGGCAAGGCGACCAGCTAGAACCTACATACAACAGCTCCGTGTCGATACAGGATGTGACCTTGAGGACCTGTCAGGAGCGATGGGCGATAGAGAAGGGTAGCGGGAGAGGCTCAGGGATATCTGTGCTGATGGCGCGACATGATGATGATGATAGTTGCCATCTTCTGAGTTCGAATTTCCTTAGGTTTTTTCCTGTTTTGTAGCGACCAATTAAATTCAGTCATTTTTCTTACACGGAGTAAATTCAATACATAAGTTTGTCGACTGTAGTCGAGGGCGACCCGAAAGCTCCCTTTTCAATAGCTACCTCACGAAAGTGTAGGGGAGGCTTGCTCCACTTACCCTTGATTCGTACTTTATAATGCTGAGTGTTAAGGAAGGCGGCATCAAATACCATTTTTTGAGTCTTTGGTATGACTCGACCTAGTTCTGAACCCCGGTCTCTTAGACCATTGTAGAACACTCTACGAAGTCAAACAAATTATTGACTTTTAACTGGTGTAGTTGACTCGCACAAGCTAGATATAAGAAATAAGCACAGATTTCTGAGCTAGTTCGCCTACATATATAAAACGGATGTTAAAACTGGATATCTATAACGGCATCTGCCGCGACCTGCTCACAAACATAAACAGATCGGATTACTCGTTCGCCCCAGAAAAATTACATCCGGGTACGGCCGGAATGACAACCCTAACCTGCTGTTACAGCTAAGAAAAGGAATAAATAACATTTAACAACATTTACAAAACACTTCAATAACTCTATAAAAATGGAATTGATTATCTTCGATAGCCTATATCAAGCTAAAGAAGGACTTATTTTCTACGTCCATTTTTTATAGAAGAACTTTCTATTTACGTGGCGTGGCAGAGTGGAATTCGTTCCTTTAATATAAACAAGATTTCGGCGGCGAGAAATTAGGAGGTCTCCGGACGCTCTCAGGAGCCCTTTTGGGCTCCACAAAGGAACAATTGCAGACTTGATTCCTTTAAGGCTCCTAGTTTCGACTAGGCTACTCCTGGTGGGCGAGCTGCTTTTTTGCTTCTTTGGAACACCTTGTATGGCACTAAACCTCGCGTCTAGTTTAAGCCGTAAACGGGCATACTTGCCCGGGCTCATATTTGGGCCCGTGAAACCACCTGGCTCATCAGGCTCACATCGCACTAAGTGAGTCGATGAGCAACACAGTTTAGCAGGGTTCGAGCCTCGGCTCATTCCCGACCTCCCCTTAATACTCACTTTAATCCGCCCTCGGGCTTTTAACCTTGTGTCAAGCCTTGTCTGGTGGGAGACATTAGCAAAAATCAGAGGTCCCAGGACGCTCTCAGGAGCCGCTCTCACAGTGGACTCCGAAAGGCTGAATCCTACATCTGGTGATTGCATTCGCCTTTCCCATCACATTGACATGCACAAAAGGTCATTTTAAGGACCATTAGAAGTCTCCTTCTGCGAGTTGGAGCATCTCTGGTGGTCTTTAACGACCAGTCGAAGTAGACGACCCGGAGGCAAACACGAAGGGGACTCTATGACCATCCGGTCTTAACAATTCGATCAGTTCCGCTCGTCCGTTTGGCTGCGCTGCGCTAAAGGCACGGGTTAGCCTTTAGCTACTGCTTTGCTATCTGCGCAGCGCTAAGATAACGCCAATCTTAGCCGCGGCCCCCTGGCCTATTCACTCGACAGTGCAGAGTTTTGGCACTGAAAAGCCTTAGCTACCGTCCCGGTACATCTGCACAGCTTTGGCGCGGCAAAGCCATAGCTACCGTCTCCGAATTGTCCGCACAGGTTTGGCGCAGGAAAGCCATAGCTACCGTCAACGATACGCCCGCACAGCTTTGGCACGGCAAAACCATAGCTACCGTCAGCGATACGCCTGCACAGCTAGGGGCACGACAAAGTCCTAACTTCACCGACTTGCTCGCCTCGACTTCGTATGTGTTAAGTCCTGGCAAAACTTAGCCACGGTTTCCCCGTACGTTCACTGGGTCCGTAATACCAAAACACGGCCCAGTCTTGGTCACCAGCTGCCAACACCGACTTCGACCACGACGCTCCAGCAATGCAGCATCCAGTCCACGTACGACTCGCTGTGACGAACTGCCCTAGGATTGCAACAACTAGCCTATGTACGACTCGCTGTACGGGCTAGCAACCAGATCGACACATCCCCGGTTAACCCAACATACTGACAAAACCGGGACATTGATTTACCAAGGTTGCCGCAACGATCGTCCAGCTGCATTCTACGACTCGACCGACCTCAGCTGCCTGCAACGATCATCCAGCTGCATCTCCACGACTCGACCTACGCCAGCTACCCTCATCGAACATCCAGCTGCGCACATCTCGACTCGACCATACCAGGTATCGACATCACCCATCTAGCTGAAGACCACATACAACCACCACGGACTTTACACACACGTTTGTAATTCCGACAATAAATTGTCATTTATGTTGTATTTGTTACCTCGCCTTTGTTTCCTTCATTGTCTTTGGCTGTCATTACTCGCACGCATCAAACGTAAATCATTTGCGGGGTCGATATGCTTATCGGCTCCGCAACACATCGGTGCGTTAGACAACTTTCGCAGCTTGACGCTCACTTCGAAATACAGCTAACGATACCACACACCGTTCTTAAGTAGAGCTGAATGTTTTAATTTCTTTCAATCTTATCTTCGTTGAAGGACCACTGAAAACCTCATAATGGTTCACAAGCTTTCGCGTTTCAACATCTTACGTACGTGCATTAAAGACAAGAGATAAACGTTATCACACAGAGACTACGACAGATGCTGACGACATAGATCTCGCGCTTCTTGCAAATACACCTGCCCAAACCAAATCTCTGTTGCATAGCCTGAAGCAAGCAGCAGGAGGCATCGGTCTCTAAAGAAACACAAATAGAAGTTCATACATTCAAAAAAGAAAAGGAGCCTCTTCAATTTGTTGACCAGTTCACATACCTCGGCTGCAAAATCTCATCTACTGAAAGCGATGTCATCATACGTATAGAGAAGGCAGGGAGTACAATTAACAAGTTATCGATCATATAGAAATTTTATTTGATAAAATAAAACGGGATTTCTTCCAAACTGTGGATGTGTCAGTACTACAGTATCGATGCACCTCCTGGATGTTAACGAAACCCTTAGGAGAAAAAGTTAGATGGGAACGACAGAAGAATGCTTCGTACCGTTTTGAAAATATACTGGAGGCAGCACCACACAAAACAGAAGATGTGCGACCACTTACCTCCTATCTCACACACACCATTCGTGTTGTCAGCACTACTTGACGATGATGCTTTTTAAACTTTTCGTTATCAAATCACCTTCTTCAATTACTACCAACGCCAACTATCGTCCACACCTTATAGTCAATCAATCAAAAGAAAGTATTGTTTTCCAATTGAGCACTTATAAGATGTTTTTAAAAATTGAAAATAAAGGACTACCACATTCTGGCACACTGACTAAGCTTACCAATCTTTTTACATGGTATTCTGTTAGAACCAGCTTAACGGTTATCGCCGTAGGAAATAGAATCGGTGACCAGAGTTCAACCCTTGGATGAGGCTGACTGCGTTTCACTTCGCGTTAATGCTTTTGAGAAAGGTATAAATTCATCTTGTTCTACTATTTTAGCCAAAGATCTCAATCTGATTTACTGTATATCTTTTACCAACCTGGAACACTCCCGCCTAAACATAAGGTTCAAAGTTTGGAGACAGTACCTGTCAACTATATTTTTTTAACCACTCAAGAACATTCGTACCAAAACACAAAAACGAAAGAACAAAACCTACAACTTCCAGACCACAGTCATAGATAGCTACGCCTCACCGACAAAGGTCAGCGCCGCCAATCGCCTCTGCTGCGTCAGATCGAGACATCCACAAAGACTACCACATCCTCACATCTCGAAGACGGTCGCACTTTCACGCCACGAACATTGACACTTCACCTATTTAACTGATGTCAGTTTTGGCTTCAGCCACGAAGATTCGTCCTGAAATTCCCCTGTGTTTATCAAGTCTTCTTGCTTATCTACTACATATGATTTCACAAGGACTTTTATATTGCACAATATGTATACATCCATTCATTAATACAATTTATTTCAATCTGTTTTCCTTTCTACCATGCGTATGTTATAACAATCTATTCCCCCAGATGTGGGTCAATTGTAGGGCAGATTGGGTTCTTTAGCTGTAGTAAGGCGTCCAGTCAAGGAAAAAATATTTCTGAATTCAAACCAGCCGTACTCCACTTCAAAACTAACCGCATCTCACACCCTGCCTGTAGCGGAGTGGTTAGGTAAATACAACCAGTCATGTACAATAATATAAAGAAAGAACTACCTTTTCACAAACAGCTACCAACTGGACACACTTGAGAGAATAAAAATTATGAGAATATAGGACTTCAACTTATTGAAGCACTAACCAAGCCATCACCATTCTTTCAGTGGTCACTTCATTAAATCTGACCATAATTTCCTCAATGAGAACTATCACGTTTAACTGTTTTATTGCTAAAACTTTGGCTTCATTTTTCTTCCTGATTTAAGGGGAAAGAGGTGGAGAAAGAGAGAGAGAGGAGGGAGAAAGAGAGAGAGAGAGAGAGAGGGGGAAGAGAGAAAGAGAAAGGTAGAAAGAGAGAGAGAGAGATCGGTCAATATCTCTGTTTTAATGGCATATCAACTTTCATGTTTTATTTAATGCCAAAGCCATCACAGGAGAACAGCAGTGATATTATTTAACCCATAGCAAGAGAGATCAGAGGATTCATACCTTTCCCAAAGATATTAATCCAAAAGTGGACGTAATAGCGTGACTGGAGCTCCAAACTTGTTTACTTCCAGGCCGCAGTGCAGCACTAGCCATTACGCTACGAGTACTTCACCGGAGAGAGGAGAGAGAGATGATAACAATGCTGGAGGTAAACAAGAAATAACTGAAAGTTGTATCTTACCTGAAGACCCAGCAGAATACACATATACCAGGGAGGAACATCTTCTATTTTATAGATTAATTCAAAATGGTCTTCAGCTTCATTTATGACAGACATTACAGGTGGGTTTATGCTCTGGACATTTTCCGTATCTGTAGAAACAGACACATCATCCTGAAATAGAAGAAATATCATATTTATAAACTTAGAAGAGATTTTTCATCATAAACAGTATCGCTCATAAGTAAGTATACCTCTTTTTTTTAGATATTAAAAGTTAATTTTCTTCTCAACTAAAGATACCAGGATCGTGTTGATATTCAACTCGAAATAACTACAATGCTAGTATCTTTGGTTTGGAAGAAAATTGACTTTTTAAAAACAAGCTGGAGGGCGATACGGGAGCTTCCGTCTTTTTCGATACCAACACGTTGGAGGGGGTTTCCCGTGGCTAACGTGGAGAAATGTGACATAGAAGGAAGCGAGTTCGAACTCCAGTCACGCAATTAGGTTCACTTTCGGTCAAATACTCTTGAAAAAGTCTGACATTAAATGATCCAGAGAGGTTGATATGCCGTTAGACAAAACTCAAACTCTTGAGAAAGGCAAGAACCGCTCATCTCTCCAGCTATAAGTTAAATAGTATCACTACAGTTCTTCAACATGGATGGCTTTGGCATTAAATAACCCATGATGGTTGATATGCCTTTAAAGAGACCTGAACAACGCACTATCAGTAGGGCTTAGAATACGCTAACAGTATCCCCTGCAGATGAATCCCCCCTAAAGGGAGTGTCTTAGTATGATACTAAACTGCATCTGATGGTGAGGTTCCATCTATGGAGATATGGAGTGTGTTGCATACACCTTCATTGCCTTGAACTGGAGTGGTTGTATCTGTTAGGGTCCTGTCAATGAGTCAAATAGACCGTATGCAAAACGCTATTAAAAACTGTATTTGAAGATGCAAATATGAACATACAATGAACCCGATTCCCTAATCTGTTGGTATAAAATAACCCCAGACGGGTTGACAAACCGTTAAAAAAAATCAGTCTTGAGCCAAATTAAGACAATACAAAAAAAGGTTGAGAAGTAATTAGACAGGACACAGGTTTTTCTGTGGTACAAATTATTTTGGTTTGGCCGAGATATTGAAAGATCACACACACGTATATATATATATATATATATATATGTACACAAACGTTTTGGTAAGCAATTATATAAATTCAAGTAAATTATGTTAGTGATAGTTTGTAAAACATTAATAGCTTCAAATGATCATTTCAAATACAAAAAATTTGAACGAACGTACATAGTTTCAAGTATTCCAACCAAATACGAAAAGACTCAATGCAGATCATTTAGTGCTTTGTCATCTTAAAGTTATAAATAGGGAGTCTCCATAGCGTAAGGGTTAACGTGCTTCGAAATAAGCGAGTTCAAATTCCACCCATGCTATTACTTTCATTTGGGAAAGATATGACGCCACTTACCCCACTTGCTATTTGTTAATCGTAATACTACTATTCTTTTTCCTCAAATCGGCTGGCCGTCGCATGTGTTCCTCTTCGAAAATTTTCGCCAACTCTTTCTATCAGATGTATATTCTTAGCGCGAAAGACAATCTTTGTCGCCTACCTTCTTTCAACCAATCAGCGTCTTCTCTTTTCAAACAGTAGTATCTACTGATTTCGGCGTGCAGAAGACGGGGAGGGGTTGGGTGAGCTAGCATCTAGTCACATGGTCCCACTTCCTTCTAATACTTCTAATATTTTTTTTTCCAAGTCTCGCTTGTTAGAAGGATATTAACTGTTACCTTAATCCAAACCTGGCTCAGTGCAAGTGAGTGTACTCATACAAGATATAGAATAAAGACAGTTTGCAGTATGTTTACCTTTATAATTCGCCGTGACTGGGAGGGAAATGACGTAAGTCGTTTCTCATTGGCCAATACCATTTTAAAAACTCATTAGCAGTAGCATTCAATTTTTTCTTTTGTGTGAACTGTGTGTTTTTGCATGCTGGGCGTATTTTTACAGCAGGATCGCCGGCTGGAACAGAAGTTTCGGTAGGGTCACTTGGGAGAGCAAGTATGATATTGGAAGACCCGAAACTTGTAAGGACCCCAAGAACATCACTGACGAGGCGATTCTGTGCACTTTTTTAAGTGTTTGACTACAATACTGGCCGACCCTTTAAGCAGTTTATTGCTATGACTAGGATGGGTTGTAACCAGTCGCAAAACATATTAGTACATTTGGCATTAAATAACTGTCGAAGATTGATGTGAAATTAAACGCAATAACTTATTCTATTTTCCTCTTGCACCAAATACAACATATTTCAAATCATTTAAAAAGGAGAGACTCTGTGTGTGTGTGTGTGTGTGAGAGAGAGAGAGAGAGAGGTGCAAGAAGAAATGAAGAACTCAATGTAATTACTATAAAGTACTAAATTAAAAGAACAAAGTTTTGCCTTTATGGAAATTATTTCGTTTTTTAGAAAGAAGCGTTTGCGAAATTACATCATGTAATATAATTAGGGATTTTGGTTGATTGTTTTAGCAGCAAGTTGTTTCCTAACTAGATTTGAGGTCAACCAGACGACAGAGAAAAAGGAAAGACATATATAAGAGTTAGATTCGAGGCAGTGAGAAAGAGAGAAGCATGATAATGGGAAAGAAGAGAATGGGATGATGAACTGGAGAGGGTCTCTAAGTATAGGTAGGGATATCAGCGAACGTTCGGATTAAAATAGAAATGTATCGCCAGCAAATCGGCCACGAGCTGTGAGTGGTTGGAAAAAACCGAAACAAAGGAGCCGTTTGAGGGGATTTGGAATTGAAAACAGGAAAATAAAGTTAGTAGAACACGAGCCGGGATGATGTGAAGACAGGCCGAAAATTACAGCACCCAATTTGGGTGAGCTCCGCTGATGGGTCCCACTCTCACAACGAAGATGGGACCCCGAGAAGTCACGCACGAGAACTACAACAGAAAACGTGAAAGATAATATCAAGGCCTTTGCCTGTCTCTCTCTCTACGACAGTTTATTTCTCTCTGTCTATGTAAAGCGGTTGACTCATTTTTTATACGCTTTCGTTCTTTTCGACGACTACGAATTAGGAGAAGTAGTGAATAAACTCCGTATCAACTAAATCAGCAGACATGTTTTGTGTGTTCGTCACTTTTTCTCACCGTGAGGTTACAACAGGGGTCCGACTGAAACTTAAGGGGAGTACTACACTCATAGACCCATTAGAACGGTGGTGGTAATAAATATCTATGCGGTACACTTGCACTACAATCACATAACGCTTATCGTCTGTTTCAGTATGATGACTGAAAAAAAGAAAGGCAAGAAAGGAAAGGGAGATAGTGAGAGAAAGAAACCAAAGATATAATATATATATATATATATAGAGAGAGAGATGAGTAAAAAGACGAAATGATGAGCGATTTTGTTTGTGCTAAATAAAAGGAGCAAAGTTTTGCTTTTATGATAACTACTTTTTAGGTCGTTTCCGAAAATAAAAATTAAAATTAAAATTAAAAGATAGTGGAATTTCCACGGGTACTGTGGGCATATACTTATTCTATTTTAATAATTGGTAAGAATTTGATCGTCCTCTATGGATGGCCAAACATGTTGATGCAGAATTTCCAAATTCATTTTGCATACTTATTGAACCAGAAAGAAGGTTACAGTTGGTTCCTCAAAAAGGAAAAGAGAGATTAATCGAAAGGAATTTCTAAAAATAAACAATCAATTGGAAACCACATTGCAGGAAGTCAAAACTAATCACACAGAATTTGAATCTAAAATAAATGAAAAATATTGAATTGTCTCGCTTAAATAAGTATTCGCTCTAAACAAACAGAAAAATGTTTAAATCGATAAATCTCTTGAACGCTCCCCTTTTAAAACAACAAATGAATTTTTAAAAAACTTCACAAAACGCAGTGAAAATCTTTTATATAACAATAGTAACGTCATTGAAATATAACGGATGGATCTTTTTTTGTTCTTTGAATTTATCTTTTATAGCTACAAAAATCGTTTGTGAGTAGCATAACGGTTATGATACTAAGAAAAGGACTGTACGAGCAGAAATCAAATCCCGTGTTCCACATTTTAATGCTCTTGGAAAAGCATGGATGCATCTCTTCTACATCCCAGCTATAGATAAATAATTGGGCGGACAGTATTCTTTAGCCATAGCAAGACAACTAATCAAGAAGATTAACTCCAAATTAAAACACCATGTGTCACATCCTGCCTATGAAAAAGAGTTTTGTAAACAGAAACGCTGTAACCATATTTAGGGAAATTCTATAATGAACAACAAAACAGTAAAATATACATTGTGCAATGTAATGGCCACCTCTCTCCACTAGGGAATCTGGTGCCTGGCCGTGTGCCCGATAACAAAGTGTTATGACCGATTATTAAGGGTCAATAAATAAATAACTCAACACGGAGATATGAGTGCCACACAAATGTATCCAATAATCTCTGAGGAGGGACTCCTTGGTTCAACGAAGACAGGCAAGTTGCTTACTACGGCTTCTGCTGCTCTCCACCAGCTTAGTTTTTGATTTGATATACCCTTTGGGGAAGTCCATTATTCTTGTCATTGGTGAGTCACCTACAACACCCCTCCCCCAAGCCTAAACTTCAAAGGAGTCTCAATATTTTCTCCTTTTTGGATTAATATTGATTAATTCAGTCTTTTTTCTTTTTCTATAAGACTGACGTCTTTCGGGGGCTGGCTGTGGAGATGGTAGATCAAAAGTATCAAAAATTACGTCCATGGTCTCCTCTCGTTCTGGTGAATCACAATTAATGTCGTCTGACCATCGCTTCCTCAACGCGTCTGTATCAATGAGAAAAGATAACTTTACAGCGACGATCCGGACTGAAACCTAAACAGCAAATTATCAATTGCAGTTGCAATCCGTTCAATACGTTGTGACAATATACCCGCTGGCTGACCCCCACTATCTCAACTTAAACCAGCTCATGGCCATTCGATAGTCTAGTGGTTTCTCTCATCTCCGGCCAGGAGCATTTCACATGTTTTACAAGTATGCAGCAGACACAACATACACAGCTGAGAGTGGAAGAAAGAAGAACAAACAATCGCGGACTTGGTTTAGCCCAAAGCGTAAGAAGGGAGAAGTTTTTGGCACTTTTTAAGCATTCTGTGTTTCTGTGTCTGTCACTAGCGTGTAATCGCACAAAAATTCCCACACAGCTACAAGGAGCGTTGACCCATCCTCTCGTGCTCTCTGACCTTGCTTCTGGGTCTACAGGTCTCTACTTCTCGCTCAGCAGCTGCCTTTCTCTGACCGTTGCTTTTCCCTGACTGTCGCTAACTCCCATCTTCTGTTGACTGCTCTGAGACCTTGCCTTTCCTCGTCTTCTTCCGGTCTTGGAGGAAATCTCGCGCGCAAGCCCTTTGTGTGGGTTTCGCGCCAAAGAAGACAAAGGAATCCTCTGACTGATGCTCACCCACACCCACAGAAACGACCCCCCCCGATTGTGCCACAAAGTTTTTAGATGCGAGATCGTTGTTGTTAGACGTTAGGCTTCTTGTAAGTGACGCAGACCTGGATCTTGGTTGGATGTTATACAGGGTTTATCCCGCTAATGGCATCATGATTTACACATTTTCGATTTTCTTCCAAAATGTCCATGACATATGCAGGGTCCATGGTTTTCATAGATTGGACAAACTCCAGTGCTTACCTCGGTTTCTAAGAGTACTACTGATAGAGTTTATCTCGGGTATTTTTCAAAGAATGTTGTGAAGGCGTTGATAGTCGACCAGCAAAAACTTATTTACATCAGCTGTGTGCAGACATGGGATGTAGTTTGGAAGAACTGCCAGGAGCGAAGGCTGATTGGAACTGACAGAGAGAGAGAGAGAGAGAGAGAGAGAGAGAGAGAGAGAGAGAAATTTATGGAAATCCGTGCTGTCAATGTGACTTGATGATGATGTGGAGGCATGGAACGAAGGGAATTAATTCATCTGCTTAAGCTCCTCGTCCTGTCACCGTGAAACTCTTAGCCACAGTAATAACTAGTGTTATAACGACCCGCAGCATTTGTATGAAGCGATGTTTGACTAAGGTCTGTCCCGTGCGTACTTACTCTAAGTGTGTCACTCAACTGCATCCGGTGGTGGAGCGATACCACCAAGTGCAGACTATGCCCTATTTGATGTGTATGTGTGAGGGGGTCTTTTCCCTCTACAGGGGATAAAGTATATTCTAAGCTCAGCCTAAATGACAAGCTTAAAAGAAAAGAGACTTGTTTTGTTCCAACACTTCAGTAAAATCACCATTCAAAAAATAGCCCAGTCAGCTGGGGTTGCATCCAAGCAGAGGGATAAGACACCCACCAAAGTATGTGCTGGATATGGCATGAAAATATCTTATGGTGAGTCTCCAGCCTTGGAGCTTTGGGGAATATGGATTACCCTTTTATTGCCATTGCTCGCAGGTCCATTCTGGCCCGGAGTGGTAACATATGATAGGGTCCTATTACATGATGGGGTCCGAAAATGACCAACAAACTATTCATTTATATATCTTGTATGTATATCAATTTAAATGTCTGTCAACTAATGACTGATTTTAATTGATACTGTTACATAGAAATACTTGAAACGATTTAACTTTGTGCCAACAAATTATTAATAAAAAATAGAATTATTCATATTAGACAGTAATGCTTAAAATCATTTGATTTAGTGCGAAAAAAATCTGCTCAGGCTCGTTTAAAAATGTTATCTACAAAATGTTGGTTGGTTGTTTGCGTTTTATGACATATCAACCTTTGTGGGTTATTTGACACCAAATCAAATTTGATACAAATAATCAGTTCTATTTCAAACAATTCAGCTTAGCATGAGTACACAGTTTAATTGTCAAAAACATTTCTATTTCAAGCTTTTCAGCTTAGTCAAACAGTTCTAATTCAAACAATTCAGTTTAGCCTATGTACAGCTTCAATGTAAAAAAAAAACAGTTCTATTTCAAACAATTCAGTTTTGCATAAGTACACAATTTAGTTCTATTTGACCCATAGATAGGATCCTATCAGGTGCTACCACTTCGGGTCTGAGTGAACCTGGGATTGATGGTTACTCTGCATTCCTCCAAAGTTCCAGCATTACTGGAACCTCACCATCAAATTGTTTAGTGTCATATCTAGGACACTCGCTGGGGAGGGTCTTACCCATCTACAGAGAAGCAGTCGGTGTATTCTACAGTCCCAGCCGACTGGGCAACAAACGAAATGTGTTTACAAATCATATATTTAATATACACCCTTGGACAAAAATATGAGACCACCCTCAAAAATTAAGAAAAAGAATCAGATATATGAAAAATAAGGCATAAAGACAAGTAAATTTAAAATATGAAGAAATTTCAATTCATTTATTTATGCTTAATTTTAAAATTTTGTTTTGACATAAATATAAGACCAATGAGCAGAACTATAGAATATGAAGGCATTTTTTTTAAATTTAATATTTTGTAGATCCATCGTTAGCTTTGATAGCCTTAAAAATTTGACTCGGCATACAATCAACTATTTTCTGAATTTGAAGCGAAGGTATTTTCCCCCATGTGTCTACGATTGCGTTTTTGAATTCAGGCATTGCTGAGTACAGTTGATCTCCTTCATAAACTTTTGCAACAATCAATCCTCACAAATTTTCTCTTGGGTTGAAGGCTGTAGAGCACGCTGGGTAGTCAAGAAATCTTATTTTCTTATTCCAGCAAGTACTTCTTTGTTACTGATGCATTGTGAATAGCAGCATTATCTTGCTGAAAATCCTTTCTTCTCCACATAGACGACGCCCTTCTTATGCAAGAGAAATCATTTAGCATCTTTACATAATCTGCTGCCTTTTTGTCGACCCCTGACAAATTGCAGCTTACGTTTTCCTGAAGATGAGAAGCACCCCTCCCCGATAAAAGATAAAAAGAGATCCTAATCTACTATGTCTTGTTGAGTAATTCTCTGCTGGAAAATTTTTTGCATGCCAGTACTTCTGAAAGTCATCTGGACCGTCTAAACTGAATTTCTTTTCGTTCGAGAAAACAACATTTCACCATTCTTTTAGCACCCATGATTAACCTTAGACGATGAAGTCTTTTCTTATGCTAAATTTTTCGTTGTTTAAATGCTTTCTATTTGTTCTAGTACTATAAGGAGCATCCACTGGAGATTTCAATATTTTTGATGTTGAAGTTTTCTTTTTTACTTCGCGAACAATTCTTCTCTTGAATTGTGGGGATAATTTTTCTGACCTGCCAGTCGATTTTCTTGTTCCATACTTTTTTGGACTTTTCAAGTAATTGCAGATAACGGTTTTACTGCGTCCTAAGGCCTTCGACATTTCGCAGATTTTCCGGCTCTTTTCAGCGCTGTAATCTCGCCTTTCTCAAATTCAGATAATTTACTTCCTTTAGCTATTTATGTTTTTAGTATTCTAAGTATCACAGTTTGAATAGGTTCTTCAGCCTTGGTGAGGCAACTAGTCTAGGAGAAGGAAAACTCTGACTTCAAACCTGTTAAACTTCGCTTAAAAATGACCTTGTGTCATATCCTACCCGAGCGGAGGGGTTGGTAAATATTATCACAGTTTGAATAGCTTTTATATTACGTAGACTATAAATTTTTAGATTAAATTAAGCCCTTTTTTTTTAGTTTTTATTGTTGGTCTTATATCTATGTCAAAAATGAATTTTAAAATTTTGCATAAATGTTAATATACAAATAAAAAATAAATTAGAATTTCTTATTTTAAATTTAAATATCTGTTAACCTTATCTTTCATATATCTGATTTTCATAATTCAAAAATTGTAAACAATAACTTTTTCTTCATTTTTGTGGGTGGCCTTATATTTTTGTCCAGGGGTGTATATGTATAAACCGGATTTGGCATTAAATAACTGACAATGGTTGAAATGCTATAAAACCCAACCCAACAATTATAATAGAAACAAATATATATATAAGTTGACATGAGATGGAACCACTGTTACTTATTGTGTGCATTTATGAAGACTATGTAGAGAAGTTTTTGGCAAGACAAAGATTTTCGTATTATCCTGGGTATGGTTCGTCAAGGAAGAAGCCGAGGATCCTTTTCTGTATTTTCGATTGGCAGGGAGTCGGGTAAAATGGATTTCTAGGAATATATTTTTCTTGGAAAAGATGGAATATATTCATTCATTCATATATTTTTTTCTAAATTACCAATCTATTTTTGATCATCATTCCCTTATGTACTCAGAGCTGACATATACTGCCTTTAACCTGGGAGACTACCTTGCTTGGGAGCACAAAAAAGGTGGGTTCATATATTTTCTATGAATACTACTTTATGAACATAGAGGTTTACTCGAGTGAAAGCCCCGTGATTTAAAAAAAAATATTGCCAACCACAAGTAGTACGATTTCTGGGGGTCAACCATTTCGGGCATACTAAAAGGCCTACTCTTTCAGGGAAGTAGGTTTATCAATTCCTTCTGTGTCCACGTTGTGTTTGAAAGATCCACAGATAGGGAATGTCAATCCATCCGGAAATTCTGACGGTCGAGGTGGTTCGTTGAAGTAAATTGCCTGGGTGCCGGCAACCCAAAGGCAAGAAAAAACAAACTCACCGTTGTGCTGGCGGCACAACATGATGATGATGATGATGATTGATGTAACAATAATATATCCAATATATTTATTGAGAAATATTATCTCTTTATTATCTAGATATGAAGGTGTTCGTTGTTATACTGAATGCATTGTTTCCAAGCAGTCATTGAAGAAGAAGAGGCAGAGAAAGAACTTGTAATATGAACAGAGACGCTTGCTGCTACACAAAGTCACCCACTCCCTGTCGTTACATCCGAAGGGCTCTGTGGATCTCAACTCAACTGTCAACTTCTCACTGACTAAACTTTCAAAATTCGATAATTTTTATATATTCTAAAATTCATTATATCATTAGTGTGATGTCATCTCACTAAGTTATTGCATCGTCTCGTCATGATCATCACACGTGTCCCCAACTTTCACCATGTTTTCATTTTACCTCAATCAAACTCATGACAAGATGTGAATGTACCTTATTTACATTTGGCCTTCCTATCTAGGGATGACAGGTGTCCCCTATAATTTGTTCGCTGGTGTACGCGCTTGATTTTGCCAATTTGACTTACATTTCCACTCAAAGATTTTAACTGAACAATTCGCAACCTGGCCAAACTAAATAAAATAATTAATACCATTAACTATCACAATAATTATTTTTTACTAAACCCTCATATATAGCCCCCTCACGCTGTTCCATTTTAAAGTTAATTTTTCTCTAAATTGGAAAAATCCCTAAAGAAATAATTTTTAAATGAAAAGGATGAATCCATCTTCCTGTAATGAGAGCCAATTTACTCAAAATTAAGCATACCAGGAACAGATTTCATATCCTAGACGAGGCTGCATTTCACTTTGTGCTAATGCCCTTAAGAAAATGATGAATTCATCTGTTCTTCCAACTATAGAGAAATTGTAAACCAGAAGGGATTCTTAAGCCTTGGTTGGCAACCAGTCAAAGATAAAAAAAAAAAAGACTAAATTCAATTCAGCTTATGTTACATCCTGCTCATCGCGGAGGAGATGAAAATCATTATTTGGTGAAATTACGATATCGCAATTTTCATTTGGATTTATAATAAAACTGTCAGCGGTCGCGTAATTCAGTCGTTGTAAAGTTTGTCAAGTAAATCAGTTCGCTGGTTTAAAGAGTCCACCATTACTGATATAGCCTTGTGCCAGATATTAGGGCAAATACATGCTCTCGGCAGCTTTGCTCAGACTCTCAAACTTCCATTTTAACGTAACCCTGTATATAACATTGTCGTTTCACTATCGTAGAAGTCGTGTCCTTTTTACTTGGAATATCTATTAATAGAAACATTTCTACTAATACAAACCGACTTGTTTGCGCGAAAGTTGCAATACTATTATACAAATAAACTAAACTTATTTGTGAATGATATTGTTGCTTAAAAACGCTAGAGAGAAAAAAAATAGATGGGGAAGTCGTGGTGGTGTAATGTCTAAAGTGCTGGCCTGCGGCCGCGAAATAAGTGAGTTCGAGCTCCAGTCGCACTATTACGTTCACTTTCAGACGAATATCCTTGAGAAGGTCATGAACACCATCATCCTGCCAGCAATGGGTTAGATAGTTGTTTTACAAGAATGGTTTTAGCAATAAATAACCCACGAAGGTTGATAAACCATTAAACTAAGAATTCAAATCAAACTATTATATCACCGTTTGTTTCGCTGCAAAACGTAGAGTCAAGAGAATTGCTTTTGTGTATGTATATATATATATATTTACCAACCCCTCCGCTCGGGCAGGATATGACACAAGGTCAATTTTCAAGCGGAGTTTAACAGGTTTGAATTCAGAGTTTTACTTCTCCTAGACTAGTCGCCTCACCCAGGCTTAAGAACCTAGTCTGTCCTACTATTTACCCATAGCTAGATGGAGAATAATTAGATTCCTACCTTTCCCAAGGGTATTAGTGCTATGTGAAATGCAATCAGTCTCGTCCAGGATTTGAACTCGTGTCGCTGTGTCCATTTCCAACGACGATAACCATTACACCACGGGCACCTCCTACCCCTCCGCTCGGGCAGGATATGACATAAGGTCAAATTTTAAGCGGAGTTTAGCTATGCAACTGTTACAGTTACCATCTTGTCATATTTAATTATTAGAATTTTGCAATCAAGTGATTTTTGATTTGATTCATTTTATAAACAGTAATCGTTCTTAAAGTTTCCGAGTTGAACTTTGTTTGGGCTGGCAAAGAACGTTGGCATTGTCACTGGTGCCAGAAAAAAAAAACAATTGAATCCGCCGTAAAAAAAAATATATATAAAGAAATACGATAAAATAGAATTAAAATTTAAAAAGAAATGACTGGTTTCGAGATCGTGATGAGGTAGAGGAAAATGAAACGAGAAAAGTAAGATATCAGAGAGCGAGAGAGAGAGAGAGAGAGAGAGAGAGAGAGAGAGAGAGAGAGAGAGAAAGAGAGAGGTTTTATTTATTCAACCTTGTAAACATTGATCTGCGTGTAGTTTTTACTCAACAGGAAACTTTAGAGGGCAAAGAGAAGTTGTATACAAATATAGAATTAAAAGAAACGTAACAAGCAAAGTAAAATGCACATGAATACATAAAGGAGGGTGACCCGAAGGTGTCAGTGAGGGCGTTACTTCTTTCCCTGGATTGCTCCACACCTTATAATGCTGAGTGTTAAACAAAGAAGCATCAAGTACCTTTTTCTTAAGACTTTGGTGTGACCCGACCTTGTATTGAACCCTAGTCTCCCGGACCATTGGCGAACGCTAACCATTACGCTAATGGTCCGGTCTAATAAAGAAACTCAAATTAGTCACGAACTTGAAAGATGGTTGGTTGGTTGTTTGGGTTTTATGGTAGATCAACCTTTGAAGGTTATTTAACGCCAAATCCATTTTGGTACAAATAGTTTTACTTCAAACAATTCAGTTTAGCATGAGCACACAGTTTAATTGTCAAAAAACATTTCTATTTCAAGCTATTCAGTTTAGTCAAATAGTTCTAATTCAAACAATTCAGTTTAGCATAAGTACGCAGTTTAGTTCTATTTAACCCATAAATAGGTCCTTATCAGGTGCTACCACTCCGGGCCAGAGTGAACCTTGGAGCGATGGCGATGAAGGGGTGCTCCTGGAACATCACCAGCAGATTGTTTAGTGTTATATCAAGTACACTCATCGGGGGATTGTCTCACCCCCTCTGCAGAGAAGCAGTCGGTGTATTCTATAGCCACAGCCGACTGGGCAATACATAGATTTAAATGTAAAAACAGTTTTATTTCAGATGATACAGTTTATCATAAGTACGCGGTTTAGATATCAAAACAGTTCTGTTTAGCATTCAGTTTAAATTCAGTTTGAATGTAATAAACAGTAAACTCAAGAAATAACGGTTTAGTTCTATTTGACCCATTGATAGGACCCTATCAGGTGTTACCACTCCAGGCCAGAGTGGATCTGGGAGCGATGGCAATGAAGGGGTGCTCCACATCCCCCAAAGCTCCTGCATTACTGGAACCTTACCATCAGATTTTTTAGTATCATAGTTAGGACACTAATTGGGGGGGTCTTACCCCTTTGCAGAGGTGCAGTTGGTGTATTCTACAGCCCCAGCCGACTGGGCAAGAACTTGAAAGAGTTAATTGAGGACTCACTCACTTACAATACGATATGATACATTTAAAAGATTTCAAAATAAATCTATTTACTTACCGGTTTGTCGAATGGTTCATTTTCCATGTTGTTTAAGGTTTTATCCGGGAAATTAAAAGATCACAATTGAAATACCAACCTGAAGTTTTGAACGAAGCAGGTCATTAAAGAAAAATATTTTTATCCGTTTTTTTTAAAAATATAAACTTCACTGCAGAGGTTAAAAGCAGTTGGACCAGAATTTAGGTCACTAGATCTTTCAGGAACGAAACTCTTTTCTGGCTAAAGAGGCTTTAAAAAAAGGAAAAAACAAACAAACAAACAGTTGATTTCTTTTTTACATTAAAAGTAGAAAGATTAAAATTCTTTCAATTATTTCAAGCAACTTGTTGGGAGTGGATGTCATTCAGACTATTGGCAACGCAATAATGTTGGAAATATACACTTGGTATATAAGAGGAAATTGTTGGCTGATATCTCACGTGCTTCTCATCGTAGTGCTGGGTGACAAATTAGGAGGTTGCAACGAATTGCCTTTTGCGTCGTTGCTTACAAGTAGTTCGCGAAGTAACCACTCCTGCTCGAGACGGGTTAAAGGCTTTCGTTTTATTCTTTTTCACACTATTTCATGCAAATGTTGTCTACGACAGTAAAAAAAAAATGGTGTTGAAGAGAAATTAACTTCCCTCTATCTGTCACGTTACCTTCCACCCTCACATCTTGCATCTATCTGGATAAGAGTAAAATTAGGACAATTCTTGTCTAGTGTAATGTTCACATTAACTAGTTGGAACTTAGTATATACATATATATATGTGTGTGTGTGTGTGTGTGCTAAGTTGCTACTATTATATATAAGTGCTATTATATATATATATATATATATATATATATAGTATCGTCCACATACAAATATATATCCTCAAAAATTTTCTAAGCCAACGAAACCAGGATTTTCTTATTTCGCGTGGGATACCATACCATACCATACCATACCATTAAAACGGATATTATTTGGCATTACTCATTACAAAAACTCTATACAATTGAAACTTTGTCACCAAAAATATGAATATATAGCAGTTCGCAAACAAATACACTCGAATTTATATATATATATATATATATATATATATATATATATATATATATATATATATATATAATGTATCACAAAAGTGAGTACACCCCTCACATTTCTGCAGATGTTTAAGTATATCTCTTCATGGGACAACACTGACAAAATGAAACTTTGACCCAATGAAAAGTGGTCTGTGTGCAGCTTATATAACAGTTAATTTATTTTCCCCTCAAAATATAACTACCAAAAGCTAAACCCCTGCCAACAAAAGTGAGTACACCCCTAAGAAAGTACACACCTAAATGTCCAAATTGAGTACTGCTTGTCATTTTCCCTCCAAAATGTCATGTGACTCATTAGTGTTACTAGGCCCATGTGTTACTAGGCCCATGTGCATTGGGAGCAGGTGTGTTCAAATTTGTAGTGCAGCTCTCAAACTCTCTCATACTGGTCACTGAAAGTTCCAACATGGCACCACATGGCAAAGGATCTTAAAAGACGTATTGTTGCGCTACATGAAGATGGCCACGGCTACAAGAAGATTGCCAACACCCTGAAACTGAGCTGCAGCACAGTGGCTAAGATCATCCAGCATTTTAAAAGAGCAGGGTCCCCTCAGAACAGGCCTCAGGTAGGTCGTCCAAACAAGCCGAGCGCACGTGCTGAGCGTCACATCCAAAAGCTTTCTTTGAAAAATCGGCGTAGGAGTGCTGCAGAGATTGAAGAGTGGGGGTCAGCCTGTTTGTGCTCAGATCATACGCCGCACTCTTCATTAAATTGGTGTGCATGGCTGTCACCCCAGGAGGAAGCCTCTTCTGAAGACGATACACAAGAAAACCCGAAAACAATTTGCTGAAGACATGTCAACAAAGCACATGGATTACTGGAACCATGTCCTATGGTCTTATGAGATGAAGATTAATTTGTTTGGTTCCGGTGGCTTCAAGCTAAGTGTATCATACCTACAGTCAAGCATGATAGTGGGAATGTCATGGTCTGGGGCTGCATGAGTGCTGCAGGTGTTGAAGAGTTACATTTCATTGAGGGGAAACATGAAATACTGCAACAGAGCATGATACTCTCCATCCAGAAACTGGGTCGCAGGGCAGTATTCCAGCATGACAATGACTCCAAACACACCTCTAAGACGACCACTGCTTTACGGAAGAGGCTTAGGGTAAAGGTGATGGATTGGTCAAGCATATCTCCAGACTTGAACCCAATAGAACATATTTGGGAGATCCTCAAGCGGAAGGTGGAGGTGTGAAAAGTCTCAAATATCTGCCAGCTCAGCGATGTCATCATGGAGGAGTGGAAGAGCATTCCAGTGGCTACCTGTGAAGTCGTTATCGTCGTAGGAAATGAACACGGCGACTCGAGTTCAAATCCTGGACGAGACTGATTACATTTCACATAGCACTAATACCCTTGGGAAAGGTATGAATCCAATTATTCTCCCTCCAGCTATGGGTAAATAGTAGGACAGACTAGGTTCTTCAGCCTTGGTTAGGCAACTAGTCTAGGAGAAGGAAAACTCTGAATTCAAACCTGTTAAACTCCGCTTAAAAATTGACCTTGTGTCATATCCAGCCCGAGCGGAGGGGTTGGTAAATAGTACCTGTGAAGCTCTGGTAAACTCCGTGTCCAGGAGATTAAAGGCAGTTCTGGATAATGATGGTGGCCACACAAAATACTGACAGTTCACATGGTGTATGTTAATATTGACAACTTTCCCTAAGGGGTATACTCACTTTTGTTGGCAGGGGTTTAGCTTCAAATGGCTATATTTTGAATTATTTTGAGGGGAAAATAAATTAATTGTTATATAAGCTGCACACAGACTACTTTTCATTGGGTCAAAATTTCATTTCGTCATTGTTGTCCCATGAAGAGATATACTTAAATATCTGCAGAAATGTAAGGAGTGTACTCACTTTTGTGATACACTATATTTATATAGAACTGGTCAGTCATCTCATAAGATGTATGGCAATAACATACTGAATTTTCAAGAGTCTGCGACAATTTTAAATGCCCATACGAAAAAAGTCTGTAAACTTATCGTTGCTTCTATAAGTGTTATTATATATATATATATATATATATATATAGTATTGTCCACATACAAGTATATATCCTCAAAAATGTTCTAAGCCTAAGAAACCAGGATTTTCTTATTTCGCGTGGGATACCATACCATACCATTAAAACGGATATTGTTTGGCATTACTCATTACAAAAACTCTATACAATTGAAACTTTATTGCCAAAAATATGAATATATAGCAGTTTGCAAACAAATACACACCTCTTTATATATATATATATATATATATATATAGTGTATCACAAAAGAGGTGCTACAATGTCCGACCGCTTTTGTGTTTGAATAATGTGAACTGGAAATTGTAGAGATGTCTTGAGATCTGCTGAAACTTTCCAGTCACTAGCTCTATTCAGTAGCTTCACATTAGGATTTTTTTGTTTCCTCACAGGACATTTACCTATCTTTTGATGAGAAAAATACTTTTGATAAAAAACGGTAAGTGGTAAAGTTGGCGACCTTAGTCGAGGGTGACTCGAAGGCTCCCTTTTCAATAGCTACTAAACTGAGGTGTAGGGGAGGGTGCTACTCCATCCCCTGGATTGCTCCACTATACCCTTGATCCTTACCTTATAATGCTGAGTGTTAAGCAAGGTGGAATCAAGTACAATTTTTCGAGTCTTAGGTATGATTCGACTTGGGATTGGACCCCGGTCTCCCGGACCATTGGAGAACATTCTATTCATTAGGCCATTGCACTTATTTTCTGAGGGATAATGCCTCCTCCACCTCCTCTGTCTCTCTCTCTCTATATATATATAGGGTCTCAAAACATGCAATCACGGCCAACTAGTAAATATGGCCTCGCATGTTACATTAACAGGTTGATTTTCAACTGGCCGATGTAATAAAAACATTTTTTTTTGTTTGTGTACAATAACATTTGTGAAAAAAAAAGCAAAAAGATTCCACTTTGTGTCTATAAAAAAAACAGGCCGTATAGGCGATTGAAAATCATAAAACAAGTTAGCTCTCAGCCGTTTATAATTCGTGGATTGGTAAAAGACAACGAGTAAATATGAATTTTAATGTTGAAAGGAATTAAAATAATGTCGGGTAAATACGACTAATATGATTATATTATTTTTTCGGTTCAATTTTTAAAATTAATTCTCTTTTTTGGTTAATTTCATATGCAGCCATGAATGTGTTATTTTTTTGTTTACTTTACATCGGCCTGTTAGAAATCTGCCCATTGATGTAACATGCGGAGCCGTATTTACTAGTTGGCCGTGATGCAACCCATTAATATGATAATGATTTATTACTTCGACAAGAAACTAAAAAAAACAAAAACAAAACAAAAAACGCATGTCCTGGAAGCTGATATAAAAACAATAAAAAATAACATTGATGCCTCTAGCTCAAAGGATATATTTTTCCAGGACATTTTTCAAATGACCACCATTGCGCTGATGACACACTTGAATTCGTCGATCGAAGTTTTCGATCACCCTGACGCACTCTTTTTTTTTTGGTACGGCACGAATCTTTTGATTGATGACTACTTTGAATTCAGCAATTGATTGTGGATTGTTCTCATAGACGTTGTCCTTCAAGAATCCCCAGAGATAAAAATCGGGGGGGGGATCAGGTAAATGCGGAAACCACTCGAGTTCGCGGCGCCTGCAGATCAGCCGATTAGCCACTCCCTTGTGATGTTGGCTGTATGGGCAGTTTCCCCATCTTGTTGGAATCATTGCATATCTCGAATCACACCACCATGTGTTCCAAGTGTCCTCCAGAGCTTGTTCAGCACATCAATGAAACGCTCCTTTGTGACAGTGACTACCTCCTTGTCAAACCAAAACGGTCCGATAATTCCATGTTTTGAGATGGCCACACAGGCCGTGCATTTCATGGAGTATTATGGTTAACAGATTCACTACATTGGATGCTTACACTGTACTTAACATCGATGAATTAGTGAACAAAGTGGCACAGTACAAAATCCTTAGTACCGTAGATTTGAAATCCACTTACTACCAGGTCCCAATATTCGAAAAAGCCAAAATTTATACTGCTTTTGAAGCAGATGGCAAGCTACATCAATTCTGCAGAGTACCGTTTGGAGTAACCACTGAAATTGCTTACTCTCGAAGAATAATTTACAAGTTTATAGCTGACAATTCACTTTCTCAAACATTTGGCAACTTAGACAATATATCTATGGTGAAGGAAGAGAACGATGAGAACCTCAATAAATTTACGGAAGCGAGTAAAAAGTTTACAATCATAATAAATGCTCTTTCTCCAACTCTACAATGGACTTTTCAGGTTACACAATATCTGAGGGTACAATTAAACCAGATTCTGAGAGACTTCGACTGCTTAAAGAACTTCTCTTTCCTCTTGATATTAATGCTCTTCGTCATGCGTTGTCTTACTATTTCCAACGGATTGCCAAGTATTCTCAAAAAGTGACCCCCACCTCATACAAGCCAATAGCTTTCCACCACTCAAGACTGCTGAAAAAGCCTTTGAATATCTAAAGGCTGAAGTAGAAAACGCAATAGTGTATTCTATTGATGAAACAGCACTTTTCACCGTAGAGACCGATGCTTGACATCATAGTATTGCCGCCTCACTGAACCAATCTGGTAGACCAGTAGCTTTCTTTTCGTGAACTTTTAAGTACCAGCGAACAAAAATACTCTTCTATAGAAAAAGAAGCTCAAGCTATCATGGAAACCTTACGTAATGGAGGCACTACTTAACTGGATGTCACTTCCCTCTACCTCCTGGTTAAAGATTAATGAAATTCATGTTTGATTCAAAACAGGCTGGGAAGATAAAAAAAATGATCAAAACCAAAAGGTGGAGGGTCGAACTTTCCCGTGATAGTTTCGATATTAAACACCGCCTGGGGGAGAGATAATGTTACTACGGATATGTTATCTTGAGCTTATTGTTCTGCTGTAAGTTTGGACACCTTAGAGAAATTACACAATTCTCTTTGTCCCCCCGGTGTTACACAAATGATGTATTTCGTTAGGTCAAGGAACCTTACTTTCTTCGTGGAGGATGTAAAGAGAATCTGCCTCTTGCACTGTATGTGCCAGAGGAAAGCTTCGATTTTACCGACCTAACACTCCAATTAAAATCAACCATGCCTTTTGAAAGCCTCAACGTTAATTTTAAAGGACCCCTGCCATTTTCTCATAACTGGTTTCTATTTACAGTAATAGACGAATATTCTCACTTCCTTTTTACCTTTGCTTGTCCAATGTCGTTGCAGTTATCAAATGTCCCACCCAACTCTTTGTCATCTTCAGTATGCTGATATGCGATCATTTGGACAGGGCTTGATGTCGACTGAAGTGAAACCTTCTTACATAGGCGTTGGAATTTTAACTAGACGTACCACTCCATATAATCTCTAAGATAATGGACAATGCAAGAGGTATAATGGCATATTGTTGGGTGCAATAACTCTAGCACTAAAATACAATGCCTGCCAACAAATCAATGAGAGAATGTTTTGCTACAAGCTTTACATTCAATTCGCACACTAATTTCAACAGCCACGAATGCAATTCCTCATGAATGGATATTCAAATATCCTCGCCGATTCTTGAGTGGCTGTTCTGTTCCATGTGTCACGTGATATCCCGCGGAGACGATAGAGGTAATATTAATACTATCCTCCCGTTGGAATGAACAGTGGAAACCCGTCAAAAAAGTGACCGTTAAGAGAGAATGTGGGTCACAAGGGGATATCAACAGGTGTTGGTACTTAGTAACCTCAGGTCACCGGACACCGGAAGGGGAGGGAGAGAGAAGCCAAATGATTGGCTGGGACCCCAAAACGGAAGTGGGGCTCCCCCCTCATCGGAAGTAAATAATAAGAAAGTTAGTTTTTGAGCAGGGCTCGTGGCAGACAGACCCATAGCCATTTACTCCGGGTTGAAGACAAAAGAATATCTGAGACACGAGGGACCCCAGGTTCTTCAAGCCAGTATAAAAAAATAGAATAAAGTCTATTAGCCCGTGAAAGAAGAAAGATTCTCCAGTGGAACCCTGTCAAAAAATAAGATAAGTAACTTTGGGGCCATTTCTACTTTATACCCAAACTTTATATATCACCCTCTCTCTCTCTCTCAATTTGAAGAAAAACAAAAGTCAAGAAAAGACATTTATATTCGTGGACTGTCCATTTATTATATGTTTGACACTTTGAAAGTGTATCTTTTTGTATAGTAAAGGATTAATGTATTTTTATGTTACCACGTGGTCTAAGTTTGTTCTTTGCAGTTCCTTTACGAATTTGTTACTTCATGCTTCCTTTTCAGCTTTTATTCGCCTTATGTTATCTTGCTTAGAATTGTCCTATTAATTCCTTAAAAATATCACACGGGAAACCGGAGTTGCCGACTATTACAATATAATATTATTACGACTAAAACCTATAGGTCCATATTCTTCCATTATCTAGGAAGGAAGGAAAGTGGCCTGGTGGGTGTGTGGATAGTGTGAAATTTGGAACCCCTTGCCAGCGGCGGTCAGTCTGGCCCTAAATTAGTCCCTCACATAATATGCCAGTTCTTATATGCCTGAGAGAAAAACTCTGAACGAGGACTTATTATATAGGGGATCAAGTGCCAACCTGCCCCGTCTTCACACGTGCGAAATAAAGTCCCGTTTTGGGATTTTAGTCAATTTCGTGTCACACATGGCTATCAACGCCAGGAAAAGTTCTTCTGAAACGACATGTCCAACAATCAAAGTACAACTCTATTGTAGAGGAGGCAGAACTTATAGAAGCTTATCTTCGTTATGCACACATTCGTTTTTGAAGGCAAGAAAACTACTGTATCACTCCGAGATCTTGCACCTACAGGTCTGATGCTAAACTTTTCTCTAAAAATAGAAGAGTGACTTACTCACTCGAAACTCTGAGACATTAGATTCCGAACGGAAGTCTATCAAGACTGAATCTATTACAGTTGTACCAGTAAATGAAATTACATCTCCTTTACGTCAATCAGAACGTTCATGTAAACCTCTTGACCATTTAATGTATGAATATTTTGCTGTTTTTCTTAGATCAGATAATGATAGTTAAAAAAAACCCAAATAAATCCTATGATCCTAACTGATTGTATCTGAGCGGGAGGCGGGAGGATAAGACATGAACTATATCGAGTTACCATTGCTATTCGCCTATGTTCACTTGCACCATACAGGTGATAGTTTAAAATGTGAGAGGTATATCTGCCACACCCTGTATTTCAACATTTGATTGTCAATGTATATTTCATCGAAATTTGCCCAAATGGCGAAGGAGTCTGTAGATAGATTGAGTACTATCCAAGTAATTTTCCGACCAAAAGTTCAGAAGATGCCAGTTTTATTTGCTTTTCGTGTAAATTAGACCTCTCTAATCAATTTTAATCTGAAATGTTTTAAAAGGGAGCTACACTGCCTTTAACTCTTGAGTCCCTATGCAATGTTTTATCAAGATTAACCCATTTTATATATACATATATATAGCGGATTAGTGGGTAGAGTGTTCGCCAATGGTCCAGGAGACCGGGTTTCAATCCCAGGTCGGGTCATACCAAAGACTTTAAAAATGGTACTTGATACCTCCTTGTTTAACATTCAGCATTATAAGATACGTATCAAGGGTAAAGTGGAGCAGTCCAGAGAAAGGAGTTGTGCCCTCCTCTACACCGAGGTGTAGTAGCTATTGAAAAGGAAGTCTTCTGGTTGCCCTCGACTACGGTCACCAACTTTACTTTTATATATATATATATACACACACACACACACAACCAACTCCAACACAAAGAGCAGGATACCACACAGTCATTTTTTTAAGTGGAGTATAACTGGTTTGAATTCAGAGTTTTTGTTTTCATGGCCAAGCATGTCTCCTGACTTGAACCCATTAGAACATCTTTGGGGGATCCTCAAGCGGAAGGTGGAGGGGTGCAAAGTCTCAAATATCTGCCAGATCCACGACGTCGTCATGGAGGAGTGGAAGTAGCATACCAGTGGCTACCTGTGAAGCTCTGGTAAACTCCATGCTCAGGAGATTAAAGGCAGTTCTGGATAGTGATGGTGGCCACACAAAATATTGACAGTTCACATGGTGCATGTTAATATTGACAATTTTCCCTAAGGGGTGTACTCACTTTTGTTGGCAGGGCTTTAGCTTTTAATGGTTATATTTTGAGTCATTTTGAGGGGAAAATAAATTAACTCTGTTATATAAGCTGCATACAGACTACTTTTCATTGCATCAAAGTGTCATTTTGTCAGTGTTGTCCCATGAAGAGATATACTTAAATATCTGCGGAAATGTGAGGGGTGTACTCACTTTTGTGATACACTGTAACTACAATGTTAGCTTTCTGCAACCATGCATATTTTTTTCCCAAGTTTTTGTTTACAATTCTTTTTAGGTCATTTATCTATGAACATCGAGGAATGAACAATGAACAACAAATAAACTAAAAATTTTTGGTCCGTTTGGTTTGTTATTTTTGTTTAATGGCATATCAACCTTCATAGGTTATCTAATGCCAAAGCCATCCTTGTAGAAGAACAGCTGTGATACTATTTAACCCATAGTGTGTGTTGGGAGAAGATAAGTGGGGTTCAATACCTTTCTCAAGGGTATTAATTTGAAAGTGAACATAACAGCTTGACTGGGATTTGAACTCGTGAACATCACGGCCATAATCCAGAACTTCACCCATCATGCTATGGGGACTATCTCCTGATTTGGTTTGGGAAGACTCAGTCATCAAAAGCACTTGAATATTTCAGCAAGTGTAAGGAGACTATGTTGCACTAGTGAGTGGCACAAAAAGTTCAAAGTGAAATGTGAGGAGGTGAAAGATGACTCCAGGAGTGGGAAGTTTTCAACAAGAGGGTAATGCTGTGTGAGTAAGGCAGGTGGTATTTGGTGATCATTGGTTGATTGTTTGAATGATTGCTAGTCAACTGGACATGAAAAAGTACAATGTGTTGAAAATTATCACCAAAGTTTTGGGCAAGTAGAAAATCTGTACAAAAATAGTCCCAAACTGCTGAATGATGATCAGAAAGAATGCTGTATGCAAGGGTGTCAGGATATCACTGAGTATCTTCAAACTGAACCAGACTTGCTTCATAGAATCATCACTGATGATGAGATATAGATTTTTGAGGATGACTCAGAAAACAAGTGCCACAGCTGTCAGTGGAAGGCACCCCAGGTAGCGTAATGGTTAGCAAGCTAGACTAGCAAACCTACACGAGTGAGTTCGAGTCTCATTGGGTGCCCCATTCATATGGCTTTGTGCCACATCTAAGCAAAAAGCTTAGTAAATTACCACAGCTGTCAGTGGAAGTCTCTAACACTGCTGAAGCTGAAGAAAGTAAGATAGTTCAAGTCATGTTGATAATGTTCTTCTATGTGAGGGGCATTGCCCACAGAAAGTTCTTGCCACAGGGCGAGATGATCTATCAGCAAATCTACAAGGAGATCCTGTGACATATATTTTGCTCAGTGTGTGAGAAGAGATGAGAGTTGTGGTTGCTTCACTATGACAATGCACCTGCTCAGAAAGCTCTGAGCATACGACAGTTCCTAGCTGAGAGGAACATTGCTGAATTGGAATAACTTCTCTGTTCACCTGATCTTGTCTAGTGAGACTTTTTTAATTTCTCTAAACTCAAGGATATCATCAAAAGGACCAGTTTTGAAGGCTTGGATGCTATCAAGAGGGCAGTAATGACAGTGCTGAGGAGCATCCCAGAAGAATCCTCCCAGCAATGCAGAGAAGCATAGCAGAGAAGGAAGGAAAAGTGCATTAAACTTGAGGAAGATTACTTTGAAGGGGATAACCATATAGTTTGCAATTGAAATAATTTGTTTGTGACACCAGTTCAGTTCTTTTTTAGACCTACTTTGCATATGTGTATATAACTGTATATGTATAAACCTGTACATGGATATATATTTTTAACTGATTTTCTTATCTATGTTTAAGCATTTGTGGTAATATTTTGGTGTTTAGTTGCTAATATATGTTGCATGATGTGACAGAGAAATCACATGAAGAAGCAAATAAAAGACAGAAATACAGTTAGATTACAAAAATATATTTAGTTAAAAAAAAGAATTCACATAGTAATGTCTCCTATTTATTTCCACAACAACCACAGCAGATACAAGGAGAATAATAACGCCATTGAATAGACTAAGTTTTTAACTACAAAACACTATTTCTTAAATAGTCACTACCTACCAAAATACATTTTTGCCAGTGATGAACAGAAGCCTCCATGTAGCACTCATAGGAGATTTGCTTTAAAAGTAATGCTTGCTATTTTATTATACTGATGTCAATGGTAGATGCTAGTAGTATGGGAGTAGTGGTTGAACATTCTTCCCAATAACCCATAACTTCTTTTACCTTCTTATAGATAACAGCTGAGCAGTAAACTGGCAAAATGATGTCTCACACGAAAGCAGAGTTGTATTATTGAATTCTTCCACATGAAAAAATTCCTCAATTGACATTCGTTGGTGTTTGTTGATTGTTTACAAAGACCAAACAGAGGATGCAAGCAGAGTTAGGTGGTGGGGAAAGCTTTTCAGCAGTGTTGACTACAATGTGAGTGACAAACTGTATTGTCAACCCATATCAATGAGCTCATCAACAGGAATTTGGCCAATGAAAGATGGACTACATGAACAACATTTTCCTAACAATGACAACATCATTTCTATTGTGAAAAAGTCAGTTGCCTCAGAGGATGCAGATTTTTACAAGCTCAATACTGGTAAAAATGCTTAATCAATGGTGGTAACTATGCAAAAAGATAGTGTTTTGTAGCTGAAAACCCGCTCTATCCAACAGTGTCATTTTGCTCCTTGTATTTTTTTTTTATTATTGTTCTAAAAAAACAGGAGGCAATACTTTGGAGCACCTCTGATACACAATCTTTCAAATTATATGAAAGGCTTATATCAATATGACAGTTTTCAGTCATATAAATTAATAAAAGAAATAATATCAGTCCAGGTTTATAAAGCAGTAAGTGTAACATAAAAACAACCTTTAATGAGAAAACGATAATTGCTTTGATAGGTTTTTTTTCCTTATCTTAAATAGCTTTTTAATTTCCTTACTTTAGGTAAATAGTTTAAAGTTGTGAATCAACCATCAATAATAAAAGTTTTCTCATTCCCCAAAGATACCTGCATCAGAAAAATGAGGTCTAAAATAACTTTGTCTTTGGGTTACCCTTACTGGGCTTTCAACCCAGACAACATTAATACTGAATTCTTACAAAAGGCAACTTGCACAGTTGCTGATTTTTTTTCTTCATCTACTTTGCAAGTTTTGCAGCACAAAAAAAAAGTCTAAGATTTAGCAATAAAACAATAGCAGACTAAAATTTTTTTAGAAATGAGAACATCTTTTCAAACAATCATCTTCCTGCAATTCCAAGGAGAACTCAAGTTCTGATGTCATTTGAAGAGTCTTTAAAGATGTTTCTTACAAACTCACTTCTTTTTCTTCTTCTTCTTCTTTTTATTCGTGTAGTTTACGTTTGAGCTCCGTAAATCTGTAAAGAACAAAGATGAAAAATAGAGAAAGAGTAGAATAAAAATGTATGGATGGATAAAGGGGAAAAACAGAGAAAGAGTAAAATAAAAATCTATGGATGGATGAAAGTGAAAAACAGAGAAAGAGTAAAATAAAAATGTATGGATGGATAAAGGGGAAAAAGAGAAAGAGTAAAATAAAAATGTATGGATGGATGAAAGTGAAAAACAGAGAAAGAGTAAAATAAAAATGTATGGATGGATAAAGGGGAGAAAGAGTTAAATAAAAATGTATGGATGGATGAAAGTGAAAAACAGAGAAAG
This sequence comes from Sepioteuthis lessoniana, assembly GCA_963585895.1. Lineage (NCBI taxonomy): Eukaryota > Metazoa > Mollusca > Cephalopoda > Myopsida > Loliginidae > Sepioteuthis > Sepioteuthis lessoniana. The sequence goes on from OY757919.1 coordinate 75,456,546, forward strand.
AGTAAAATAAAAATGTATGGATGGATAAAGGGGAGAAAGAGTTAAAAAAAATGTATGGATGGATGAAAGTGAAAAACAGAGAAAGAGTAAAATAAAAATGTATGGATGGATAAAGGGGAAAAAGAGAAAGAGTAAAATAAAAATGTATGGATGGACAAAGGTGAAAAATAATAAACATAAAAAACATTTTACTTAAAGCTATTTTGCCACTTACAATTGTCTCCCACCTACAATTATGAAAATATGATTTTTTAGATTGACTGACTGATTTAAATGTCATGTCAACCCATCTAAAGGTATTTTATGCCTAAAGGTTAAGGAAACGTGTTCATTGTATGATTAACACATCACTCAATAAGTCCTGGGCTTGACATAAAGATGGTGCCACTAATAAAAAAATCCATATGATTTTTATTAAGTTCTAATCTTTAAATGGCAGGTGTCAAAATTTGAGCCTAACTGGATGATTAGTTTTCAAATTATAGTTATTGAAGTGAAGCTACTGATGCAAATTTTCAAAACAAAGGAAAAATCTGAATTTCGTGCATTTCTTTCTGAAGGGAGAAAATACCAGGAAAGGCTTTCATGGAAATTTGGTCATACCTTTTATATATATATATATATATAGCTCAAATAAAGCGGAGGGAGTCCTCATAGCTTAATGGATAATGTGTTGGATTGCAACATTGTATAAAGTGAGTTTGAATGCCAGACAGTATCCTCTGGTTATGGGTTAAATAGTACAAGTTATTGTTCTTTTTACAAGAATGGCTTAGGTATTAAATAAAGGTTGATATGCCATTAAACAAAATAACATAACAAATAAATCTTAAATCCTTGGTTGTTGCTTCTAATTAAACTGTGGAGTTTCTACAAGTTCAGCTCGTAAATACCAAAGTCAAAATATATACCATTTAAGCCTAGCTCAATTATGGTAGGAAATTCTTACCTGGTGGGTGAAAAGTACAAGGTATACGGCCATAAAACTCATGGAATTGTGCAAGCAAATTTGGGTCAATAGGCACCCAGGGGATGTCCTTGGGTGTGTGAACTAGGATATTTTCTGGGTACATCTTTTGGAGTTGAAATGCTTGAAGGCTGAAAAAAAAAAAACCCCAAAAAACAAAGCTAATTTTATGTCATCAATAATGGATGTATGGGTGGTATAGGAAATAAAATTGATAAGCTGATTGATTTTAATGGGAAGTCAACCTGTCTAGGGCTATTTTATGCCTAGATGTTAAAGAATTGCATACATTGTACATTTACATTGATATTTTTTTATATAGGTGTTCCTTAAGAGTTTTTTGCGCATAGTTATAAGATCTCAATTATTTCTATCTAATACAAAGAATTTGCACACAGTTGTATGGTTTGCTCCACTTTACCCTTGATAAGTACCTTATATTGCTGAGTGTTAAGCAAGGAGGTATCAAGTACCATTTTTTTAAGTCTTTGGTATGACGCAACCTGGGATTGAACCCAGGTCTCCCGGACCATTGGTGAACAAATCCTTAGTAAACATTTATAGTTTCAAGAAAGGATTCTTAATATAAATAATTTACACACAGCTATGTTTTCATATATTCTTATCCAATGCTGATATTTTTCCAAAAAATCCATTTGATCCATAGATGGGGCCTAACAGGTACTACTACTCCAGGTCAGAATGGGGTACTCCCCAGAGCCTCACCATCAGATGCAGTTTAGTGTCATGAAGAATCTTGGGGGTTTAGCGAAGATGTTGAAAACTAGGAGCAGATGATAGAAAGTTGATCAGTTTGGGGAAAAAAGTGATCTATGACGATCATAAAGCATTTGAAGTACAGAGGATTGAACCCTCCATCTTGAAATGAACCCTTCAGAAACAGGGCTTGATCTCAGTTTCAGACATATTTCAGCCTGAACATATTTGCAACATCTGCTGGAAACGTTAGTTATTTGAGATCTAATGAAAACCAACAATCGCAGACTAATTTTCATACTGGTCCTTCATTAGCAGCTTACAGGTAATTCATATCAATTCTTTGACAAAGTATGTGGGTCTGCAGCAGTTCTGAGAAATTATATGAGAGTGCACAAGGTTAATGCCAAAGTATAAGACAAGCATTTTGCTTGTCACATATGTGGTAAGACTTGCAAAGGTGAAGTTGGCCTTAGGAGCTGTGTGTGTGTGTATAGGCACTCTTTATGGGATTGAGGATATGGCAGCCTCCTGTAAAGAAGTTACAGTCATATATATATATATATATATATATACACACACACACACACATACACACAGGGTGTCTCAAAATAGATGCAACCTATTAATATGATAATGATCTGTTACTGAGATAAGTGCAATGGTAGCTTTTTGGAACACGCCCTGTAAAAAATGCATCCTTTGAGCGAGAGACATCAAATCAATGTTTTTTTAAATTATCATTATATCAGCTTCCAGGACATGCAATATTTTTTTGAGTTTCTTGTCTCAGTAATAAATCATTATCATATTAATGGGTTGTATCTATTTCGAGACAGTTTTAAACGATTTTGTCTCCAAATAAGTAATGATGCAAAATATTTTTCCCCTCTTGTCCAAGTCATTGTGATCAAGGATTAATAGTTGTTATATGATATTTCTAAATCTGAAACAAAAAAAAACACACACACAACATTATTATTAGTAGAGTTATTAGCAGTCACATGGATCCCATGTATATTGAGACAGCCTGTATATAATGATTGCTGTCTCTTAATCCTCCAGCATTATCTTGCTTGATAACTTTTTCTGTGACTGTATCTTTTCAGGTGACTTTTCAAACCAGCAGTAGTCTTGCAAATCTTCAAGTAGAGATGACAGAGTGATAACTGTAGAACTTACTTGATTCAGTTTCTTGAAAAGATTTCTGTGCACTATCAGGTGTCTTTTCAAGCCAGACAAAAATTTCCAGACTTTACTGCAAATAGCATCTGTGTACACACACATACATATACAAAGTATTAACTTTAAATAAGTATATCTCTAACAATTTAAAAGAAAACTTAAAAATCTAGTTTTCTTCTAAACTAAAACTAACAGTATTTTATTATTATGGAATACAATGAAAATAATTGGTAGGGATGTACCTATTGATGAATGATAATCTATCGATAAATTCTTTTATTTATGAAAAAGGTATTTTGTACCAAAAAATAGAATTATAGAAATTATCTTTTTAACTCTCTTTTATTCAATTTTGTAAAATCTATATATCATTTAGGGGCAAAAAAATAATTATTTTTCTTAAAAGATAGTTCCTATAGAAATTTTAGGTATTGAAATTATTCATGTATAAGAATAAGCCTTTCCTGGTATAAGAATTTTTTCTTCATTTTAGGTATTGAAATTTTTTCTTCATTTTAGGTATTGAAATTTTAGGTATTGAAATTATTCATGTATAAGAATAAGCCTTTCCTGGTATAAGAATTTTTTCCAGATTTTTCAGCCCCAAATTTAGGTGTGCATATTATATGCAAGATCTATATAATTAATTTTTTTTCCAGCAACATGCCTCACCATATTCAGGATGGGATGACCTAAAGTTATATCCATAGTCCAGACTAATGTGTTTTATGTTGTGGCAGAGAACTAATCGCTGGAATATGTATTTTTTTATAATTTTGTTTCTCCTCATGTAAAGATTATTATTGCTACAACCTTATTGCATTTTTATGTAAACATGTCCGTGTGTTTGCTGTAAATATTGTGTATATTTTGTGTTTTAACCCATAATGTAAACTATATAAGTCAGTATGAACTGATAAAAAGTTGAACAAATGTTAAATTTAGTTGCTACAGATTCTAAAATGTTAGTGTGTATTGTATATAAGAATTTTTTTCCCCAGAATGTTATAGTCCAAAGTTATGGGTGTGTGTTATATACAAATAATTATAGCAGTGGTGTCAGTTCGGTGAAAAACCCTGTGACAATGACCACTAGCACCATTAATAAAACATTTGTCTATGTGAAGAAAGATGGTCTAAGGGACATAACTCTTCAAAAAGAATGATGACAAAGAATATTGAAACGATGCAACAATGTGTACAAAAGCTGGCAACTAGTAACCACAGATCTACAAAAGTAGTTGTGGGTTTGAAATGAGTAACAGTTTAATCCTGAAAGACTGATGAAACCCTTAGCAATTGTTAAGAATGCTATGTGTATTTTGAATAAATCCTGGAAGCAATACACAAAAAGCTAAAAAAAAACAACAGCAGCTGTGTGGCCACTTACATCCCATCTCAATAACTATCTAAGACAAACAAGACATGAAAGACACTGTTGGAGAGGCAAGGTTGAACTTATAAGTAACATTCTCCAATGTGCCCTTTCACATGGATGTGCCAGTGTTGGCTGACTAGTAAGAACTTATTTATATCAAACACAGGATGTAGTTTAGAAGACCTGCCAGGAGCAATGATTATTAAAAAGTAAGTTATCGACCATAGTCGAGGGTGACCAGAAGGCTCCCTGAATTTGATCTGAATTTGAGTTTTCCTTCTTCAAGATTGGTTGCTATGCCAAGGTTAAAGAACCCAGTCTGTTCAATTTTTTACTCATAACTGGGATGGGAGAGAAAAAAATGTCTTTTCAAAATGAAATGCAAACAACCTAGTCTAGGATTTGAACTCTGTTCACCGATTCCATTTTCTATGCTGATAACTCCAAGCATTCCTAAGAATGTATGTTGATCTTTAGGAATAAAAAAACTGAAGAATTTTGTTGGAGAGATTTTTTAAAATACTTACTGAGAGTTTTCTTGTACAGCTTTACTGATGACAGATGAATTTTCACCGGCAGTGTGGCTAACGAAATAGCTTCCAGGTTTTAAGCTGAAAAATTACAAATATGCATGCAGATTATTTCACCAAATGATCTATACATAAACTTCAAGAATGGATGAATAATTACTTCTTGTAACAATTATTATTATTACTACTAATATATTTTATATATATTTATTTAAAAACAAATTCATTATCTATATCTATAATCAAAAATAAGTTTTTTTATCTATATACTATAAGTGGCCAAAGGCTTTAAGGTAGAGGTATGAAATTTGGTATGAATGCTAATTAAATAAAGTAGATTGAGTGATTTTAATAGCATGTTAACCTGTCTCCGGTTATTTTGTGCCTAGAAGTTAAGGAATCATATTCATTGTACATTTGTATCATTGTTTAAAAGATTCTTTTTACACAGAAGTATGATTTCAAGTATTCCTCATACTAATAATTTATACACAATAATACAGTCTCATGTAATTATTTTGATTTACAAATAGTCATTCGTTGGTACATAGTTATATAGTTTCAAGTAACTAATAATAATCCTTAGAAAACAATTATAGATTCAAGTAACTATTCTTGATATAAATAATTGACAGTTATATGGTATCAAGTATTTGTATCCAACATTAGTAACTTTTGAAAAGCACTATTTGACTCATAGATGGTACCCTAATAGATACTACCATGTTGAGTCAGAGTTGACCGAAGAGAAATGGCAATGAAGCAATACTCCATACTTTCCAGAGCTTCAGAACTGGAGCCTCACCACCAGATGTAGTTTAGTATCAAACAAAGGACACTTATTAGATTAATGTAAATGTTTCATTGGTTTGGTTTGGTTGCGTTTTATATATATATATATATAACTGGGTGAATGGAAAAGTGGGTAGTATTTGTCAATGGTCCAGGAGACTGGTTTGGTTTCTTTGTTTAATGGCATATCAACCTTTGTAGGTTATTTAATGCCAATGCTATTCTCCTAGAAGAACAGTAGTGGTACAATTTAACCCATAGCTAGGAGGATAAGGGGGTTCATACCTTTCCCAAGGGTATTTGCCTGAAAGTGAATGTAATAGCGCGACTGGAGTACGAACTTGCGTACTACGATTCCGCAGTCCATCGCTTTAACCATTACACCACGAGACCCCCCCCCTTCAGGAGACTGGGGTTTGATCCCAGGTTGAGTCATACCAAAGACTCAGCATTATAAGGTATGGTTTAAGAGTAAGTGGAGCAATCCAGGCAGGGAAAGCAGTAACCTTCTCCCCTACACCTTGACGTAGTAGCTATTGAAATAGAAGCCTTCAGGTCACATTTGACAATGGATGGCCAACTACTTACTATATATATATATATATATATATATATATATATATATATATACACACACACACATGATTTATAAGTTAAGAGTTTGTAAGTAAAATAATTTTTAGATGAAACAGAGCTCATTTGTTTATACACAGTTACATGGTTTTAAGTATTGATAATACTAATAATTCTAAATGGTTCCAAGTATTGCAATCTAATATTACTAATTCTTTTTAACAATAATCAATTGTTAGCACACAGTTTAAATGGTTTCAAGTATTGCTATTGCAGTGCAATTGACCCTTAGCCACAGCCTTCTAGCACTTTTAAGATAAAATAAAGTCGGCATTTGTTTGCCACAAGAGCAATTTGAAGAATATGATTGGGACAATCATATAGGTGCCAGGGCTTGACATGACCAGTTGATTGATCAGATTGAACCTCTGACCAGCCATCTAGCCCAGTAAGAGTTTAAGTGGAGTGTTGCAAGTCATGAGACTACTTCAGTTGATTGGTTGGTTATTTGGGTTTTATGGCATATCAACCTTTATAGGTTATTTAATGCCAAATCCATTTTTTTGCAAATAGTCCGATTTCAAACAATTCAGTTTAGCATTAGTACACAGTTTAATTGTCAAAAACATTTGTATTTCAAGCTGTTCAGTTTATTAAAACATTTCTAATTCAGCTAATTCACTTTAGTATAAGTACAGATTTTGTTTACCCACAGTTAAATGTCAAAATAGTTCTATATTAAACAATTCAGTTTAGCATAAGCACACAGTTTAAATGTAAGCAGTTTGTCAAAAACATTTCTATTGCAAGCTATTCAGTTTAGTCAAACAGTTCTAATTAAAATAATTCAGTTTACCATGAGTATGCAGTTCTATTTAACCCATAGATAGGACCCTATCAGGTGCTACCATTCTGGGCCAGAGAGAATGGTAATGAAGGGGTGCTCTGCATTCCCCAAAGATCCAGCATTACTGGAACCTCACCATCAGATTGTTTAGAGTCATATCTAGGACACTCATTGAGGGGTGGGGTATCTTACCCCTCTGCAGAAGTGCAGTCGGTGTATTTTACAGCCCCCACTGATTGGGCCAAGTACCACCACTGTCCTACAAGGATAGCTTTGGCATTAAATAACCCACAATGGTTAATATTGCTGGGCCATGGACTGCTCAGACATAAGATCCTATCCTCAAGCATTACAGGTCACCACCCACTGCCAACAGGTGGCCTCATTGGTGGGAGGTGGGGTTTACTCCTCTGCTGAGGTGGAGTGGTATATTCTAAAGCCCCAGCTGACATGTTGCATAAATGTTTGCTTTTTAATTTTTAAACTGACTTGGAAATTATCAACATATTAACATATTGAAATATATACATAAACATATCAACATATTGAAATATAAATATAATCATCAACATATTGAAATATATACATATAATTATCAACATATTGAAATATATACATATAATTATCAACATACTGAAATATAAATATAATCATCAACATATTGAAACACAAATGCCCGAAAACTAGAAAAGGCACAATATCAATTAGCAGGAATATATCTAAAAGAACAGGCAGAATACATACAAAATCAGATAGATAAGATTAGAGACTCGGTGGAAGATAGACAATCCAGGATAGCCTGGCAAACAATAAACGAAGTAAGTAGAAGGAAGAGCACAGCCAAAGCAAAATTAAAAGCTGCAAGCCAACAAGAAAGAGTAAAACTGTGGGAACAGCATTTAAAAAATCTACTAGGAAGCCTGCCGAAAATAACGGATGAACCGATCACCAGAATTATCAGTAAGCAATTAGACATTAAACTAGGGCCTTTCACCAAAGAAGAACTCGACTTGGTTCTTAAAAAAATTAAAAATAGGAAAGCTGCAGGGCTGGACGAGATCCCCCCAGAAGTGTGGAAGACCAGACAATTCGACGATATACTGCTCCGGCAATGCAACGCTGTCTATAGTCAAAATAGGATAGAAAGATGGATGAAGGGATGCATCCTCCCTTTCCCTAAAAAAGGCGACCTCGGATTAGCCAAGAACTACCGAGGGATAACACTTACATCCATAGCAGCCAAAATCTACAATGCCCTACTACGAAACCGCATAGAACCCAAAATAGACAACTTCCCTAGGAAAAACCAAAATGGCTTCCGGAGAAATAGATCCACAACCTCACAAATATTGACCATCTGTAGAATCCTTGAAGGAGTTCGGGCAAAAAACCTTCAGGCGACATTACTATTCGTCGACTTTACCAAGGCCTTCAATTCCATCCACAGAGGGAAAATGGAACTAATCCTACTAGCATACGGCCTACCAAAAGAAACCGTAGCAGCAATAATGATCCTCTACAGAAACACAAAAGTGAAAGTACGTTCAGCAGATGGAGACACGGAATACTTTGACATTGTTGCAGGAGTACTACAAGGAGACATGCTAGCCCCATACCTCTTTATCATCTGTCTAGACTACGTGCTTAGAACTTCGATCGACAATATCGGAGAAAATGGCTTCAAGCTGACTAAGAAAAGAAGCAAAAGGTACCCCGCAAAAACAATCACAGACGCCGACTACGCTGATGACTTAGCGTTACTGGCGAATACGCCGAATCAATCAGAGACACTACTGCATAGTTTGGAACGAGCTGCAGCAGGCATTGGCCTCCATGTCAATGAGCACAAAACTGAATATATGTGTTACAACCAAACGGGCAACATTACCACACTAGACGGAGCCTCTCTGAGGCTAGTGGACAAATTCACATACCTAGGAAGTAGCGTCTCATCAACGGAAAACGACATCGACACACGACTGACGAAAGCATGGACAGCTATAGATAGACTCTCAATCATATGGAAATCAGACCTGACTGATGAAATGAAGCGCAGTTTCTTCCAGGCAGCGGTTGTATCAATACTGCTATATGGATGCACTACATGGACGCTAATCAAACGGCTGGAGAAGAAACTTGACGGCAACTACACAAGAATGTTGAGAGCAATATTGAACAAGTCCTGGCGACAACACCCCACGAGACGCCAACTGTACGGCCACTTGCCTCCCATCACGAAGACTATACAGGTTAGATGAGCCAGACACGCTGGACACTGCTGGAGAAGCAAGGACGAGCTCGTAAGTGACGTACTCCTATGGACCCCCACATATGGCCAAGCAAAAGCAGGACAACCAGCCCGAACTTACATACAGCAGCTATGTGAGGACACAGGATGTAACTCAGAAGACCTGCCGGAGGCGAGGAATGATAGGGAGAAGTGGCGAGAGATGGCCAAGGATATCCGTGCTGGCGGCACGACATGATGATGATGATCAGCATATTGAAATATATACATATAATTATCAACATATTGAAATATATACATATAATCATCAACATATTGAAATATATACATATAATTATCAACATATTGAAATATATACATATGATTATCAACATATTGAAATATATACATATAATTATCAACATAATAAAATATATACATATAATTATCAGCATATCAACATATTGAAATATATACATAAACATATCAACATATTGAAATATAAATATAATCATCAACATATTGAAATATATACATATAATTATCAACGTATTGAAATATATACATATAATCATCAACATATTGAAATATATACATATAATCATCAACATATTGAAATATAAAAATATGAAACTTACCTATCAAGTTTTTGGAATAAATTGTACATAAAAGTATTTGCTGATGCTGGACTAGAAAGAATAAAAATAAAATTGAAAATATTTGTGAGTGAATACAAACAGAGAAATTAATGATCATTAAGTGGTCATTCAGTTTGGCATAAGTCAGAAGTTCAGGATCACCCAGGCAAAACAAGGCTCTGCTAACCTAGTTTGTTAAATATTACACCTCATGAATTGTCCGTAATAACAGTGAATTGTATTAAACAATAATGTATAAAATGGAAGATTAATACTTCTTCTGTTCTACAACAAGTGCTACATTTTACAAATGAAATATTCATGCAGTTGGGACTTATAATCCTTGGAAAGGATAGGAACCCTGTTGTCCCCACATCCAGTTTAGGATAAATTAGCGCTACTTCTGTCTTTCTACAAGGATGGGTTTAACATAAAATACCCAACAAAGGCTGTAGGTTGGTTGGTTTCTTTAAATAATGGCATATTAACCTTTGTGGGCTATTTAATGCCAAACCCATCCTTTTAGAAAGACAGTAGTAGAGCTATTTAACCCATAGCTGGGGAGATACCAGGGTTCATCCATTTTCCAGGAATATTAGTCTAAAAGTGAATGTAATAGATTGATTGGAGTTTAAACTTGCTTGCTTGCTAAGATGTTGCAATTCAGCATGTAAGTCACAATGTCACAGAGATTTTCCCCTTGCTACAAAGGTTGATATGTCATAAAATATAGACATCAAATAAAACCAAACCATATAAGCAAATGTGAAAACTATTATGGGATAGATCTAGAAGTTAATTAGTGCCCCAAACCCATCCAAAAAAGCCCCAACAAAAAACAAAAAAAATGCTTTAAATCAGTAACTGTTGGAATTATTTGAACAGAAAATTTAAAAACTTAAAAAATTAAAAAAGAACGAAAAAAAAGGATAAAAAGAAAAGTTAATAAAACTAAAAAGAGAAATAAAGAAATGCTTATAAAACTAAAAAAAGAAGAAAAGAAAAAAGGCTTATAAAAAAAGAAAGAGAAAGAAAGGAAGGCTTATAAAACTAAGGAAGGAAAGAAAGGCTTACAAAACTTAGAAAGGAAAGAAAGGCTAACAAAACAAAAAAGAAGAAAGAAAAACTTACAAAATTAAAAAGAGAAAGAAAGAAAAGCTTATAAAACTAAAAAGAGAAAGAAAGAAAAGCTTATAAAACTAAAAAGAGAAAGAAAGAAAAGCTTATAAAACTAAAAAGAGAAAGAAAGAAAAGCTTATAAAACTAAAAAGAGAAAGAAAGAAAAACTTACAAATTAAAAAGAGAAAGAAAGAAAAACTTACAAAATTAAAAAGAGAAAGAAAGAAAAGCTTACAAAACTAAAAAGAGAAAGAAAGAAAAGCTTACAAAATTAAAAAGAGAAAGTAAGAAAAGCTTACAAAATTAAAAAGAGAAAGAAAGAAAAGCTTACAAAACTAAAAAGAGAAAGAAAGAAAAGCTTATAAAACTAAAAAGAGAAAGAAAGAAAAACTTATAAAATTAAAAAGAGAAAGAAAGAAAAGCTTACAAAACTAAAAAGAGAAAGTAAGAAAAGCTTACAAAATTAAAAAGAGAAAGAAAGAAAAACTTATAAAATTAAAAAGAGAAAGAAAGAAAAGCTTACAAAACTAAAAAGAGAAAGAAAGAAAAGCTTATAAAACTAAAAAGAGAAAGAAAGAAAAACTTATAAAATTAAAAAGAGAAAGTAAGAAAAGCTTATAAAACTAAAAAGAGAAAGAAAGAAAAACTTATAAAATTAAAAAGAGAAAGAAAGAAAAGCTTACAAAATTAAAAAGAAAGAAAGAAAAACTTACAAAACTAAAAAGGAAAAGTAAGAAAGGCTTATAAAATTAAATGTCTTCCAAAAATAATGTATACACAATTTATGATTGGTACAAACATTTATTATATGTAGAAAGTTACACCCCATTTATAAGACTGGATCTAAAATATAAATATAGTAATTTTTGCAAAGTTTCATTATTGGGATGACAGTTCCTAGTGGTTTTGGTTTGGTTTTTATTGTCTTAGCATACCAACCTTTGTGGGTTATTTAAAGCCAAAACCATCTTTGTAGAATAACAGTAATGTTATTATTCAACCCATAGCTGGAGGAATAGGATGGTTCATGCCTTTCCCAAGAGTATTAATTTGAAAGTAAACATAATACCATGATTGGAGTTTGAATTTGCTTACTACAATGTCACAGTCCAGCATGTTAACCCTCATGCCACAAGGTTTCCCCTGCCCCTAGTTCCTAGAGTGTTTAAGTATGCAAAAGTATCTTTTAAAATTTTAAGTGAATTCTTTGTAATTAAAACTAAAATTAAAACTACAATATAAACAAAAGGGGGCTTAATCTGGTGTAATTGTTACCAAGCTAAACATGTAGGCCATTGTAAGTGTACCATGCTTTTTGGCCTTGTGCTAGTGTAATGGTTAGCAAGCTAGACTAGCAAACCTACATGAGAGAATTCAAACCTCATTAGGTGTCCCATTCATATGGCCTTGTGCCACATCTAAACAAAAAGCTTAGTAAATTACTACAATATAAGTAAAGAATTTTCTTTAGCAATTTATTAGTTTTATTTATTAAAATACACTGTAAATTTTATGGTATGAAAATGGAAAAATTCATGCTATTTTTTAACCTGCTGTGAGCCTTCACAAATGCTTTTTCTTGTGTTATGTTATTTCCTTTAAATTATACAGAAGATTTTGAAATTATTTGAATACATTTTCAAATTAAAAATATAAGTACATGAAAACAATTAACACACCCAAACACCACCTACCTAGTTAAGGTTAAAAGCTCAGTAAGGCTAATCTAAAGTCAAACTTTTTTAAACCTTATTTTTCTGATGTTGGTATCATGGGGAAACAAGTAAAGATTTGGTAAATGAGCCAAAGCTTTACTTGTTCCCCAATGATCCCTGCAGCAGAAAAATAACGTAAAAAAAAGAATTTTGGCTTCAGGTTACCCTTACTATACTTAACCTGGGCTAAAAGGTACACAAAAGAAAAGTAAAAAAGTACTTACTTATAAAGTTGACTTATTTCATGAAATGAGAGAATTTCTTCCATCATAATATTAGATGAAAAAGCATTTATACGAACTGAAAAAAAAAGTCAATTTATTATAAATATTTCATTAAAAAATCTTTTCTATACTAAAAGGAACACATATAATCCAACCAAATCTTTTAAATAAAAAGTTAATTTCCTTCTTGACTAAAAATACCAGAATTGTATTATTGCCAGAGAAAACAGATAATTTTAGGTATTATTTATTACCTAAGTCTGCAGCATTGAAACTCTGTGAAGATTGCATAACCATTCAAAACCAGCATAAAAAAGAGAACTTTTTCTTATTTCAACTTGTCTAATCACTTTTAGTCGGTGCATTACAGCAACCACTGCACCAAAGCACTGTGAATTTGAGAGGCAGAGAAGTACCCAACTTATAAATCCTCTGTGCAGAACATTCTGTGAATACTATATATATATATATATATATATATACACATACGAGGTGCATACGATAAGTTTCCAGACTTTTTTCGTATGGGCATTAACATTGTCATAGACTCTTGAAAATTCAATATGTTATTGCCATACATCTTATGAGATGACTGACCAATTCTTATGATTTCAGGTTCAAATGAACAGCTACAGCAGCAATTGGAATACACCCTACTAAAACCTGATTGTCACAGCTGGTCAATTTCAAAAATGCAATCTAGACGTGAGGACACTTTAGAAGAATGATATGCAATAAAATTGTGTTTTAAACTTGGAAAAAATGATGCCACAGAAACGTATGGAATGCTTCAGACTGCTTTTCGACCATCTTGCATGAATCGAGCATCAGTTTTTGAGTGGCATAAGAGATTCAAGGAAGGCACGGAGTCTGTGAGGGATGATGAGAGGTGTAGGAAGAGTAAGGAAGTCAATACACAAGAGTTGATTGGCCAAAGGGCTAGGGTTAGGGTTACTATGTTGAGGTTTTAAGGGAGTTCAGGAAGAGATTCCGTCGGAAGAGGCCAGCACTCTTCAAATTGGGTTAGTGGCATTTCCACCAGGACAATGCACCAGTCCATATCTCCATCCTTGTCACAGACTATTTGACCAAGATAGGCACCAAGACACTTCCTCAGCCTCCTTATAGTCCAGACCTTGCTCCTTGTGACTTTTGCTTATTCCCTAAGCTGTCGTTATGAGACAATTGAGGAGATGAAAGAGGCTGTGACGCGCTCACACAAGAGGACTTCCATGGGGTCTTCCAGAAGTTGTTGGAACAGTACAAGTGCATTGCAGCTGGAGGAGATTACTTCGAAGGGGACTAGAGTTTCATGTATACATTATCAATAAAAGTGCCCATATGAAAAAAGTCTGAAAAACTTATCGTATGCACCTCATATATATATTTACACGTAAAAATTAGTTCTAGACAGAAGTGATCAATGAATGGAACATTCATTTTCTTCAATATAGTCTCCTTGGTATTCAACACTTATTCCAGTAAGTTTTTCATTGGTTGAAGCACCATTGAAACTTCTCTTTTGATTTAGTGTAAAGCTGTGCTGTTGTATTTTTCAATGTCCTCTGTGTTCTCAAATCTTACCTTTGAGATTAACTTTTGGTTTTGGAAAAAAGAAAAAAGTTATATAGAAAAGAAGGTTTGGTGAGTATGGAGGTTGCTGCACTTATACAATCTTATGTTTCACCAAAAAAGCATTGAGACTGGCATTATAATCCTTTTTCAAATTAGTTCTCATTTCTCTAGACATCATCAGTTTATTGTATAAGTTATTCAGCTGTGTATGTCTTCCTATGAATTATGAATTTTAAATTGCTTCATAATTTTTTTCTAACTGGCACTAACTCATTGTGACTTCTGTCTAGATGTCTAGACATCATCACTCTATCATACAAGTTGACCATCCGCACAAATCTTCTTTGAAATTCTAAAATAAGAATAATCTATTATTTTCATTGTATATAAGTTTTTCACGCCAGTTTTAACTGGTAGGTTTTCATGGAAGTCTGAGAAGAGAGTAAGTCTCCTCAGGATGACAGGACTCTTCTAAGCATTCAATCTGGTCCTTATGGTATCGTGATTTGGACGGTCTCAATTTACTGACATTGAGGGATCATTCCAAGAGTATCACTGTCACCTTCATGTTCCACAGCATTTTTAGATCCAAACATTTGTGTATGTTTTTGTTTTCTTTTGTTTTCACTCAGTAGTCAGCTAGAATGACAAAATCCACAAGATGACAAGTTCTTTTCTTCTTGCTAATCAATGCTAGATTTGGTTTTCTGGCCAAGATTTGGTGAACCATTTGAATCTCAAAGACCAAGAGAATTTTAGACATTTCATTTACTAGAATAGATTCAGGTTTGACCATGTACTATTTGTCAGCAAAATTAAATCTTAATCTTTTGAACAATTCCCAATGGATCCCCTTTCTCTCCCTTCAGTTATGCATAGTTTTGAATTTCCCTTTTGTGTCAGTTTTCTTCATTTACTTATTATGGGCTTAACCTTTTCATCTCTATCACCACTGAACCTACACTTGCAACTCTTCTGCCAATAATCAAATTTTCTTTTGGCATAATTGGTTCTTATGGCATTATTTTGTGCTATTATTAAAAGAAATTCATTTTCTTTCTTCAAGTTTCCTCCCTCTAAGCCATGTCTACATCATCTCCTTAACTTGTTGCTTGAAGTATCCATACAGTTGTTTTTCTTCTCATTTTTGTTTTGTAGATTTTGTAATTTTCCTGTTTGTACTTAAATTATTTCTGTTGATATTGTTGTTCCTGGCTTTCTTTGATATTTTTTGGATATTCCTTGAGTTCCTGAATAGTTTCTTCAATGTTGGAAAATCCTTATCTTACTTCTTTTTTTAACATACAGAGTCTATTTAATCTCTCTCCAGTGTAAGGCTTTGTGCATCATCATCAGTTTTCTTGATTTTGGTTCATCTTTTTGAGTTCTTCACTTGACCATTTCAAGAATGGTCCAGAATATATCACAAGAGGAATTTCTATTGTTGATTTTGGTTTTTAGAAATGAACTTGTTTCTCTTAGGTACTTGTTTCTTGCTTTTTCTTTATGATTATTACTTTTAAGTGATTAATATTTGAATAATTCAGCAGTTTCATCTACAAGAAAACTGTATAAAGAATGAACTGCTTTCTCATGCTGTACAGCAAGAAAACAGATAAAACAGCATAAATCTTTTGAAAAATCCTTCAAAAATGAACTGATAAGAATAATGAACACTTGATATAAACTAAGTTTAATATTTTATGGTATGGCAAATAGGAAATATCATATTACATTAAATTTTCAAATGGGAAAGGCTTGTTTAGAAAATCATCATAGAAATTTCAGGCTTTTATCAGGATTTGAACATAGACTTCGAATAAGGAATATGCAACTATTTCAACAATAGAAGGTCAAGGTAAGCACAAGTCTACAATTGCAAGGCACCCAGTTAAGATCAAACTCATTATAGCAGTACTGCAAGAACAGCTCGCAAACCATTATTCCATAGTGAGTTAGCCCCTGCCACTGGTCCTGTAACCTTGTTTGGTCATTGAGGCACGACTAATGTAACGTATCTTGGGTATGAATTGTCAGGTGGAGCCTATCTCTCTCCCCTAGTCTACAACTGGTTTAAATTCAGATTTTTCATACTCAAGCAGTTGTCATATGAAGGTTACAGCCTTATTATTTACCCATAACTGAAGGGAGAATAGTTGGAATCATATTTTTTCCAAGGGTATAAGCACTATGTGAAATGCAAATAGCCTCGTTCAAGATCTGAATTCAAGTAGCTGAGTCCACTACCTGTGACGATAACCATTATGCCACTAATACCTCCTATTTATTTAGAATAGGACAAACTCATGATACAAGAAAACAATTTTTTTCTTACTTCTGTTAATAAAACAGTTATGCCGAATCAATGAGGATATCCACATTTGGCTAGCTTCACTCAGGGTTGTCTGTTCATAACCAAATCCTGACTGGTATTCCAATTTAGGCATTAGGTACACAAAATCTTTAGACTGAAAAGAAAAATAATCATTAAGCAAAGTTAGGTTTCTTTGAGAAAAAAGAACATGGTACTAGATTAGAATTTCCTTGTATATTACCATCTGTGAGGATAATAGACTCCATGTGGAGTAGAACGGCTGCAGACTCACTAAATTAGTGAGATACTACAGTTGAAGTAGCAAGTTGGCTTTGGGGTAATTTTACAAGCCTCAAATACATTTGGTTTTGATTGTCTCATAAACTTATTACCAACCAAGGCTAGAAAACTAAAACTAACCCAGCAACTAATTTTGGTTTGATTTAGTTTCTTTGTTTAATGGAATATTAACCATTGTGGGTTATTTAATGTCAAAGCCATCCTTGTAGAAGGACAGTAGTGGTACTTGGCCCAGTCAGCTGGGGTCGTAAAATACACTGAATGCTTCTCTGCAGAGGATAAGTGCCCTGGATAAGACACAAAACAATCTGGTGGTGAGGTTCCAGTATTTCTGGATCTTTGGGGAATGTGGAGTACCCCTGCATTGCCATCACTCCCAGGTCCACACTGGCCCGGAGTGGTAGCACCTGACAGAGTTCTATCTATGGGTCAAATAGAATTATACCGCGTACTTATGCTAAACTGCAAAAGCATCCACACCTGCAGAATTGTGTAAAATATTACCAAGATATCGTAAAAACTTTTAACTCACCCTTATAATTTATCCATAGTTAATAGAAGAAATGGATTTATCCATTTCTCAAAAAAACTACTCGGGCTGGAATTTGCATTTGGATTGCCGATTCCATTACCCAACTTATCCATATGTAAAAGTATTCAATAGTCATAATTTGTCTAAATTTCTAGGAGAAAGCTTTTTTTATAATCAATTTTAGACCATTTACATATCTCAGACTATTACTCCATGTTGGTTGTTATATTTACAATGTTTCAGCCATTGTACTTGCCAGCCTTCTTCAGGTATCATTGTCAGTAACCTTCAACCTGAATTATTTATTCGATCCACAAGAGGGAGTCCTCATTCTATGGATTGAATAAAGGGTTTACATCAAAATTCCCTAAAAGTTATCAATTATGATAAAAAAAGGCACCTGGAGAAGTCCAAAGAATACACAAACAAAATGTTGTGAAGACAGTAATCTGAGATGTCTAAATGGTGTAAATATTGATATCTCCTCATCTAAGAAATTTAGACAGAATTTTCTTTTCCTAGTTTTTCTTTTTTATCAAATCATGCTGGATTATTTTCTGTTTATCAATTATGGTCTCCATACAAACAATACAAAAATGTATCTTCACAATCATTCTAAACAGGTAAACACTTTATAATTAGTTGCAGGATATCTAAAGAGCCATTGTATAAATGTAGTTGAAATTCATTTTAAACAGATCTATTTAACCCAAAGATGGAGCCCTAATAGATACTATCACTTAGAGTCAGAGTGGACCTAGGAGTAATGGCAATGAAGGTAGTACCTCCACATTTCCCAAAGCTCAAGAACTAGAGCTTTAAAATTAAATGCAGTTTAGTGTCATATCTAGGATACTTCATCTTATTTTTGTTGCTTTTTATTGCAGTGCTCACAGAATGTAAAATTACATTCTATGACCTAGAAATAAGCAGCATGGATAAGAAATGAAGACATAAAATTAACATTTCTTACATCAGAACAGGTTTTTACGCTGTCTCCAAAAATATGACATTACTTTCCAAACATCCAAATAAGTGTGTTCTGAATGTGTGGTATGAAATTGGATGTTTTATTAAATGTGTGTGTTGTGTATGTGCGGTAGATGTATGTGTTGTAGATGTGTGGTAGAAAATGGGATGTTTTATTAGGTGTGTATGTGTTGTGTATGCGTGGTATGAAACAAGATGTTTTAATAGGTGTGTGTGTGTGTTGTGTATTTGTGTTATGAAACAGGATGTTTTATTTGCTGTGTGTGTTGTGTATGCATGGTATGAAACAAGATGTTTTAATAGGTGTGTGTGTGTGTGTTGTGTATTTGTGTTATGAAACAGGATGTTTTATTTGCTGTGTGTGTTGTGTATGTGTGGTATGAAACAAGATGTTTTAATAGGTGTGTGTGTGTGTTGTGTATTTGTGTTATGAAACAGGATGTTTTATTTGCTGTGTGTGTTGTGTATGCGTGGTAGGAAACAAGATGTTTTAATAGGTATGTGTGTTGTGTATTTGTGGTATGAAACAGATTGATTTGTTAGTGCATTTGTGTATCATAAGCACCTCCAAGTTCAAGAAAAAAAAGCCAGTTTTCTTGAACTTCACAGAGCATTTCCTGCCTGAGATGTAAGGTCTCCAGATATATGAAGAAATAATATTCTAAGCCAAAAGTTAAAGAATGGGCATTAAAAGAAAAAAAAAAGCAAAGTTGGCGACCATAGTCGGGGGTGACTCGAAGGCTCCCTTTTCAATAGCTACTACACCAAGGTGCAGGGAAGGGCGCAACTCCTTTCCCAAGATTTGTCCGCTTTACCATTGATCCATACCTTATAATGCTGAGTGTTAAACAAGAAGGCATCAAGTACCATTCTTAAAGTCTTTGGTATGACTCGACCTGGAATGGAGCCCAGATCTCCCGGGGCATTGGCGAACACTCTAACCATTATGCCAATGTCGGGTAAATTATTTTTTTTTTTGAGTAAAGTGAATATCAAATATCTAAATATTAAGATACAGTGACAACAATATACTAAGAACATCTCTCTTTTTGGAAAGAATCAATTTTGGTTCATATTGATTGAAGTTATACTAAATATTCTGATTTGGATTAACTGTTGTAAATAAATTTTTATATATAACTGCAAGCCATATTCTCTCTAATGTTTTCATGGCTTCCATGAGACCAAAAATCTTGTAAACAGCTCAAGTATAATGTGCAGAAAATATGTTTACTTTTTAGATGATTATTGATTTTTTGTTTAAAGTTTGTGAATCAAACATCAGAGACAAATTGATATGATAATTACTTGTTCGGTCATGTATATTTTTTTCATTCATTACTGAACTTTTTTTTCTCTAACATTTTCAAAATTTGTAGGAATATTTTCAATTTTGTGCACAGCATTTAACATTTACTGCATGGCATATTTATTTCTTGATCATGAACAAAAAGTGGGGACACTGATAACAAATCAAGATGAAATAATTGCTCAGGTTAATCATTAGAGTAAGATTTAAACTGAAACTTACTTTTTTCTTTTTTTTGACAGCACTGTATTTGCATCGCACCAATAAACGGAGATCACCAAAATTCCAAATGCAATAGGTAACATTTTCTCCCTCTACAGGTTTTGCATAATCAGCAGGATTTTCAACAATTTCTTCAGGGTGGGGAGAAAAAAAATATTAGTGTTTTAACTTACCATTGGTAAAAATAAAAATTTCAAATGAAAACTTTTGTGCGTGAAAATAAAAATTTCAAATGAAAACTTCTATTGGTAAAGATAAAAATTTCAAATGAAAACTTTTGTTGGTAAAAATATAAATTTCAAATGAAAAATTCTATTATATCTTGTCTGATTGCTTTTGAGCTTTACAAGCTTGTTAACTATTACATTAAAGTAAATTCCCACTATTAAATTCAATACAAAGAAAAAAAAAAGATAAACTGAATTGTCACTCACCCGATGGTTCAATGGTATTTTTACTTTTCATTTTAGGAATGGCAGTTGAGGATTTTGTTTTTTTATTTACAGATTTAATGCCAGTGGTTGTCTTCAATAATTCTTCCTGCTTCTCTAAGATGCTATCCAAGGGACCAAGCTTAAATGCTTCCTTGTGCTTTCTTTTCTTAGACAGGTTGGCATTCTCAGGGTCTGTGCTTGAACTGAAATCTGATAAGAAACATACAGGTGAATTTTAAAGAACTCTGTATCTATGTGTGTGTTGTAAACGTTACACCCTCACCCCCACCACATTATCTCAGTCTTCTAACCATTCCACTTCTTACGCCGGCCGGTGATCAACTAGTGGTTCGAGGGGGTAACGCACATTTCTTTACCTACACAAGAATACGATCAAGGTAACGGAGAAAATAGAAGGACAAACGAACAAACACGAACAAAGCTTGGGGTTAACCAAGAGCAGAAAAGAGGTATTGCAACACTATATGCATGTGCGGACTATCGCTAGCGTGGGTTACTAGCGAAAATTCCACAAGCACCTCGAATGCAGACATCTTGAGTCGATCTTCTTCACTGGACCCTATCTTGTCTCCTACTGTCTCCGGAGTCCGGTGTTGACTGCCCCTGTCCGTGGTTCCACGCCAACTCTCTGCTGCTCGCCTCTCTGCTGTCCAGCGCCAACTGCTCTCGTTCGGGTCCCCCGTCAACTCTCCTTCGCGTCCCCTTCCCACTTCCGGATACAGCGAGATTTCAGGTCCAAGAATCCTTTGTCTGGTTTCGCGCCAAAACAGACAAATGAATCGTCTGCTTTGGCAGCCCACCCACATAGTGCTACAGTGTGATTTTTTATTATATGGGAAATTGGACTTGATGAAAAGAATTCAATACCTTGATGAGGCTCTTATTGTCCTCATCACTGAGAAAGACTTACTCACTCTTCCCTGCACTGTATTCTACCGCCAGAGTCAATGAAAATAAAAAAAAGTCTTGTCACTGGGATATGATAGTTGTACACGGGTAAAAATAGGTGATTGACAAAAATAGGTAATTCACTTTCCCAAAACTAACCACCTCTCTGTAGTGGAGTTAATCTTCAGATTTGTTAAATTGCAGAGAAAAGGATAATCAAACTGTAAGGCTTGTAAATAATGAATAAAACACAATTTTTACAAAATCGATAAAATTCATTATTGTTTAAAAAATATCACTATTAAGTGATTCTTTACTTAGAATAAATCTCCAGAATGTAAGAAGGAGAAAAACCTCATCAATTTGTAACATAACTACACTGTCATCTGGTGTGTTTGTGTGAATACAAATAGCATTGATAAAATCAAAAACAAAGAAATTTCTTTTCATCTCTTAAAACATCTTCTTTGGAAAAATACGAAGGCTATAAAATTTTTACAAAGTTTATGAAGAAAGATATTCACTCAAAGTTTACCACAAGTGAAAATGAGAGTTGAGAATTTGCCAAATGCACATATCCATGAACATAGAAAATTGAAAAAGACAAGAAATTTAAGTTTAATTACTAGTTTAATTAGTAACAATAAACCCATACTGATTCTACTTTAAAATATACATGTTCTATAATTTATAGTGAGGGAGTTTTGTTGCCATTTGTTTAGCGCGTTCATTTCAGATTTATCCATTTTGAAAATATAGTATTTTAAACGGTAATGTTTTTGTTAGATAAGATTCCTAAGTTTTACTCAATACATAGTTTTTTCTTTTTTTTTCAGAAAATGTTCGATAAGGAATTTTAAATGTATATTTGAATAGTAATATGCGGGGTTTGTTCGTTTAGTTCGTAACTGTATATTTATGTACAGTGTTTTTATTGTAACTAAGTTTTGGAAACAAATTTAAACGTATAGTTCAATTTTCAACCGGAGTCTGTTTATTTTAATCACAATTTTATATTTATGTACAGTTTTTTATTGTAAGTTGTAACAAAGTGTCAGAGGGGAGGGAAAAAAAAGGAAAAGGTAGAAGAAAAAAAACAAAACAAAAAACAAACAAATTACATACTGGATTGAACAAATAACCAAATAACGACGTCATCACAGCAGGGAAAATAAGAGCAAAGTGGCCTCCGAATTTTAAAGGAAAGCTTTAGCAGTCCTCAAAGAAGCTAAGCTCTGACTGGCTGTTGCCAAAATTTAAGAGTGATACCCATAAATATAGCCATTTCTGCAGTTATTTGCCTCGTAGGAAAGATATGCATCAATAAGGATGTATGATATAAGCACTAATTTATCTAATTAGCCCTGAAAAGAGTAAAAAAGTTTTTGGAATTATTTTTCTCTCAAAGGTTTTGTTGGTTAAAAAATATTTTTTCGAACTTTTATTTATAGATTAAAGAGGAAAAAGATTTAAAATTTAGTTGGGTTTGCTAAAAGGTTTGACGTTAAACAGCAACACAGAGAATATAACTTGTAAACTCACAAATGGTCAGTATCTGGTTCCCAGTCAATATCCACTTTTTCAGCATATACAGTCCTTCAGATTGCTCCCTTTGGCAGACAAACTTTAAATTAAATGGCCGATATTGGTTAGATATTTCATAGTAACTAGATAATTTATTTTTCCCTAGAATGCAATACCAAATTGCTATATATCTTAAATAGGAAGTTGTTTATAGTTTATACCAAGAGAACAATCCAACAGGGTTTCTGACTTTTCATTTTCAATATCAGATGTTAAGTTATGTTATTTCATGATAGAAAATATTTTTGTACAGATTCAAATTCCTTGAGCTCTGTGAACCTCTTTTTGCACAAAAAATAAAAACTTTTTTTCTATAAGGAAATTAGTATGCTGTTACATGCCTGCTAACCATGGCTGAATGGAGATTGCTCTTAGTATGTTAATACCTAAATCTGAGTTTTACAAGTTTTTTTCCTTTTCCATATATATCAAACAAATATGGTATATGTGAGTTACAGAAAATATTTACATTTTACCGAAAAGATTTAAATATTTACATGTTATCTAAAAGATTTAAATTTTCAAGATGAAGAGTTGCTATTCATGTTCATTGGGTTTGGTCATTGTTATTTGAGTTCTATAAAAGAAAAATGATGACATTACAAAGGAAAACTAAGAAAGCATATTAAATGATACAAGATACGAGTATCTCAAGGCAGGGACAGAGGAATGAGAATAGTCTACCCTGATGGATTAAATAAAAAGTTCAGTTTTAAAATTCCTTGAAGGTTATTATGACAAAAGGCACCTGAAGAAGGCTGGAGGGTATAGTGGTTGAGGTACAGTGAATATAAAAACCAAGATAAGGATAATAATCTGAAATAATTACCTGAAAGGATTGGAAGTTTTGGTTTGATATCATCAAATTCAAAGACATTCATATCAGATTCAGTTGGGATGATAACCATTGGTCTGTCAAATGGGTGAGACAAGTTTTCTTGTATTAATGATGAAGGCGATGCTGGTGTGTCTGCAATTGGTGATGCTGGTGTGTCTGCAATTGGTGAAGCTGGGAATTGTGCAATTGGTGAAGCTGGGGTGTCTGCAATTGGTGATGTGGGGGTGTCTGCAATTGGTGAAGCTGGGGTTTGCGCAATTGGTGACTCTGGGGCATTGGGAATTGGTGACTCTGGGGTGTCTGCTGCTGGTGGCTCTAAGTAGTCTGGTGTTGGTGACCCTGGGGTATCTGGTGTTGGTGATACTGGTATATCTATTGTTAATGCTGAAGGGGATGCCAGTGGATCCATTGTTGGTGATCCAGGGGCATAGGAGTCTGTTGTCGGTGATTCTAAGGCATCTGCTGTTGGTGATCCAGGTTTGTCTGTTGTAAATGACCTTGAAGCATCTTGTGTTGTTGATGCTGGTATACCTATTAATGTTGAAGGGGTTGCTAGTGGATCCACTGTTAGTGACTCAGGTGTATAAGAGTCTGTTTTTGGTGATCCTGGGATATCTACAGTTGGCAATCCTGGCTTGTCTGGTGTTAGTGATGCTGGTATATTTATTGTTAATGCTGAAGGGGATACAAGTGAATCCACTGTTGGTGACTCAGGTGTATAGGAGTCTGTTGTTGGTGTTTGTAGGGTATCTGCTGTCAGCAACCCTGGCTTGTCTGCTGATGGAGATCCAGGGTTGTCTGTTGTAAGTGACCCTGAAGCATCTTGTGTTGTTGATGCTGGTATATCTATTGTTAATGCTGAAGGGGATGCTAGTGGATTCACTGTTGGTGACTCAGGGGTATAGGAGTCTGTTGTTGGTGATTGTAGGGCATCTGCTGTTGGCAACCCTGGCTTGTCTGCTGATGGAGATCCAGGATTGTCTGTTGTAAGTGACCCTGAAGCATCTTGGGTTGTTGATGCTGGTACATCTATTGTTAATGCTGAAGGGGATGCTAGTGGATTCACTGTTGGCGACTCAGGGGTATAGGAGTCTGTTGTTGGTGATTGTAGGGCATCTGCTGTTGGCAACCCTGGCTTGTCTGATGTTGGTGACACTGTTTTGTCTGCTGTTGGAGACTCTGGGTTGTCTGGTGTTAGTGATGCTGGTATATCTATTGTTACTGTTGAAGGAGTTGCTAGCAGATCCACTGTTGGTGACCCAGGTGTATAAGAGTTTGTTGTTGGTGATCCTGGGGTGTCTACTGTTAGCAACCCTGGCTTGTCTGGTGTTGGTGATGCTGGTATATTTATTGTTACTGCTGAAGGGGTTGCTAGTGAATCCACTGTATGTGACCCAGGGGTGAAATTTGTTGTTGGTGATCTTGGGTTTTTTGGTGTTGGTGATCTTGGGTTTTTGGGTGTTGGTGATGCTATATCTATTGTTGATGTTGAAGGGGTTGCTGGTGGATCCACTGTTGGTGATCCAGGGGTGAAGGAGTTTATTATTGGTGATCCTGGGTTGTCTGGTGTTGGTGACCCTGGGACATCTGGTGTTTGTGATCCTGGTATATCTATTGTTACTGCTGAAGGGGTTGCTAATGGATCCACGGTTAATGACCCAGGGGTATAAGAGTTTGTTGTTAGTGATCCTGGGGTGTCTGGTGTTGTTGATGCTGGTATATCTATTGTTACTGCTGAAGGGGATGTCAGTGGATCTACTGTTGGTGTCCTAGGGGTATAAGAGTCTTGGGTAACGGTAATTTTTGACTTGGGTGTATTTGGTAATTTAGTTGAAACCTGAAATGAGAATTTTCTTGAAGTTTTAATCAGAGTAAAAAATAAAAAAAAGCTTCAAATGAAAATAGCATTGATTTTAATTGTTTATGATTACAAACAGAATTACCTTATGATTATGATAAAGTGAAATGAAATCTGATTGAATGAAAAAGAAAAAAAAAAAGAAAAACATCTTCTTCTGCTGTTACTCAGCAAATTTTCCTTGAACTACTCCACATAAATTTTATCAAAACTCAAAAATTTCTGATGTTATGTCTCCAATGAAAACCAGATATAAAAAAAAGCAGCTTCTGAGGCAATTAAATATGAATCCACTTTTTATTGATTTATATTTGACACTTTTTGTCAAATAAAGTAAACATTAAAATGTTTAATTTGATGCAATTTTAAGAAAACAATAAAGGTTTTTTGAATGAACATTTTAGAATACACAGTTAAATGTTTTTTGCTGTATGATAATTACTAAGATAGCTTTTAAAATAATCAATGTCTGTGAATGGACTTATTCAATTTGAAAAATATTTCACAGGAAATAAAAATTATATTCTGTATTTTTCACAGATCATAAATCTAATTTATTCTAACATATTTGTGAGTTTATCTGTTTGTAGTCATTATTCATTTACAAATTTCCCTGATGTAAACTTACTGTTTGCGCCTAAAAAAATCAAAAAGCATTTTTAAAAAGAAAAAAGAAAAAAATAGGAGAGAAAGAGAGAAAAAGAGAAGAGAAATAGAAGAAGAAAGGGTAAAAGAAGAATGTAAGAGAGAGAGAGAGAGAGAGAGAGAGAGAGAGGTGAGAAAAAGGAAAAAAGAAAGCAGCAAAGACAGAGTAAAAAGAAAAAGAGCGAAAGAAAATAGAAAAATAGAAAAAGACAAAAGACTTGAGAGAAAGAAAGCGATAGGTAAGTGAAACCTGTAGTAAAAGTTTGTGGTTTTTACCTTAGACTTGTCACAGAAAGTTTTATTTTCCGAACAAGAATCATCTGCATCTGAACTCTCAAAATGGATTACCAATTCTGGATCAGAATCACTGTCTTCATCTTCTAGAATGTCCTCTTTTAGAAAAGCAGCAGCAGTTGTCATTTCTTTGTGACCAGCTGATGCATCAAGACTCCCTTTGTCTTCAGAATTATCCTTCTCGATCTCAATTGGTGGTTTCTCGTTGTGTTCTGTATTTATCATAGTTACTTTATTAAAATTTATTGTCCTATTAGATTCTTCAAAGGGTTCACTACTTGGACAAACTTGCATTTTCTCAGTGCTGCAAGAAGTCATCAAGTCAATCTTTTTATTTGTGTAATTTTCTTCAGACTGAATACAGCTATTAAATTGAATTTGTTCATTCTGACTGAGATTTTTTGAAATTCTTTCCAAAGCATTCTCAGAAGAACTCTCTGAAATTGTATCTGTCTGAGATTTTTCTTTAGATTGGTTTTTACCAATATTTGATACCTGAGGTGAGGCATTCATGTCACCAGTTTCTTCTGCAGGTTCCAGATCAGAATTAACTTCCACAGAACAAGTAACTGATTCTTTAGATAAACTTATTTTGCTAGAAGATTCTATTCCTTTGTTTTTCAAAGATGGCTTTTCGGGAGAATTTTTCTTTTCCTTGATTGTTTTTTCTGCTGTGCTTCCAAAAATGGTCTTGGAAATACTTGTGCCAAATGTTTCCAGAGACGAGACATCCATTATATCACAGTCTTCTGGGTAGATATGGGTAGTTCCATCATCAGATGCTAAACGTTTTTGCACAGTAGAGTTTGGCTGGAATTTGTGCGTTGACATGTGATTAGGATGGAGGATTCTGGCAGACAATGAAATTTTATGAAATTTAGTATTGATGTCTCTGGTTGTTTGTTGACGGCGAAATGGCTTATCAAGGAAAACTACCTTCTGTAAAACTTCTGAGCCTGAAAATATTACAAATGGAAAAATATAATTCATTTTCATGACAGTGATATTCTAAATTACATCTCTATTTGATTCATGGTGTTTTAAAACCATACAATTATTCTTGCTCTGTCAGTGGGGTTTAGAATATATTGAGTGCAGCTCCAGCAGAGAGGTAAGGTCCCCCAAAAAGGGGTATCCCAGGTATGACACTAAATTGCATCTGATGGAGAGGCTCTGGTTCTGGAGCTTTTGGGATTGTGGAGTACACTTTGATTGGCATTACTCCCAGATCCACTCTAACCTGTCAGGATTCCACTTATGGGTCAAATAGATCTGTTTAAAGATTATTACTAACACATAACAGGTTACATTAGGTTACATGGTACCAGCAGCAAGCAATGAATCCTAATTTAGCCAGTAGTTATCAATGGATATCAGTGTAATTAATTCATGACAGTTTTATCATATAGTTTTTGATAGGAAAAAAAATCACCTTCAAGTTGGTATTCTTGGACACTGACAGGAATATCCCAGCTTTTTTCAAAATGTGGTGCACAATTATCAACAAGGCATTTGAATACACTGGATGACAGAACAATATCACATTGATATTTTTGAGCCAATTTTTGGGCATTGTTGTCCTTACTACAAACCTGAAAAAACAAAAAATAATAATCAACAAGTTCTTCTTTTACAGCATTTCTAGTAAAATTAAAGGTAAGTAAAAGTAAAGGTGGCAACTGTAGTCGAGGGCGACCAGAAAGCTCCCTTTTCAATAGCTACTGTAGGGGAGGGTGCTACTCCTTTCCCAGGATTGCTACACTTTACTCTTGATATGTACCTTATATCGCTGAGTGTTAAGAAAGGAGGTATCAAGTACTATTTTAAAAGTCTTTGGTATGATGTGACCTGGGATTGAACCCATGTCTCCTGGTTCACCTAACTGGTAGCAAATAACAATATTAACTTACACTATTTATGCTTTTAAGTTTTGATATTCCAAAATTAAATATTTTCAAAATTACATATATTTCATAACTGATTTTAAATGGTATCTTCATTATTTAAAGGGCAAGTATGGACATGGGAGTGATGGCAATTAAGGAGTACTCTGCATTTCCCAAAGCTCCAACATTACTAGAGCTTCACCATCACATTGTTTAATGTCATATCCAGGACACTAGTTGGGGGAAGTCTTACCCCTCTGCAGAGATGCAGTCGGTGTATTCTGCAGCCCCAGCCACCTGGGCCAAGTTGTTTTATGAAAACATCAAATTTAGTTACTTTTAATGTAATGGTTAATATGTTCATCAGAATTTGTTTTATCCTCGACATTTTTTGAAATTTATTTTGACACAGTTTTTATATTTCATTAGTAATGGTTTTTTCATCATCTAATAATCTCCTGTTAAGTTATAATATATTTTCTTTGGAAAACATCATTGCTAATCATACAAAATAGTATATCAATGATTGAATATATCTATCTTACGACAACTATTATAATTATTTTGTATTTGTATATATTTTGTGCAAGTCCTATTTATTCTTATTAACTCAATGTAATGTCTTGTGTCTATATATATATATATATATATATATATATAAATCATGGTATGACAACCATAGCAGTAAAAAGTAAGAAAAACGATCACTATATATCAAATAGAGCAATATCAAATGAATATTAAAAATAGTATATATATATTTACATACACAAATATAAGAGTATATATATAAACAGAAGGGCATATTAATAATGAATAATAAACAGAAGAGCATATGAAGGGTTTATATGAATAAATATACTTGTATACATACATATAGAGTGGTGTATATACATGTAAAAATACACACACACACACACACATATATATATATATATATATATATATATATATATACACACTACCAGTCTAAAGTATTTGGCCACTCTCAAAAGTTTTTATTTATTATACTAAATATGAGTCTTCATGAGCCACATTAAATACAAATTAAATCAAAAACACAAAAAATTCTTAAACTTTTGATTCATCAAAATGGCCCTCTTTGGCTGCTATTAAAACTTCACAGATTCTTTTACATTCCTTTCAACAAAGACTGGAGGTAGACTGAAGATAGTTTTGCTCAGCTTTCCCGTAAGAGTTGCCAGATAAGCCACACTGGTAGGTTGTTTAGCTCTGACTTTTCACTCAAGTCCATCCCACACCAGTTCAATGGGATTTAAGTCTGCTGATTATGCCAGCCAAGACATCAGTTGAAGGACATGCTGTTCCTCTTTGTTTTTAATGTAATTCTGGCAGAGTTTACAAGTATACTTTGGGTCATTATCTTACATGAACACAAATCCTTGACCCACAAGCCGTGTTCCAGATGGGGTTGTGTGATGCTGCAGTATGCTGTGATAGCTGGTCTGATTCAGTTTGCCCTTCACCTGGTACAAATCCCCCCACACCATAACAGAGCCTTCACCATGCTTTACAGTTGGTGTGATAAAGGGTTTGCAGCTCTTTCACCAACTCTTTGCCACACATAAACCCTCCTATTTCACTGAAAGATTTCAAACTTGGATTCATCACTGCTCTATTGTCTAGTCTTAGTGTGCCTTGGCCCATGGGAGCCTTTTGAGATTATTTTGCTTCTTCAATGGTGTTTCCTTGACAGTAATTCTACAATATAGGTCAACTTCATAGAGTCTTCTCACAGTGGATATTGACACATTTTTTTCATGACACTGGTTCAGTTGTGCAGTGATGTTTGAAGCAGTCATCCTTCTGTCAAGCAAGCTGGTGACTGATGAAATTGTCCTTTACTCTTCTTGTTGCTTTTGGTCAAGCAGCCCTACTTTTGATCTTGTTTTATCCTATTTCCTGATGTCTCCTAACAGTATAATCATGCTCATTACTCAAGAAAAACACCTTCAAATCAATTTTTCCAAAGGCATCTGTTTATACTAAAAATAAAGTTACTGAGGAAGACTTGTATTTAGTATAATAAATAAAAACATAGTGATGCTTGTTTCATTAAAAAATAACACTTTTAGGATGAAAAATAAATTTCTGCAGGTGGACAAGTAATTTTGACTGGTAGTGTGTGTCTCTCTCTCTCTCTGTATGTATGTGTGTGTGTATGTGTATATATATATATATATATATATACACACACAGGTATATATACACAAACATGTATACACACATAATATATATATATGTATATACATGTATATAGATACACATATGCATAAATATACATGTATACAGATGCACACTTACAAGAATACATATATACATTTGCAGACATATATATACATACACACTAACATATATAGATATGTACTTATATAAAACACAGACCAATGCATGTAGAAATATATATATATATACACACACACATATATGTGCATAGTATATAGACACAGACTTGTGTGTATGAGAATATATATATATTTTAAACTTACAAAAAGACCAAATTTATTCATGGTAAAAAATAAAAATAAACAACTAACCTGTTTCAGTCCTATCTGATCACAGTTTAAGCTAGGACAACAATTAAGACACAAAATGAGGAAACAGACTCTGTTATTTTAGGAAAAAAAACCCCGTCAGGGAGGGGTATGTTAAATGGTAACCAAATTAAGTTTACACTTCCTTGGGCAAAATGAGTCTCAACGAATGTATAAACCTGTAAAATTAGGTTTACAATATGCACTCGTTAGGAAACAAGAAGCCTCTTTGTACACTAGAACATCAAGAAATTGTAGCGTGGAATTACTCTCCTTCTAGAGAGTAAATCAAAGAGAAGGGTGCATTTTATTAAGATGGGAAAAAAATTTGCAAGCCTCAGTCTCACTACCAAATATACAGAATGTGTCATAAACATAGCAGAAGTACACATCAGGTACCGTACACTTTGAGAACAAAGTATATATATATATATATATGTACACACACACACACACACACACAAACACATATATATATATATATATATATATATACACACACACACACACACACATATATATATTGATATATACACATTTAATAATATATGGGCACAAATACATATATCTATATAAAGAGAGAGAAAAAAAAATTGATAACAAAGTAATTCAAGTAGGAGGAGAGATTTATTGAGAAGTAAAGTCGGCATTATAGCGTTTCAGTTCTAATGAACCATCATCAGGACTGTGAGGGACAATATTAATGATGTTAAATCGACGATGAATGTTTAAAAATACAAAATACAAAAACCTAGGGAAAATTTGTATAACAAAAAAAATTGGCTGTTTAATTAGTGAATCAGTGTTTATTTGTTTTTAAATTATGTCATTTACCTTATTAGGAATATTATATAGAATTTATGTTCTTTTTGTTTATCGAGAAAGATTTCGAATCAAAATGAGGAAGAAAAAGAAAGACAAAAAGTGAAAGTATAAAATCATGATATATGTAGAATATATTAACTAAAGATGAAATACATTGTATCTATTTAAAATGGATTCGCTTCAGTAAGGAGAAATATCATAAAAGCCTGGATGAGTATTTATAGAATTACAGAGTGAAATAGCTCCAACCTCGAAAATTTAAAGTTACCAGCGAACAATTCTTACAAGGGATATAATAAGCACTGGGGTCTGAAATATGTTGCGTTGAGGGCTAGAGTGTACTAAATCGTGGATCGTTTTAGAAGGTGCAGAGGTAGTTTTAATACTGAGTTTATTTAAGTTGTTTATTATGCTTCTTCCAACAATATAATGAACACCTTAAATAAACTCGATATTAAAACTTGAATGCTTGAAAGAACACAAAAGAGACATTAGAATTGGTAACTTAAAAAATGCACTTCTTCAAAACATTTCTCCATCTAATCATAACTTTGATTTCAATTTTTCAAAGATGCTCATTTACATTCATAATAAAAGACTAAGATGAATTTTCACTCTACAAAATGATTTATAAAGAATCATATTCATTACCTGATGACAATAAAATTGCTTATTTGGCACTTGTATTTTTTCAGTTGGGAATTGTCTTTGAAGGATCTCATAATCCAAAACAGTTATCATTCTTTTGTTATTAAATGTAAAGCTGACAGGAACGTCACCCTTTAGGAAGACAAAAAAAAAAGAGTGAATAATGAAATCAGGATGGAAACATGCTTCATTTTTTCATGCAATAAAAAGTACAATTAAAACAAGAAATGTCATCACAATAATGGAACATTCAGTCAAAAATTACAAAAAAGAAAATTAAATCAGATAAGGGAGATAAGGATTGCTTAACATTATTGTCATAAAAATTGATTTGATGGGCTGAGTTTAAATCCTGTATGAGACTTTATTTCCCTTAATGATTACTGCTCTTGACAAAGGCAAAAACGCATTTCTCCTTCTCCTGGCTCTAAGTGAATTGTTGGATAAAGTCTAACCTTGTAGATCTGGTTTGGTTTGGTTTGTTTTTGTTTAATACCATGTCAGCCTTCATTGGTTATTTAATGCCAAATCCATCCTTGTAGAAAAACAGTAGAGGTACTATTTTAACTCATAGCTGGGGGTAGGATAAAGGCGTTTATACATTTCTTAAGAATATCATTCTGAAGGAATAAGTTCATTGGTTGATATTTAATGGCATATCAACCCTTGAGAGTTATTTTATGCTTAATATCTTTTTTTAAAGTGATATATTATAAACTAATGATTTGTAGGTAAATTTCTGTTTTTAGATGATTTGTTTGAGTGTGAAACAATAGACAAATTTTGGTTTGCACACACACACATATATATATATATATCTTCCTACCCCTCTGCATGAGCAGGATGCAACACAAGGTAAATTTTAAGCAGCATTTAATAGATTTGAATTCAGAGTTTTGCTTCTCCTATACTGGTTGCCATACTAAGGTTGAAGTTTTCAGTCAACACTACTATTTACCCATAGCTGAAGAGAGAATAATTAGATCCAAACCTTTCTCAAGAGTATTAGTGCTATGTGAAATATAAATGATCTTGTCTAGGATTTGAACTCATATTGCCGTGTCCATTTCCTATAACGGTATCCATTACACCATGAATGCCTATTTTTCAATAAATAACTGCTGGATTAAGGTATGTAATTATGTTGTCAGTTTCAATATGTAAACTTTCTACACAATAGAATCTATTTAGGGTTTTGGTTAATCTTTGGGTATTGTATTGTTTTTGTTTGTATGGTCTTGTTTAATAATTCTTTTTGGAGATTTTATTCTAGATTTTGAGGGGTTTCTAGACTGAGAGGAATGGTTTGATATTTTTCAGTCGTTTTTGTTCAGTGATTGGTTGAATATGATTTATTTTGGATTCGATGGAGAACGTTCAAGTTTAGCTTGAGTAGTGAGAATGTTTTTTGGTTTTTCATTGTTTCCTTCAGTGTCAGATTTTGGATTTGTGATAAGGTTTTTTCCAAACTTATCTATTTGGAGAATTGGTGGGCAGATCAGTAATCTGTGCAATTTTCCTTTTATAGTAATTGTTTCAGTTAGAGATTTGATTTCAGTAGATATTTTTTTTGTCAGTGGTAAAAGTGTTTGTTGTGGGTTGTTTTTGTTGCAATTTTGGTGATTTTTCCATCGTGGTGTAAATTGGATTTATCTATAGTTATTACTTGTGTAGTAGTAAGGGTGTTTGTTCTAAGTTCTTTTAGTTGAGTCTGTGCTTCTGTTTGATAGATTTTAGTAGAGCACATGTTTTTTAGCTGCTCCTGAAACTTTGGCCAATCAGTTGGGTTTTAATTGGATAAGTTTCTCAACAAGAGCTCTGTAATTGTCTGGTTGATTGTTGCCAATTGGGTTTGTCCTCCATGCTACAGTGGCAGAAGTATTCACCTTCATATAGGACTTCACTATTTCTCTAGCTTAAAAAAAAATCATTTCTTTTATATTTGATTTCCATTGTCCTCCTCTCTCTTTTGTATATGTCACAAGATCTTGAAAATTAGGATGATTTTCTTGGCAGTTTGGACATTTGGTTTTATTGGGAGAAACTTCCTCTAGGTGGTCTGAGTAACTTTGACCACACCTTCTACATGTTGGATGGATGTCTTCTGCAGCTCTCTCAGTGGTGTCCACATTTATGAAATTTAAAGCACCTCAAGAGTGTAGGGATTTACTGTTCTACCCTTTTGAGTCTATATCCAATTTTCACTTCTTTTAGAATTATTGATTTATTAAATATCAGAATGTATATGAGCATTTGCATTTCTTCACCACCTGTTCTAATGGTTATTTTTTTGTAGTCATTGATCCCTTACTTTCATCGGGCTGTTTAAATTTTCTCTGGTGTAGCTAAGGCTAAATCTCTGTTTCTTATAACTCCCTTTGAGGTGTTCAGTCTTTCATGTGGTAGGCCTTGCACTTCAAACTGAGGAAAGTTTTCAGAATGTTTTTGTTATCTACTTTTACAAGTAGATTGCTACTTTTAATTTTTTTAACAGTTTGCAGGTTCACTTTTCTGTAGATCACTCTTTTAATCAAGAAAGGTGATAGTTTGGCCAAAGGAGTTTCCTCCAGTGACTCAATCACAATAAATCTAGGAAATTCTCTTATTTCTTTGTCTGAATTGGATTTAGAGAAATTTTTTTTTTGTCTTTATTTGTCATATGTGTTATTCGATTTTTCACTGGTTCTGTGCTCCATCACCCACCATAGAGACCAACTTTTGTTGAGAATTTATCAAGAGGGATACCAATACCCATTTAGGATACATTGGCCAGTATACTAGTGTCAGGAGGGAGATTTTAAACCCTTGGTAATTCATGTTAAACAGTGGTCAAGTCTTGTTTCTCTCAGCATAACTGACCCTTCAAGCACTTTTAAGATAAAATAGGGTTGTGTACTTGTTTGCCATAAGAGCAATTTAAACAACACAGGTGCCAAGACTTGACATGACCAGCCAATTGATGGGATTGGGCTTCTTCAACTGCATGTCTAGCCCAGTAAGGGCCCAAATTGGAGGGCTGCAAGTCATGTGACTACTTTGATTGCTGGGTCACAGATTCTTTGAACTACGTCCTTTATTGAATCCACCGGGGGGGATGTCGTCTGTTCTGTACCCGGTTATGGCTAACAGAATCAGAACAGGCGACCCCTGTGAATTCAATAAAGGACGTAGTTCAAAGTTCCATGAAGGTTTCCAAGGTCGACAAACACCTGAAGAAGGCTGGAGGACATATTGCCCAAAACGTTGTGGAAATAACAATAAAGATGAAGACAATAGTCCAAAAACCCTTAATGGTGAAAATCAAGCTTTGTCTCAGAAATTTAGACTACTATAAAGATACTTTAGAAAAATAAAAAAAGCAGTGGTTTATTCACCTGATGGTGACACTGAATTCTTCAACATTGACACTGGATTCTTGCAAGGAGATACATTAGTGCCATGTATGTTTATAATCTGCCTAAATTACATACTATGAATGTCAATAGATTTAAGAAAAGAAAAGAAAATGGTTTCACATTAAAAATGACAAGAAGCAGAGGATATCCTGTAGAAACTACAACAAATGCAGACTATGCAGATTATCTAGTACTTCACACAAATACACCAGCCCAAGCTGAATCTCTGCGAAATAGCCGGGAGCAAGCAACAGGAAGCATTGGCTTCTATACGTGAGAGTTTATGCATTTTAAATGAGGAGCCAACTCCACTTTAAGTGGCAAGTCTTAAAAATCAGGAGACCAGTTCACATAACTTGATAGCAACATCTCATTAACTGAAAGCAATGTCAACAAATGCATAGGAAAAGCATGGACTGCTATTAACAAGTTGGTGATCTAATAGAAATCAGATCTCTTTAATGAAATAATACAGAATCTCTTCTAAACCATGGCTGTGTCAGTACTACTGTATGGATGCACCAACAGAACTCTAATGAAACACATGGTAAAAAGCAAGATGGGAACTAGACAAGAATGCTCTGTACTGTTTTGAACAAATCCTGGAAGCAGCACCCAACAAAACAGCAGCTGCACATCACTTACCACCCATCACACAGATCATCCAAGTACGATGAACCTGACATGCTGAGTCTGGCTTGAGAAGTAAGGATGAACTCACTCATGACTTTTTCTTATGGACTCCCAGACATAGACATGCTAGTGTTGGCTGTCTAGCAAGAACTTACATCAACTCTGTATGGACACTGGATGCAGTCTAGAGAACCTAGGAGGAGTGTTGGCTGAATAGGAACAGTGTGAGAGAGATATATCAGAAAACTGCCCAATATCAGCACATTGAACATGATTGCTCAGAGAGCACTGTCCAGCATGTTAGCCTCAATGCCACAAGGACTCTTTCTTTTAGGGAAGTAAACCAGTCTAGGAGAAGAAAAAAATTTTGAATTCAGAACCAGGGGACATGGGGTTAGTAGCACTTCCCTACTAAAATCTACTTGTAATGGAAATCACAGCTCTATCACTGATGTAGTATGGCTATGACCCTATGCAGAAAAAAAGTTGATAGGATCACAAATTTATGAAATTCATGTTTGATAGGAAGGATTCATCCAATTACTTTCCATTTTGTTTGAATTTCAACTTTAAAAAATTATTACTCATATATATAAGACAATGCCAATTTTTTTTACTTTAAAATTAGTTTTTAGAAATCTGACCTGAATATAAGTGTCGTAGGTAAAAGTGTAAATGATTGAATAAAACACTGATCTACTAATGAATAAATTTTCATTTCTTGGAATTGTGTGAAAAGTTTGTTGAAAAACAGAAGTTACAAAGTCTTTTCTTGTAAGAAAATACAATATTAATCAGAGTATAAATATTTTAAGCGAGAAAGTGAAGATTCATTCATGAAATGTAACAGTTTTTGTAAGCCTTAATTTAAATGGAGATATTTTGTGTGTATAAAAGATCTGTGTGTGTGTGTGTCACAATGAAGAGAGAAAATATATTTATATGTTAAACATATGCACCTGTAACTGGAAATTTTTATCAGCAGGGGACAGACTGAATAATAGTACAAGTATTTTAACATAATAAAGATGTTTATAAACATATTTGTTCAATTTATGATAATTAAGCAATGTTGAAATTAAATGATTTCTTAAAGGAAAAGAAATGAACCAAAAGGTTTCTTGAGTAGGTCACAGAATAATTCTATGAGACCTACTGAAAAAATATTATATTTATTGCTATTTATAAGATTGAGATGGGCTCAAAATTAGGTAAAAAGTTGATTTATCAATGAATCTAACTGTATAAAAAAAGGATTTTTAACAATCTAAGAGGGAAAAGATTCCTTCATTTATTTTGAGTTGATCCATCAAAATTTTCATGGCAAGTCAAATATTGTCATCTAGAAGTCTCAAGGAAATTTTAAAACTAGTGTGTAGAGCCGATTGGTCAATAAAATGCAAAAATAGAGATACAAAAACGACAGCTTCTTGAGTTTACTTTTTGCACAAAATGAACACATTTTTTTAGTATGGAAATCAATTGATTTCACATATAAGTATATAGTAGGTAATTGGTTGGAAATGATGAAATGTGGCTTACCATCTGTAAAAGGATTTTAACAGGTTGGAGTTGATGTGTTGTGCAATGATTTGTGGTGATGGGAACCTTGTCAATTGGAAGAAAGAAAGAACTGTGTTCTTGGAGACGTTTCAAGATTGATTCATGTTTCTCCTACAATGAAAGAAAGAAAATTACATTTAAAAAATTAAGTTATTCAATTGGATGAAAGTTTATTTTGAGAAAAAGAAATCATACAATCTGTTGTAAAGACTACAAAACACCGGGCCCTTGGCCTAATGAGTAGACTGTTCGCCAATAGTCTGGGAGACTGCGGTTCAATCCCAGGAAGAATCATACCAAAGACTCAGAAAATGGTACTTGATGCTGCCTTGCTTAGCACTCAGCACTATAAGGTAAGGATCAAGGGTAATGTGGAGCAATTCAGGGAATAGAGTAGTGCCATTCCCTACACTTTGGTGTAGTAGCTACTGAAAAGGGAGCCTTTGGATCACCCTCGACAGAGGTCGCCAACTTTACTTATATATATATATGTGTGTGTGTGTGTGTGTATATATATATATATATACACACACACACACACACACTAATTCCTGGTGGTTGAGCACTCTGGTGATGGAATTAATGGCTGACACCTGTGTAGCAAAACTCTTCTAACGAATTGAGCACTCTGGTATCTGATAGCACAAAATGTAAACTAACAAAATCTAATACAAAATGCGTTATAATTCCCGATGATGTAGTTTGCTGAAATGACTGAGCAGTAAGATACCAAGTCTAGCATAAAGTTAGGTGGGTTTCCATCTCATCTTGAAGTGTCCTGCCTGTTTAGCCACACTGAATAGGTGTGATACAATGAAACAGTCTGTCAGTTTATATATATATATATATATACACATATATATAGTAACAGCACCTGGAAAATGAGGCTTTCATTTGGGAGGTATATACCAAACCTGGTAGAAGTGTGTTTTAAATTAGGTATTACTAAACAAACAAACCAAGCAGTTATAGTTAATTTCAAACACACTTATCCCAGGCTTAACATTTACCTCCCAGGTGTCCTTACTCCAGATATATAAAGGTCAGTTAAAGACACTTGGATAACAGAAAATAATAATAGAGCATTTTTTAACACTTCTCTTAAAGTATAGAAATTCCTAAAAATTTTTTTTCCAAACAAAAGGTTATTGAATGAGAAATAACCAAAACGGAGGTTGGAAATGAAAATGGAAATCTTTGTAACATTAACTAAATACAATACTTACCAGTGATGACTACTTAGCATATTTTACCCCCCTCACAATAGTGTCCAACATATTTATGAAGAATGGGACATACCCAATAATGTTCATAGGTAAGATATATAACACCACAAAAACCTTTTTCCTGCTAATGACCTATAGTTGAAACAAGTTGAGAACAATAAAAAATGAACTATATAAAAGAAATATCCTTATTTGCTTTATCATTTTTGTTCATCTTTATATATATATATATATATATATATATATATATTTGATGTGTTGAATGTATATATATATATATATATATATATATATATATATATATATATATAGTATCTGATGTGTTAAATACTAGGTGAGGATTGACATTGTGAAAGTTGTGAGTCTCTATCTTGTTTAATAATTTTATTTTATACTTGAAATATATATATATATATATATATATATACAAATCTGTAGTGTCTCTCTGAAAAATTTCAAAAAGAGACATGAGTGGCTGAGATGGTGAAAAGAAAAACCCAAGAAGATAGGTCTCTTTTGCTGGATGTTAGAGGAAAATGTTTATTTTGTCCATCCATAGATAGCTCTTTTTAGGAGGTCAGTACCATCAGCACACACATATAATCCAAGTTTAAGCTTGACACAACTATCATAACCAAAAAACATTTGCCAAGTAAAAATAAATGCTGCTTTATTTTCTTTTACACATGCACTTTTTATTTTGGTTTCTGTTTAGTTTAGTTTCTTCTTTTTTGGTTACATAAATAAATTTGTAAAAGTAAAAGAAATGCAGTCTGGATTCCTTGTTAAATGGAACTTAATATTGTTATGACCAGTTATTAAGGATCAATAAATAAATAACTCAACACGGAGATATGAGGTGCCAACACGAATATATCTAAAGTCTCTGAGGAGCATCTCCTTGGTTCAACGTACACAAAGACAAGCAAGGTGATTACTACGGCTGCTGCTCTCTGCTCTACCAGCTTTGTTCTTGATTAATATTCTCTTTGGGTTAGTCCATTATTCTGGTCATAGGTGAGTCACCTACAACAAATATTTTATTCTAAAATTTACGAGAATTAGATATCTTAACTTTATTAATATTCTACATTTCTATATTTTAGAAAAAAAAAGTCAATGATTGTTAAAAAAGTAAAGTTTTTTTACACACTCTATTTCTTCAGTTGTGTACAGGTTTTTTGGTCCATGAAAGCCAGGAAAAAGAAGTAGAAGGAATATTGCCCAGAGCTAGTTTAATCCCCAATGGCTTTTGAGATTACTGCTCTATGACAATTGTTCATATAAATGTGAGTTTACCTAAATCAAAACCAGAAAAATGTCAGATATCAAAGAATGGCCAACCTGCATATATTTTGCTGCAACTTCTGGAAGAAAGGCATAATCTTCTTTGAATTTTACGCTCACATTCTGCAAATACTTATAGAATTCCTTTTGTTCTTTTTGAACTTTAGTATGCAGGTTCTGCAAAGAAAGCAAAAGACAAAATATATTTTAAAAGATGTACTTGAGATTGGACATGAATATTTTCAATATTCTTAATTTGGCACCTTTTTAATTCCAAGATGAAAGCTAAATATGACAAGCAACCTGACATTGCATTGTGGACTTGTGCTAGACATTGGCTATTTTTGAAGATTTTTTGATAAACAGGAAATGAGCATATTCTTAATCTTGAATTTTTGGGCAAACACATGTTTTTTTAAATTTTGTTTCTATCATTATTTTTTTTAAAGTTAGTGTTTCAAAGTTGACAGTTTTATTGGAAAATTGATGGTAAAATTTGTGCATGTGAATTTATCATCTAATTGTGACAATCTTTAGAATGTTTTTTTTATCGAAGGAATATGTTAATTTGACACAAAATATGGTTTCCAGAAATATTTTTATTTTTTTTAGACCGGAATGTTTAGTACTATATATTTTGGGAATATTTCAGTAAAATTTTATTTTTTATAAGTATGCCTATTTTTTTTGGTAAAAGCATCAAAATATTTTCTGTATATCTGGAAATATCATGAAAATGCTGAGGTAGAACACACCCACACACATATATATATATATATAAATATATATATATATATATATATTCTAAAACATCTCATTAAGTGATTTCATTCAGTTCAGCTTTGGATATATGGAAGACATACAGGATGAAAATTTTCTTTAAATTGCATATATTTTGTCCACTATTAATATCAGGTACATGATATATAATTCCATTGTTAGAAGTAAAAATCCAATCAAATGGTGTGTATTCATTTTATTTAGCATGATACCATTTGCTATTAATATTATTCTAAAGTTTGGTTTTAGATTGGTTTTATTTAAAATAATATGCCTCATTTTGAAGATCAGAGCAGTAAATTTGCATAATTCTGCACTTGTCACATTGAATTCTTTCCATAGAACTATGGATTCCTGGTGAAATTCTAACTCATAAATATGTACCCATTGTATGGTTTATCCTATTCTTTTGACAGATTAGCAATATTCAGTCCAAATGTTCATGAA
Source organism: Sepioteuthis lessoniana (assembly GCA_963585895.1). NCBI lineage: Eukaryota > Metazoa > Mollusca > Cephalopoda > Myopsida > Loliginidae > Sepioteuthis > Sepioteuthis lessoniana. Next base: position 75,498,507 of record OY757919.1, read on the forward strand.
ATAGCCAATTTAACCCACTGTACATTGTAAGAATATATTTTCTTTTAGATATCTAAAACTTCAATTAAAAAAAACTACAAACTTTCATTGTCTGAAGAGATACCATGAAGGAGAATTACTCAGCATGGCATTCTGATGACCATATGGGAAAGGAGATGGGCACCACCTAGTAAACCTCACATTACCCTCAGAGATGCTACAAAGGGGAAGTAATTAACATAGGAATTCTTCAAAGTTGTAGCTGTGTCAGTAATACTGTATGGTTGCACTACTTGGAGTTTAATAAAAAGCCTGGAGAAAAAGCTAGTTGAGAACTACACAAGGATGCTGCATGCTGTTTTGAACAAATTCTGGAAGCAGCACCCTACAAAATAGCAGCTGTTCGGCCACTTACCTCCCATCTTACAAACCATCTAAGAAAAGTGAGCAAGTAAGTATGAACTCATAAGCAATGTTCTCCCCAATGAAATCCAACACATGGATACACCAATGTGGACCAACCAGCAAAAACTTACATTCATCAACTCTGGGCAGACACTAGACATCTTGAGAACTTGCTTGCCAAAAGTGATGGCTGAGAGAAAGCAGATAGCAAGAGAGAATCAAGGGAACCTATGCTATTGGCATGCCATAATGATGATGAATTAGCATGGCATACTGATGACAGTCCTCGCAGATTTAGAGAAACACCCATTGAATCTAGATTCATCATTTTGTAATTTTTTAAAAGAATTCTCTAAACTGGTAACTTAAGAGGAATTTTAAACAGATGCCTGTAGTGTTGCGAGTATCTTATAAAAGTTGAGACAAAGATGAGAATACGATAAGATTGTTCATATCAGGAAAGAAAAAGTCAGATATACAATTTCAAAAAATGTACAAATGATTACAAGTAATATAGCATTCAGCTCAAAATATTTTGGGCTCATAGTAAAATAGTGCTGAGCTTAAAATATTAGTAAATGAAGTTAGTGATATAAAATTTTACTTATCCAGAAGAGGCAAACAGAGGCTACACTTTAATCTTGATTATAGAAAATGAGAAACAGTTTAGTGCTTTGAATTTTCCTTCTCTTGTCTTCACTTAGATCAATTCATAGAGTTATATGTTGAGAAGAAATTGTCCAGTACTCACCAAGAATTGGGTATATTCAGGGCAGCCACGCTTTGGCTGTTTTTTCTTGTACAATACCAGCTTAGACACATAAAACTTTTGTTCTGCATTAAAGATCCAAGAATAACGAGGGAACTGCAGGCGCTTACGACCATATAATTCCACTTGGGATCTAAAAAATAAAAAAAAAATGAGCAAATCAGGCATTAGAGACAGAACGGAAAATTTATGTTTTAGTGAAAGGAAATATATAATACATTTCTATCACAACAGAATAGACATGATTGGTTAAATTAAAAACATGTTCAAGCCTATTAAGTAAAAATAAAATGACTTTTTGATGTTAACTATATTGTAAAAATAGCATTCTGCTTAAAATATTGGGTTTATTACATATTGTAAAAATCTCACTCGGCTCAAAATATTTGCTTTATTATATATAGTAAAAATAGCATTCAGCTCAAAATATTCGGCTTACAATATATAGTAAAAATAGCATTCGGTTTACAATATATAGTAAAAATAGCATTTAGCTCAAAATATTGGGTTCATAAAATATCGTAAAAACCTCACTCAGATTGTATTTAATAATCTCATTGCTTTATCAAGTATTTTCATCTATTACTAGTAATTTATACACAATTTTATGATTTGAAATTCCTATTCGATGATAAGAATCATTTGTTTGCACATAGTTATATGGTTTCAAAAATTTTTATCCAATAAAAATAATTTTCAAATAGATCTATTAGAACCAAAGATGGGAACCTAATGTGCTATACAATACAAGTCAGAGTGGAGCTGGTAGTAATGGCAATGAAAAGGTGATGGTACAATCCCTTGATATGTAGATCTGGAGCCTAACCACCAGATGCAATTTAGTATCATACTCTGAGTGTATTATATATCATGAAACAATGATTATTGGGCTAATCTAGTAAGTAAAGTTGGCGACCTTAGTTGAGGGTGACCCGAAGGTTCCCTTTTTAATAGCTACTACACCGGATTGCACCTGGATTGCTCCACTTTACCCTTGATCCCTACCTTATATTGCTGAGTGTTAAAGAGGCATCAAGTACCATTTTTTGAGTCTTTGGTATGACTAGACCTGTGATTGAACCCAGGTCTCCTGAGCCATTGGCGAACACTCTAACCATCATGCCAAAGTCCGGTAGACCATAAAAACTATACTGAATTTGATGCTCTCAATGACTTGCAAAATCATGGCCTCATGTCAGATTATGCTCACCTTATTAAAATGGCATCTTATATATATATATTTATGCACATTATATTCACCAAGATATACATCTACAAGGGTCATTCAATAAATAAGGAGAATTTTTTGAAAAAAGTAAAATAAATTTTTTTTCAGAATTTTTTTCAAAATGTAAACTCTGCATTGGTTGGGGGGTGTCCTTGTGGTGTAATGGTTAAAGCGATGGACTGCAGAATCATAGTATGCAAGTTCGTACTCCAGTCGTGCTATTACGTTCACTTTCGGACAAATACCCTTGGGAAAGGTATGAGCCTCCTTATCCTCCCAGCTATGGGTTAAGTAGTACCACTACTGTTCTTCTAGGAGAATGGCTTTGCATTAAATAACCTAAAAAGAGTTGATATACCATTAAACAAAGAAACCAAACCATCTGCATTGGTTGGAATTTGTTTATAGCAAAAATTATCTTAACCCTGCAAAAATATTTGTTTTGAGGCTATTCAAAATGGCAGCCAATCAAACAGTGCTTTGGGCTTGAACAGAGGTCAGTCATCAAATTTTTGATGGCTATTAAGTATAAACTATGTGAAATTTACAGAAAAATGTGTGATGTGTATGAAGGAGTATGTTTTAGCTAAAAAATGTTTATGAATGGGCAAGATTTTTCAAAGAAGGTCAAAATAGTATTGAACAAGAATACAAGCCAAGCAGGTTTACAATAATGAACACATCTGAAATGGCGAATTCAGTTAATGCATTTATTTTGGTTGATTCTTTTTTTCTTTTCTTTTTTTTTTTTAATGGCATATCAACCTCTGCAGGTTATTTAATGCCAAAGCCATTCTCCTAGAAGAACAGTAGTGGTGCTATCTAACCCATAGATGGGGGGATAAGAGGGTTCATACCTTTCCTAAGGGTATTTGCCTAAAAGTGAACGTAATAGCACGACTGGAGTGTGAACTTGCTTACTACGATTCCGCAGTCCATTGCTTTAACCATTACACCACGAGGACACCCCTCTTATTTTGGTTAACAGAAGAGTTATAATACATGACATTTCTGAACAACTGGGAATTTCTGTGGGTACAGCACACAAAATTGTGCATGATGACTTTGCCTTTATTAAGGTTAATTGGTGACATTGGGCTATGAAGATTGTGGAGCACTTTTCTTGAAAAAAAATCAACAGGATATGTCATTTTTAGAGTTTGGCATTTTAAAATGTTAACTTTTATCAGGATTTGAACTCCTACCACTAAGACAAGCAAGAAATATAGAATTATCTCTACTTAATAGATTTTCATTACATAACATCAGATCAATGTGGCAAATGGATTAGTGCTAAATATATTAACAAGAAAGGAGATTATACTGAGAAATATTTATTGTATAAAAAAGTTTTTTTTTATCATTTGTCTATGGACTTACTGTTTTGTCTATATATGTGTATGGGTGAAAGAAGGTGTATTTATGCATAAGGGTGGTTTTATAATGGAGGTGCCCGTGGTGTAATAGTTATTGTCGTAGGAAATGGACATGGTGACACGAATTCAAATCCAGGACGAGACTAATTGCATATCACATAGCACTAATACCCTTCGGAAAGGTATGAATCCAATTATTCTCCCGCCAGCTATGGGTAAATAGTAGAACAGACTGGGTTCTTAAGCCTTGGTGAGGCAACTAGTCTAGGAGAAGGAAAACTCTGAATTTAAACCTGTTAAACTTCGCTTAAAAATTGACCTTGTGTCATATCCTGCCCGTGTGGAGGGATTGGTAAATATGGATAAGGGTGGTTTTATATATATATATCCAAATTTTATAGCTCTGCATTTGCAAAATATGAAAAATATTGGATTAACTGATTTTAATGCCATGTCAATTTGTCTAGGGTTATTTTAAAAGTAGAAGGGAAAGAAACATGTAAACTGTACATTCATTTTTACATTTTCTTGTGTAGTCCTATTTACCCAATTGAATTCAGTTTTCCTTCTCCTAGACTAGTTGCCTCACCAAGGCTTAAGAACTCAGTCTGTCCTACAATTTACCCATAGCTGGAGAGAGAATAATTGGATTCATACCTTTCCCAAGGGTATTAGTGCTATGCAAAATGCAATCATTCTCGTCCAGGATTTGAACTTGTGTCGCCGTGTCCATTTCCTACGACGATAACCATTACACCCCGGCACCTTTTCTTGTGTAGTAGTTCATGATTTTCTTTGACAATCCAATAGAATATAAATAATTTTAAAACTATTTGACTCATAGATGGAACCCTAACAAATACAATCACTCTAGGTTAGAGTGGACCTGGGACTAATGTCAATGAAGAGGTACTAGATACTTCCCAGATCTCCAGAACTGGAATCTTACCATCATTTTTTTTGAGAAGTAGGGTGGGGTGATGGTCTTATGCCTATGTAGAAGATAGCTCTGTTGAGTAAGGATTGAAACCAGTTAGCAAGTCTGTCATTTTTTTCTTATGTTTTTTATCTCATTATGAATAAATCCTTGAGTTTGTTTGTTGCTATTATTAAGTTCTGTACTATGAAAAAAAAAAAAAATATATATCATTAATCTGCATGTGTGTGTGAGAGAGAGAAAGAGAGGAAAAAGGTGAATTTAAACATGAGAGAAGTTTTATATATATATATATATATATTGACCTGCTATAGGCATAATGGTTAGAGTGTTTAACAATGATCTGGGAGGCCAAGGGTTCAATTCCAGGTTGATTCATACAAAAGACTAAAAAAAAAAAGGTACTTGATGCTGCCTTGCTTAAAACATCATTACAAGGTATGGATCAAGGGTAAGTGGGGCAATTCAGAGAAAAGCATACCGCTTCCTCCTACACATGGGTGTAGTAGCTATTGGAAAGGAAGCCTCGATTATGGTCAGTCAACTTATATACATATATACACATTTATATACACCCAAATCTTTAGCTTTACATTTGTAATGTATAAAAAAGAGACATTTAAAGGCAAAACATATGTAAATAGAGTTAATTTCAACAACTCACTTTTTATTTTTTAGACATATTTCTTAACCACATTATTCTACCATAGCAAAAAAGTAAAAATAAATAAAATATGATAAAATATATACTTACTTGTCTTCTGATGATGGTGGCAATACAGAATTTTCACAGGAGGATAGTATTTCTCCTGGAGGTTCTAATACATCCCCACCATCCAAGTTTTCAGCACTTTCCAAGTTTTTGGGCTGAGGGTTACTGTCTTTTTTTATTGTATCATTGACATTAATTGTAATATTTTCCAGACTGTTTTTCAAGTCATTGTCATTGATTTCAGAACTAGAAAATGAGAGTGGCTGGGAAGCTAACGTCATCTTGGAATTGTCACAGTTAAACTCATTATTGTTGGAATAAGGACCAAGCTCCATATATTTGCTGATTACCTCCTGGGAGAGATCAGGTTCATCTGTAAATTTTTTGTAACTCTCCTCAGTAAAGAACAAATTGCTGGAAGACATGTCTGGGGGAATGTGGTCCCTGATGGAACAAAAGTATAAATAAGAAATAATCAAAATAATGTGTATAAGACATTAATTCTAGGCAAAATATAAAAAAATACTTACAATTAAAGTTATCTGTGATACATTATCTTTCACAAGCTGTAGTTTAATTCTTACCAAGAAGCAAAAGATTATAGCATTTACCCATATCTCATGGTAAGGAGATGTTATATTTATATATGGGAAAGTGGAAGAGAGGCAACTTGCTGACCAGGATGTCATACAAGCTGCTTGATAGGAGGGGTGGAAGAAATGTGAAGAAACAACAATAGAACCAACAAATGGAGTGGAAATTATACAAAATGTACAAAAGGGTTTCCCTTTCTTATATTACTTCAGAGGGCGTACAAAGAAACTAATGTCCATTCTATAGTGTTGAGTTTTTGATAAGTTCATAGACAACTTATTTGGAACTATTCTTAGGTGTGAATGTGAGGTAAGGTGACTTAGTCCCAAAAGAATATGATTTGAGTGTTTTCTGTGACTTGTTGAGGTGTACAAAAGAACTGTTTCTCAAAGTTGTGCAGGGGCAACGAGAATGAGAATTGATGATTGTGGAGTGTGGAGTTTTATTTATATGCTTTTGATGGTATCAAGAAAATGTCAACAGCTTTAGTTTGTGATACTTTTTGAGTGGATAAAAAAGCTAATTTTTTAATCACATGATTGCTCACCATTACCTCTCTTTTTGGGGCCACAATGAAGAGTCTATGAATCATTACAAGATTTGACTTCGAGTTTAACATAGATATTCTAGTTTTTGTTATTCTTTATTTCTTTCTGTTAAACCAATGATTCTCAAATTATTTTGGGTTCCTGTCTACTTGATTCTCAGACTATATTTTTAGTGCTGACCACCAAACACATAAAATGAATACACATTTCTTTCTTAGTATTAGGATTATCTGTCTTTGCTCGAAGAATGAATTTTTACTGAGTGACAAGGAAATGAAAGGTATGAAATGAGCCTTTTTTCGTTCAGTATGCAGTAAGTGGCCCTCAAGACATGATATCACCAGTGCACTAATAAGTGACAAGTTATGAGTTTTTCAATGAAAACTTTGAGAAAATAATACAAGACCCATAAAGATATGAAAATATGAAGGAACTGTGTGCAGAACGTTGGTTTCGTGGTAGGTTAATTAATTTGAATCTTGAAATAAAGTTGCGTATGTTTTGTTTCGAACGAATAAAATGGCTTTTCGTGAGATAAACAAAATTATCACAATTATATCTTAAATTGACTTTAGACAACAATTAATGTTTAATTGCGAAACTCCGTGGAACAGACAATAAACGAAAAGATGAAGAACGACTCATGAAACAGTAAGAAAACTGAATTTAATTTTATTTACCATCAATTTAAAAAAATAATTAACATGTTGACACGTGTTATTCAGGGAATTTACTTTAAAGTAATAGAAAAATTCTTGGTTAATAAACAGATACATATATTTCTTAGGACAGTATAAAATGTAAACAAACATTAAATAGCGTGTACGCACCACGTGTTACACTATCCTTACTTAAAGCAAGTGTTTATAAATTAAAAAAAAATCTTATTAATAAAATATAATAGGATGATATGTGAACGTTAACATATAATACATTTGTTCTTACCATTGTATTTTTTCAAATTCAGACATTGAAATAATTGAAAAGTAGTGTTATCACCAGGACATAATCAATCAAACACAGAGAGCATCCATGTTGTTTACGAAATGCGGCTGCGAAAAGTAAGTCTAATAATTTAGATTCATTCTTACCGGCAATGGAATCGCATTTTCATTCATTCAATCATTTTAATTATTATTATTTATTATTTTATAATTTTAATTTAAAATCCCTTTGCAATATATATATATATATATATATATATATATATATATATATATATATATATATATATATATATGTGTGTGTGTGTATAGGAGAGAGAGAGAAAGAGAGACAATATATATCAAATCTTCAATGAAAAAGTATTTTTTAAATCTTAAAATTAATAAATCAAAGCCAAACCTATTAAAGAAAAAACAAAACAACGACAAAAAAAGCTGATTTAAAAAGTTTCGTTGATTGACAAATGAAATATTTTTATTTAATTAATTTTGTTTTTACGGTTGATTTGCATCCACTCTCTTATTAAGTGGACTTAAATGTTAACAAGCTCGTCTTACTGGTCAATATTTCAGTAATGACTTCGATTCTTATTCTGAGCACCAGACCTATAACCTCGTGGTCAAACTAGGCTGTTGAGTCAACTATTTTCATAGACCATTCCTATTAAATTGGGTATGACCCTGACTGGATTCCCCTCTCTTATGGATATATGCTGTAATAAGATTTGTATATATAAATACGAAAGTACATTTCTAAACTCTTCGATATTTTTGGTCCTTTTTTTGATGATTGACATTTATTTTTATATCGGGCAAAAACAACAAAAAGTTTTGTAGTCATGTTTAAAATAAGTGTTATTAATATGTTAAAAAAGTAAAAAAGAAAAATCTTGCATAGGGCTAGTTTGAAAATAGGAAAAAAGTATAAACTATTTAACATTTTTTCATCATCATCATCATCATCATAATAATAATAATTCAAAAAACTGGTTCAAAAGGAATACAAGAGTAGACAAGATTGGGGGATAAAAGGAATTCACTAGGAATTGTGCAAAAGATTAAAATTTGTCCATACTGATAAATGATATTGGCACAAACCTGAATCTGTTCTAGAAACGGAAACTTATAAAATTCTTTGTGTTTTTGAAATATTAACAGATCACCAAATACCGGCCAGGAGACCAAATTTAGTATTAATTAACAAGAATAAGTTATTGGCGACCTTAGTCGAGGGTAACTCGAAATCTCCCTTTTCATTAGCTACAACACCGAAGTGTCGAGGAGGACGCTACTCTTTTCCCTGGATTACTTCACTTTACCCTTACCTTATAAAACCGAGTGTTAAGCAAGGCGGCATCAAGTACCATTTTTTTGAGTCTTTGATATGACTCGACCTGGGATTGAACACCGATCTCCCAGGTCATTGGCGAATGCTCTACTCATTAGTCCAATGACCCGGAACTTGTTTTCTACTTGATTTTTAGGTTCCAGCGGACCACACCGGGAATAAATGGTTTGAAAACCTTGCATAGAGTGAAAATAATAATATATTAAAAATATATATTATAATCAATAAATCATATTGCATTATTAATATGTGTGGGGTTTGAAGGTTTTTATGAAGGTCAGTGGCTAAGGGCAAGGCTGTGTTGCCGTAAGTTATCTGATTCCATATTTTGGTTATATTATTTTACCCCACGTTGACTGGCTGGTGCAATGCCTTGCCCAAAGAAGGTCCAAAAGAAATATGCAAAGAAAAGATAGAAACAGATAAAAGACGAAAACATTTCTTTCATACTTTCCTTTATTTATTTGGTGAATGGACTAACCAACGCTACGTCCCAAGACACAGCGTGGTGCCCAAAACAACAGATAGTAAAATCGGTGTTGTCGGTTCGACGTCACTACCCGAAAAGAGAGGTCGGTTCACAGAAAACCTGAGTATTTATCTCTCTTCACCGGCTCCAAATTCGCCACTCCAAATTCATTCTAATTTTGGCGCGACCGCTTCTCATTGGCCACTTTACATTTTATTATTTTTCTTTTTTCTGATTTTAACCGGATGGATGCGTGGAGCCTTATGCGTGGCGACGCGTTTATACATTTTGTATCTGGCAGCCGACGAGTCAATATCCGGTTGGGAGTTTTACTGTTAATTCCTAAATCGCCACATATGTTAGTCATTATATCAATATATGATATATCATATGGTAGATAATATAATGATTATATATATTATAATATGAAATTCTGGTTTTCATGTATATTGATTATACGTTTTTTTTTTTATAGTTCATATAAAATTTATGAGATTCAAAATAAAGTCAGAAAACTATATAGGCAATGATTGAATTAAATCATATAAACAAAAAATTCAATTGTAAATGTCAACATTAGTAAAGGGAAGTAATTCTTTAAAAATACTTAGGAGTACATTACCTCAACTTAACAATATAAGGGAAATAACTTATGTTTTTAATTTTTTGATAAAATATTCACATCCTCATAGCTTTTTAAGTCATTGGGACGTTGTTACGAGTAATTATCTTCCATGACATCTTTCAAGGCAATGAGAAGTTCACTTGGTGTTGCCTATTTCCTCTCCAAGTAACATGTGACATGCTATACTGGATTACATAGAATACGAACTCTGACATACGGCTGGCAACAATTCAGTGTTTCCATCTTGAGTAGTGGTCTTGACACACATAATGTGTAATTTGGTTTGGTTGTGCAATACAGCATATCAACTCTTGTGGGTTATTTAATTCTAAATACAGCTTATATATATATATATATATATATATATATATATATATATATATATATATATATATGATTTATGAGTGAATTGTTTGAACTTGAGATTATTTTAAAAGGAGCCAGAGTGTAATTGTTTGTGCACAGTTAAATGGTTTCAAGTAAATATTTCAATAGTTCTATTTGACCTATTGATCGGATCCTAATGAATACTACCCCTGAGTGTGCCTCGGAGTATTGGCAATGAAGGGGTACTCTATATTTCTCAAAGCTGAAGAACTGTAGCCTCACCATCAGATTGTTTAGTGTCGTCTCAGATATTTGTTAGGAGGGGTCTAACTTAGTGGTGGGATTCAAAAATTTTAAGAACAGGTTCTCCCACAACAAGTCTCACTAACAATGGGTTCTCTCACTACAGGTCTCACTATCAATGTGTCCTCTCACTACATCTCTAAGAATAGATTCTCTCACAACATGTCTCACTAACAATGGGTTCTCTCACTACAGGTCTCACTAACAATGGGTTCTCTCATTACATGTCTAACAATAGATTCTCTCACTACAGGTTTCACTAACAATGGGCTCTCTCACAACATGTCTCACTAACAATGGGTTCTCTCACTACATGTCTAACAATAGATTCTCTCACTACAGGTCTCACTAACAATGGACTCTCTCACTACAGGTCTCACTATCAATGTGTCCTCTCACTACATGTCTAACAATGGGTTCTCTCACTACAGGTCTCACTAACAATGGGCTCTCTCACAACATGTCTCACTAACAATGGGTTCTCTCACTACATGTCTAACAATAGATTCTCTCACTACAGGTTTCACTAAGAATGGGTTCTCTCTCTACAAGTCTCACTAACAATGGGTTCTCTCACTGCATGTCTCATTAACAACATGTTCTCTCACTACAGATTTCACTACTAACAGGGTAATATAGAGTACCCCTTCATTGCCATTACTCCCAGTTTTACTCTACCTGGATTGGTTGGACCTGATAAAGTCTTATCTACAGGTCAAAATAAACTGTTTCACATTTAAACTGTGTACAAACAAATGACTTACGTTAGATCGTTAGAAATATAACTTTATCATTTAATTGTGTGTAAACAAACGACTGATATTTAATTGAATTTTTTAATTGAATTGTGTATTGCACACATCAATACTTGAAACAATTTAACTGTGTGCTAACAAATGTGTAATGTTGAATAAAATTATTAGTTTTGATTAGCAATACTTGAAATTCTGTTACTGTGTACCTAAATTAAATTGTTAGTGTTTCATAGCGATGATTGAAACTATTTAACTGTGTGCAAATAAAACTATTTATGTTAGATAGCAATATTTGAAACCATTTAAGTGAAATCAAACAAATGATTAATACTAAGTATAAGTATTTATGTTTGAATATTTGGAACCATTGTGCAAACAATAGTAATACTTGTGTGCAAACAAATTAGCTGTGACTCATTTAAAAATAAGATTACCTATAAACTTACCAATTTGACTTACAAATCATATGTATAACTATTTAACTATGCAAACATATAAGCTCTGGCTCATTTAAAAATGTTATCTGCAAACTATGTGTTTACAAATCATATATAATATGTATAAAGAAGATTTGACATTAAATAACCTACAATGTTTGATATGTCATAAAACCCAACCAACCAAAATGTTTTATGAATTCTCTATCCCCATATAAAGGTAAAAAAAATTTCCCATTAAATTCAATACTATTCCTTTTTAAGTTTTCAGAGCTATTTAAAAAAAGGGTAAAAATTTTCCCATTAAATTCAATACTATTGCTTCTTAAACTTTCATAGCTATTTAAAAAAATGTAAAAAAATTCCTATTAAATTCAATACTATTCTTTTTTAAGTTTTCATAGCTATTTAAAAAAATTGAAACATCAGAATCAATGAGCATGTATGAAAAATAAGAATGTACTGGAAGCAGCACCCGACAAAATTGCAGGTGTACAGCTCTTACTTCCTAGCTCACAAACCATCCAAGTTGAACAAGACATGTTGGGCACTGTTGAAGAAGTAAGGATGAACCCATAAGCAACATTCTCTTATAGGTTCCTACATGTGGATGGATTAGCAAGGACTTACATGCAATGGCTTTGTGCGGACACTGGATACATTCTAAAGGACCTGCAAAGAGCGATAGACGATAGGTACAGATGGTGCGAGAGAGAGAGAGAGAGAGAGAGAGAGAGAGAGAGAGAGAGAGAGAGAGAGAGAGAGTCAGGGAACTCCATGCAGTCAGCATAACTTGATGTTGATGATGATTTATTACACGTTAGATGACCTGGTCCACTAATTTTAGAGGGAAGGTGGGAACTGCTATTGATAGGTTATTGATCATATAGAAATTTTATCTTGATAAAATAAAACGGGATTTCTTCCAAGCTGTGGCACTGTCGGTACTACTGTATGGATGTACCACCTGGACTCAGATGAAAAGCAAGGAGAAAAAGCTAGATGGGAGCCACACAAGAATGTTACGTGTTCTTTTGAACAAGTTCTGGAAGGAGCACCCCACAAAACAGCAATTGTACAGACATTTACTTTCCTTCTGAAAGACCATTCAAGTAATACGAATAAGATATGTGGGGCACTGCTGGTGAAGCAAGGATGAACTCATAATCAACCTTCTCCTATAGACGTGGCAGTGTTAGCTGACCCGCAAGGACTTACATAAATCAGTTCTGTGTGGATACAAGATGCTATCTAGAGGACCTACCAGAATTGATAGGTGATAGGGACGGATAGAGAGAGAGAGAGAGAGAGAGAGAGAGAGAGAGAGAGAGAGAGAGAGAGAGAGAGAGAGGGAACTCCATACTATCAGCACGACTTGATAATAATAATTAATAATAAACATCATTATTATTTTGCTCATTTGAGAGTTTTTCACATCAGCATTAGCTGATGGTTTTCCACTGGAGTCTGAGTGATAGCAAGTCTCCTCAGGTCTCCAGGACTCTTTTTGTATTTTAGCCGAGTTCAACAATGCTATTGGATGGTCTCCACTTGTCCTCGTATTTCCAAGTTCTCCAGTTCCTAGTGCACCAATTACAATTGGTATCACCGTCACTTTCTTGTTCCCCAGTTTTTTCAGTTCTCTGGCAATGTCTAGGTACTTGTCTCTTTTTTCACTTTCCTTGAGCTTTACCCTGTGGTCAGTTGGAACGGCAAAGGAATCACCCCGAACAACTATAGACCCATAGTCTATAGTCTATTTGGCAGATTTTCTTTTTTATTGACTATCACAAGGTTTGGTCGTCTGGCCGAGATTAGATGATCTGTTTGTATTTAAAAACCCCAAAGAATTTTGCGTGTCTCATTTTCTAGGGTGGATTCTGGATTTTGCTTATATCATTTGTTCGTATGGTCAAATCTAAGCTTCTTGCACAATTCCCAGTGGATCACTTTCCCCATCCAGTCGTGTCTAGTTTAACACTCCTTTTGCGCTAATTTACTGCATTCACTTATTATGTGAGTGATCGTTTCGTCTCTGTCTCCACATAATTTACATTTGCTATTTTGTTGCATCTTGTCTCTTTTGTTTTGACATAGTCCTTATGGCATTGTTTTGTGCTGCTATCAGAAGAGATTCAGTTTCTCTTTTAAGGTTTCCTTTTCTTAGCCATGTCCAAGTCTTCTCGTTTGACATTTCACTTATTTGTCGCTTGAAATGTCCATACATTTTTTTCTTCTCATTTTTGTTTCCCGGTAATTTTTCTTTTATTGATGTTTGTGCTGTCTGTATTGTTTCTAGTCGTTATTATCAGTCTTCCTCCGCGTTTTTTTATTGTCTTCGAGTCGTTGTGTCGATACATCGACACTATCTTGAATGCCGGCGAGTCCTATTCCTCCTTCTTTTCTTGACACATAAAATCTGTCCGCGCCGTCTCTAGAATACCCTAATACAATAATCGACATACCAAATACTGATAAACAAAATCATCATCATCATCATCATGTCGTGCCGCCAGCACGGATATCCCTGACCCTCTCTCGCCACTTCTCCCTATCATTCATCGCTTTTGGCAGGTCTTCAGGGTTACATCCCGTATCCTCACATAGCTGCTGTGTGTATGTTCGAGCTGGTCGTCCTGCTTTTGCTCGGCCATATGTGGGGGTCTATAGGAGTACATGACTTATGAGCTCGTCTCTGCTTCTCCAGCAGTGTCCCGCGTGTCTGGTTCGTCTAACTTGGATAACTTTTGTGATGGGAGGCAAGTAGCCGTATAGTTGGTGCTTTGTGGGGTGTTGCCGCCTGGACTTGTTCAATATTGCTCGCAGCATTCTTGTGTAATTGCTGTCTAGCTTCTTCTCCAGCCGTCTTGTTAGCGTCCAAGTGGTGCATCCATACAGCAGTATCGACACGACCGCTGCCTGGAAGAAACTGACTCTCACTAAAATGAACGCAAAAGTAACTGCAATCGAAACACCACACACCCAAACCACATAGGACAAAGACTAACACAAGAAGAAGAAATGAATGTAAAAAATTTAAAGAAAATTATGACTGAAAAGAAGACTGAATTATCATCTTTAAGAAATCAAGTTTGGAGAACAGTCAAGGCAGAAGCTGAAAAAATAAACGAATTATCAACACATATCCCAACGAACAACATCACGGAATTACACGAATTAATCAATTCTGGAGCGAAATTAGTCTGTGAAAAAATTGGTGTTACCCTAAAGAACACGAACAGAAACCCAATACCTAGATGGGAAAGCCGACTGGAAACGTAGATTAGAAATCTTCGACAACGAGCAAAAAATGATAAAACAGAGGAGGAACGTGGGAACATGTTGGGATGAAAAGAAAAAAAAAAAACAACACAACAAGTAAAAAAAAACAAAAAAAAAAAACAATACATCTCGAGAAAATAAATCAGAAGGCACTGGCGAAAGCAGGAAGATCTGAAAGATATCGAGACTGGATAATACAGACAAAACAGGACATTCTAAAACAACGAAAAACATTCTACCAGCAAGTAGCGGGAGAATGTACGAATACTGACCAACAACCGGATGATAAAGAAACAACAATTTTGGAGGAAAATATGGGAGCGAAATGAACATAAAAGAAAAGATGAACAGACAAACAAGATAAGAAAAGAGTTAGAAGGACTCGAAGAAGAACCAAAGGCGAAAATACACTTCGATTCACTCGGAGCAACACTAAAAAAAATACCAAATCGGAAAACGCCAGGCCATGTTGCTATGCATGGATAATGGTTTAAAAAATCACTTCCATCCATGACAGACTGGCTATCGAAATGAATAGATTCTTACAAGAAAAAGACATACCCCAATGGATGACAAACAGAAAGACCACTCTGATCCAAAAAGACTTCCAAAAAGGAACCACCTCAAACAACTATAGACCCATAACGTGCCTATCGATGATATGGAAAATACTAACGGCACAAATAAGGGAGGAGATTTACGATTCGCTAATATGCCGCGGACTGTTCCCCGAGGAACAGTAGGGATGCTGCAAGTGGACCAGAGGTACAGGAGAGCTACTAAACGTTGATCCCACCTCCTAAAGGACAGAAAAACAAGACGGAAAAATCTAGCCATATGTGGATTGACCACAAAAACGTATACGATATGGTCCGGCAAAGATTGATTATAGACTGTCTCAAAATGTACAAGATATCCGGCAAAGTCATGAAGTTTTTCGAAAATACAATGGGAAACTGGAGAGTCGAATTGATAGCCGTTGAATTGAGTGTTAAATTTCTGAGATGAGGTCGAAAAGTCGGGTATGGCTGAACATGTATGGAAAGAATAGGGCAACCTATCTGCCCTTATAGGATGAAGTTAAAATAAAAATATACTTAAAAACATGAGGCAGAGAGAGAGAGAGAGAGAGAGAGAGAGAGAGAGAGAGAGAGAGAGGGGTCATAAGCGACAACTTATTTAGCTTACAAGTAAGTCCAGCACTGTATAAAGTCCACATTTCTTATCGACACATACTGTATATTTACATAAGATGAAAAGGACAGGTATAACGTATTTACTAGGGTGAGTCAAAAGCTTTGCAATATTGTGGTAAGATGAGATACTGGCCCAGTCGGCTGGGACTGCAGAATACTCCGGCTGCATCTCTGCAGAGGAGTAAGACTCCCCCCAACGCATGTCCTGGATATGACACTAAACAATCTGATAGTGCGAATCTAGTATTGCTGGAACTTTAGGGAATGCAGAGTACTCCTTTATTGCTATCGCTCCCAGGTCCACTCAGGCTGTATGCTTATACTAAACTGAATTGTCCAAAATAGAACTGTTTTTGACATTTAAACAGCATATTTATGCTAAACTGAATTTTTTGAAATAGAACTGTCTTGACATTTAACCGTGTAAACAAAAAACTGTTATTATGTTAAACTGAATTGTTTGAAATAGACCTACCAGAATTATTAGTAAGCAATTAGACGTAAAACTAGGTCCTTTCACCAAAGAAGAACTCGACACGGTTCTCAGAAGAATTAAAAATAGGAAAGCGGCGGGGCTAGACGAGATCCCCCCAGAAGTGTGGAAGACGAGACAATTCGACGATATACTGCTCCGGCAATGCAACGCAGTCTATAGTCAAAATAGGATAGAACGATGGACGAAGGGATGCATCCTTCCATTCCCTAAAAAAGGCGACCTCGGACTAGCCAAGAACTACCGAGGGATAACACTTACATCCATAGCAGCCAAAATCTACAATGCCCTACTACGAAACCGCATAGAACCCAAAATGGAAAACATCCTTAGGAAAAACCAAAATGGCTTCCGGAGAAATAGATCCACAACCTCACAAATACTGACCATCCGTAGAATCCTGGAAGGCGTTCGGGCAAAAAACTTACAGGCGACATTACTATTTGTCGACTTTACCAAGGCCTTCGATTCCATACACAGAGGGAAGATGGAGCAAATCCTACTAGCTTACGGCCTACCAAAAGAAACCGTAGCAGCGATAATGATTCTCTACAGAAACACCAAAGTAAAAGTACGTTCACCAGATGGAGACACGGAATACTTCGACATTGTTGCAGGAGTACTACAAGGAGACACACTAGCCCCGTACCTCTTTATCATCTGTCTAGACTATGTGCTTAGGACTTCGATCGACAAAATCAGGGAAAATGGCTTTGAGCTGACTAAGAGAAGAAGCAAAAGGTACCCCGCAAAAACAATCACGGACGCCGACTACGCTGATGACTTGGCGTTACTAGCGAATACGCCTAATCAAGCAGAGACACTACTACGTAGTCTGGAACGAGCTGCAGCCGGCATTGGCCTACATGTCAATGCAAACAAAACCGAATATATGTGTTACAACCAAACAGGCAACATTGCCACACTAGACGGAGCCTCTCTGAAACTAGTCGACAAATTCACCTACCTAGGAAGCAGCGTCTCATCAACCGAGAAGGACATCGACACACGACTGACGAAGGCATGGACAGCTATCGATAGGCTCTCGATCATATGGAAGTCGGACCTAACAGATAAAATGAAACGCAGTTTCTTCCAGGCAGCGGTTGTGTCGATACTGCTATATGGATGCACCACATGGACGCTTACGAAGCGGCTGGAGAGGAGGCTGGACGGAAATTACACAAGAATGTTGAGAGCAGTATTAAACAAGTCCTGGCGACAACACCCCACGAGACTCCAACTATACGGACACTTGCCCCCCATCACAAAAACTATACAAGTTCGACGAACCAGACACGCGGGACACTGCTGGAGAAGCAAGGACGAGC
This sequence comes from Sepioteuthis lessoniana, assembly GCA_963585895.1. Lineage (NCBI taxonomy): Eukaryota > Metazoa > Mollusca > Cephalopoda > Myopsida > Loliginidae > Sepioteuthis > Sepioteuthis lessoniana. The sequence goes on from OY757919.1 coordinate 75,516,565, forward strand.
TCATAAGCGATGTACTCCTGTGGACCCCCACTCATGGATGTGCAAGTGTGGGACGACCAGCACGAACTTACATACAGCAGCTATGTGAGGACACGGGTTGTAATCCTGAAGACCTGCCGGAGGCGATGAGTGATAGGGAGAAATGGCGAGAGACGGTCAGGGATATCCGCGCAGACGGCGCGACATGATGATGATGATGATATGTATAAAATGGATTTGGTATTAAATAACCAACAATGGTTGATGTGCCATAAAACCTAACGAAAACCAAGCATGAGACACAATTCGACTGCTTCGGATGCTTTTGTCGAGGTTATAAACCACGCTGGAGTGTGGGATGTCGATTTCACCTGATACTCTCCGAGTGCTTCTCGCCAGATTTGTCTCTATTGCTTGGATCACTACTTCGGAATCTACGCTCTTCGGCCCACCTCATCTTGCCTAGTCGTTGAGGTTCTTGCACTTCGAGCGAAATTTCTTTAACCATCTGGTTACTGTACTGTGATCAACTGCACCTTCTCCTTTCATGCAGCAAACGTTTTTGGTTACGTCGTGTTGTCTAGTTGAAACTCGTAAAGCATAAGTTACGCCGTTAGACTATGCTACATGTTCCTCTGTGCCGTTTTAAAATCACACACGGAGTAATGCACAACATGTTTGCGCACTAACTACAAGGATACAACCAACCACAGCTTGAACTGCTTCGGTCACGTAATGTACACAAACTGGAACCTACCAAAATATTTCAAAACTTTTGACTCCAGTTTCTTGGTTAAAATGACGTACAAAGTGGATTGTTTTATTTTACTGATCCATGGATATTAAATTTGATATAGGAATACAAGCGTAGAAAATATGTAAACAGGAATTATCCACATTTCAATATAATAAAAAAATTAGTTCTAAGTGAAAATTGTTATATTGTTTCAACTTTAGATTGTTTTGTTTTATTTTGTTTTTTTTTCTATTCTCCAAGAAAGATAGAGACAATGAAAGAAAGTAAGAATGAAAGAAAAACAAGAAAGAAGGAAAGAAAGAAGCTACAAGAAATTTAAGAAATAAAGAAAAAGAAAGTCGAGTTGGGATTATATAATCGGTCAACTCGATTCTTTAAACGTTTTGTCTGTGGAGATAAGAATGCACTGACTGCATCTTTGGCAGAGGGATAAGATCTCCCTTTCACAGAAGTATCTTGGTTATGACAATAATTTACATCTGATGATGAGGCTTCGGTTTTGGAGATCTGGGGAGTTTGGAGTGACTTTTCATTGCCATTACTCCTTGGTTCTCTTGGAGCCACAGTGTTGGTACCTTTTAAAGTAAAATAGAACTGTTTTTCTAATGATTAGTATAAGTATTAGATAAAAATACTTGAAACCATATAAGTTGACCATAGTCGAAAGTGACCCGAAGGCTCCCTTTTGCTGGCTATAAATGATTAAATAGTAATATTCACTTGAAACCAACAACAGTAGAAAATATTAGATAAAAAATTATATAATCTTAAGTAAAATTCCAACAGTAGAAATTATTCGATAAAGAATATTAATAAATATAAGTGAATATTAAAAATATTAATAAACATTAATAAAAAATTGATAAAATTTATAAAAATCAATAAAAATTTAAAAAAATCAATAGAAATTAATTAAAATTTATAAAATTAATAAAAACTAATAAAAATTAAAAATATAAAAATATTAATAAATATAATTTGATAAAGAATACTTGAAATTGTATAACTGAGTGTAAATTATTTGGTTTATTAGGTTTGGTTGGTTTGTTGGGTTTTATGGCATATCAACATTTGTAGGTTATTTAACGCCAAATCCATTTTTATGTAAATAATCTGTTCTATTTAAAACAATTCAGTTTAGAATAAATACAGTTTAATTGTCAAAAACATTTCCATTTCAAACTATTCGAGTAGTTATATGTAACAATTCAGTTAAGTGTAAATACAATTTTAATGTCGAAAAACAGTTCTATTTGAAATAATTCAGTTAAGCATAAGCACGCAGTTTAAATGTAAGTTCAGTTTAATTGTAAAATTCATTTCTATTTCAAACTATTCAGTTTTATTCATACAATTCATTTTAGCATAAGTATGCTGTTAGTTCTATTTAACCCATAGATAGGACCCTTATCAGGTGCTACCACTCCGGGCCAGAGTGGACCTGGGAGCAATGTGTGACGGCAAATTGACTAAAATCCCAAAACGGGACTTTATTTTTGCACGTGTGAAGACGGGGCAAGTTGGCACTTGATCTCTTATAGAATAAGTCCTCGTTCAGAGTTTTTTTCTCAGGCATATAAGAACTGGCATATTACGTGAGGGATTAATTTAGGGCTAGACTGACCGCCGCTGGCAAGGGGTTCCAAATTTCACACATTCCACACACCCACCAGGTCGCTTTCCTTCCTTCCCCTAGACAATGGAGGATATGGACCTGTAGGTTTTAGTCGTAATAATATTATATTGTAGTAGTCGGCAACTCCGGCTTCTCGTGTGATATTTTAAAGGAATTAATAGGACAATTCTAAGCAAGATAACATAAGGCGAATAGAAGCTGAAAAGGAAATGTGACACAACAAATTCGTAGCAGAACTGCCAAGAACAACTTAGACCACGTGGTAACATTAAAATACATGAATCCTTTACTACAATTATATATACCTTCAAAGTGTCAAAATATTTTATAATGAATTGAACAGTCCATGGACATAAATGTCTTTCTTCTTTTCTGCTCTTTCGTTTCTTCAAATTGAGAGAGAGAGAGAGGGTGGTATATAAAATTTGGGTATAAAGGAGAAATAGCCCCAAAGTTACTTATCTTATTTTTCGACGGGGTTCCACTGGAGAATCTTTCTTCTTTCACGGGCTAATAGACTTTAAACTATTTTTAACACTGGCTTGAAGAACTTGGGTCCCTCGTGTCTCGTCTTCTACCCGGAGTAAATGGCTATGGGTCTGTCTGCCACGAGCCCTTTCCAATAACTAACGTTTCTTCTTTTTTTTTCGCCGACGGGGAGAAGGGTGCCACTTCCGTTTTAGGGCCCCAGCGAATCATTTGGCTTCTACCTTCCTCCCCCTGGTGTCCGGCGACCTGAGGTTACTAAGTACCAACATCTGTTGATATCCCCTCTGTGACCTACATTCTTTCTTAACGGTCGCTTTTTTGACGGGTTGCCACTGTTCATTCCAACGGGAGGATAGTATTAATCTTATTTCTATCGTCTCCGTGGGCTATCACGTGACAAATGGCAATGAAGGGGTACTCCGCATTCCCCAAAGCTCCAGCATTGCTGGAACCTCACCATCAGATTGTTTAGTGTCATATCCAGGATACTCGTTGGGGGGGGGTCTTACCCCTCTGCAAAGGTGCAGTCAGTGTATTCTACTGCCCCAGCTGACTGGGCAATATTAGGTTTGGTTTAGTTTCTTTGTTTAATGGCATATCAACCTTCCTGGTCTATTTAATGCTATAGCTATCCTCGTAGAAGAACAATAGTTGTACTATTTAACTCATAATTGGAAGGAATAGGTGGATTCATACCTTTCCTAAGGGTGTTCGTCCAAAAGTGAACGTAATAGCGCGACTGGAGTTCGAACTCTCTTAATGCGATGTCGCAGTCCAGTACGTTTGCCACTACACTTCAGGGACTCCGTCTATTTGTATTTCGTTGGAATACTTGATATGACTGTAAGCAAAAAAAAAAAAAAAAAAAAAAAAAAAAAAAAAAAAACGCAATAGAATATACTTAAGATTACAAATATTTACTTATGAATCAGATAACGGCATCGAATAACCCCTAAGAAGTTGATATACTGTTAAATAAATAAACCAAGCCACCTATTCTCCAAAGCAATTTGAAACATAAAATAGATAAATAAACAAATAAAGTGAATGGCCAATCAAAAAAGGTGAAAAGACGGAAATTGAAAAAAGAAGTTACGAAGAATTTGTAAAGAGGAAAGAGAAAGAAAAAAAAAAGAAAGAAATTGAATACGAATTATTTGAATAGACGTACGCAAGAGCAATAGTAGGTTATTGCAAGTTGTAAAAGTGAAAAACATTGTGGAAGATTAGAATGTCTCATCTGTTCGTAGCTGAAACGAATCTTAGCGAAAAAGGATCGGATAGAAACACTACCAACGTGTCTCTGTAGATCAAGTAGAGCGTTAAAACTGCAGCAGTTTTGTTTCTCATGGGGTGCTCCACAACAGTGGTCACGTACTTCGGGCGCCTCTCTGGAGTTCTGATTATTAAGCTCAAAACCACTATAACTGTAATGAGTTTGTTCCTCACTGGGTGCTTTACAACCGTGGCTTTCTACTTTGAGCACCTCGCTTTCCAGTTTTGATAATGAAGCTGATTTCAAATACCATTACGACTACTGTGAATTTGTTCCTCCCTGGATATTCCATAGCATTGACCTCGTACTTCAGGCGCCTCTCTGGTGTCCTGATTATTAAACTCATCTCGAAGACCATTACAACTGCAGCGAATTTGTTCCTCACTGAATATCCTACAACCGTAGCCTCGTATTTCGGGTACCTCTCTTTGTAGTTTTACTAATCAAGCTAATCTTCGAAATCATGACAGTTGCAGCGTATTTGGTCGTCACAGGGTGCTCTGCAACAGTAGTTTCGCACTCCAAGCACCTCACCCTGGAGTTTTGTTGCTGCATCCGATGGTAAGGTTCCAGGATTAGAGCTCTGGCAAATATATAGTCACCATTTCACTACCACTACTCCCAGGTCTACTGAACCGGACTAGTAGTAACTGTTAGGTTCGATCTATTAGCCACATAGATCAGTTTGAAAATGATTAGTATTGGATCAGTATATTTGAAACCATATAACTGTGTGTAAACAGATGGTTATGATAATAATTATTAAATAGCAATTGTTTTTTGAAACTATATAATTGTGTATATCAGATTTGAGAACTTAATAAATGGCTGTGTACAAAGCAAAGGATTTTAGACAAATAAAGTAGAATTTAAAAATGATTGCAATGGAATATTGAAAATATAAACAGTTATGATTTTCTCAAAGAATTTACAAATGAATTAAATTTCGGTTATGAATAACCCATTAGACAAATAAAAATGAGCAATTAAAAAATGCTGTGGAACATTTAGAATAGGTTTATGATTAAAATCAAGCATTTATCAATGCTTCCAATTTTGGCATTAGATAACCTATAAGGAATTGATATGCCATTAAACAAATAAAACAAACCAGACCAATTGAGGATGAATACCTTTAAACTCGGAATCGTGCATTCCTTACTAAAAGCAGAGAAGTTTATATGCCATTAAATAAGCCAAACTAAACCTAGATTATCAGTATCAAGTCAGAATAGATAAGGTAAAGTGGCTGATTGAAATACTTTAAAAATTAAACTAAGTATGAAAACTGGAAAACTTACTTTTGCATTTATTTATTATGTCTTTTTAAAAATTTCTTAATCTCTACAATCTACAAACTATTCACTTACAAATCGTATATGTATGAAAACAAGATTTGGCATTAACCACCCTCGAGAGTTGACATGCCATTAAACACCTAACTACAACCCCCAAGACACAGAACTCCTGTTTCACCACCGGATATTGTTTAGTGTCATAACTTGGACATACTTCTTTTTGGAGAACGTTTGGGGCTGGAGGTCTTACTCTTTTGCTGAGGATGCAGTTGGCGCATAGACTGGGCTAAGAAGTAAGTAGATCTCGTTATTTAATATACATATAATGACATGTAACAAAGATATGCCATGAACTTAAGTTGTATAGGGATTATCAGATTTTGAACAAAGTCGTATTGTTGGTTAATACGAAGGAGGATTAGGGGTAATATAATTAAAGATGATACTTAATCATACTAGGTAATTATGTTATTTATTGTGATGAATAGTAAGTTGGCTAGAAAACTTCGAATGGAAGTGTAGGTCGTCGCGAAGGTCATATAGTGCAGTTGGCGCACGTGTGGCGGCCAGGATTCCGACTCATGTCAAATTAGGGTTTTGTTTTGAGCTCGGGGTTCTAGGCCGGATATTGGAAAAGTAAACAATTTGAAAACGGTGACTGACTTAGGTAATGACGTCACGCATGAAGTTTAAAGACACGTGGTCTTGTCATGATCAGATGATGAAATAATTAAGATACATAAGAAAATATATATTCTTAATTCATTTGGAGACTGAGTCTGGAGTTTGATCTGTCCATTTCAAAGTTCTGAGGCAGAGAGTCGAAGCTGCAACAGTCCTGGGATTGGCAGGGGGTGGGGTGGGGTTGGGTTGGGTGGGAGTCGAAGAAATTGGAGTCGGGTTTTTTTTCTTCATCTGCCACCCTTGTATCTGATAGACTATCTATGCAACAACAGTAGATCTTTTATTCTATCTCTCTCTTGTATTACAGACAACGACTGTTAATGTATGAAAATGTTGTCAATAAACTCTTCCTATTTGAAGGAATGAGTCTGTCTTGTACTTTACGAAATATAACACCTATTAACATTTGAGATAGTGCCGGGTCAGTGAGGCTACATCACACTTTTTCTCATTTGGTCTCTCCGCACTACAAAGAAGATTAAGTGATTAGAACCCGCTTATCAAGGTCGTGACACCTCCTCATTAAATAGCAGTTCTCTGAAATTAGTAGACCAGTTCACATACCTCAGTGGTAATATCTCATCTACTAAGAAACGGTGTCACCATACGTATAGATAAAGCGTGGACTGGTATTGATGCCAACGACTCTATGGGAACCTAATCTCTCTGATAAGATAAGATGGGAATTCTTCCCAGATGTACCACATCAGTATTAGTGTACAGCTGCATTATTTGAACTTCAGTAAAACGTCTGAGAAAAAGCTAGATGGAAACTACACGAGGATGCCGAAAGCCGTTTTGAGCAAATCCCTATAAAACAGCAGCGCCCTATAAAACAGCAGCTGTACAGCCACTTGACTCTCATCGCACAAACTATCCAAGTAAGATAACCCATACCTGCTGGTTACTACTGGTGAAGTAAAGAAAGTCTCATAAACAACGTTCTTTTATGGACTTCTACACATGGGCAGACCAGCAAAAACTTGCATACATCAGCTCTCTGCGGACACTGGATGCTATCTAGAGGATGACAGATAGGAAGGGATAGAGAGAGAGAGAGAGAGAGAGAGAGAGAGGAATTTGTACCGCGGTCCGCCTTGACGTTGATCATAATGAATAACAAGTCCGCCAAATTTTAATTTCCGTGTTTAGATCGTTTAGTCCAAGATTTTACTTGGAAATAGAAATCGACTATTTATTTTTGTCATGTTTTTCAACGCAAATTGCTATTAGCGCCATTGCAGTATAAATTTAGAAGTGAAGAAGAAATAAAGAATCCTTGGGTAGAGTTTTCGCCATTGATAATAACTCTTCACAGCGTTATGGCTACGCAGCTTCGAAATATCGAAGACGATCGTGTTCTTACCGGCAATTCTTCCTTCCTTCCGTCTTCATATTTACTTTCTTTGGAGGAGATCTTTCGTGATCTGCTAGAGAGTGTAGATATGAGAATGATGACATCTGTAGACCTGCACAATATTTTCGGCTTTCCTGTTGAACTAAACGAAATAAGCTTCATTGTGTTCACAATCACAATGTCATTTGCAAACGACATCATTCTGTTTTCTCTCGCGGTGACATCGTTATGATTCCACACGTAGCGTGACAAAAATGGGGAAAATACACAAACTGGATCCTTGGTAAACTGCTGCTCAAAAACTGGATTTTGATATGAAGATCAGGAACGTCATGTCGGGGATCATGCAGTTTATTAGCTGTACATAAATTAGTTGGTGGATTAGTTAATGTTTTATGGCTTATCAACCCTTGTGGTTGATTTAATGCCAGAACCTGTTTATATATATATATATATATATATATATATATATATATATATATATATATATATATATATGATTTGTAAGTGAATTGTTTGTAGGTACTTTATTTTTAAACACTTTGTTAGAGCTCATTTGTTCTCACACAGATGGTTTCAAGTATTCCTATCTAACACTAATAATACTAATGATATTAATCATTTGTTTGCATACAGTTGAATGGTTTCAAGTATCGCTGTTTAATATTAGTAATTCTATTTATCAGGTATTCCTATGTGATATGAATAATTTTCACACAGCTGTATGGTTTCAATACTGATAATAATCTTTTGTAAATGATTGAACAGTTCTATTTGATCGATAGATGGGACCCTAACAGGAACTGCTACTTCAGGTCAGAGTTGACCTAGGAGTAATGGCAATGAAGGGGTACTTCACACTACCAAAGTCCCAGGACTGAAGCCTCACCATCAGAGGTAGTTTATTGTCATATTCAGGACACTCGTTGGAAGGGTCTCACCCCTCTACATGCAGTCGGTGTATTCTACAGTTCCAGCCAAGAGGGCGGTGTATACAATAGAATCTCGTTATCCACAGTAAATACCTTTGATGAGACTAACAGCTACTACAAATCAGAGTGGACCTGGGAGTAATGGCAATGTATGTGACAGTCCTCAGATCTCTAGAACTGAAGCCTCAGCATCAGACATTTTAGTGTCATATCCATTACAACCTTTCTTTGGAGGGGGGCTCTGTACTCTCTGCAAGAGACACAGTCAGCGTTATCTAAGCCCTGGCTACAGGACGGCCTATTTTAAAAATATTATTAGAATAAAATTATTTCCTTCATCTTTTAGTTTTTCTTAGAAAGAAAAGAGCCCAACATTTTGTCCTAAAAAATGAAAAATTGATTCTGTTGTAAAATGGAAATGTTTACGCATTTGATAAGACCGCCTTGTCGGTTTGGGCTGTAGTATAGACTGACTGCATCTCGGTAGAGGGGTAAGAACACCCTCACCTCTTTTGGGGGAGAAGGGGGGTATCTCTCTTCAGAGAGCGAATTCTAAGTCACGCCGATCAAATACCTTAAACTAAGTTAACTAATCATTACGTTGTGAGTTCGATTCTCATTAGGTAACCCATACTTCTGGTTCTATGCCAAACTTCGTTAAGTCAAATGAAGGTTTATTACTGAGTAGTGAGTTCGATTCTCACAGGGTGACTCATACGTGTTGCCTTGGTCTAAATCTAAGCTACGTTTATTTTTTATAAATAGAGTTCATGGAGTTCTAGTTAGCCAATTAGACTTGTGAACAATAACTCATAGGTTCTATTTTATTCTACGTGCTACATACTTTTGACGTTGTGCCAAACTAAGCTTTGTAAATGATTAGTACTGAGTAGTGAGTTCGATTCTGACTGGGTGACGCATGCGTTGTGCCAAACTAAGCTTTTTAAATGACAACTAACTTATATATTTCAGACTGAATAACAAGGTATTTTTTAGCTATACGTCTCAAACGTTTTTTTCAGAATTTGACAAGTTACCTGTGTGGAGACAGTAGGATTGATTACTGTTTTTGAGATTTACATTCTCATAGGTATAACATATAAATAAGTAAATAAATAAATACAATTCGTTGAAAGAATAAAAAAATCGAACATACTTTCATACTTTCGAACAAAAAATTAATATGATATATGTTTGCGCGCTTCAAAAGTAATACGTCTGGTTTATTTTTACTTAAACTATTACAGATACAGGAAGAACAATAACATCGTTAAACGAAGGAAGATTTTAGCTTGGAAGCCCCACATTTCCTCATAGCCACAACCATTGGCTGTAACTATTACTAGAATCGAACAATAATAGGTATGCTTCTCCTAGTTCGGTTTGGTAGAGGTGTTATTTAACCGGTAGCTAGGTGGTGGGGGATAAAAGGTTCATATATTTCCCGAGAGTATTATACCGAACCTGTTCAATATTGCTCGCAGCATTCTTGCGTAGTTGCCGTCAAGCCTTTTCTCCAGCCGTTTAGTTAGCGTCCATGTAGTGTATGCATATAGCAGTATCGACACGATCGCTGCTTGGAAGAAACTGCGTTTCATTTTCAGGTTCTGGAGGCAACACCCCACCAAGCAGCATCTGTACGGCAACCTACCACCCATCGCGAAAACTATCCAAGTTAGACGAACCAGGCATGCATGAAACTGCTGGAGAAGTAGGGACGAGCCCTTCACATGGCGGAGCAAAAGCAGGGCGACCAGCTCAAACCTACATACAGCAGCTCTGTGAGGATACGGGGTGCAGCCCTGAAGACCTGCCAGATGCGATGAACGATAGGGAGCGGTGGCAAGAGAGGGTCAGGGATAGGTGGTGGGGATAAAAGGTTCATATATTTCCCGAGAGTATTAGACCGAAAGTGAACGTATTAGTGTGAGCGGAGTTTGAACTCGTTTAGTACGATATTGCAGTCCAGAACGTTAGTTACTACACCACGAATACCCTCTCTTAATGTAAAGGATATAGATATCTAGTTAAATCTACGAATTTAAAATAAGAATAAAAATAAAGTGAACAAACTGATATATTTACTTGAAAAGCCAGTTTAGATTTTCAGTTTGGTTTGGTTTTATAGCATATCAACCATTGTTGGTTATTGTAGTATTGTGAAGGAAGAGATACACAGAGAAATACAGAGTTAGATAATTTTATTGGCTGAAAAATACAATCCAGAATATAAACAATATTCACTGTCTCTCGCCGTAATAGCGCTACGCCAGATGATATTCAACAACTGCTAACCGCTACGCGTGAGCCATCTTTTATACAACCGGGCTACCGGATGTCAGGAGGCACGAGCTACGTCACAACAGTTATTTAATGCCAAATCCTGTTTACACACACACACACACACACACACACACACACACACATATATATATATAATAAAGCTCAACGTGTCTGAGTGTATATTGTCCTTAATTGGAATCATTTTTGAGATGAGGCTCTTAATCTGAGAATTAATTTTTTTTTGTCTGAGTGTGTATGTATATGTCTGTGTGTGTACATAGGTAAAAAAGGAATTGAATATACAGATGGTACGAGCCACGTCACAACAGTTATTTAATGCCAAATCCTGTTTACACCCCCTATATATATATATATATAATAAAGCTCAACGTCTGTGTGTGTGTATATATGTCTGTGTGTGTACATAGGACAAAAAGGAATTGAATATACAGATGGTACGAGCCACGTCACAACAGTTATTTAATGCCAAATCCTGTTTATATATATATATATATATATATATATATATATATATATATAAAGCTCAACGTCTGTGTGTGTATGTATATGTCTGTGAGTGTACATAGGACAAAAAGAAATTGAATATACATAAAAAGAAAGGATGTATTCTTTAAGAGAAAGACAATGAGCTACATGATGTTGACTTCCCAGTTCGATTACGGGGGACGGGTTGAAGGAGGCAAACGCTCCCGGTGAAAAATCTAAATAACTTCGATTTCAATGAAAATAAAAACATAACTCCAAGGCACTAAGTAAAGTCGATTTCTGAAATTTTACCATCTTACAATAATGTGAGATTTATAAAATGGCACAGAGCCTCTTTGAAAGTGGAAATACTTTCAGTTTTCATGGTAGATACGTAAAAACGAAGTATATATTCTAATGTAGATTTTTAAGAGAAAGACTATGAATCACAGGAAATTCACTTTCCAATGAGATTAGGGGGCTTAATGGGGGTAAACGCCTTCAGTGAAAAATTCAAATACTTCTGATTTTAATGTATATGTCTATATATCTGTATATATCTATACATACGTATGAGTTTATATAAGTATAAGTATATATACAGGATTTATCTGCATCTATATGTATGTATATGGTTTGTTTTTTGGTTATTGGCATACTAATCTTCGTGGGTTATTTAATTCCAAAGCCATCCTTTCAGAACTGTAGTGGTACTATTTAACCCATTGCTATATATATATATATATATATATATATATATAAGTATATATTTATTTATATGTATCTTTACTAGTATATATATATATATATATATATATATATATATATATATGTATGTGCATATATATGTATGTATATGTATATATATATATATATATATGGGTACATATGCATGTTTATATGTAAATATATGATCGAACATCTTTCTACGTGTACATATTTATATATATATATATATATATATATATATTGTAATACATCCTCCTCTGATGATTGCCCAAAGTTAGGTAGAAAGTAATTGGGAAATAACTAATTATGGTAGATTTATCAACCAATTCCCGCCGTATATCATAAGATCAATACGGCAATTCGAAAGGATTAACAAAAAATATGTAGACAAAAAATGTCTATTATGTTCAATCAAATATGTATTAATGTATATATTCGTATATATATATATATATATAAGTCCCGGGAGACCTGGGTTCAATCCCAGGTCGAGTCATACCAAAGACTCAAAAAAAGGTACTCGATACCTCCTTGCTTAACACTCAGCATTATAAGGTACGTATCAAGGATAAAGTGGAGCAATCCGGGGGAAAAAGTAGCACCCTCTACTACACCTCAGTGTAGTAGCTATTGAAAAGGGAGCCTTTGGTTCGCTCTGGACTACGGTCGGAAATATATATATGTATATATGAGCGTACATGTATTGGACGGAAGGGAATAGAAGATACAGAAAAACAAAGTATGTATTTTTATTCAAGATTTTACGAGAAAGACAATGAGCTACAGGAAATTTACTTTCCAGTTCAATTAAGAGGGTTTAATGGCGCAAACGATCCCAGTGAAAATTCAATACGATATTAATGAAAATAAAATCATATTGCTGATGTTTACTGGAAGTCAGGATCTTTATCTGGGAGTGTATAGTAATTTGACTATTGGCAACTGAGTAAAATGCTGAATCACATATTTCAAGAGATAACTGATTTGATCATTGGAAATTGTAAAAAAGTGCTCAATTACATATTTTAACTGTTTACTTATTTGATTATTAAAAACTTGGAAAAGTACTGAATCATATTTTAAGTGTTAACTGATTTGATAACTCGTTATGTTTCTGAGTTTTAATCATTTCTCATTTTTCTTTTCTAATTGGTTTACTTTCTGTATTTTTAAAAACATATCTATATGTTTATGCAGCCATGTCCTTGATATAAAGTTTGCCAGCATCATACTTAATTTGTTAATGGTTTGGTTGGTTTCTTTGTTTAATGGCATATCAACTCATTTTAGGTTATTTAATGTCAAAGCCATTCTCCTAGAAGAACAGTAGTGGTACTATTTAACCCATAGCTGGAAGGATAACGGGGTTCATACCTTTCCCAAGGGTATTTGGCCGAAAGAGAACGTAATAGCGCGACTGGAGTACGAACTCGCGTACTACGATTCCACAGTCCATCGCTTTAACCATTACACCACGAGGACACCCCCTTGATTTGTTAAGTATCATAAATAAATATAACTATGTTACATTACTATGATAATATAACTTTAATTGTTAGTGTTTCTTGTGATTCTTGAATAAACATTGCAATATGTGTGTCTATGATTTTCCTCAAACTTTTATATAATTGCATATTACACGTAAAAGCTACAGTCTATGTGATGTCTGCTTCAATTTATAAACCAAAATATTGAGATAAAGAATAAGAAGATTATATCTGGTATAACGGAAACACCTCTTTCACACAAAACTAGCATTCCTTTCTTTTGAGTTACAAGAATGGATATAGATTTATCATCATCATCATCATCATATCGTGCTGGCAGCACGGATATCCCTGACCCTCTTTCGCCACTCCTCCCTATCGTTCATCGCCCTAGGTAGGTCTTCAGGACAACAACCTGTATCCTCACATAGCTGCTGAATGTACGTTCGTGCTGGTCGTCCTGCTTTTGCGCGGCCGTGTGTGGGGATCCATAAGAGTACATCTCTTATGAGTTCATCTCTGCTTCTCCAGCAATGTCCTGCATGTCTGGTTCGTCTAACTTGAATAGTTTTCGTGATAGGGGGCAGGTGGCCATACAGTTGGTGTCTTGTTGGGTGTTGCCGCCAGGACTTGTTGAGGATTGCACGCAGCATTCTTGTGTAATTGCCATCTAGTTTCTTCTCCAGCCGTTTTGTTAGCGTCCATGTAGTGCATCCATATAGCAGTATCGATGTGACCGCTGCCTGGAAGAAACTGCGTTTCATTTTATCGGTTAGGTCTGATTTCCATATAGTCGATAGCCTATTGATAGCTGTCCATGCTTTCGTTAACCTCGTTTCGATGTCCTTTTCGGTTGATTCGACGCTGCTTCCTAGGTACGTGAATTTGTCTACTAGTTTAAGAGGGGTTCCTTCTAGAGTGGAGATGTCCCCCGTTTGGTTATAGCACATATATTCCGTTTTATGTGCATTAACATGGAGGCCTATGCTTGCTGCTGTTCGTTCCAAACTATGCAGAAGTGTTTCGGCTTGGTCAGGTGTATTTGCCAGTATCGCTATGTCATCGGCGTAGTCGGCGTCGGTAATTGTTGTTGCGGGGTATCTTCTGCTTCTTTTCTTCGTCAGTTCGAAGCCATTCTCTTTGATTTTGTCAATCGATGTTCTAAGTACGTAGTCTAGACAAATGATAAAGAGATACGGAGCCAGCGTGTCTCCTTGTAGTACTCCTGCTACTATGTCGAAGTATTCTGTGTCTCCATCTGGTGATCGTACTTTTACTTTAGTGTTTCTATAGAGAATCGTTATTGCCGCTACGGTTTCTTTAGGTATGCCGTACGCTAGTAGGATTTGTTCCATCTTTCCTCTGTGAATGGAGTCGAAAGCCTTGGTAAAGTCGACAAATATTAATGTCGCTTGTAGGTTCTTTGCCCGTACACCTTCAAGGATTCTGCGGATGGTTAATATTTGTGAGGTCGTAGATCTATTTCTTCGGAAGCCATTTTGGTTTTTTCTAAGTATGTTGTCGATTTTGGGTTCTATTCTGTTTCGTAGTAGGGCATTGTAGATTTTGGCAGCTATGGATGTAAGTGTTATGCCTCGGTAGTTTTTGGCTAATCCGAGGTCCCCCTTTTTAGGGAAGGGGAGTATGCATCCCTTCGTCCATCTATCTATCGGATTTTGATTGTATACTGCGTTGCAGTGTCGGAGCAGTATGTCGTCGAATTGTCTGGTCTTCCATACTTCCGGGGGAATTTCGTCCAGTCCTGCAGCTTTTCTATTTTTAATTTTTCTGAGAACCGAGTCGAGTTCTTCTTGTGTGAACGGTCCAAGTTTAATGTCTAATTGTTTGCTAATTATTCTGGTGATTGGTTCAGGCGTTATTTTTGGTGGGTTTCCAAGTAAGTTTTCGAAGTGCTGTTTCCACAGTTTTATTCTTTCTTGTTGGTTTGCTGCTTTAAGTTTTGCTTTGGCCGTGTTCTTTCTTCTGCTCACTTCGTTTATTGTTTGCCAGGCAATTCTAGATTGTCTATCTTCCACCGAGTCTCTAATCTTATCTATCTGATTTTGAATGTATTCTGTCTGTTCCTTTATATATATGCCTGTTAATTGATATTGTGCCGTTTTTAGTTTTAAGGCATTTGTGTTTGTTGGGTTTTTTCGATAGTTTTTGGAGGCTGTTTTCACTAGTGCACGTTTTTCTCTCACCGCTAAAGTTTCCCATGGGACTCTATATTTAGTTTTAATTTTTGTTGGAATGTATTTTGCTGCTGCCTCAAGGTGTGCATTGACGAAATTTTCGTATTCGTCGTTTGGTGTACTTTTTTCCGTCTTTTCTTGTAGTGTTTCGAATCTGTTTCTTAATTCTAATACGTATTTATCTCTTACATCTTTGTTGTTTAATAGGGCCCAGTCATAGTGTTTGGTGGTCGCTGTTCGTTTGTCGTTTTTTCGTAGGCTTAACCGTATTTTCGCCGTGACTATTCGGTGATCGGTGGACACACCCTCAAAAGAGGAGTATGCCTCGCAATTCAATGCACTATTCTTCCATTTCTTGTTTATAAGGACGTAGTCTATCTGAGCTTTAGTATTGTTTGCGTACGTGTATGTCCATAGTTTGCCCTCTCTTTTTTGGTAGTTTGTATTGAGGCATGCTAATCTATTTTCTATCATGAAATCTGTTAGATGTTGCCCATTTCTATTTGACGTGTTGTGGAGGCTGTTTTTGTTGTTTCCGTTTTTCCCGATTTGTGCATTCATGTCTCCGCCAATGACTAACATGTTGTGTTTCGGGATGCTACGCACTAATGAGGATAACTCATCGTAGAAGGTGACTATTTCATTTTCTTCACTAACATTGGTGGGGCTGTAGCATGAGACGATTGTTGCTCTGGGGTTTCCGTTAAATGTAGCTACCATCATTCTAGGTTGTATTTTCTCTATGCTATTAAGCGTTTTTAGTGCTCTAGGTCCTATAAGCAATCCTACCCCTCCCACTGCGGCGTTGACAGAGTTTTTCCATGCGGATACAGTGGCGAGCGACCATCCATTGCTAGTTTCGTGATATTTGATATCTTCTGTGTGTGTGTATCTGTGTTCTTGTATGCATATTATGTCTATTTTATGTTCTTCGGCCGATGCGATTAGCTCTGGGAGTTGTCCTATTCTATTTAAGGTTCTTACGTTAAATGTGGCTATTTGTAGTGTTTGCTTGCATTTTAGTAGTTTTGATTGTTTGGTCAGTATGTCTTTAATTCCAATTTAAAATGCTGAATTTTACAAAATGTTATGCTGTATTTTGTTTGTGAAATAATGCTTAAACTATGCGTTTTAAATGTAAAGGCACGCTTACTCTACTATAAAGCCAATTTGATATTAAGCCTATCCACATGTCAGCGAACAAGGCAGAATGTTTTTGAATATCTTCTATCGAATAATTTAAAAATTCGTAAAGAAAGCCCTAACAGTAGTTTAGAAGAAAAGCCTAGAATGCTACCACAGCCCCCCCCTCAGAAAGGGAAAAAGGAAAAAAAAAGAAAAAAAAAAAAAAAAAACCCAACAAAAACGAATTCTCCCCTCCACCCCAGTAGACCGCCACCCCCAAAGCTACCTAAAATATCAGTAGTAAATAAAAGTCCAAACGAAGAAGAGCTTTTGAACTCAGGAGCCGAGTGGAAGAAATGTCAATATTGGTCAGTATGTCTTTAATTCCAATTTAAAATGCTGAATTTTACAAAATGTTATGCTGTATTTTGTTTGTGAAATAATGCTTAAACTATGCGTTTTAAATGTAAAGGCACGCTTACTCTACTATAAAGCCAATTTGATATTAAGCCTATCCACATGTCAGCGAACAAGGCAGAATGTTTTTGAATATCTTCTATCGAATAATTTAAAAATTCGTAAAGAAAGCCCTAACAGTAGTTTAGAAGAAAAGCCTAGAATGCTACCACAGCCCCCCCCCTCAGAAAGGGAAAAAGGAAAAAAAAAGAAAAAAAAAAAAAAAACCCAACAAAAACGAATTCTCCCCTCCACCCCAGTAGACCGCCACCCCCAAAGCTACCTAAAATATCAGTAGTAAATAAAAGTCCAAACGAAGAAGAGCTTTTGAACTCAGGAGCCGAGTGGAAGAAATGTCAATATTGGTCAGTATGTCTTTAATTCCAATTTAAAATGCTGAATTTTACAAAATGTTATGCTGTATTTTGTTTGTGAAATAATGCTTAAACTATGCGTTTTAAATGTAAAGGCACGCTTACTCTACTATAAAGCCAATTTGATATTAAGCCTATCCACATGTCAGCGAACAAGGCAGAATGTTTTTGAATATCTTCTATCGAATAATTTAAAAATTCGTAAAAGTATAAGTCAGTACTAGTGAAAGTCTTAAGAAAGTACCTTAATGTTGGACTTTAACTAAGTTAAAACTTAAAACAAATTCCCCCACCCTTTTCTTTTTCTTTTCTTTTTTTTTTTTTTATTTATTTTTCTTTTTAAATTTTTTTTTTTTTTTTTTTTTTTTAAATGTACACATGGGAAGCAGCATGATGTACGTAAAGGTATTTGAATAAAACAATGGACGACCAAACTCAATACCCAAATGGGTCCTGGACGTGAGTCTGAAGACTTTTCGCTCAGGATCGACAGTTCGATCGGGGAACTACTGCTGCTCCTCTATAAGAGTGGCTTCTATAGAAGAGAATAAAACAGCCATCGAAAGATAACCATGACCCACACTCAAACCACTTACACAAACCGCATCGCTCTTCGCGCGGGTAAAAAAGGGGCGCGTCCTGCTGAGGTTGGAGCCCTGGCCTCGGTGTTCGAAAAATCAGATACAGAGCTCAAACAATCAAAACTATAGATTTATAATGTACTTGATTGTTAACAATATTTTTCTTTGGATAAATGAGTATTGAATTCAGTAGTATATTATAAGTCTTGGGCCTTAGTCTGGTAATAAGAACTTGCGGATATTCCGTTCCCAAACATTCAATAATATTAAAGCAGTAACTTTCCTAAATTAGAGTACAATTTTTGTAGGTTCTTTCTGAACACAATCAACGACAGGTATTTCTGCTAGTCTTATATATGATTGGTTGGTTGGTTTTTTTATGACATATGGACCCTTGTTGGTTATTTAATGCCAAATCCTATTTATACACATATACATTATATGTTTTGTAGGTTGGGTTTTATGGCATATTGTTGGTTATAGCATAGAATAGGTTATCTAATGCCAAATCCCGTTTATACATATGTATATATTGTATATGTGTTTTAACCTAACAAATGAAATAACCAAAACTGAGGTTGGAAATGAAATGGAAATATTCCTAACATTAACAAAATACAATACTCGTCAGAGGAGTGAAGGAGGTAAACCACTGCTTGTAGTAACAACTTAGTCAGCATATTTACCCCCTACTAACCAATGTATTTATGTGGAATGGGACACACCCATTAATGTTCATAGGTACGGTATTTAACAATATGATTGGTTGGTAGGGTTTTATGCCATATCTACCTTTATTGGTTATTTAATTCCAACTTCTATTTAACAAGTCCTGGCGGCAACACCCCACAAGGTACCAACTATACGGCTACCTGCCACCCATCACGAAAACTATCCAAGCTAGACGAACCAGACAAGCAGGACACTGCTGGAGAAGCAAGGACGAGCTCATAAGTGATGTACTCCTATGGACCCCTGCATATGGCCAAGCAAAAGCAGGACGACCAGCTCGAACATACATACAGCAGCTATGTGAGGATACTGGATGTAGCCGTGAAGACCTGCCAGAGGCGATGAATGATAGGGAGAAGTGGCGAGAGAGGATCAGGGATATCCGTGCTAGCGGCACAACATGATGATGATGATATATATATATAATGATTAAGTGATTAGTTTTATGGCATATCAATCCTTGGGGGTATCTAATGCCAAATCCTGTTAATACATGTATATTAAATATATACGATTTGTAAACATTTTGTCGATAACATTTTTTGACGAGACTGAGCTCATTATTTTGCACAGTCAAATGGTTTCAACAATTTTTATCTAACTCGAATAATTTTATCACTATTGATAATTTGTTTTCTGTTTCGGAGTGAGGGGTAATGACGTAATAGCTGAAGTGCTGGCTTCGAAGTAAGCGAGTTTGAAGTCTAGTCAGGCTATTATGTTCCCTTTCGGACTGATACCTTTGGGAAAAGTTGAACCTCATTATCCCCAAGCGATGGATTAAATAGTATCACTTCTGTTCTTCTCCACGGATGGCTTTCGCATTGAATAATCCACGAAGTTTGATATGCCATGAAAGAAAGAAACCAATCAATTTAGGGATAGGACTAACACGCTCGTATATATGTATATAAATAATTGATGAAAATTTGATGCTGAAAGCTTTTTCAATCCATTGGTTGGTTGTGTTTTAGGGCATATCAACTATTGTGGGTTATTTAATGCTAAATCCTCTTTATATATATATATATATATATATGATTAGTTAGATGGGTTTTATGGCATGTCAACCCTTGGAGGTTCTTTAATGCTGAATTCTCTTCACACACACACACACACACACACACACACACACACACACACACACACACACACACACATACACACACACACACACAGATATATATTATATATGATTGGTTGGTTGGTTTTATGGCATGTCAACCCTTGTAGGTAATTTAATGTCAAATAAGCCCAGTCGGCTGGGGCTACAAAATACTCCGACTGCATATCTGCAGAGAGGTAAGACCCCACCTCCAAACGAGTGTCCTGAATGATATGAACAATCTGACGGTGTGGCTCCAGTAATGCTGTAATTTTGGGAGAATGCGGATTACCCCTTCATTGCCATCGCTCCAGGATCCACTCTGGCCCGGAATAGTAGCACCTGAAAGGTTCCTATCAATGGGTCAAACAGAACTGTTTAACATTTGAACAGAGTGTAAACAAATGGTTTATGCTAAATAGAATTGCTTGATATAGAGCTGTTTGGTCATTTAACTGGGTAAGCAAATGACACATGTTTAAATGAATTGTTACTGATTCATAGCAATACTTGGAACTATTTAACCTTTGTCTTACATTTACAAATCATATACATCTGATTGATATGTATAAACCGGATTTGGCATTAGATAATCTACAATGGTTGATATGCCATAAAACAAAACCAAATCAAACAATTAATGTCAACTCCTGTTTATACATACATATTAAAAAACGTGTAAACGAAATATGATTTGTAAAGGAATACATTTAAGGTAATATTATTTTTAACAAAAAACACTATATCTCATTTGCACAAAGTTAAACAGTTTCAAATATTGCTATCTAGTAGCAATGATTATATTTGATATTAATCATTTGTTTGCCTGCAGTTAAATTGTTATAAGTATAGCAAATGATTAAACAGTTATATTTGACCCATAGATGGGATCCTAACAAGTACTCCCACTCCTTGCCCAGTCGGCTGGGTCTGTAGAATACACCGACTGCTTCTCTGCAGAGAGGTAAGACCTCCCAAAATTATCTTCGCTTTGATGGTGTTCGGTTCTAATATTCACAAGTATTTGTAAGTTTCCTTTTCTCCGAGCGTTTTGATTTTTTCTTGATTTGGTAGTTCTATTCCGTTCGTCATTTCTTTTTTTTCCTGCTTTTCATTATTAGCAAAGCACATTTTTCTTTGTAAAATTTCATCCCTACTTCTTTATTCTATATCCTCACATCCTGTATTAGGGTTTCCAATTCTTTTTCATGTTTGGTAAATAGTTTGATGTCATCCATGAGTTTGATTTTTTCTTGCAATTTGTGGAATTTGTATCCGCCTTTGCATTTCCTAAGTATGACTGAGTGCTATCATCACTTTGCAAATAATAATGGTGATAGTGCATCTCCCTGGAAGACCCCTCTCAGGATTTTCACCTCAGTTAAGCTTTTTCTTCCAGCCGTCAGTTCGACTCTCCAGTTTTTCATTGTATTTTCCGTAAACCTTATGACTTTGCCGGATATCATGTAAATTTTGAGACAGTCTATTTTTCAACTTTGCAGGACCATATTATGTGCCTTTTTGATGTCACCCCGTGCCATAACTAGATTTTTTCGCCTCGTTTTACTGTCTTTGAAGATGTATTGATGAACGTATAGAAGCTCTCCAGTACCTCTGGTTCACTTGCAGCATCCCTTCTGTTCCTTTGAGAACTGTCTGCGGCTTATTAGCGAATCGTAAATTTCCTCCCTAAATTCTGCCGTTAGTATTTTTCACATCATCGGTAGGCACATAATGGGTCTATAGTTGTTGGGGACGTTTCCTTTGTAGGTTTTTTTTGGTCAGGTTGTCTTTCCTTTGGTCATCCATTGGGGTATGTCTTTTTCTTGTAAGAATCTATTCATTTCGATAGCTAGTCTGTCATGGATGGAAGGGAATTTTAAAACCATTATCAATGTATACTATTATGGCTTCATATTTTCATCATCATCATCATCATCATGTCGTGCCGCTAGCACGGATATCCCTGACCCTCTCTCGCTACTTCTCCCTATCGTTCATCACCTCCGGTAGGTCTTCAGGGCTACACCCCGTATCCTCACATAGCTGCTGTATGTATGTTCGAGCTGGTCGTCAAATCCCCTGCAGACCACGACAGAACCCACTAACCAAAGTTAAACACGACTTGAGTACCAGATAATTATAGCAAAGGCGAATGCATACAAAATGTCGAAACTATTTTTAAACAAAAAATATTGTATGTGTTTATACGGGGTGATTTAAAAAATGTGAGGACACTAATGGAAGTACCTTATGATATGTCTTCATTACTCAAAGGGTCTTCATATGTCAATTAGACACCACATATTCATTATCCCTGGCAAGTGGCAAAAAATGTTAAAATTTCTATGTATTTTATATGAAAAGCAGAACTGACATTTCAGAGATCACCAGGGGAAGATTCTAATGATGTGCTGACAGGAATGGTGTGACATTAAAATCATAATACCATGAAGAAACTCCTGTAAAAATGTAAACATTTTGAAATGAGGACTCTGGTATACAGTAAAGGAAAAATGTAAACAAACGAAGGCTACTACATAATGCCTTATAATTCCCGAGCTGACGTGGTTCGCTTGCTGGTTGAGCGGTATGATACTAAGTCTAAAGTAAAGTTGGGAGGGTTTCGATCCCAGTTTCAAGCGTCCTACGTGTCCAGCCACAGAGAAGAGCTGTGATACAATGAAACAGTCTGTCTGTGGATGACAATATACACATATATATATCGCCTATTTATAAGTATATTGTGACAGTCTTTAAATAAGTAAGTAAAGTTGGTGACTGTAGTCGAGAGTGACCTGAAGACTCCCTTTTCGATAGCTACTACACCGAAGTGTAGGGGAGGGCTCTGTTCCATTCCCTGGATTGCTCCATTTTACCCTTGTTCCTTACCTTATAATGCTGAGTGTTAAGCAAGAAGGCATCAAGTACAATTTTTTTAGTCTTTGATATGACTCGACCAAATATTGAACGCAGATCTCCCAGGCCATTGGCGAACCCTCTAACCATTATGCCAATGCCCGGTTTAAATAAAGATTTAATTTTCCGTTACATTATCGGTTTCTTCTAAAAGTTTGTTGGAAAAAGCTTAGAAATGATGAAGTAACTATAAATATCGCATATCATACTGCTGGACAAATAACGAAGAACTTGTAGATATATCATCATCATCATCATCATCATCATCATCATGTCGTGCCGCCAGCACGGATATCCCTGACCATCTCTCGCCACTTCTCCCTATCATTCATCGCCTCCGGCAGGTCTTCTGGGTTACATCCCGTGTCCTCACATAGCTGCTGTGTGTAAGTTCGGGCTGGTCGTCATGCTTTTGCTTGGCCATATGTGGGGGTCCACAGGAGTACGTTACTTACGAGCTCGTCCTTGCTTCTCCAGCAGTGTCCGGCGTGTCTGGCTCGTCTAACCTGTATAGTTTTCGTGATGGGAGGCAGGTGGCCGTACAGTTGGCATCTCGTGGGGTTTTGTCGCCAGGACTTGTTCAATATTGCTCTCAACATTCTTGTGTAGTTGCCGTCAAAAAAATATAATATTTATTTTTATTCTT
Source organism: Sepioteuthis lessoniana (assembly GCA_963585895.1). NCBI lineage: Eukaryota > Metazoa > Mollusca > Cephalopoda > Myopsida > Loliginidae > Sepioteuthis > Sepioteuthis lessoniana. The sequence continues at coordinate 75,540,091 of OY757919.1, forward strand.
CGACGGCAACGTTTGTGTGAAGTAGGAATATAGTGTGTGTGTGTGTGTGTGTGTGTGTGTGTGTGTGAGAGAGAGAGAGAGAGAGAGAGAGAGAGAGAGAGAGAGAGAGAGAGTTCGTACATATCTTTCTTCTGTGGTGAGGACCCTTTTTGTGAAGTTATGCAACGACCAGAGAAAACACACGGGGGTGCTGACAGGTCTGCTTAGTGACCAACAGGTCTCTCCCTTCGCTTGAGAGACCAGTGGATCACCCCCTTCGCTTGAGCGACCAGCGGATCTCTCTTTCAGTCCAAAATTACAGACCTTATATTGTCTTTTTTAGTCCCATGCGGAAATATGAACCCCCTCTTGGCTTACGTATTTTTTGTTTATGGCTGGTTATTGGAATTTACATACTTCGTTTTTTTTTCGGTAATTTATTGATCTTATCTGCGAACGGAAATATCTGTCACTCTATCCATAGGCTATAAATTATATTCTTCATGATCCTTTTTTATTTTCTCTTTCCAGTGAAATCACTTTATTGATGTTATCTTGCGACAGCATTGAATCTGTTAAGTTCATCTCCGTCGCCAGCTAAGGCAGTATATTAAATAAAGTAGTTTCTTTGATAAAAGAACAGACAAGCAGATGGCAACAGTTTGATTATGTTGATATGTTAATTATTCCGGCCTGTCATCTCGGTGAGTTTCCGAAGCATCTTTCTTCACCATCATCATCATCATCATCATCAACATGCCATACTGATAGCACGTAAAATCCCTGAGTCTCTCTCTCTTTCTCTTTATCTGTCCCTATCGTCTGTCGTTCCTGGCAAGTCCGCTTGAAAGTATCCAGTGTCTGTACAGAAATGATGTATGGACGTCCTTGCTTGTCGGCCAGCACCGGTGTGCCCATGTGTTGGAGTGCAGAAGAGAACGCCGCTTATGAGTTCGTCCTTACTTCTCTTGCAGTGTCCTATATATCTTGCTTATTTTACTTGGATAGTTTGTGAGATAGGAGGAAAGTGGCCGTTCTTTTACTGTTTCGTAGGATGATGCTTGTAGGATTAGTTCAAAACAGTACGTAGCATTCTTGTGTAGCTCCAATCTAGCTTTTATTCTATGTGTTTCGTTCGAGTTCAGGTGGAGCGTCCATACTGTAGTACCGACACATCCACTGATCGATAATCAGTCAATAGCATTCCACGCTATGAAAAATGCAGATAGATCCGATCGTAAGTGAATAAGAAAATATGGCAAAATAAGATATCTAAAGGATATGTATCAAATGTCATATTCTTTTTAAATAATCATACAATTTGTGATCTAATCGATAGAACGACAACGAACTTAAAAAAATCACAAAGAGTGTTTTTTTCTTGGGTGGTGATGAGTGAATACAACCGTAGTCTGCACATAACTGTTGTTTGAATTGAAAATTTTAAAGAAGTTTTTCTTTTAAATTATTTTTGTGCTTTCTGGTTAACGGATGTATACTTAATCTTGGTTTGATTTGGTTTCTTTGTTTAATAGTATATCAATCTTCGTTGGTTATTTAATGCCAAAGTCATCCTTGTAAAAGAACATCAGTGATAATACTTGATTCATATGTAGCTCGGGAGATAAGGGGGTTCGGTCCTTACCTGAAGGTATTAATTCGAAAATGAACGTAATAGTGCAAGTAGAATTCTAATTCATTTACTAGAATGTTGAGGACCAATGCGTTAGTCATTATATCACAGGGAATTCCCCCACTCAGAACTTGTTTTGTTTTTTATTTCAAACTTCTATCGAATAGACAATAATTTTCCGATTTAATGATAAAATATGATTAGTAAAAGTTTTACGAAGCGATGGAGTTTAGTTATGATAACAAATAGGGAAGTAGACGAGAAGCCATTAACTCCTGAGATATGACAAAAATATACTCCCTCTATGGACTCCTACGCATAGACGCACCAATGTTGACCGTTTAGCAAAATCTTACGTTAACCAATTTTGTGCAGACACTGGATGTCATCTTGAGGACCAACCAAAAGTAATACCTGATAGAGACGTATGGTGAGTGTGTGTGTGTGTGTGTGTATGAGTATGTGTGTGTGTGTGTGTGAGAGAGAGAGAGAGAGAGAGGGAGAGATAGAGGAATCTGATCTTGGCACGCCTTGATGATGATGATGATGATATGTTTTGTCATTATTTCATAAAATTAAAAAAAAAAATTGACAACGATTTATTTAAAAATCTTATCCATCGTGTAGCATAGTCAACGACAACTCTTACGTCTGTGATGACTAATCGTCCAAATGGGGAAAGGAGAAACACAAAAACGTAACTCGTCTTAAGCGTTAGGACCTATGTCACTTTATTTTCTCCGTTCAGTATCTGAGGCCGTCAAAGGTGGTAACGGACAATGGCTAACGGACACAAAATGCCGGGTAGTTTCTTTGTTCTTGGTAAAGCTGACTCTTCTCGTATTTTTTAAACCATTCATTATCTTCCTTTTGTTGTATTGTCATCTGCTGATTCATGCCGAGATACATATATATATGCTGGATACATACCGACGCAATGAACAACAGACGCAATGAAAAAGACGCACGCAATGACAAAGACGCAGGAAGACTTCTTTAGCAAAATATATATCTGTCACTTTATTGCAAGGGTTCGAAAGTGTTGTTCAAGGTTTGCGTGTGAGAGGGAGCTGGAGATCGAACATAACTGAAATATTTTGACCCCAAAGTTATGACCGTCACGTTGTGTCTTTCTTGTTCTCTTGATGCTCAACCGGAGGCTTAGGGACTCACTCTGCTGGGTGCTGGCTTCCTTTACTGCATCTTATCAGCATCTTCTTTGGACCCCAACTCATCAGGGCCCAAATGGCCCCTTCGGCCTGATGTGGCTTTCCTTATCACATCTCGTCTATAACTCCGTCTCCAACGCTACTGCAACTCAACTGGCTGCCACTCAACTGGCACTGGCCGGAACTCCAACTCAACTGGCTCGTCGAACTCAACTGAGTTATATAATCGTTCGACGCCCACTCGATCTTTGAAATCGAATGTTTAATCGTCATCAAGCAGAAATAACTGTCATGCAGTTCAGAGGTCACTCTCTTCCGGTGCATCACTCTGTAGTGGCACAGTGGGACATTCACCTTGTCCCATATTATCAGCCTTAATCCGCCCCTGCGATTTCTTTCGATTACTGGCCATTGGAATGTGTCTCTTCCTTCCGGTGCATCACCTTGGAATAGCATTTTTGGGCCGGGTCGAAGGTCAAAATATTACACTTTCGCGTGAACGTTTTTCTCCACGTACCCCAGCCACCAAAAAGAAAGAGAGAATAAAGAAATTCTTAGAAATTGGGATTCACAGAATACCCCACTCTCGCTCCTGGTAGGTGACATCGTCCAGCCAGCACCCGTCATCACTTAGATGGTCGATCACTGGTGACCTCGGTAAAAAACGGGCTGGGGTGCTATATTAAGCGTATCATGTTACACCGATGCCACTGGACAAGATGCTGAACTTTGTTAACTTTGTTTCTTTTGGCTGCTGACTTTTTAAAAACATTTATTTATTTGCACTTCTATACCATTTGCTTACAATGTCAAGATTATTCAAATTTATGCAATTATTATGGTATTTAGATGTGTAGAGCTTGTTGAATATTAGTTTTTTTTTTATATATCTAAAAAGAAAAGTAAAGAAAAAGCGACATGCCTTTCTTAATAACCTAACAGTAATGATCTGTCAGACTGCTGATGTATCCTGAGTATGACACTAGTGTAATCAACCCTAGTTGTCTTTTCCTAGATTAGCTACCTATATATATTTTAAAAAGGTCCAATTTAACGGATCATAGATGTTTTATAGTTCAATTAAAGTCAAGCTATTACCTCGTTCGTCTTTCAAAACAGACACTAAACTCTATCTGATGGCGAGGTTCTCGTTCTGGAGCTCTGCAGAGTGTGAACTACCTATCACTGCAATGTCCACTGCAATGTCCACTGTGGCCTACATTGCTAGTACCTATTAGGGTCCCATCCATGCGTTAAATAGATCTGCTTAAAAATCATTTGTATTCGATTGGACCATGTACAACCCCACCGGAAAATTCCCAAGAAATAACCCCAAAAATGTAAATATTAACGTACAATCGACGTGATTCCCGAAATACTTAGTATAAAATAACCCTAGTTAGTTTGACGTGTCGTTAAAATCAGTCATTTAGTTTGGTTTATTTTTAATGGCATATCCATAATTAAAGCGTTACATCAGAAAATTGTTACCAGGAGAGTAACATATTTTATCAAGGACTGGTTTTATGCAAACCATTGATTTGGTCTATTTGTTTAACAATATATCAACCACTTATAGAATATTCAATATCGAAATTTGGGGGTGTCCTCGTGGTGTAATGGTTAAAGCGATGGTCTGCGAAATCGAAGCACACGAGTTCGAACTCCAGTCGTGCTATTACGTTCACTTTCGGGCAAATACCCTTGGGAAAGGTATGAACCCCCATATTCTCCCGGCCATGGGTTAAATAGCATCACCACTGTTCTTCTATGAGAATGGCTTTGGCATTAAATAACCCACGAAGGCTGATATGCCATTAAACAAAGAAACTAAACCATCAAGGTTGAAATTTGACACAAAACTATGTTTATTAGATCGGAGTACTTGAAACCATAAAATTATAAGCAAGTTCAATAATCTGCACATAGTTATGTGGTTTTAAGTATTCCTATGTAATATTAATAGTCTATACACAATTGTATAATTTCGTTTGGTTTGGTTTATTTAACGGCATATCAACTCTGATCCAGTCGTGAGCTAGAGATACAAGTAACTCACCTAACCCCGGTAAGTTATCACTGGACAGTCAACAAACTCCAAACTACCAAAGAAAACAAAAATGTACCTTCAATCGGGAATTTTAGAAGACTCTTCTCTTCTCACCCCTGAGAGAACATTTACCCCCGAAACAGGTTGACATGCCATTAAAATGAATCAATGAATGAATCAATCAACCAGCTTGCTCACCATTAATCTAAAGCAAAACGCTCGTTTTTTTTATTCTTCTATTTACTATCTAGTCGCTCTGAAAAGTGCTCCTAAGACAACAGCACTACTATTGCCACTTAGTAAATATAAATGTCGATATTGGAAGAAATATTATTCAACTTTTTCGGCTTATGAGTTTTTCTGTTTTCTTTTTTTTTTTTTTTTTCAAATTTGTTTATTTATTTTGTGGCATTTCCCCATACTTCATTTTAAAATAATGCTATTTTGCAAAAAGGTCGACACAAAGTCTACTACTACTTATAAATACTGAAAACACTCGCAGTCTACAAAGTTTGGGGGAATTTTTTTCATCTTGTTTGAATCGAGTGCTTTCACACGTGAAGATTATTGACAACAGTGCTTTTGTCTTATCACCAATCGGAAGTAGATGTTTATTTTATTTATCAATTTATTTTATTTTTTTCAAGTAGAGAAGTTGAAAAAAAAAACCGAAAGAAAAGAACTATTGAAAAAATAAAGATGATTTGGAGGGTGGTAGAAAGGTAGTAGACTGACAGACAGACAGATAGACAGACAGACAGACATACAGATAGATAGATAGATAGTTAGATAGACTGCGTTGTGTTATTATTGTAGAATGAAGAGAGAGAGAGAGAGAGAGAGAGAGAGAGAGAAAGAGACAGACAGACAGACAGACAGACAGAGACCTTGGTAGGTTCCGACTGCAGAAGGAAGAGAGAGAGAGAGAGAGAGAGAGAGAGAGATCAGGTTAGGTTGTTATTGTAGAATGATGAAAAAACAGATAAGAAGGTAAGGAGAGAGAGAGAGAGAGAGAGAGAGAGAGAGAGAGAGAGAGGGAAGGAGTTCGAAATTTACAGCGGGGAAGGGAGATATAGACATGTGATAGATGACATCAAACAAAACACAAGATTAAAGACAAGGAAGCAAAAAGTAAAGTGAAAAGTTTTAACGTTTATTTATTGTCATTTTTCCCCCTAACGAAAAAAGTCAAACTAAATCTTCATTGCCACAAATTCAGTTTTTGCTATAAGAGCAAATCATGAGTGATGGTTGGATATTTGCTATGGCGACAATATTTTAAGTTCGATTTCTTGCTTGGTTGATTGATTGATTGATTTTAACGGCACGTTAACCAGTCTTAAGCCTCTCTATGCCTGGAAGTTAAGGAATCGTGTTCATTGTACGTTCATATTTACATTATTTATGCGGTTTCTTAAAAAAATGCGCTGAGTCTTATCAAATACTAATAATTTAAACATATGTATTTGACTCATAAATGGGATCCAAACAGGAACTACCACTTCGGGTCATAGTGGACCTGGTAGTAATGGAAATGAAGGGGTCCTCCACAATTCCCACGTCTCCAAAACCGGAGCTTCACTAAGAGAAAGTTTAGTCTCCTACCCAGAACACTTCTTGTTTTTGAGGGGTCTAACTCTTTTGTAGGGAGTACAGTCAGGTTATTCAAAGGGCATCTATTTCTTGGGGTTGACAGTGCAGAGGTACAATGATTAAATATATGCTTTGAAGAATTGGCATATTGTGGATATTGCATGAGAGAGGGCTGAGTGTTGAGGGAAACTTGCTCTCTCTTCCCCCAAAAGAAGGGTGCATGGTATTCATATCTTAAGAATCCAACGTGAATTAATATTTTTCATTATTTTTACCATATTTACCAACCCCTCCGCTCGGGCAGGATATGACACAAGGTTAATTTTTAAGCGGAGTTTAACAGGTTTGAATTCAGAGTTTTCCTTCTCCTAGACTAGTTGCCTCACAAAGGCTGAAGAACCTAGTCTGCCCTATTATTTACCCATAGCTGGAGGTAGAATAATTGGATTTATACCTTTCCCAAGGGTATTAGTGCTATGTGAAATGCAATCAGCCTCGTCCTGGATTTGAACTCGAGTCACCGTGTCCATTTCTCACGACGATAACCATTACATCATTATTTTTACGGTGGTTTTAATATAAGCCAATTAAGTTTTATCGTCAACATAATCTATTCACTACAAGCATATCTTCTCTTTTAGTGTCTCCATTTATTTTGGTGCCCACTTCATTTTTTTAGATACTTCTACAATTTTGATGCCCTCTTCTCTTTAGGTATTTCCATCTACTTTATTGTTCTCTTTTCTTTTGATGTCCCATTCACTTCTGATGATGCCTTCTCTTTTGGTGCCCTCTTCTATTTTAGTGTCCCACTTCTCTTTGGTGGCCCCTTTCTATTTTGATACCCTCTTCTCTTTTTATCTATCTCTTCTCTTTTGATCTATATCTTTTCTTTTGATGCTCTTTTCTTTTTTGATTCTCTCTTCTCTTGATGTCTCTCTTCTCTTTTGGTGCCCGCTTCTTATTTCACTGCTATAATCTCTTTTGGTGACCTCTTTTCTTTTGGTACACTCTTCTATTTTGGTACCTCCTTCCCTTTTGGTCCCCTATTTTCTTCTTATGTCCCCTTCTCTTTTGCTGCCTTTTTTTCTTTTGGTGCCCACATCTCTTTGGCTGCCACCTTCTCTTTTGATGTCCTCTTCAAGTTTATTCTACATGCATTTGAGAACTTTCTTGAACATCTCGAAATTGACTAAGTTCATTCTTTGGACACCTTACTCTCACTCACACTTTTGCAGTATTAAGAAAGTGTATCAATTTTAATGTATGGCATGATGTGAATTGTGTGAAGTAATAAGTATGTATTTACATAACCCCTCTACCATGTGACACAAAGTAAGTTTGTTTCTTCTAGACTGGTTTCCCAACTAATTCTAGTCTGCCCTACTATTTACTTTCCCATACATGTGGAGAGAACATATAGGTTCATACCTGTCCTGAGTTCACTAGCGCAAACAATTTCGTCGAGGATTTGAACTCGGCTCACTGATTCTATATCCTCGACGATAACTGTTACGCTAAGCGTGTCTACTAAAGTTACAAGTAAATTCCTGAACTATTCATTGATTAACTTACTTTATGTTTTTACCTGAAAGTTGTAGATATTTTAATTACATGACCCTCCAATCTAAGTAGCAAGCTTCTAAAATTAGTTGACTAGTTCACATACCTCTGCAGCAATATCTCATCCACTGATGGTGTGGGATATTATTGACAGGTCATTGATCATATGGATGTCTGATCCATCTGATAGAATAAAACTAGATTTCTTTTAGGCTGTAGCAATCTCTTTTTTACTATATGGATGCACCACATAGACGCAAACAAAACGCATAGAAAAAAAGCTAGATGGGATCTACACAAGAGTGCTACGTGCTATTTTAAAGAAATCTTGGAAGCAATACCCCACAAAACAGCAGCTGTATGGCCACCTACCCACTATCTCATAAATCTTCCGAGAAAGAGGAACAAGACATGCGAGGCACTGCTGATGAAGTAAGGACTAACTCATAAGCAACGTTCTCTTATGGACTTCTCACATGGGCACACCAGTGTTGGCTGACCAGTAGGGATTTACATACATCAACTCTGTGCGGACACTAGATGCAGTTTGGAGGACCTACCAGAAGCGACCGATGATAGGGACGGATGGAGAGAAAGAGAGAGAGATATAGATAGATAGAGAGAGCGAGAGAGAGAGAGAGGGAGAGAGAGAGAGAGAGAGAGAGAGAGAGAGAGAGAGAGAGAGAGAACTTCATGCTGTCAGTGTGACTTGAAGATTATGATGATTATATTATTAAATTAAAAGTTGTAGATCAGCTCACTGACAACTTCCAAGGCGTTCCTTGAATTTCGTTATCTTTTATTATTATTATTATTATTATTATTATTATTTATCAAAAGAAGAATGAGTAACGACCCCAATATTTTGTTGGCAGATGAGAAATAATTCTACAGAATTGGTTGTTAGAGAAATCAGAATCTGGGAATCGAAAAAAATCAATATTTTTTTGTTATATTTTTCAATTGGCTCTTGCCTCTATCTCTTGAGACGAATACAATAAATGTTTTCCTTGTTTCTTGAACTCAGAAATAACCTTCGATCAACAATCATTCTATTCATCATATTTAAAACAAAAAACGTTGAATAATTCAAAAATTAGAATTTACTAAGCACAGCTAAGCTTATCACACAGGCTCTAGTTTCCTCGCGGTACCAACTATTTCTGAGTGGTTATTCAACTACTACTAAGTTGGTCATCATTGTTTAATTTCGACGATTTGTCTAGAACTGATCCTTTAAGCTCCGCTTGATTTTAAGCCGTAATTTACTAAATTGAGTTTAAGTGTTACACAAAGGCAGAAAAGTATGAGACACCCAATGAGAATCGAGCTCACTCACTGGTTGTATATCGGGGGTAACGAGTACAGCAAGTAACCACAACTCCCGTGTATAAAAATATGAAATTGAAATATCGGAATGGTTGTGTGTATGGGAAAGAGAGACGGTGGACTGCTACGATTGACACCACGTGGAGACATACATATTCAGAGCCTTGCTTCTTTCATGGGAGGCTTGATACATGGCCGGTTCTAAGCTCGAGAGTCACCTGCCCCACCTCCGGGCAAACGCATGTACTCGCTAACTGCTCTCCGAATTACTGACCGCCTGACGGACTCGGGTAGAAAAATTTCTGCATTATATATTTTCTGGACGTAAACACACATTTTTTTCTCGCTCAATTCATGTGATTCATTTGTACTGTTACTTGTTTACTCCAAGACATTGGTGCAACATCCTGTTTACAACATCCACAATAACCGGCTGTCAAAGGTCAATATGTAAGATAATAGTCCGCTAGCCAAGTTCACTAACCATTATACCACGGAAGATATTTTGATACAGGTTCTCAGTTGTAATATGCAACAGTGGGTTATTTTAACAAGGGTTCCATACTGTCCTGATGTCAGATAATGATTGATTGATTGATTGATTTTAACGGCATGTCAACTAATCTAGGGTTACTCTATGCCTAGAGTTAGGGAATTGCGTTCATTGTACGTTCATTTTTTTCTCTAGTCGCTTTTTAAGTCTTTTAAAAACATAAACATGTCGAGTACGAATATTAAAAAAAAAAGATCAATTTGACTCACAGGTGGAACCCGAACGGGTACTACCACTCTGGGTCATAGGGGCGTGGGAGTAATGGTAATGAAGGGATACTTCACGGTTCACAGAGCTCCAGAACAAAAAATCTTGCTATCAGATAGAGTTTAGTGTCTGTAATGAAAGACGAACGAGGTAATAGCTTGACTTTAATTGAACTATAAAACAACTGTGGCCTGTTGGAGCTTTTTAAAAATATATAGGTAGGTAATCCAGGGATAGACATTTATGGCTGCCTTCACTAGTGTCATACTCTGGTCTGGCAGATCCTTACTATAAGGCTGTAAAGAAAGGTATGTCACATTTTTTTAATAGATTTGTTAGACGGCAATTACACAAGAATGCCGCGAGCAATCTTGAACAAGTCCTTGCGGCAACACCCCACAAGACACCAACTGTACGGCCACCTGCCTCCTATAACGAAAACTATTCAAGTTAGACGAACCAGACATGCAGGACACTGCTGGAGAAGCAGGGACGAACTCATAAGTGATGTACTCCTGTGGACCCCCACACATCGCCGTGCAAAAGCAGGACGACCAGCATGAACATACATTCAGCAACTATGTGAGGATACAGGATGTTGTCCAGAAGACCTGCCTGAGGCGATGAACGATAGGGAAAAGTGGCGAGAGAGGGTCAGGGATATCCGTGCTACCAGGACGACATGATGATGATGATGATGATATTCCACCAGCTTTATCCATGGAAATGCCATAATAATTGCATAAATTTAAACAATTTTAACATTGTAAGCAAATGGTAAAGAAGTTCAAATAGATAAGTCATTAAAAAGCTTGCAGCCAAAAGAAAGACGATTTAACAAATTCCAGCATCTCGTCCAGGGTACTCGGTGTAACATGATGTGCTTAATCTAGCACTTCAGCCCGTTTTTTGCTGAGGTCACCAGCGATCGACCATCTAAGTGATAAAGGGAGATGGCCGGATTATGTCACTTACCAGGTGTAAGAGAGGGGTATTTTGTGAATCCCAGTCTTTATGGATTTCTTGATTCTATCTTTCTTTTTGGTGGCTGGTGTACGTGGAGAAAAACGTTCGTGTGAAAGAAGATAATGAACAATTCAAAGATACGAGAAGAGTCAGCTTTACTTAGAAGAAAGAAACTACCCGGCGTTTTGTGTCCGTTAGCTATTGTCCGTTACCACCTTTGACGGCCTCAGATACTGAACGACAGAGGTCCTAACGCTTAAGACGAGTTACGTTTTTGTGTTTCTCCTTTCCCCCATTGGATGATTAGTCATCACGGATGTAAGAGTTGTCGTTGACTATGCGTGCTCACAGCTAAGATTCCCCCCTCTCTCTCTGCCTGTCTGTCAGTCTATCTTTCTATCGCTCCCCAAATCTCCAGAACTGGCGTAGTTCAGTATCATTCTCAGAATATCTCATTTTTTGGCTGGGGTCTTACTTCTCGACAGAGGAGAATACCTCTGGTGGTGTAAAGGTGAGCAAGCTAGACTAGCAAAACAACACGAGTGAGTTCGAGTCTCATTGGTGCCCCATTCATATGACGAAGCACCTCATCTAAGGAAAAAGCATAGTAAATTACTACTTTTATACAGGGGATACAGTCAGTGCATTTAAACCCCACTGTTCGGGCGGTGGTGACAGACTACTCTAACCCTCTGTTTTGGTCCAGTTTTGAAATCCTCCGAACGAAGCTAGCTTTGTTTTTTTTTATTACTTCAAACTGCCCAAAGATTCGAACTATCAGAGCTACAATCCGAGCACGGAAAGAAATTAAAAAAAAAAAAAAAATAAATAAATAAAAGCTTAGATTTATCACAAATGAAAATCGAACTCAAAACTGAATTTTCTGGGAAACTAGTTCGTTGACCATTACACCACAACAAGGCCCACTTTAATAATCAAATAACGTCCGCTATGGAAAACATAGCTTTCGCACTTTTCTTTTTTTATGACTAATTTTTGTATTTTCATTCATTCATTTGTTTATTTTTATTTTCTGTTTTCATTTTTTTTCCCCACCATCAGTTATTTTATCTCTGAAGATTTTAAAGGAATCCGACGTGGTGAAAAATCGGACTCACTTCGATTAAAAAAAGTGAGAAGCCTGTAAATTATAGAATTAATTTATTGGCAAAGTCTTTGTAGTTGACATTATTGTTTCTGAATGTGAAGACATTTTTGGAAAAATTATTTGTCTGGCGTCAACTAGAAGACACGAAAAAGATGTCTCGGAAAGATTATGCTAGCAGTATAAGATCGCATCATTCTTATTGGAACACTTGACTTTATCTTTATCGTATGATATAATTCTTTGGTGAACTTTCTGTCTGTGTGTCTGTTACTCTGTTTCATTGTCTTTGTCTATTTGTAAGTATGTATATATATAGAGTGAGAATCACAGCAGAAAGAAAGGAACAGTCACCAAGCGCTGTTGATTCTGTATCTACGCCACACACACACACACACACACACACACACACACACACACACACACACACACACACACACATATATATATATATATATATATATATATATTACCGATACTGAGCTGTCGTTTCTTATATAGCAAATGACGTTATTGTTGTAGGTGACTCATCTATGACCAGAATAATGGACTTATCCAAAGAGAATATTAACCAAGAACTAAGCTGGTAGAGCGGAGAGCAGCAGCAGTAGCAGCAGCTGTAGTAAGCACCTTGCTTGTCTTCGAGTATGTTGAACCAAGGAAACCCTCCTCAGAGATACATTTGTCTAGCACCTCATATCTCTGTATTGAGTTATTTATTTATTGACCCTAATAATCGGTCATAACAGTTATATATATATATATGTGTGTGTGTGTGTGTGTTTGTGTTTGTGTTTATTTCCCAACCCCCCCAGGAACAGAGTGTGACTCAAGGTCAGTTTTTTAAGCGGAGTTTTATAGGTTTAAATTCAGAATTCTCCTTCTCCTAGACCGGTTACCATACTAAGGTTAAAAATCTAGTATGACCAACTATTTACCTACCATAGCTGGAGGGAGAACAGTTGGATTCATAACTTTCCCAAATGTATTAGCGCAATGTGAAATGCAAACAGTCTTATACAGGATTTGAACTCGGGGCGCCGTGTCTATTTCCAACGACGTTAACCATTACACCACGGGATCCTCTCAATATATATATATATATATATATAAGCGGGTCGGATGAAAAGTTCATAGGCTGACCAAGATACTTTCATGAGATGAGACCAAATTTGGTTTATTTTTCAACATAATCCCTGCTGCGGTTTACGCATTTCTTCCATCGGTGTTGTGTAACATACTCATATGCAGATGCATGCGGAAACATATTCAACACAATAAAGACGAGCGGAAACAGTTCTTTAGAAAAATACACCTCTCACTTTATTGAAAGGGTTATGTGTGAGAGAGAGTTGGAGACCGACAAGACTGCAACATATTCACCCCCCCAACTCTTCTGGCTATAACAGTATTTCTTTCCCGTTCTCCTGGACTGCTCAACCGGGGGCCTGGAGGCCCAGCCTCTGCTGGGACATAGTTCTCATTCCAGCATCTTCTCTCCAACTGATCTGAACCTCCTGTCGCCGGGGTTATATAATAATTTGTCGTCCACCTACTTCTTGCAAGCGTCACATTTGTACTCAATTCAACCCGTGGACAGTCAAGGTCATCCCCTGATCCCCTGGTATCTTTGACTGGATGCACCTGTTATCTACAAATGTGCATTTCTTCTTTTGACAGTTTGACCGGGGTCAATATGTAACAGTTGCAGTGCTTGGATCCCATTGGTCAAAAAGCTATAATCAGCAGATATGGCGTCATATGAATTTTTCAGATCATCCTCGTATATATGATGATTGCTCGATCTGAACAGATCATTTGTCGACTCTTGATTCTCATAAAGTAGAAAAAAAGAAAGATCTGTACTTCTGGAGATTAAAGCGGCAAATACTTGTGCCACACGAATACCATTCTCTGAGTGATTGTAATTATATCCTAGTGACAAGCCGTGGCAAGATAACCAGTAATCACAAACACAGCTGGATATAATGAGTTTTCCTTCTCACTATGGTACTCGACTAACTTGAGTGGCTGTGTTCTCCCGCTGACATCATCATTTTCCTCCTGGAGGCCACAATCGATCTGTTGACATGCAATTCAGGGTTACTGCTAGTCATAGAATTGCCGTATTTTCTATTAAAGTTCATTTCCTTAGATCCATACTGTTTTGAATATTGAGTTTTTCTCTCTTCAAGACCGCTCCCCTCACCAAAGCCAGAAAGCCCAATATACACTGCTACTTATCTCATAACCGGGGATGGTAGAGAAGTGATAAATGTAGATACATCTACTGAGTTTGAATTGTCCGAAGTTATCGCATCGCAATAAACTTCAGGTCCGACACATCTGTAAAAAGTTCTTGAGGTCCCCCTCTCTCTGCAAAATTTCTTTTGTTGATACTTTTGAAAGAATATTTGGACTCCAAAATGATTCGAAAATCATTGTCTTTCCATTTTAGAATTTTGATTTCAAAATATCTATCTATCAATCTATGTGTGAGTGTATGTGTATAAATACATATGTATTGGTGTGTGTATATATGCATTTATATCTATCTATGTGTGTGTATATGTACATGTGAGTCATCACACACACATATATATATGTATCAGGGTGTATATATGTATCGATGTGCGTGTGCATATATGTGTGTGTGCTTATATATATATATATATATATCAGTGTGTGTATATATACATAAGTATCTGAATATATATACATATATATATATATATATATATATATGTGTGTGTGTGTGTGTGTGTACATGTGAGTCATCACACACATATATATATGTATCTATGTGCGAGTGCATATATGTGTGTGTGCTTATATATATATATATCAGTGTGTGTATATATACATAAGTATATGAATATATATATATATATATATATATATGTGTGTGTGTGTGTACATGTGAGTCATCACACACATATATATATGTATCTATGTGCGAGTGCATATATGTGTGTGTGCTTATATATATATATATCAGTGTGTGTATATATACATAAGTATATGAATATATATATATATATATATATATATATGGGAACTCAACTGATTTCTCAAGTTAAAAAAGTGTTAATTTTTGTGAATGAAATAAGCTCCAGAAGCCGTAATTTTTTGTATCTGTATTTTTGCATTTACGGACAAACCAGCGCATTCGCGCTAGTTAGAAAATTTCTGATACTTCGCCGACGACAATATTAGACATGTCTCGAAATATTTGAAGGATCCCCAACCCAAGATAATTTAAGAAATCTGTTTCCCCCAAGAATGTTAAAAATACAATTTTTTGCCTATTATAATCAAGGATAGATATTCAACTTTTTAATCGAATTTTGAGCCTACCTAAATTGTATAAACAAACAAAGAAATAAACATTTATTTAGTATAGAAATGTTAATGCTTACTCCACTAACAGTAGGAATGAATTTATTTTCTTTTTTATTCAATCTTTCGGTCGATTTCTTTTGAGTAAAAATTTAACATTTTTTTCTATCTAGAATGCACTAAAGTTCAACATCGTTTAATTTTTCTTTAATTAAACGAATACATTAGTGTTTATATTAATCTACTGGTATAATTAAAGTATCTTGTTTGCTGATTGTGTCATTTTTGCTTACAAACTGGTATGAGTTATTCTCCCACTACATAGCTACACATTCAAGAAAGATTATTTACACACACAAAATATATCTGTTTATTTTAAGCTAACAATTACCGCTATACTTCAATCATAAAATCTTAACTATCATCAATTTAAAAAAATATCTACGCTCCGATTAATACTATCTTTACTACAAGAAAAGACTTCTATTACTATTCTATGTAACTTCTATTTTTCAGCAAAATTTTCCCTCAATTTAAAAGAAATATTAATTTATAAATTTGTAGACCAGAGTTTTACATCCTTTTCTCACTTCATATATGTGTGTATGTATAAACATATATATGTGTACATAGACACTGATACAAAGGTATTTGTGAGTATATATATATATATATGTATATCTGTGTATGTGAGCGCATACATGTGCGTGTGTGTGTGTGCGCGAATGCGTGTGTGTGTGTGCATCTACAGTGACAGACAAAAGTATTGGGATTTTTACAGGATTTTAAAGAAAATAGTAATTCGTCTTTTTGCTATTAACTTCAAACCTACCTTGAATATGGTAAATGCCTAAGATATACGATGTATACTAAAATAACAAGGAAATTTTGTCTACACCCAAATTTATTCATAAATTCAACATGTATGTCATCATCATCATCATCATCATGTCGTGCTGGTAGCACGGATATCACTGACCCTCTCTCGCAACTTTTCCCTATCGTTCATCGCCTCTGGCAGGTCTTCTAGACTACATCCCGTATCCTCACATAGTTGCTGAATGTATGTTCATGCTGGTCGTCCTGCTTTTGCTCGGCCCTATGTGGGGTCCATAAGAGTACATCACTTATGAGTTCGTCCCTGCTTCTCCAGCAGTGTCCTGCATGTCTGGTTCGTCTAACTTGAATAGTTTTCGTGATAGGAGGCAGGTGGCTGTACATTTGGTGTCTTGTGGGGTGTTGCCGCCAAGACTTGTTCAAGATTGCTCGCAGCATTCTTGTGTAATTGCCGTCTAGCTTCTTCTCCAGCCGTTTTGTTAGAGTCCATGTAGTGCATCCGCAAAAATTTTTGACAGAAATCGATAACGAGTGTTTAATATTTACTTGCGTGTCCTTTTTTTCCAATAAATGTAATATAATGGCCGAGGGATTTCGTTTTATGCCTTTGGGTTTAGTTAGGCTGAGAACCTTTCGGCTCAGTGCATGGGTTAGCTAGGTGCAACATGAACGCAGGTGTTCACACGCGTGCGCGGGGCGGACGTGTCATTCAGAGATGTCAAAATAAAAATCCCAGATAAGGGGGATGTGAATGACGTCATGCACCGGAAGCGCGCAGAGGATTTTGGGAGATTTTTTAAAGTCAGTTAGTAGAGTTGAGAACTAAACACCGAACGAGAAGGGTCGAATTTCGGGGCTCGCAGAGGCCAGACGAATTTGCGCGCCATGGGCGCCGCACGAGATGGGGGGGGGGGGGAAGGGCAGATGAAAAAGCCAGAATAGAAAGAACGTGTATCTCTCCTTATGTCGAAGAACCTTTAAACTCAAAGGTAATAAAAAGTTTCGTACCTGAACTAAGAAGTCGTAAGTGTTTTTTGTGTTTCGGGATTCCTATGTTCTATGTATATATGTTATGAACATTCTATGTACGTTTCACGTAGCCATATCATAGCTATGTAACATAAACGTTTGGTTTAGAATAGTAGGGAATAAGTTTCTTGCAGAAATTAATTCCACATTATTCTACTCCGGTTGAAAAATTACCTTAAGATAGCTCAGGTTTTGCGGATTTTTCTGATGAACTGTAAGTTTAAACTCCTTCTATAGTCTTTCTATCGGATTCAGGTCAGACGACTGACTTGTTCATTCTAAAACCCTTATATTCTTATATTAGGTTGAAAAAGCCCATTCCTCGCAAATTAAAAATATTTTACCGATTGAAGCAAGTTCTTTTCCAGTATTTTGCAATAAATAGCACTATCCCTTATTCCAGTAGTATCTGGAACACTCATACCGCAAATCATACTCCCTCGCCCGTGTTTAACTGTTGGGATGGTATTTTAAGGTCTCTACGAAGTACACACTTTTTCCCCCGTTATTTCCCGAATTGCTTCCACGGAATATTATAATTTTTGTCTTGCAAACCATAATACATTGCTCCATAATGAAGCAGATTCCGTGAGATCATTATGAGCAAAGAGGAAACGAGACTTGATGCGACTAGGCTTAAGAAGAGAGGTTTTTCCAAGGAGTCCGAGGATACTCTCCTGCACGGTGATATTTTTCCAAGGAGTCCGAGGATACTCTCCTGCACGGTGATGTTTTTCCAAGGAGTCCGAGGATACTCTCCTGCACGGTGATGTTTTTCCAAGGAGTCCGAGGATACTCTCCTGCACGGTGATGTTTTTCCAAGGAGTCCGAGGATACTCTCCTGCACGGTGATGTTTTTCCAAGGAGTCCGAGGATACTCTCCTGCACGGTGATGTTTTTCCAAGGAGTCCGAGGATACTCTCCTGCACGGTGATGTTTTTCCAAGGAGTCCGAGGATACTCTCCTGCACGGTGATGTTTTTCCAAGGAGTCCGAGGATACTCTCCTGCACGGTGATGTTTTTCCAAGGAGTCCGAGGATACTCTCCTGCACGGTGATGTATCTGACTAATTGTATTTTTGCTTACTTCTGTCTCAGCTGCCTGCAGATCATTTTGAAGTTCTCCTCAAGTAATGAATCGGTTCCGAATTACTTCCCAACAAATGAATGCAGCTGGTCGTTCATTTAATTTATAAGGACATCCTCATCGAGTCAGATCCTTCGTCAGGCCAGGTTGGTCCCATTTTCGAATAATGTTCTAATCGTGCTGATGTTGTTATTGGTTTCATTACCATTTGTAAACCAGGGCAAAAAATGATGTGTTATTGGCCGTAAGGTTCAACCTTTACTGTCATATCACGAACATCTGCCTTTGGTGCAGTTGACCAACATAATAAAATAGGAAACATTACTTTCAGAGTGACCTTATGCGAAAGGTGTGTAGGCTATTGTTGATCACTGGCAAAAATATGGAGCCAATGTAAAAAAATAGTGCTAAAAACTTGTACTGTTCAATGGTGATAATTGTTCTACCTTGTATCTATCGTAGATTTCTTGGAAACAATTAGTTAGTTTTATCTTTTGAGTGCCCCTTTGTTTATATAATATATACTGCCCTTTGTATACAATATAAACTACATTTTGTATATAATCTATACTACCTCTTGTATAAAATATATACTACTCTTTGTATATATTATATACTGCCTCTGGTAAAAATTATGTAATTAGCATACTCAAGAAGCCTATCTGCAGTAGAGTGTAGCGAAAGTCGTTGGTTGTTCTCAATCACTAGTGTCTAAAATATGGTGCAAATACGAAAGAAATAGGGCTGTTAAAAAAGAAAATGTTCAGCTATTAAATAAAGGTGTTTTGCTTCTTATCTGTGATTAGTTTATTTACTGCTAAATATAAACCAAGTTGAACATATTTTAACCGATCTATTTTCATAATTTTTATCAGGGGTAGTGCAAAAGAAAATTTACTCATATGTACATGTTTGTGCCTTAGAGATACAACAGTTACTGGTAAATATGTTGCTTGATAAGATTTACGTTGAGAATAAAAATTTTACATTATTCAATAGTAATCATAATACTATAGCAAACGTAATTCACAGCTAAATTAAAAAGAAATTATATACATCAATAGTAATCTTTTATATACTGAAAACGATGTCACCGTACGCATAGGTAAAGCATGAACTACTATTAACTTCAACGACTATATAGAAATATGATCTCTCAGATAAAATAAAACGAAGTTCTTTCAAGCTGTACCATGTCAGTATTACTGTACAGCTGCACTACTTGGACTCTAGCAAAAAGCTTGGATAAAAAGCTAGATGGGAACTATACGCGAAAGCTGTGTGTTGTTTTGAGCAAATCCTTGAAGCAGTACCCCATAAAATATCAGATATATGGCGACTTACCTCCCATCACTCAAAGCATCCAAGCAAGGAATGCTGGGATCAACTCATGAGCGACGTTCTCCAACGAATTCCTACATAAAGACCCATCAGTGTCGGTCGACCAGCAAAAACTTACATTCATCCGCTCAGTTTGGACATTAGATACTTTTTTGAGGACTTACCAAGAGAAATGACCAATAGGGACGGATGGTAAGACAGAAAGTAAAAAGAATCCTGTCTGTTGGCATATCTTGATGATGATGATGATAAAAAATGAAAAACAACTGATTACAACTTTCTGGTTGTTGTTGCTTTGAAGATTATAGCCAGTATTATAATCTGTGTTCTAGACAATTACAAGTCTTTAGTACAAGACTTTTATTCACAAAAATGATACTTGAAAGGATTAGAATATTTCTATATGCGCACGAAAGCACATTTAGGAATTACGGTTTTTTTAACAAGAAAGAAAGAAAGAAAGAAAGAAAGAGAAACTGTATTAGAAAAATTGACTTTCCTCTATTTATCGAACCCACCCGTTCTCAAAAAAAAGTCTGTAAAAGATTACAAAGAGGATGTTTTAAGAAGCACTAAAAAGAATGGTGATGATGTCGGTGTTGGTGGTGATTGCAGACAAAACACACACACACACACACACACACACACACACACACACACACACACACACACACACACACACACACAAAAGATGCCAGGATTTGCTTCTTGACGTAGTATCGGAAATTGAATTTGAAACAATGGTGAAAAGACATCTAAAAATTATCTTGCTGCCTGAGAGCACAAATAGCTCTCTTAAAACACACACACATACATTATATATATATATATATATATGTGTGTGTGTGTGTGTGTGAGAGTCATCATCATCAAATCATGCCGACAGCATGTATTTCGCTGACTGTCGCTCTCCATCCATCCCTATCATCAATCGCTCTCGGCAGGTCTTCCAAACTACATCCAGTGTCCGACACAGAGTTGATGTAAGAACTTGTTGGCCAGCTAAAACTGGGGCGTCTATGTGTAGAGGTCCATTGAAGAACGTCACTTATGAGCTCGTCTTTGTTTTCCCAACGGCGCCCCACATGTCTTGTTCTTCTCGGAAGGTAAGTGGCCGTACAGCTACTGTTTAATGAGGTGTTGCTTCCAGGATAAAAAACAACACGAGCAATTCTTGCATAGTTCCCATTCAGCTTTATCTCCATGCGTTTTGTTAGTGTTCATGTGGTGCAACCATGCAGTAGTTCTTGCACAGATATAGCTTGGAAGAAATCCTGTTTTATTTTATTGGATAGATCAGACTTCCATATGATTGATAATCTGTCAATAGCAGCCCACGCCTTCGCTTGGCGTATGTTGACAGCACTTTCAGTAGATGAGATATTGCTGCTGAGGTATGAGAAGTAGTCTATTAATTTTAGGGGTCTGCCACTTAAAGTGGAGATGGTCCCTTATTTCAAACACATGAACTCTGTTTTATTTGCGTTTACGAAGCTAATGCCTTCTGCTACTTGTTCCAGTCTATGTAGTAGGGATTCGAATAAGGCAGATATATTTGCGTAAATTATATATATATCTAAAAGAAGCTATCCTTATTGAGAAACATTAATCATATGATGAGGCAATAAGCTTTTTCCAAAAATTAAATAACCTTCATAAGTCTTTAAAATTTACGATGGTGGGGGAAAAGGATAATGTTGCTTTTTTAAGGCGTTTTTGGTTGAAAAGAGACCTAAATCTTTCAACACGAGCATATATAGAAAACCCTCATTTACAAGATTATATCTTAGAAGGATTTCTACCAAATCAAGGAAAATCAGTCTTATAAAAACCTTTACCCATCGGGCACTTATTATTTAATCAGAATGCAGGCTGGATAAGAAACTTAAGAAAATCAATATCTTCTTTTCAAGTAGCAATATTGAGAATGTTCTTCGGTATAACACTGAATAAAAAATTATAAGTTTAATAATTAAAAGCACCCCTCCAAAAAAAACCCAACCCTTTCTGCCCTCCTAAGTGCCCTGTTTACTTCAAGCTTCCTTAGATTGGATTTAAATATCAATTGTTCGCCGATAAAATATCATTGACTGGGACTCGTTGCTTCAGTTCTTCCGCACTTCGTGCTGGAGCTTTGGGGAATGTGGAGTACCCCTTCATTGCCATAGCTTACAGGTCCATTCTGGCCCGGAACGGTAGTACCTGATAAGGATCCTATCTATGGGTTAAATAGAATTAAACCGTGGTTGGAGTTTACTGTTTTTGGTATTTAAACTGCGTATTTATGCTAAACTGAATTGTTTAAAATAGAACTGTTTTGACATTTAAACTGCGTACTAATACTGAACTGCATTGCTTGAAATAGAACTATTTTAACCTCTAAACAGTGTGCTTATATTAAACTGAATTATTTGAAATAAAACTGTTTTGACATTAACTCTGTATTGCCCAGTCGGCTGGGGCTGTAGAATACACTGACTGCATCTCTGTAGTGGGGGGAGACCCCCTGCAACGAATGTCCTGGATATAGCACTAAACAATCTGATGGCAAGGTTTCAGTGATGCAGGGGCTTTACGGAATGTGAAGCACCCCTTCATTGCCATTGCTCCCAGGTCCACTCTGGCCCGGAATGGTAGCACCTGATAGGGCCCTATCTATGGGTTAAATAGAATTAACAGCATACCTATACTAAATTGAATTATTTGAATTAGAACTGTTTGAGTAAACTGAATAGCTTGAAAGAGAAATGTTTTTGACAATTAAAGTGTGTACTGACTTTTAAACTGCGTACTTATGCTAAACCGAATTGTTTGAAATGGAACTTTACACTAAACTGAATTGTTTTATATATTTTGACATTTAACTGTGAGTAAACAAAATCTATACTTATACTAAACTGAAATGTTTGAATTAGAATAGTTTGACTAAACTGAATAGCTTGAAATAGAATTAAACTGTGTACTTATGCTAAACTGAATTGCTTAAAATATAACTGTTTTTAACATTGAAACTGTACTTGTGCTAAACTGAATTATTTGAAATAGAGCTGTTTTAACATTTAACTGCGTGTGGAGAAAATCTATACATATACTAAACTGAATGATTTGAATAAGAATTGCTTGACTAAACTGAATAGCTTGAAATAGAAATGTTTTTAACAATTAAACTGTGTACTCATGCTAAACTGAATTATTTGAAATAAAACTGACTATTTGTATAAAAATGGATTTGGCGTTAAATAACTTACAAAAGTTGATATGCCATAAAATCAACCAACCAACTAACCAACTCTACCGTAGTTCAAACTATCTTTATAGGAAGAAATGTATTTCTCTCTTTTCATAAAGATGTTCCAATTACTATTCAATAAAATCTGGTGATTTATCGGTCGAAATGCCAGTGCGATGGTTACTTTGTTGACAGAATCATCAAAAGACTAGAAGTGAGAATTACCTGGCACGTGCCAATTTCAATCCTTTGACAAATACAAAGACAAACATACGGGCACTCACAGACTCATGAGTCACCCATTGGCGAACATTTACTGAATAAAAATAGTTGTGATGAACACTATTCACACCAGTTTTCCCCTGTCTTGCGTAGAGCTAGGGCAAAATACCGTCTTAATATTCTTGGAGCTGTTGTAATTGTATACTAATTACAGCAGCTTCCGACTTCAGTTTGGTTTGGTTGTTTTGGTTTTATGGCCTATCAACCTTTGGAGGTTATTTAACGCCAAATTCTGTATATATATATATATATATATATATATATATATATATGTGTTTAACCCGAAACTTTCTGAGTGAATACTTCTTCCGAATTTATGCAGACAGAAAGAACTAAACATACCATATATTCGAGTACATGAGGAACTTAGTATAATTTTGAGAAGATTCCTACCCCCACTATTTTCATTTAATCCTTTTATAAATTTTTCACCCTCAATAGTCCATCCATTATGAATGATTCGTATTGGATAGAAATACTTGAAATCATTTAACTCTGAAGGAAAATGAGCTCAGGTTTGTTTAAAATGTTATTGGAAAAAGGATCACAAACCATGTGTATTAATATATAAATCTAAACAGGGTTTGCCATTGAACAATTTGCAATGTGTGATATGACATAAAATCAAACCATCTTACGAAGAACTATTTTTGACACTTGAACAGCGTATTTATATTAAACTGAATTGTTTGAAGTAGAACTGTTTTTACATTTTACTGAGTGTAAACAAAAACTGTACTATTGCTAAACTGTACTGTTGCTTATATGTGTAAAATTGATTTGGCATTAAATAACCTAAAATGGTTGATATGCTGTAAAACCAAACCAAACCAAACCAAACACACTTTCCCAGTCGGCTGTGTGTGTAGAATGCACGAACTGTACCTCTGCAGAAGGGTAAGACACCTCCAACTAGCGTCCAGGATATAGCATTAAACAAACATTAAATTAAAAATTATTAGTTTAATAATAACTCCCCCACCAAAAAAAAATCCCCAAAAGAACAAAAAAAAAAAAAAAACCAGCCTTCCTAAGTGCCCTATCTACATCAAGCTTTCCTAGATTGGATCTAATTATCAATTTTTCGCCGATAAAATCTCATTGACTGTAACTCGTTGCTTCAGGTCTACCGTAGTTCACGCTGGAGCTTTGAGGAATGCAGATACCCTTTCATTACCATCGCTCACTGACCCGGAGTGGAAGCATCTAATAGGGTCCTATCTATGGGTCAAATAAAACTAAACTGCGTACGTATGTCAAAATGAATTGATTGAAATAGAACAGTTTTTGTATACTCAACTAAATTGTTTGAAATAGAACTCTTTTTGACATTGAAACTGTACTGACGCTAAATTGAATTGTTTGAAATAGAACCGTTTTGACATTTAACTGTGTGTAAACAAAAACTATGCTTATACTAAACTGAACTGTTTTAATTTGAACTGTTTGACTAAACTGAATAGCAAGAAATAGAAATGTTTTTGAGAATTACAATGTGTACTTATGCTAAACTGAATTGTTCGAAATAGAACTGTTTTTCGTATAAAATGGATTTGGCAGTAAATAACCTACAAATACTGATATGCACACACACACACACACACACACACACACACACACACACACA
This sequence comes from Sepioteuthis lessoniana, assembly GCA_963585895.1. Taxonomy (NCBI): domain Eukaryota; kingdom Metazoa; phylum Mollusca; class Cephalopoda; order Myopsida; family Loliginidae; genus Sepioteuthis; species Sepioteuthis lessoniana. The sequence goes on from OY757919.1 coordinate 75,565,008, forward strand.
CACACACACACACACACAACATTGCCAAAAATTAGAGACTGCAGTATGATGATATATCCATGCAGCCAACTGCTCTGTTTCTCTTGATCAAGAGTTGGGAGGATATGCTTAACTTTTTTGTGAAGTTGCACAGTCATGATGTGAAGAAGTCAAGAAAGGCGTCACTGGTATAAAATATTGTCTGGCCATTCGGTGACCGGGAGCGATGACCTGTAAAATCCTGATAAATCATTCATCATGGAGAAAGACATGCTGATATAAATCTGGGAGTGAGTGACCTGTAGCTTTTGTTAAAGCATTTGTTTTTGAGAGGAACATTCCGATATAAAACTCTTTAATGACATCCAATGAGGAAGGCTTGGTCTTCTTTTTAGATATATGCTATTGTTGCTTTCTATATATGAAGTTGGCGACCGTGGTCGAGGCGATCCGAAAGCTCCCTTTTCATTAGCTACTACTCCGAGGTGTAGGGAAGGCGTTACTCCTTTCAACCACAGATAGTTAAATATATAAGATTTGTAAACACATTTTGTTAGAGTGTTCGCCAATGGCCCGGGAGACCTGGGTTCAATCCCAGGTCGAGTCATACCAAAGAATAAAAAAATGGTATTTGATGCCTCCTTGCTTAACACTCAGCATTATAAGGTACGGATCAAGGGTAAAGTGGAGCAATCCGGGGAAAGGAGTAGCGCCCTCCCCTACACCTTGGTGTAGTAGCTATCGAAAAGGGAGCCTTCGGGTCACCCTCGACTATGGTCGCCAACTTCATAGACCATCATCCGGAGTTGCTTGCATGTATAAAGAGTGTTTTTAAAGAGTTTTTGAAAGTTTTTAGGTTTTTATATCATAACAAAAATGCGTAAACGCAGAGATGGATAAAACTGAGATTTTGATGACTTTAAAAAACAGAATGCTATCAACAAAAATAGAATATTATAAAAAAATATGGAATATTTAAAAATTTTTAAAAAACATAAACACTAAAGGCATTTCAATACATTGTCGCTATTTTCAAAATTAATTCTACTGATTCTATTTTTTTTTGTTTTTATATGTAGGGCTTCTAGGATTTGTAGTTGTAGCTGATTAATTTCGTGTTCTATTAAAGTGATGTTTTCAACAAGAATTTTTCGAAATTTGGATCTGGGAATAGAATGAGTTTTAAGATGTAAGGCTAAGGAGCTAGAATCATTAAGGTGTATCGTAAGCCGCCTAGAAAGAGTTGGAGTGGTAAGACCAACATATGTATTATTTTCTTTGGAGACAGTCTCACAAGGGACATTTGAATATATATACGACGTTTGTCCTATCAAACCCTAAACCATAAACAATCAATAAACCTTCACTACAAAAACCGATTTCATAGTAATTATAAAATAGATGAACATATACTAAAAACCTTAACCAAAAATGTTCTCCTACCGATCCTACCAAAAAAGTAAGACTTATTATATACTACAACAAATTAAAAATCTCCAACCTAATTATTTCCAATAACTCTCCCCCCTCAACTGAACTTCTTGATAGGACAAACGTCGTATGTATGTTCAAATGTCTCTTTCAAATGTCTGTTTTTTAAATTCAACATCTCATTTTTATCCAACTCAGCGTTTACGTAATTTTATGTTATAAAAACCTAAAAACGTTCAAAAACTTTTTAAAAACACTCTTTATACATGCAAGCAACTCCTAATGATGGTCTATGAAAGATCCGAAAGCGCCCGGGACAATTTTGGTAAATTCATCCACCAATTCCAACCTGAAACCAAGACACTTATCAGGAAACTTGAAAGGATCTACATAAAATTATATAGACAAAATGCGCCTTTATTCTTTAATCAAACATGCTTAAATGAAAGACTGCTGCCCAACTACACTCCTACCCCACGTCCCATATATATATATATATATATATATATAATATTGCTTTGTAAAAAATGTATGGAACACTTCTTAATTTTTAATTATTCTACTCCTTAACGTATTTCACAGCAGTGTTAGCTGATGGTTTTTCACTGGAGTTTTAGTGACAGCAAGTCTTCTTACGTCTCCAGGACACTTCCCAGTATTATGGATGATCTCAATAATGCCGTAGTCTGGATGGTCTTCCTTTGTCCTTTTATTTCCAAGTCTTCCACTCACTTTACTAACACTTTGGGGATTGTTCCAAGTGCACCAATTACGATTGATATCACCGTTACGTTCATGTTCCGTAGTTTTTTTTTTTTTTAGTTCTTTAGCAAAGTCTAGGTAATCTCTTTTTTTGCTTTCTTTTAGTTTTACTCTGTTGTCTACCGGGATGACGAAGTCCACGATTCGGCTGATTTTCTTTGTTATAATAATAATAATAATAATAAGCTAATGCAGCAAATTAGCAGAGAAGGTGTATACGAACAAATGGTATAAGTACAACCCAGCATCTGTTCAGAAAATGACACGCATATACTCCAATGGGACTTTGACATACAAATGGATTACCTAATATCGGCCAGAAGACAAGACCTTATAATAACCAATAACAACAACAACAATAACAACAACAACAACAACAAAAAAAGAAAATTTGCAAAATTATGAACTTTGCCGTCTCGGCTGACCACAGCATAAAACTGAAAGAATGTGAAAAGAAGGATAAGTACCTCGACCTTGCTAGGGAATTGAAAAAATTGTGGAGCATGAAGGTGACAATTATACCAATTGTGATTGGTGCTTTTGATACAGTAACAAAAGGATTACTAAAGGGACTGGAGGACTTGGACGAGTGGAGACCATTTAAACTAAAGCATTTCTGAGAACTGCCAGAATACTGAGAAGAGTCAAGGTGACTTGCTGTCACTCAAACCCCAGTGAAAAATCATCAGGTAAAACTAATGTGAAAAACTCTTAATGAGTAAATAATAATAATTATCATTATTATATATTTTTATGATATATTTTGCCATACTTATAAATAAACATCGGTGGTAGAGTATATATATATATATAAGGATAGCATTGACTCTGTATTTACACTATTCTAATTCGTATACATATATGTGTATGAGTGTGTGTGAGTGTGTGTGTGTGTGTATATAACCCTGTAAAACGTCACGTCTTTGGGAGAATTTTATAAGAGAAACATATAAAGCTTTATAAATACTTAAAACTGGAGAAATAGCATTGAAAATAGTGTTTTCAGCATGAAAATAAACACTCCGACAATATCAATTTGTGCAAAAAGCTAAAACCATTAAGATAATTTGTACAAATTGTATGTTAATAACATTGGAAAGCTGAGCAAATATAAAATGTTTTAGCCCTGTAGACACTACAAATTAAAACATACAAACATGTGTATTAGCACTTAAAACTCGGAAATTAGAAATATGTTATATCTTAATAATATGTTAATATGAAATATATTAATGAGATTGGAAAACAGGACGAAGACAACATATTGCAGTTCCTTGTAGATGCTACTTAACAAAATGTAAAACGGAAGAAAAATATGTTTGATGGTTTGTTTATTTGCCAACGCGTTTCGACTTCAATCTTTTTTTGAATGCAAAAGTGTTTTATAGAAATTATTATAGTATGAGAAATAATTATGATAGATAAATTTTGATTCGACTCGAAGTCTTCATCAGGGCTTGTAGATCTTACTATGTGAAAAAACAGATACTATTTGTCAATGTCTCTCATCAGACAAGGCTTGACACAAGGTCAAAAGCACGAAGGCCGATTAAAGTGGGGATAAAGGGGAGGGGAAGGTCGGGAAGGAGCCGAGGCTCGAACTCTGCTGGTCTGTACTGCTCATTGACCCACTAAGTGCAATGTGGGTCTAATGAGGCAAGCAGTTTCACGAACTGAAATGTGGGTCCGGGCACGTATGCCGGGTTATAGCTTGAATTAGACAGCAAGGTCTAGTGCTATATATGGAGGACAAAGAAGTCAATGTTGCAGCTCGCCCACCCGGAGGTAGCCCAGTGGAAACTGGGAGTCTTACAGCCTCAAGTCTGCCATTGTTTCTTTGCGGAGCCCAAACGAGCTCCTGAGAGCATTCGGATTAATACTGGTTGATTTGTTCAAATTGCGTCATGTCATGTGATGGAATTTTTGGAAAAGTAAATGGTGTTTTGGGGTTTGAGAAACGAATTTATGACGTTGTATTGCTATGAATGTATGGAGAAGTCGGAGCTAATCTAGAGTGTGAATTTTGAATTCTTCTAATATTATGTTTTCCTGTTGATGAGGAAATTTTGAAAAAAAATTGTCGTTGTGGTATTGTGTTTTGGTGTTCTATGGAACATGCTTCAATCATTCTTTAATTTTTGTCATGAATGAAGGCAAATATCGCAGAATTTTGAAATTTTTGTGTATAAACAATTAAAACTCGGAAAATTGAATTGTTAATGGTGTTTTCAGCACGAGAATTGACAAGTCAACAAAATTAGAAAAATATATTATAGAAATATTCTTAAAATGCTTTAACTCAGTGAATACTGCAATTTTCTGTCAAATTTGCAACTGAATGATAATTTTGTAGGGTTTGCATAGGCGCTGAACGTAATTTTTTTCAAACATTCGAACTCTCAATATAATGGAGAACATCATCATCAAGTCACGTTACTAGCATGGATTTCCCTGACTCTCTCTCTCTCTCTCTCTCTCTCTCTCTTCATCTATCCTTATCATCCATCGCTTCCATTAGGTTTTCCAAACTACATTCTGTGTCCACATAGATCTGGTGTAGATTAGCTCTGGCTGATCGACTACTACTGGCAGGTCTTCGTGTAGGATTCCATTGAAAAACGCCAATTATGAGTTCGTCATTGCTTACTGTAAAATAATAAAGATAACAATGAAATATTTATGAGAATTTTAAAATTTCATCATGGACCGACGGCTACCTGCCTACCATCACGAAAACTATCCAAGTTAGATGAACCAGACACGCAGGACACTGCTGAAGAAGCAGAGACGAGCTAATAAGTGACGTACTCCTATGGACCCCACATATGGCCGAGTAAAAGCAGGACGACTAGCTAGAACATACATACAGCAGCTATGTGAGGATACGGGATGTAGACCTGAAGACCTGCCAGAGGCGATGAACGATAGGGAAAAGTGGCGAGAGAGGGTCAGGGATATCAGTGCTTGCGGTACGACATGATGATGATGATGATAATAGCCTTGGACTACACAAATTCCACAAATCTTCACGGCCCAGTCGGGTGGGGCAGAAGAATATACTGACTGCATTTCTGTAGAGGGGTAAAACTCCCCACAACGAATGTCCTGCTATGACACTAAAAAAATCTGATGGTGAGGCTCCAATAATGCTGGAGCTTTGGGAAATACGGTGAGCCTCTTCATTGACATCGCTCCTTGGTCCACTCTGGCTCGGAGGGGTAGCATCTGATAGGGTCCTATCTATGGGTTAGGGTTATGCTAAATTAAATTATTTGAAATAGAACTGTTTTTAAATTTAAACTACGTACTTATGCTAAACTGAATTGTTTGAAAATGAACTGCTTTTACATTTAACTGTGTGTAAATAAATGACTAATGTATTATTGAATTTTTAGTGATACATAGCAATACTTGGAACAATTTAACTTTGTTGACTAAGCTGAATAGAAATGTTTTAGACATTTAAACTGTACTTATGATAAACTGAATCCTTTGAAATAGAACTGTTTAAATGTATAAAATGGATTTGGCATTAAATAACCTACAATGGTTGATATACCATTAAACCCAACCAAACCATAAACTCAAATCTTCATAATCTAATATTGGCTTGGTTACTTAGTTTATTGGCATATCAACTTTCATGGGTTATTTAAAGCCAAAGCCACTCTGGTAGAAGAACAGTAGAGGTACTAGTCAAAATATTGCTTGGGGAATGAGTGGGTTCATACCTTTACCAAGAGTATTAGCCCAAAAGTAAACGTAATTGCGCGACTGGAGTTCTGTAATATTGGGTTGAAATCTACTAGTGAAGTGATTTGAAGAAACCAAAAACACTTTGACTGTACTATTCATTGCAAGTCTCTTCTCTCGTTCTTCTAATAAGTTATAAACAAAGTTGTCGTTTTGCTTGGAGGCTACAGAGTGTTCAAAATCTGAATTGAACGACAAATTTGATTTGCAACTCTGATTTCTTATGGGATTTACGCACAACCATATAATAAAAATTGCTCCTTCAATAATGCTGTTTCCAAGGAGTTTCTCACAAAATCTTAATATATCAGTAACACATCCTGAGAATTAAAAAATCCCCCAAAAACAAACTCGGCGCATATAAACTAATGTGATATTTGCTGTTATTTTGCATATCTTCCAATCTACGAAAAGATTTCTTTCTTAAAATCATGGCCATCATCGACAGTAGCACACACAGATATATACATAGATAGATAGTTTGGTTTGGTTTTATGGCATACCAACCCTTGTAGGTCATTTAAAGCCAAATCCATTTTTATTCATACAAACAGTTCTATTTCAAACAATTCAGTTTAGCATAAGTACACAGTTTAGTTCTATTTAACCCATAGATAGAACCCTATCAGGTGCTACCACTCCGTGCCAGAGTGGACCTGGGAGCGATGGCTATAAAGAAATACTCCACATTCCTCAAAGCTCCAGAATTACTGGAGCCTTACCATAAGATTGTTTAGTGTTATAATTTGGACTCTCATTGGGGGAATCTTACTTCTCTGCATAGGTGCAGTCGGTGTATTCTGTAGTCCCAGCTGACTGGGCCATTGATAGAGAGAGAGAGAGAGAGAGAGAGAGAGGTGTATCTATTGACCAACTTATCTTTCGATTGTTCTTTAATCGTTCTTTTATACTTTTATACTAGACCTCACTTTGAATCCAAAAATACATATCACCACAAAGACGAATTCACATTCATAGCCATATTAGGCACTCTTATATATATATATATATATATATATATATAATATCTTACATATATGCATACATAATAGCTTATATATATATATATATATATATATATATATATATATAAAGTAACGCATCCCTATATATATATATATAAGGCTGCGTTACTTATATATATATATGCGTATATATATATTTGTGTGTGTTGGTGTGCGATCGGGAGTTCTCTCCTTAAATTGAAAAATTTGATTGTTGAATTTTCTCTGGCTTTTCAAGTTACTGTTAAAGTAGTTGGTTCTATTATTTATTAGATTGGGATAGCGTAAACACATAGTCAATCGCGCTTGGTGACTGTCAGTTACTCACCTATGCAGTCATCGGACGATAGTTATATCTGCTCTATCACTGATATTTGGCACTTTTTTTAAAAATAGATATTGCAAACTGTATTATTGTCACTAAGATATTCATATGTTTTATTTGTAAAATAGGATGATAGCAAAAACAGGATAAAACTCACGAATCTGAGTTTCACGTTGGTGATCCTCAGGTGAGCTAGTATATGGCATGTCTGACGTCTGTTTAATTCAATTGATTAAATATATGTTACAGTCAGGTGAATGTAAAGATTTTACGAATTGATTATAAAATGGGATAAAACTCACAACTTAGTGTTTCACAGTCGATCATAAGGAGACCTAGTATTAAACATATTTTTGATTGTTCTGTTTGAAACAGCATTAAATTCTAGTCGCTCCATCTCTTTATCTCTTCTTCTCTTTCTCTCGCACATATATATATATATATATAAAGATAAGAAATGTCTCAGAATTTTACTTGCCTTCCATTATTGGGAGTTTCACATATGTAGTTGTTCTTCCGATGGATAGGACTATATTCTTAATTAAAAGGGGTGGGGTGATGTGAATGTTTTTTGGGGGAATGGATGCACTACTTGGACGCTAACAAAACGGCTGGAGAAAAAGCTTGACGGCAATTACACAAGAATGCTGCGAGCAATATTGAACAAGTCTTGGAGGCAACACCCTACAAAGCACCAACTATACAGCCACCTACCTACCATCACTAAAACTATCCAAGTTAGACGAACCAGACATGCAGGACACTGCCGGAGAAGCAGGGACCAGCTCATAAGTGATGTACTCCTATGGACCCCCACATATGGCCGAGCAAAAGCGGGACGACCAGCTCGAATATACATACAGCAGCTATGTGAGGATACAGAATGTAGCCCTGAAGACTTGTCAGAGGCGATGAACGATAGGGAGAAGTGGCGAGAGAGGGTCAGGGATATCCGTGCTAGTGGCAAGACATGATGATGATGAGGGTGAGTATATGGGGGCAAGAGATAATGTAAAAGTTGTCTCTCCTCTTTTCTTTTCACTCTTCACTCACATCCATCTCAACTGTTTCCGATATCATAGTCGAGGTTATTTATGCAAATTAATCTGGAGTTAAATGAACAACAACAACAACAACAACAAAAATGATCAAGTGGTGACGTTTTGAAATAAGATCCTTTCTTTGACTGGGCTACTTACAGGTATCCGGGTATTCTAAGATTCATTGCTTTTTTTCAAGACTTAATCTGCAACCTCTTTTACCTCCTCAATAAACTGGTACTTTTCTTTTGAAAATTATTCGCTATTTTATGATTAGTGACAAACTTATATCGTCTTTAATTGGAGGTGTCTGTGGTATAATGGTTATCGTCGTTCGAAATGGGCACGATAACACGAGTTCAAATCCTGGACGAGGCTGATTGCATTTGACATAGCATTAATACTATTGGGAAAGGTATGAATCCAATTATTTTCCCGACAGCTATGGCTAAATATTAGGGTAGACTGAGTTCCTTAGTCTTGGTGGGACAACCAGTCTTGGAGAAAGAAAACTCTGAATAGAGGGGTTGGTAAATATATATATCGTTAACGAACATATATATATATATATATATATATAAATCGTCTACGAATATATATATATTGTCTACGAAATCTTTGCTAAGTCATTTACCCCAGACTAATTGCTGTAAAATGGTGTAATGGTTCACGTCAAAATGGATATGGGGACTCGAGTTCAAATCCTAGAGGAAGCTGTTCTCATTTCGCTAGTATCTTTAGAAAAGGTAAGAATTTAACTGATCTTTCTCCAGCTATGGGTAATTAGTTGGGTAGACTGGTCTCATTAACCTTGGTATCGCAACCACTCTAGGAAAAAGAAAACTCTGAATTCAAACACGTTAAACTCAACTTAAAAATTGACCTTGTGTCTGGCGAGGAGAAACAATAGCACCATATCTATTGAAAATCTGTCTAGATTACGTACTAAAAGCGTCAATAGATTGTATAAAAGAAAATAGTTTTACGCACAATAAAAAAGACAGGAAGCAGACGACATCGCGCAGAAACTATGTAAGACGCAGACTACGCAGATGATCGAGCGCTTCTTACAAACCGAATCCATGCTGCATAACATAGAGCTAGTAGCAAGAGGAATTGTCTTCGTGAACGCAGATAAAACAGTTCATATGTTTTAAACAAGAATGAACCATCTTCATTTTCAGTGGCAAGCCTCTGAATTTAATAAACTAGTTCACATACCTCGACAACAATATCTCATCTACTGAAAGCGGTGTCAACATGCGCATAGGGAAGATATGGCCGGCTATTGACAGGTTGTTGATCATAAAACAGGATTTCCTCCAAGCTATGACCTTGATGCACCACCTGGCCTCTAACGAAACGCATGGAGAAAAAGCTATATGGGAACTATGCAAGAATACTATCTGCTGTTTTAAACAAATCCTGGAAGCAACATCCCACAAAACAGCAGCAGCACGGCCACTTACCTTCCATCTTTAAAACTATGCAAGGAAGACGAAGAAGACATGCAAGGCACTGCTGAAGAAGTAAGGACAAACTCAAAAGTAATGTTTTCCCATGGACTTTTACATGGACAGTGTTAGCCGACCAGCAAGGACGTACATAGATCAGCTCTGCGCGACACTGGATGCTGTCTAGAGAACCTGCCAAGAGCGATAGACGATCTGGACGAATGGAGAGAGAGAAAGAGAGAGAGACAGAGAGAGAGTGTCATGGGACTTTGTGCAATCAGTACTACCTGATGAGAATGATGATGATGATGGTGATGTTTCTCAACAAAACTGTCTATAGTGACTGTAAAAATCTTTAAGATACTTTTAAAAATACATTTCTGAAACTCTTTTTTTTATTACTTATACTATCTCTGTTGAAAAGTTAAGCTCCACTGTGACTTAATTCACAAAATACTATGTTAGATTTTTACCATGAATAAATACAAAATCAGTATTTTTATGCAGTTGTGAGTACAGATAAATAAACTCTCGCCCTGCAAAAAAAAACAACAAAAAACAAAAAAAAAAAAAACTACAAATAAATAAAAAATAAAAAAAAAAACAAAAAAAACCCGATATCATTCAGGTACGACATAAAACTACATCTGACGGTTAGGTTCCAGTGTTCTGGAGGTCTGGGAAGTGTGAAGTACCCCTTCATTGCCATTACTCCCAGTTCGACTCTGATCAGTAATGGTAGTACTTGTTACAGTCCTATGTATGGGTCAAATAGATTTTTTAAATATTATTTGTATTCGATAGAACTGCATGCAAAAAAAAAAAAAAAAAAAAGACAAAAACAAACAACTATCCCCAAAAAGTAAATATCAACGTACAATGAACGCTATTTCTTAACTTCTACAATAAAATAAGCTTCGACGTGTTGACCTGCCGTTAAAATCAATTAATCAATCGATACCATTCATTAAATAAGTATTTTCGTGCAACTTTGTTAGGAAGGCAATTAATGGCATAACATTTTCAGAAGAAAAATATACTTCTCTACGCTTTTCAGTATACGCTTATTATCCCAATCATAACAATAAGAGCCAACGAAACCCATAAAACAAGGAAAATCCGAACAATGAAAGAAATTGGAAAATCAACCCATAGCTCAAAATTTGTAAGTGCATTATTGTAGGTATTGAGCTCCATACATTTTTAGTGCTTTTTATGCATGGATATGTCTCTACAGAATCTCAAGTCGCTTTCAAATTGGACAACGCAATATGGTTGATCTACAGGTCTTTGTATGGATGTACATTGGGATCAGGTGACTTGTACCTCAGCAGCAACATAATAATAAAAAGAACAAAACATTTTCCACGTCCTTGGGCTTATTGTACACGGAGAAGATGTCAGTATTTGATATAGCCACCATTAGCACGAATGGAATTCTCCAAACGCCTTCTCATCCTGCTTATCAGTCATTTGATTTGTATCTGAGAAATATTGCGCTATTCTTTCCGGAGCACCTGGGTAAGTATCGGCATGAGTGGGGTGGAGATGACAACGCAAGCTCGCACTGAACGACCCTAAATGTCTCACAAATGCTCTATAGGGATAACATCCAAACTTTTTGCTAAGCAATGGAAGTGTCAATGGCGTAGCGCTGCATATTTTCTCGAACTACATGTAGCTTTATCATATTTACCAACCCCTCCGCTCGGATCAGATATGACACAAGGTCATTTTTTAAGCGGAGTTTAGCAGGTTTGAATTCAGAGTTGTCCTTCTCCTAGACTAGTTGCCTCCCCAAGGCTGAAGAACCTAGTCTGCCCTACTATTTACCCATAGCTGGAGGGAGAATAATTGGATTCGTACCTTTCCCAAGGGTATTAGTGCTATGTGAAATGCAACCAGTCAAGGATTTGAACTCGTGTCGCCGTGTACAGTGATAACCATTACACCACGGGCACCTCCATACTACATGTAGCTTTATAGAGTCGGACATAATCATCCATGAAGATAGGACGCGATTCTAGTAGATGATCATCAAAATAAGGTAAGTATGAAGATTCTTGCATGAACTGCTTCCGGTACCGTTCGCCGTCGAAGTTGTTTTGCAATTTCACAAGATGAAATGGTTGTCGGATTTGAAGTCGTGAGGTTAAATCGGCTGTCTTTTAACTGTACTGAGAAATAATCAGTTGCTGATATATTATAATTAACGCACCTTCCACGCCAAACATTATAATCCTCTCGTAAAATTAAAAAAAAAAGTGAAAGTCGCATACTCACCTTTGAATAAATAGACTAGGCCGAGCGTACGATTGGCTGGTTTCAACAGCCAATCGAATGCTCGGCCTGGTCTGAGGGATTATTTATTTCGAGCCGTCCAAGCCATAATCTTGTTTCTGCGTATTAAAGGGGTAGGTGACTCAGAATTTGATCATCTCTGAGGGGGTCGTTCTCGTGAGGGGCGCATGATGTTGCAAGACCCGAAACTCCCCAATGACCCAGAAGTTTAAACATCACTGACGACACCTACTGGCGCCGGTTTAAGCGCGTATATTTAAGGATTGGTCCCGAAGAAAGCAACTTATTAAACTGGATTCTTTTCAGGCAAGTCTTACAAGCAATCTGTCCTTATAAGCATTAGTTTTTTGTTTTTTTTTAGGTTTTCTGGTATTTAGTCAATTCTTTTCGTCACCTATCCTTGTTTGATTTTTAAATGTATGTGTTGCGTAAATTTCATAAACATACACAAACATCGAACTCACATTTTTAAACCAATCAACAAACATTAGAACATTCTAGAAAAAAAAAAGATCCAAACCACATACACAAAATTCGCGCCCATAGATTTTTAAGCCAATTTAACAAACATTAGAACATTCTAGAAAAAAAATGATCCAAACCACAATATAAAAAATTCGCGCCCTTAGATTTTTTAACCAATCAAGTACTCCCCCCGCCAAAAAAAACAAAACATTCATACCCGTTTTGATCCTCTTAGAAGTTATAAAAAGAAAGCAATGGACCAATTCAACAGAGGTTTCGCCGCTAACAACAAGGAAACTACGCCACGCTACTGGACTGCTCCCTTACCCACCAAAACCTGAGAGGCGCCACGCTGTCTAGCAAAGACATTCCCATTTCTACTTACACCAAAGGCGAAAACAACAACAACAACAACATTGTGAGTTCTTTGGTACAATATTCCAGTGAAGAAACTGAACTAGTCACCTTCTACGATGAGTTATCCTCATTAGTGCGTAGCATCCCGAAACACAACATGTTAGTCATTGGCGGAGACATGAAGACCCAAATCGGGAAAAACGGAAACAACAAATACAGCCTCCACAACACGTCAAATAGGAATGGGTAACATCTAACAGATTTCATGATAGAAAATAGATTAGCATGCCTCAATACAAACTACCAAAAAAGGGAGTGCAAACTATGGACATACACATACGCGAACAATAGTAAAGCACAGATAGACTACGTCCTTATACACAAGAAATGGAAAAATAGTGCAATGAATTGCGAGGCATACTCCTCTTTCGAGGGTGTGTCCTCCGATCACCGAATAGTCACGGCGAAAATACGGCTAAGAGTACGAAAAAACGCCAAACGAACAGCGACCACCAAACACTATGACTGGGCCCTTTTGAACAACAGAGATATAAGAGATAAATACATATTAGAATTAAGAAACAGATTCGAAACACTACAAGAGAAGACAGAAAAAGGTACACCAAAAGACGAATATGAAAATTTCGTCAATGCGCACCTCGAGGCAGCAGCGAAATGTATTCCAACAAAACTCAAAACTAAATATAGAGTCCCATGGGAAACTTTAGCGGTGAGAGAAAAACGTGCACTAGTGAAAACAGCCTCCAAAAACTATCGAAAAAACCCAACAAACACAAATGCCCGAAAACTAAAAACGGCACAATATCAATTAGCAGGCATATATATAAAGGAACAGACAGAATAGATTCAAAATCAGATAGATAAGATTAGAGACTCGGTGGAAGATAGACAATCTAGGATATCCTGGCAAACAATAAACACTACTGCATAGTTTGGAACGAGCAGCCGCACGCATAGGCCTCTATGTTAATGCACACAAAACGGAATATATGTGCTATAATCAAACGGGTGACATCTCCACTCTAGATAGAACCCCTCTTAAACTAGTAGACAAATTCACTTACCTAGGAAGCAGCGTCTCATCAACCGAAAAAGACATCGACTCGAGGTTAACTAAGGCATGGACAGCAATCAATAGGCTATGGAAATCAGACAGCTATCAATAGGCTATGGAAATCAGACCTAACCGATAAAATGAAACGCAGTTTCTTCCAGGCAGCGGTCGCATCGATACTGCTGTATGGATGCACTACATGGACTCTAACAAAACGGCTGGAGAAGAAGCTAGACAGCAATTACACAAGAATGCTGCGAGCAATCTTGAACAAGTCCTGGTGGCAACACTCCACAAGACACCTGTTATATAGTCATTTACATGTTCATGCAGCATCACAACGACACCATAATTAAGACGCATGAAGGAAGGAAGACGCAAGAAGACTTCTTTACAATCATATTTACCTCTCACTTGATTTGTAAGAGTTCGAAAGGGTTGCATGTGAGATGGTGCTGGAGACCGAACATAAACTTCATATTTTGACCCCACTGTTATGACCGTCACTTTGTGTCTTCTTGTTCTCTTGATGTTCAACCGGAGGCCTAGAGCTCACTCTGCTGGATGCTGGCTTTCTTTATGGCATCTTATCAGCATCTTCTCTGGACCCCTAACTCCATCGGGTGTTTCCGAGGACCCCCTCGGTCGGGTGTGTCTTTCCCTACCACATCTGGTTTCTAACTCTCTGGAAGTCTGCTGGCAACTGCTTTGGCACCCCGAATTCAACTGAGTTAAAAAATAATTCAACGCCCACACGATAAACCACTGGATCTTTGAAATCGGATGTTTAATCGTCATCAAGCGGAAATAACTGTCATGCAGTTCAGAGGTTACTCTCTTCCGGTGCATCACTGTAGTGGCACAATGGGACCTTCACCTTGTCCCATATCATAAGCCTTAATCCGCCCACGCGATCTCTTTCGATTACTGGCCATTGGAATGTGTCACTTCCTTCCGGTGTATCACCTTGGAATAGCATTTTTGGGCCGGGTCGAAGGTCAAAATATAACACACCAACTGTACGGCCACCTGCCTCCTATCACGAAAACTATCCAAGTTAGACGAACCAGACATGCAGGACACTGCTGGAGAAGCAGGGACAATCTCATAAGTGATGTACTCTTATGGACCCCCACATATGGCCGATCAAAAGCGGGACGACCAGCACGAACATACATTCAGCAACTATGTGAGGATTCGGGATGTAGTCCAGAAGACCAGCCATAGGCGATGAACGATAGGGAAAAGTGGCGAGAGAGGGTCAGGGATATCCGTGCTACCAGCACGACATGATGATGATGATGATGATTTTAAAGTTATTCAGGTTTTGCTTTTGTTTTGTTAGGTAAATTACTTGCGAGGAAAACGTACTGCCTCCAAACTTTATTTCATACTTTTGACACATCTCGCAATATCCCCGACATATGGAAAAATCAACTGATTTCCATTCTAAAAAATTTGTTAATTTTTGTGCAAAAATAGACTTGAGAATTTGTAATTTTTTATATCTTTATTTTTACATTTATTGACTAATCAGCGCTTACGCGCTCCTTTTAAAATTTCTTTTAGATTCGCAGACGACAATATTTGATTTGCCGCAAAACATTTGAAGGATAAAAAAATAAAAAATATTTTTGCTTCTAGATAGTTAAAGATACTTATTAGATTCATAGATAAATCACCAATTTTCAAAAATCTGATCTCGATCCTTTCTCAATCTAATGAATAAGCGATACAAAATACATATTCAATAAATTTTGGGATCCATTCCGTAAGTCTTTTAAAAACTTTCGGTTTTATTTCTTTTGAGTAAAACTCTAGCATTCTGTTCATTCAAGAATGAATTTAATTTATTCTAAATTGAATGAAAATATTGTTTACATAGATTTGCTCATACTACCATTTCAGTCTTCGCTTACCGATGAAAAATATTTCTGAAATAACCAATTACATAATAACGTATAAATATACTCTCTCCCTCACATAGAACCGTATTTAAAAAAAGATCTTTTTCACACACAAAATATATCTACTAGATTTAGGCAATGCAAACTGCTACATGAATTTTCCTCTCGTGTAATATCTACACTCTAATGTTATATTTTTTACAAGAAAAGAATTTAAAACTTCCGTTTTTCAACAAACTTTTCACTTTACTTTAAAGAAATAAAATTTATTTAATTTGTAGATCGGTGTCTAATTCAATTAATTACATGCCTTTCCACCACACAGGTTAACATGAGTAGGGTTATTTTACGCCTAGAGGTCAGGGGAATGATGTTCATTATAGGTTCATATTCACATTTGTTCAGTTGTTTCTTAAGATTTTTTTTCATACGGTCGAATCAAATACGAATAATTTTTAATAGATCAATTTAAACTATAGATAGCAGCTTTATAGGTACGACCACTCCGGGTCTAAGTGTACCTCAGAGTAATGGCAATAAAAAAGAACCCCATACTCTCCTGGTCTACAGTACTGAAGCCTTACCATAAGATACAGTTTCGTACCATACCCATGGCCCCTTTTTGTGGAAGTTTCATCTCTCTCTCGGGGATACAGTAAGTGTATTTTAAATTGCGCCGACAGTCATTGTCTTGTGAACAAGTTTTGTTTTAACACATTCTTCTACTGATTTTCTCTTTTTTTCGTGCACAGCAAGGTAAGATTTAATCTTGTACAGATATTGTCCTAAATCTTATTCCTGAGTGGTTTCAACCAGCCATCGTCATTCTCAAGTTTAAAGTTGAAATGTTATTGTATTTAATCTCAAGAGAAACTTGGCGTATTTGGCTTTTTCCCTAGGCATTGTTTTACGCTAGAAATTTAAATTTATATATTCACATATTTTTGACGTAACAAGACGTGACAACACATGTAATGATATATAATTTAGGCTTACATATTCATTAGTTAATAAAAATATTTCGTGTACCGGTTCCTATATTGTGCGATATTTTAATGTTGATTTTTGTTTTTAATAATTATAATTCCTATCTTTTTTTACTGTATATAGTATCTGTGTTGTCTATGAATATTTGTTAAACAATGGTAGGAATAAAATAACGTTATTTTTTGCTGATTAATGCTTCTTTGGCCTTGGTTGGGCAACTAATCTAAGTGAGGGAAAAATCTTAATACAAACCAGCTTTACTTTGTTTAAAAATTGACTTTGAGTCACATCCTTTCCATCGCAGAAGGGTTCGGTAAATACATGCTCTATAGGGAGTATACGATTCACTGAGTACCAAACTACTTTTTATTCATATGCTAGATAAGTGTGTGATATAATGGCCCTCGCCACTTTCGGTATCTTGGATGGTGGATGAATCAGATATTTGTTTAGGCATGATTTTCAGGTGATTGGTCGAGAGTCATCATTGCCGAAGCAAAGTCTGGAAAAAGAATGGGTATTCGTTTATGGGCAAAAGGAACTCACAAGGGATTCGAGAAATAGAAATTTTTGGCAGTTGATAACGAGCTTATTGGCCTAATGAGTAGAGTGTTCGCCAAAGATCTGGGAGACCGGGGTTCAGTTCCAGGTCGAGTCATATCAAAGACTCAAAAAATGGTACTTGATGCCGCCTTGTTTAGCACTCTGCATTATAAGGTGAGGATTAAGGGTAAAGTGGAACAATCCTGGAAATGGAGCAGCGCCTCCTAAACTTCGTTGTAGTAGCTATTGAAAAGGGAATCCTTCGAGTCACCCTCGACTAAGGTCGCCAACTTTACTTTTTTACTAGTTTGAGATTAAAGTAACCCCCACAACAGGTAGTGAATAAAAGGGTGTTTTCTTTACTCCCTCAACAGGACGAAGTCATACCATGTCTTTTTTTTAGACAACGGTCAGAAGATATATATAACACTCTGTCAATAAACGTCAGTGTTTTTTTGTGACAAACATGTCTATTGCTATCAGAATCAAGTAACGACAACCTTTGATAGCGTAACAATTGGATAAAATGTAGCTGATTACCACGCAAGCAACCAGTTAGTTATTGGCATCATGTAATTGCCCAGCTTTTCCACATATCATGAGGCTTTTTTTTTAACAAAGTGGTACCAATTTAAACTGTGTATTCGACCGTTTTCGGCTGCATATTCGACAGCTGCTCACTTTCCAACGTGACAAACTTCATTTCCATAAGGGTAAAGGCTGAGTAGTGTACATATTCTTAAGGGAGAATCAGTTTGCAAATGCGTATAGGATGTGAGATCTCGTATTCCGTCTGTCTTTCGTTCCTGTCTTGTAAATTTTTGCGCTGCCACTGTCTAGAGATAATATGTAGAAGAAAGAGAAGATTTAGAGAGAGAGAGAGAGAGATAGAGAGAGAGAGAGAGAGAGAGAGAGAGAGAGAGAGAGAGGTGGAGAACGAGTTGAAGATAACGGAAAAAATGTGCGTGCCATTTCAGATTTTTTCCGTTTTTTCCTGTGAACACTGATGCAAAACGTCATAAGTGTGTTACATGGTGGAGCAAAAGGTTTTTCAAGTCTTTCTGATTTATTCCGCTTTCTAACAAAATGTCAAACTCGGCTTTTTCATTCGCTCAACTCTTCTGTAAAACTTTCTTTCTTTTATAAAAATAATCGCCAAAAACACATCAAAAAAGAAAAAAAAGCAAAAAGAAAGGAAAAAGACAACAACAACAACAATAAAAACCTAGCAAAAACAAAATCAGAAAAAATTTGATTTATATAGAAACTGCGAGTAAACGGGAAGGATTTTGCTTTTATTAAATTAGAAAGCATCTATCTATCTATCTATCTATCTATCTATCTATCTATCTATCTATCTATCTATCTATCTATCAGTTCATGTCTGTTTATTTGAATCTGTTCATATTTACCTGCCTATTTATTTGAATCTATCTATCTATCTATCTATCTATCTATCTATCTATCTATCTAAGTCTGTAATATCGTAAATGTCTGTAATGGCATGAATGTATGTCAAAATCTATGTCAAACCTGCAGGTATCTAAGGAAGTCTTTATTTTGTGAAATTATTAAATATCTATCTATCTATCTATCTATCTATCTATCTATCTATCTATCTATCTATCTCTGCTAAAACGTATGTCTGAGAACACATTTAATGAAGTAAACATGAGTTTATGAATCAAAATAATACTTCAATCTTTTTAAGTGTGCAATTCTGTAAGTGCTCTTATACCAAATAATCACATATTATCAGCGAGATGTGAGTATATATATATATATATATATATATATATATATATATATATATATATATATATATATATATATATATAGTGCGTATATGCGAAGCTGTCTATCTTAGAAGACATTTTTATACATTCATTGATTGTTTCCTGATAACAATGAGCGTGACAGCTACCATCTGCATAGATAGTCATGGAGAAGTGGTGTGCCTAAGGGTTCATTCATCCACTCCATTTTTGGTCACTCATCACAACTTAAAAAGTGACGTAAAATTTTTGTGAGTTGACAAAAGCTGAGAGCAGTACTAGATTGATGCTTTTACCACTCAAATGATCTGAAGTTTACATTCTTTTGTCTTGTGACGATTCTTATTCAATTGCTGCATCAATCAATTTTCATATAGATGGTCAGTTTTGTTGCCGCAAACTTTTCTGAGACACCCCCCGCACACACACACACACACACACACACACACACACACACACACACACACACACACACACACACACACACACACACACACACACACTTATTCAAAATCAGGAAAAAATAAACAAAAACTGGATAAACGATCGTTATCTGTCATATTTATTGAATCCTCACCCCAACTCACAATGTAAGAGGATGTTTTGCTATGGATAAATATTAGGACAGATTGGGCTGAGATAATGTTTCCAGTAAGAACTCGTTTTACTCTCTTGAATGTGCAGCATTGGTTGTTTTTCTTTTTTTTTTTTTTTAAATCTTCCCCACACCAGACGCTGGTCTCACAATAACAGCTTCTTTCATAAGATATCTGAAATTTGGATCTAACTTCCCTATAAATATTTCCCTCCTGCCAACAACCTTGAGTATTTAAGTCCAGTACTGATAAGTATCTTATACTATCTTAGTTTGGATTTCTGTCTTGTGGTCCTTTTGTAATATCTTTTTGTTGCATTTGTTATTTCGTAACTCTAAACCAATTGTGGCCAACTGGCTTTGCTTAGTGTGAATGAGAAGAAGAAGAAGAAGAAGAAGAAGAAGAAGAATTGAGTACTTGCTTGAATTTAAATATACTATTTTCCCTAAAATTTCCCCCTCAAAATTAGTCTATATATTGATCATCATCATCATGTCGTGCAACTAGCACGGATATCCCTGACCCTCTCTCGCCACTTTTCCCTATCGTTCATCGCCTCTGGCAGGTCTTCAGGGCTACATTCCGTATCCTCACATAGCTGCTGAATGTATGTTCATGCTGGTCGTCCTGCTTTTGCCTGGCCATATGTGGGGGTCCATAGGAGTACATCACTTATGAGCTCGTCCCTGTTTCTCCAGCAGTGTCCTGCATGTCTGGTTCGTCTAACTTGGATAGTTTTCGTGATAGGAGGCAGGTGGCTGAATAGTTGGTGTCTTGTGGGGTGTTGCCGCCAGGATTTGTTCAAGATTGCTCGCAGCATTCTTACCTAATTGCCGTCTAGCTTCTTCTCCAGCCGTTTTGTTAGCGTCCATGTAGTGCATCCATACAGCTATTTGTATATCTCCCATTCATTTGCTTTTTTCAATATGATTTATATAATGCATTCTCCAATATACAATATATCACGTAAATTTTGGATAAGGAAGTTTTTATTCATGGTTGAATTTCCTAAATGTTTTGATCGCATTTTGAACTTTGTGTCTGCTAAAATAGTCATAAAAATTACTTTTCATTTTAGTCAATAGCTAGGGAATAAAAACGTTCATACCTTTTCCAAAGGTATTAGTCCGAAAGTGAACGACTGGAGTTCAAACTGGCTTCTTACGATGCCAAAGTCCAGCATATTAGCCTCTACACCACTTCGCCAATGGGTCTCCTCCATTAGAACCGGGGTTCTTCCGATGGAACCAGGCTGCCCGGCTATATGTATTGGGTGTCTCAAAATAGATGCAACCCAATAGTATGATAATTCATATTGTATCAAGTCATTTTTCATCTGAGTCTTAAAAAGCAATCATATTACTTCAGAAAGGTCAAAGCAGATGACAAAGGCAGAAATTGATTGATTTCATCCAACAGTACATACCAAGTTCTTGGGAACATCTTCGGAGGGACTTTTTCGGACTCCTTCCGGCAGAATCTCTCATCGCATTTACATTGTCAGGATATCTTGCAGTCAATTTCCTGATCTGAGATTTTCTTCCTTCTTGTTGAGCTTGTTTACTGATCTTGGGACTTGACATTTGTCTACCCAACAATAAATTTGGCTTTTCTGGGGAAAATTGTTAAAGTTAAACTTCCTGCGAAATTTTGCTTACACAGTTATAAATGATTTTGTCTCCAAATAAGTAGTGACACAAGATATTTTTTCCTCTCTTGTCGAAGTTATTAGCAGTTACATGGGTCCTATGTGTATTGAGATACCCTGTACTTTTAAGTAGCAGCACTCGAGTTCTAAGGAATTAGTGGGTAGAGTGTTCGTCAATGGCCCGGGAGACCTGGGTTCAATCCCAGGTGGGGTCATACCAAAGACTTTAAAAACAGTACTTGATACCTCCTTGCTTAACATTCCGCATTATAAGGTTCGTATCGAGGATAAAGTGGAGCAATCCAGGGAAAGGAGTAGCGCCCTTCCCTACACCTCAGTGTAGTAGCTATTAAAAAGGGAGCCTTCTGATCGCCCTCGACTACGGTCACCAACTTTACTTACTTTTAAATATAATTATATATATATATATATATATATATATAAAGTAGAAGGAGCTCCTGCTTAATGAAGAACCCGCGATGACGGCAACACTCCGAGAAGTTAACTTCAAAATCAAAACTGGTGAAGGAAACTCCAGCATCAAACTTCTGCTGACACTTAGAGGTATCCTTTGACAGGAAAAAATCTAAGAAAAGGTACTCAGAAATAAAACCTGCAGTTCACACGCACACACACACAAACACACACACACACACACACATATATATATATGTATATATAAATTAGATATGAGTTATAAAATTATATTTTATTGGCAATAGCAATGAAAAAATGAGGATTCCTCGGCTGGAAATCACCACACCAGGTTGTACAGTGTTTAAAAATGTTAACATTAATACTATTTTAAAGTCCCCCACCTATTTCCTATCCCAGTCAACACATTACCGGAAATTTCTCCACCGATTTTCCGTAATGACAATTCTGTTTTTCTAATGAAGATGCTTCCATATAAATATTAGCATTTTTTAAAAAGTGGGCGTGGAAGATTCCAAAAATGTATTGAGAGGGATGATGAACTTGTGGGGAACTGTTTAAAATTATACGATAAAGGAACTCCCATTAAATAATCACCTTGTACTTCTAAGTTGTGGTACAAATACTGGCCGTTCAGATTGGTTTGGTCCAGTTTTATGGCATATCAACCATTGAAGGTTAATCAATGCCAAATCCATTTTTATATATAGAAACAATTCACTTTAGTGTAAGCCACAGTTTAGTTCTATTTGACCCATTGATAGGATCCTATCAAGTACTACCACTCTGAACCTGTGTGGACTTGGGAGTGATGGCAATAAAGAGGTACTCCACATTTTCCAAAACTCCAGCATTACTGGAGTCTCGCCATCAGATTGTTTAGCATCATATCCAGGACACTCATTGAAAGAGTCTTACCCCTCTGCAGAGATACAATCGGTGTATTCTGCAGCCCGAGCCGACTGGGCCATAGCAATTCAGGATCTAAGGGTTAAAGCCGATATTCATGGAGAATTTCCATAATTTAAAATTGGTGGCAATTATAAGCTTAACAACTTTTCTAACTTTTATCACAAAATCTCAATCGCTTCTTAAACAAGAGGAGCAGAACTATTGCAGGCGAATGCATGACTCAAATACTGCTGAGTCGTTTCAATTCAAACTTCTCCAAAAATAAGTATATATATAAAAAAAATCATAAGTGCTTTGAAATCATAAACCATTGTAATAAATAATGTGCATTCAAGATATTTCTTGGATTTTTGTATCATGCACGCTTTTTCGAAATGTTACTGTCTATGGCTTATTTTTTTTAAATAGTCCGAATGAAAATACTTTTGTCAATACGCATTGAATGACTGTTGGCAATATTTGAAAGTAAAATGAATGATCTACGCAACCGAGTAAATGGTATATTTTTTAAACATTTAAACGGAAGTATTTTGAATATTTTTTTGGTTCAGTCTATTCGGAATTGGTGACGTCATTTTTCCTTTTATGATGCAAGCGACAAATACGTTTCTAATTCAATTTACACTGTAATCGTATGATTTTCTTAAATGTTGCGGAAAAAAAGCGAGCAGAATTTAATATAAAGTCATTCTTATGAATTCGCGTTGTAAAGAAATATCTTTAAAATAATGTTTGCATTATTTCATAGAGAATGTTAATGTATACGCATAGCTCAAAAGATTTTATTCTTATAGCAATCTGGAAAAAAAACTTTCGTGTTTATTTTTTAAAGACTTTCAACCTTTGAAGTGTACACGCGAAGTTAAATTTAATTTTTGATAATGAAAAAAAAAAAAAAAGAATAAATGCATTTAATTGTAGAAAATATCAAAGCACTGAAATTTTATATGTACTTTTTTGTTTATTATCACGTTAAGCAAAGCCTTTCAGTCATTTCTAAGTGAGTGGTACGGAAAAGGGGTCATTGATGTTAGAAAACATTATACATTGCTGCAAATAAAATAGAGTGATAAAATAATTCTTAAATGATGCAAAATTATATAAGTTTAGAATAGAGTCTTACTAAAAGAATTTAAACAAACGAAAAGAAACATTAGGATAAGATACTTAGACTGAAAAATGAGAAGCACTTATTGTAACGGTTATCATATTTACCCAACCCCTCCGCTTCGGCAGGATATGACACAAGGTCAATTTATAAGCGGAGTTTAACAGGTTTGAATTCAGAGTTTTCCTTCTCCTAGACTAGTTGCCTCACCAAGGCTGAAGAACCTAGTCCGTCCTACTATAGCTGGAGGGAGAATAATTGGGTATTAGTGCTATGTGAAATGCAATTAGTCTAGTCCAGGATTTGAACTCGTGTCGCCGTGTCCATTTCCTACGACGATAACCATTACACCACGGGCACTTATTGTAACGGTTATAATCGCAGGAAATGTAATAGGCGACACAAGATCGAATTCTGGATGAGGCAGTTTGCGTTTCATTTTTCTCTATGGCTCTTGAGATAGCCATGAATCTACCTGTTCTCCCTAAACCCCAGTTATAGTTAAATAATAAGGCAGACTGGGATATTTAGCCTTGGTTAGGCAACCAGCCTTGGAGAAAGAAAAGTCAAATTAATCTTTAATCCGCTTAAAATTGACCTTGAGTCAAATTCTAACCGTAGTGAAAGGATCGAGTAAATACTTGGATTTAAAATAATTAACTCTATATTCACGAGGAAAACATTAAAACAGATTAACATTATATTCACAAGGAAAACAGAGATTAAAACAGATTAATATTATATTCACGAGGAAAACAGAGATTAAAACAGATTAATATTATATTCACGAGGAAACCAGTGATTAAAGTTAAGTTAAAAATCAAAACCGACAAGAGAATGTAAATTCTTCTAAAAATCCTTTCTTGTAAGTAAAGATTTCTGTTATAAAAACTCGCGTTGTCATTAAATTAATTTTGTCTACGATGAAAAAAAAAAAGAAAAAAAAAAAAAAAAGAGAGAGACATCTTGTAAGAGGGTTCGGTCACGGGGGCACTAATCATGTAATCTGTCTTAAGAAGGAATAGCGTGACAAGGCCCATTTCTCTCTAGGTCGAGTTTGATTTAAGAGTTTTTCTTTCTTGTCATACCAAGGTTCAAGTGCTCAATCTGCATTGCAATTACCCAAAGCTGAAACGAGAGTAGTTGGATTCATAGCTTCCCCAAAGGTATTAGCGCTATGTGAGATGAAAACAGGCTGGCACAGGGGTTGAACTCGAGTTGTCGAGTTCACTCCGAACAACAATAATCATGAGGTCACGAGTGTCCCAAGAAATCACAATGTATTACACGTTGATTATTAAAGAAATGACGACCTGGGTGAATTGCAGTCATGGGTTTCTCTTGAAATGATTTTTTATTTTTTAACTTAGTCCATGAATTAATATTATAAAAGTTGTATCGAATAGAATGGTTGTTTGGGGATTTATGCAAACGCCCATGTTGTTTAGTGAACTGATAAGACCCCGAAAGAAAGTAAGTTCTTTTGGTGCCGAAAGTTAAAATTGTTTCTATTTGATAGTTAAACTGTTTAAAATATTTGGTTTGGTTTCTTTGTTTAATGGCATATCAACCTTCGTGGGTTATCTAATACCAAAGCTATCCTTCTCGTTGAACAGCAGTGATGCTATTTAATCTATAGCTGGGAGGATAAGGGGGTTCATACCTTTCCCATGTGTATTTGTCTGAAAGTGATCGTAATAGTGCGACTGGAGTTTGAACTCGCTTACTTCGATTCCGGAGTCCAACGCTTAAACGATTACACCACGAGGACACCTCCTTAAAATATTTCTATGTACAAAAAATAATTATTATTGAATAGGAATAGTTATAAGTATTAGAAAAGAATACTTCAAACCATATAATTGTGTGCAAACAAGTAATTATTATAACGTAGGAATAGTTACTCAGAACGATATAATTGTGTGCAAATTATAAATATTAGGTAAGACTACTTGAGACCATATGACTGTGTACTAACAAGAAATTATTATTAAGTAGGAATTATAAGAATGATTGGTGATCAATTAACAGTGAACGGCTGATTTTGTTAGTCGGGCGAGGTTCTGTAAAAGATGAATCCCGTCTTGATCAACTGGTCCCAGCATTGTAATATAATAGCCGAGGGATTTCGGTTCATGCCTTTGGGTTTAGTTAGGCTGAGAACCTTTCTGCTCAGCATATGGGTTAGTTAGGTGCAAACTTGATGCAGGTGTTAACGCGCGCACGGGCGGCGGACGTGTCACTCAGAGATGTCACAATAGCCCAAGACGAAACGGGATGACAGGGTGCGAATGACGTCACGCACCGGAAGCGTGCGGAGGTTTTTTTGAATTTGAAGAAAGTTAAGAGAGTTGAAACTAGACACCGAACGAAGAGGTTCGACTTTTGGGGCTCGCTAAGGCGAGACGAATTTGCGCGTCATGGGTGCCGCACGAGATAGGGGCCAGACGAAGAAGCTAGCACAAAAAGATTGTGTCTCTCTCCTTATGTCGAAACCTTTAACTCAAAAGTAATAAAAAGGTTTCGTACCTGAACAAAGAAGTCGTTACGTGTTTTCGAATTTCGAGATTCCTATGTTCTTTATGTATACATCTAATCTAAATGAGTTATGGACAATCGATGTACATTTCGAACATGGCCGTATCTAGCTATGTAACAGCATGAACTGTATAAAATGCAACAAAAATGATTACTCTCATCAGATCTGATCAATGTTTTAAAATTAGAATGATTGGTAATCATTTAACTAGGATAGACTGATTTGAGTTTAAGTGATTATTTTCTGTTCCCAAAAATCAAATCCAGTTTTTTTTTGTTGCCATTTGAAAACTGTGTGAGCACCACAGGCAATAGGTTGTGGTGAACCAACTGAAAGCAATATCACACGAAGACTTCCGGTCACTGTTTTCGGAAGTTTTCGTCGGTGTTTGACTTCCCAAGGAAAGTACTTGCGCTAGTCAAAGGTTTTGCAATATTTTGGTAACATGAGACACAATTGCGGAGATGATGACGAATTACAGTAGACTGTGAAATGCCGAGCTCGTCTGATACTCGTCAGATTAGGAGGTGCCCGTGGTGTAATGGTTATCGTCGTAGGAAATGGACACGGCGACACGTCGTAGGAAATGGACACGGCGACACGAGTTCAAATCCTGGACGAATCTGATTGCATTTCACATAGCACTAATGCCTTTGGGAAAAGTATGAATCCAATTATCGTCCCTGCAGCTATGGGTAAATAGTAGGGCAGACTGGGTTTTTCAGACTTGGTGAGGCAACTAGTCTTGGAGAAGGAAAACTCTGAATTCAAACCTGTTAAACTCCGCTTAAAAATTGACCTTGTGTCGTATCCTGCCCGAGCGGAGGGGTTGGTAAATATGGATACTCGTCAGATTTCTCTCTATAGTTGGAGCACGGCCTCGGAATAAACACTTTTAGATCTACTTAATCTTGTCTGATCACCAAGGTTCTTGCAACCCGAGTGAAATTAAATCATCTGGTTACTGTACTGAAATCATCTGTACTAACACCTTTCGCACAACAAATTGTTGTAACCTAACATCAGTTTGTGAATTAGACAAAGTTGCATATTAATCTATATGGCTTTCAAATCACACACGAAGTGAAGTAGTGCCCAACGTATCAGCGCATTAACTTCCACCATACTACCAATCACAGTAGGTGCCAACTACGGCTTGAGCTGCTTCGGTCACGTGATGTACGCGCCACAAATTAGCATGTATTCCCCGAATATTGCCAAACTGATTCACCCTAGTATTTTGAAGGAGATAAAGTTAATTTGTAATAGAGGTGATAAATTATTTTTACTGTCAGTTTCGGTATTCATAACTCATCTGGCTATGATGGCGCTGTGCAAATTTTAGTGGGCGTTTTTCTTGTTTCACTCTGAATACGAATGTACGAAGATCATTAAATAAGTTTCCAGACTTTTTTCGTATGGGCACTTTAATTGATAGTACACGCATGAAACTCTAGTACCCTCCGAAGTAATCTCCTCCGGCTGCAATGCACTTGTTGTACCGTTCCAACACCTTCTGGAAGGCCCCATAGAAGTCCTCTTGCGTGAGCGTGTCAATGACCTTCATCACAGCCTCTTTCATCTCCTCAATTGTCTCATAACGACAGCCTCTAAGTTTTTCTTTGAGCTTAGAGAATGACCAAAAGTCACAAGGAGCAAGGTCTGGACAATAGGGAGGCTGAGGAACTGTCTTGATGCCCATTTTGGTCAAATAGTCTGTGACAAGGATGGAGTTGTGGACTGGTGCATTGTCCTGGTGGAAATGCCACTGACCCGATTTGAAGAATGCTGGCCTCTTCCGACGGAATCTCTTCCTGAATACCCTTAAAAGCTCAACATAGTAACCTTAACCCTAAGCCTTTGGTCAATCAACTCTGGTCTATTGACTTCCTTACTTCTCTCATACCTCTCATCATTCCTCACAGACTCCCTGCCTTCCTTGAATCTCTTATGCCACTCAAAAACTGTTGCTCGATTCAAGCAAGATGTCCCAAAAGCAGTCTGAAGCATTTCACACGTTTCTGTGGTATCATTTTTTCCAAGTTTAAAACAGAATTTTATTGCATATCGTTCTTCCAAAGTGTCAGAGTGCATTTTTGAAATTCAACAGCTGTGACAATCAGGATTTAGTAGGGTGTATTCCAATTGCTGCTGTAGGTGTTGATTTGAACCTGAAATCATAAAAATTGGTCAGTCATCTCATAAGATGTATAGCAATAACGTACTGAATTTTCAAGAGTCTACGACAATTTCAAATGTCTGTACAAAAAAGTCTGGAAACTTATTGAAGGCACCACATAATCTGTTTTCAATTAAGGAATTTTATTTCAAATATCAAATTGTTGATTTTTTTGAACCTCATAAACTAGTAATCATTGTGCAAACAGTAACGAGGCCAATGTAGCAGTGTCTTGCGATTGTATAAATCAAGTTTCCTTTCATAAATCTTGATTAGTAATAAAACAACATAGTTGAAAGAGAACGAAGAAGTACAATTTTAATAATTGATTTGTTGTTATGAATAATTTGATTCAATGATTCTTTGAACATTGTTCATTACCTGTGAGGAAATGTAATCGATGCTGCTTAAAAACAACAACAAGCAAACCAAAAAACAAAACAAAAAACCATCTATCTAAAATAGCATAACAACATCTATCTAAAAAACAATATCTATCTAAAAAACAATGTCTATTCAAAAAACATCTATCTTAGAAAAACAACTTCTACCTAAAAAAACACATCTATCTCAAAAAATCATCTATAAAAAATCCATACCCTCCCAAAAGCAAAGCAAAAACAAGACAAAAACAAAGAAACAAGAAACAACATCTATCTAAAACAAAATAAAAACATCTATAAAAAACAAAACAAAACAAACAAACAAACAAACAAACAAACAAACAAACAAACAAACAAACAAACAAAACAAAACAAAAATCAACAAATATAAAAAGCAAAAACAATATCAATTAAAAACAAAACAATATAAAATCTATTAAAAAAACCCATCTATCTAAAAATCACCAAAAAAGCATTTAGAAATCAAAACAACATCTATCAAAAAATATCTTTCGAAAAATCACTCCTAAAAATATGTATCTAAAAACAAAACAGCATTTATCTAAAATTCATTTATCTAAAAATCACCTTTAAGAATATCTATCAAAAAAGCAAAACATCTGTATGAAAAACATCTATCTAAAAATTAAAATAAAAAAACATCGATCTAAAAACAAAACATCTATCTACAACATCTACTTAAAAACCATCAATTAAAAGCATCTATCCAAAAAACAAAACATCTTTCTAAAAAAGCATCTATCTAAAAACAAAAAATTATCTACTTAAAAACATATCTAACTAAAAATCATCTACAAAAACATCTAAAAAAATCTTTCTAAAAAAAGCATCAATCAAAAAGAACACCCCTTCAAAAAACAAAACAAAAATCAAACAAAAAACAAAAAAAGAAAACACACACAAAAAACCAGCATCTATCTAAAAGACAATATCTATCTAAAAACAACATCTATTTCAAAACAACTTCTATCTAAAAAAAACCCCATAAATCTCTAAAATGAGGGATGTGCAGTTGTATGGCGATTATCCACACGAACTAGAATATCAACAATTCAGGTTCAAATTCTGTAGCATAGTCACCGTCGACTGCTATGTCGGTGATGATTGATCGTCAGATGGAAGAGGAGAAATACAAAAACATAATTTGCCTCAAGCGTTCAGATATATGTTGCTTTATTCTCTTCGTTCGCTATCTAAAAATGTGGAAGTCGCAAGAAATGGATAACAGACAAAACATGCAGGGTAGCTTCTTCGTTTTAGTATGAACGGGTCACCTGGCCGACTCACTCTGTGTCAACCTGGTTACGGCAACCACTTATGAAAATGTTTGTCATGGAGTTCACTAGATCATTCGACGTCTGACTCTCCCAAGGGGGGGGAGATCAAATCTCAGTCGAATCAGTGGTCTGCCTTCGCTGTTAGTTTTAAATCCAAACCCCTAGATTCAGTGTTCACGCCAAAAGATGAAATAACCGGACCGGTTGATCATTCAATAATAATAAAAATAAAAACAAAGATAAAAAGTGTAAGTCCAGAAAACGAACAAACACGGGGTTGAATAAAGAAGTAAAGTTGGCGACCTCAGTCAAGGCTCCCTTTTTAATAGCTATTACACGGAGGAGTAGGGGAGGGCGCTACTCCATTCCCTGGATTTCTCCACTTTACCCTCGATCCTTACCTTATAATGCCGAGAGTTAAGCAAGGCGGCATCAAGTACCATTGTTTGAGTCTTTGGTATGACTCGACCAGGGATTGAACCCAGGTCTCCCGAACCATAGGCAAACACTTTACCCATTAGGCTGGTGTAGTAGGCTTCGGGTCACCCTCAGTGGGGTTAAGTAATGAAAAAATAATGTTTTTAATTAAAAAGAAACAGTTAACAGTTACGAAATAATTGTTGTCATCTCGATGTTCCTCTCCCCGTAAAGACAAGCAGAATGTCTCGGAATCTAGCCCCTATCTTGTGGCGGCCTGTCTAAGTCCACCGTGGGTTTTCTCACTTAGACTCACTAATTATTCTCAAAGCGTTATGTTAATCTTATTTCCAGCTTGTTGAAACAACAGAGATATGAGAGGATCTGGTTATCTCTGAGTCTGGTGCAAGTACCTTTCGATAGGAGCCTCAAGTCAAGTCCGCAAGGCCTCTCGCCGCACTCTGTCGTATTCTCTGCAACTGTCGGCAAAAATCCAGTTTATATAGTTGTTTATTCTGTTTCGAAGTGGGAGTATTCCATCAACGGCCCTCTCTTTAATTAATTCTTCCACACTTGATTCCATTCACTATTGCTTTCGGCTACCCCAACAGTGAATCTCTGTGCCTGTTACAAGGAGGGGGAGGTTGGTTGCTTCTATACAACTTCTGGTGTGACTGCTACGATAAGGTTTCGTCCCTCCCCCTTTCTCCCGAAAGGGACGGCTCTTTTCTCCTCACAGGATTCATACATCATCACTTCCAAAATTAGCATAAAATTTTCCATTTCTCCAAGGTTGATTTTTTCTTAGGCTGGCGGCTTGCACCCGCGCTGACCTCCTGTAACCTTTATTTCCTGATTATCCTCTGTTTTGACTAGTGATTTCTCCGACTCCAGCTCTCCCCTCTTTCTTTCTTTCATGGTTACAAAAATCAATTTCAACGCTTTTGTAATTTTTCTGCTAGTAAAAAATTAAACAGTATTTTTCTCTTCTTTCTCATAGCGACAATATATTGCATCACTCTTAAAAAACAACGGCAATGTACTGGCCCAATCCTCTAAAATACACGCCGAATACTTTTTTTCATTTTTAAATCTAGCAGGCTAGACTCCAGCCCCAGTCTATTCTGGTACACCAGTAGGAATTAGTTCTTGCCGTTTCTTTGAATCATCACTTTCTGTTCTTGTGAACGCTTGCATCCTCGACCTCCTGCCACTAAGAGATAGATAGATAGATAGATAGATAGAGAGAGAGAGAGAGAGAGAGAGAGAGAGAGAGAGAGAGAGAGAGAGGATAAAGAAACCCGTCATTTTTTATTGGGCTTCACAGAATACGCAACTTCCACTTCCGCTTCACTGGGCGGCATCTTTAGGCAAGTTCCCACCATCACTTTGTCGATTGAGTCTGGCTAACTTGTTTTCAGTCCGGGGTGCTAGATCAAACATATCTTGTTATCTATTATCCTCCGAACAAAATGTCAAACTACATCAACTCGTCTTTCTTCTAATTGCTGGATTTTTTAAATAACATATATTCCTACCTTGATACCATTCGCTTACAGTCCAATCGGCTGGGGCAGAAGAATAGACCGACTGGGTCTCCGCAGAGAGGTAAGGCTCTCCTCACAACGAGTGCCCTGAATATGACATTCAACAATCTGATGCTGAGGCTCCTGCTCTGGAGATTTGGGTAATGTGGAGTACCCCTTCATTGCCATTGTTCCCATGTCCACTCTTTTATCCCATTGATAGAATCCTATCAGCTGCTACCACGTAGCTGGTAGGGTCCTATTAATAGGATAAAATAGAACAAACTATGCGTGCAAACAAATAACTGATATTAACTTGTGACTGTTATATAGCAATACTTGAAACTATTTAACTGTGTTCAAAAAGGAGCTCAGGCTCGTTTGAGAATGCTATCAACAAAATGTTTTTACAAATCATATATACATATTTAATATATATAAATTAACAAGATTTGGCTTTAAATAACCTTACAATGGTTGATATGCCATAAAACCAAACCAAGCCAAACGAAAATGTTGCCTACAAACTATTCACTTAAAAATCACATGTACTTAATATATAAAAAGGATTTGGCATTAAATAATCTTACAAGGGTTGATATGTCATAAAACCAAACCAAACCAAACCATTCGTTTACAATGTTATAATTCCCACTGACATTGCGTTCACTTCGCACTAAAGCTCTTGGAGAAAGCTTAAATTTATATTTCTTTCACTTAACTCTGGATGAAACAGTGGGAACGACTGGGCTGTCTAACTTGGGTTATCAGTCTAGATAATTAACTACTAACCTACCGGAGGAAGTTTTAACGCAAGATTAGTTTAACTCTCAGAGTGGGACATTCACGTACGGATGGACAAGACTCTAAATATCCCCGATCTTCACACGACCAAAGTCACGCGATACAGTCCCGTATTGTTTGTTTTAGCTTTAACACACCCGAAGACAAGAAACTGGCTGATGAAAATGAATAGATACTACGCTCTAATCTCGATTTAAAGACCAAGACAGTATTAATTGTCTATCGGAGGAGAAAGAAAACTCTCAATTCTAAACTCCTATCAGCCCGTCGAGAGCCGACATGGCTGGGTAAAGTCTATTACTCACCATGCTTTATAGAAGGCCTATGAAGAGACGTCGAGGGAAAGGACTAGTAATCTAATCAATCGTAGCAAGTTTAAAATGAATTGTCGATAAACGCATACATCCGTGAACAGATTGCAATCAACAATGACATCCACTGGCTTATACGTTTTGAAATTTAGTTACTGTTCAAGTAACCAGAAATTCTTTGTTACTTGGTACGATTAGATATATAACAAATATATACACACACACACACACACACACACACACACACATATATATGTATATATTCAGATATAGTTGTCCGAATTTCAGAGACGAAGCTTGAGGATTTTTATTATTCAGTGTTTTCGGACTATTGTGTTCATCTTTATAATCATATTCACAACGTTTCGGCCGATGAGTCTCCCGACCTACTTCAGGTGTTTCTTGTCAAACTCGGGAGCTTACACAAAACTTCGAACCACGTCCTTTATTTAATCCACGGGGCTTGCTTGCTCTTATTCCGTTAATCATAACTTGGTACAGCAGTTAACCGTTATGTTGGGCTACAGTGACCTGTTAAGTCGACCAAGCATATAGATGAATACAATATGGCAACCAATGATAAAAAAAGTTAAATAAAAAAAGGGAAAGTAAAATCGTTATAAGAACTCTGGTAAAAATCATACATAAAAGTTGTGATTCATAGTGATGTAAGAACATTAGTTTATAAGTCCCAAAAATTCACTCTGAACTGTCCAGGACGTGTAGCGTAACGGTTATAGCTTCTAATTGACAATCACCTCGAGGCAGCAGATTCAATCCTGACTGCAGGCGAGTAACGATATAGTAATATTCAGCACTTGTACCCAGTTAAGGTTAACGGAATCAGAGCAAGCGACCCCATGGATTAAATAAAGGACGTGGCTCGATGTTCAGTGTCGGCCCTGGAGATCGACAAGAAACACTAGAAGAAGCCCGGGGGAAACATTGGCCGAAAATTTGTGAATATAACAATAAAGATGAAGATAATAGTCCGAAAACACCGAATGATAAAAAGCGGAGACATAGTCAATGGTGTTTGTTAACTCTCAGTTTCATTTCAATGTGATCATCGGACAAAGTGGGTCCCATCTGGTGGGTATCCCTTTATATACTGTTGTGTGGAGCATATATAACATTTAATAAATGGAAGCCCACCAAATGAGAACCACTTGTTCTGATGATCGTATTGGTGAGAAACAAACAAAGCGCCGTTGACACTGTGTCTACTCTTATCCTTATATATATATATATATATATATATATATATATATATATATATATAACCGATATTGTACATTCTTTATTTATAAAAATACCAAGCTATATATATATATATATATATTGTTCGGCAGCAGTCGTTCATTTAAGCATGTTTCATTAAATGATATAGACAAATTTTGTCTGTATAATTTATTTAAGATCCTTTCAAGTTTTCTGATAAGTGTCTTAGTTTCAGGTTGGAATTGGTAGATGAATTTCCTAAAATTGTCCCGAACGCTTTCGGACCCTTCACAGGCCATCATCAGGGGTTGCTTGCTTGCGTAAGGTGTGTTTGTTTTTTTCCCCGTGTTCCTATAATATTCTATTTCCGATGAGAGCGTTCCCTTTTTAAATAGCGGTTTGTTTTTAAATAGCGTTCCCTTTTTTAAATACATCAGTTACCCTGTTTTATCCAAGTCTGTGTTCCCATATTTTTGTTATGGTATAAACTTTAAAAAAACTTTCAAACTCTTTTAAAAACAGTCGGCTAGGACGGTAGAATACGCTGATTCATCTCTGTCGTGGGGTAAGATCCCATCCCAACGAGTGTCCTGAAAAAGATGTCAAACTGTATCTGATAGTGAGGGACGAATGCTGGAGCTTCGAGGAATGTGGAGTAACCCCTTAATTGCTTTTACTCCCAGGTCCACTCAGACCTGGACTGGTAGTAACAAATAGGGTCAAATAGAACTGTTTAATCATTTACAGGACTTGAAACCATTTGTGTTGTTTAGAATCACTAGTGCTCAATTGCAATACTTGAAACCATTTGGTTTGTTTAAAATGTTAGTTACTCATTATTCGTCGACAAATTATATATACGAGTTACCTTCAATAAGTTTCCAGACTTTTTTGTACAGGCATTTGAAATTGTCATAGACTCTTGAAAATTCACTATGTTATTGCTATACATCCTATGAGATGACTGACCAATTTTTATGATTTCAGGTTCAAATGAACACCTACAGCAGCAATTGGAATACACCCTACTAAAGTCTGATTGTCACAGGTGGTCAATTTCAAAAATGCAATCTGACACTTTAGAAGAACGATATGCAATAAAATTCTGTTTTAAACTTGGAAAAAATGATACCACAGAAACGTATGGAATGCTTCAGACT
The DNA here is from genome assembly GCA_963585895.1 of Sepioteuthis lessoniana. Taxonomy (NCBI): domain Eukaryota; kingdom Metazoa; phylum Mollusca; class Cephalopoda; order Myopsida; family Loliginidae; genus Sepioteuthis; species Sepioteuthis lessoniana. The sequence goes on from OY757919.1 coordinate 75,600,703, forward strand.
GCTTTTGGAGCATCTTGCATGAATCGAGCATCAGTTTTTGAGTGGCATAAGAGATTCAAGGAAGGCACGGAGTCTGTGAGGGATGATGAGAGGTGTGGGAGGAGTAAGGAAGTCAGAACACCAGAGTTGATTGGCCAAATAAAGAATTTCATGGATAAGGACCATTGTGTGTCTATAGAGACAATAAGTGCACAGTTTGATGTCAGTGTGGGAACTATACACACAATTATTCGCGAGTCACTGAAGATGTGGAAGATTTGCGCAAAGTTTGTCCCAAGGGTGCTCAGAGAAGATCAGAAAGAAAGACGTTGTCATGACAACAGGGAAATGGTCGAGCTGAGCAATTCAGATCCCACAGTTCTTGATGCTCTGGTGACCTGCGATGAAGGATGGATCTACTGCTATCACCCAGAGACTAAGGGACTATGGGTTAAATCGAACTAACAGCGTACTTATGCTAAAATGAATTGAGTAAACTGAATAGCTTGAAACAGAAGCATTTTTGACAATTAAACCGTACTTACACTTAAACTGCGTGCTTATGCTTAACTGAATTATTTCAAATAGAACTGTTTTTCGACATTAAAACTGTATTTACACTTAACTGAATTGTTACATATAGCTGCTTGAATCGTTTGAAATGGAAATGTTTTTGACAATTAAATTGTGTACTTATGCTAAACTTAACTGTTTTCAATAGAACAGATTATTTACATAAAAATGGATTTGGCATTAAATAACCTACAAAGGTTGATATGCCATAAAACCAAACAAAGCAAACCATCAATTATATGCAAATTAAAAATCAACACGTGCTTGTTAATAGACAATCCTGTTGTAGTTATAATAAATACTTTCTTTTGTTATGGAAAGGCTCTTCCATCATAAACCTACTAGCCCCTGTGCTCTCAGCCATATATATGTGTTTAAACTGACAGGAAGAGGTCAAAAGTGATGAGAAAGTGAATTTAGAATTTTCAACTGTTGGCTTTCAGACCAGCAAACGGAGCAGATGTATGGGATTTGAATTCTTGACGATTAGAATTCTCCATCCCACTCTATAGTCCTGGCCTTGTACCATAACAAAGTTGAGGTTTATTAATACCTATTTTGTTTGCTAGAAAATAAATCTGATGAAAGGTTTCAAAAGTTAGGAGTGTCGCCAAATTTTTTGAAATGTTTTTCCTTATTAGATGATGATATCTTGAAATCGATCCATTTCTCTCTCCCTCCCTTTCTCTTTCTCTCTCTCTCTCTCATATTCTCCTAAGTAAAAAATAAACCCAAAACAATGGCGATAAGATTCAACTCTGCTTGGTTCCTGGTTAATTATTCTTCAACCCAGAAGAAACCAGGATAACAACATACGATGGTCTCAGCCAAAGAAAAAAACAAAACAAAAAAAGACAAAACAAATTAAAAAAAATGAACCAGTGCCCTTTCGTATTTGCAAAATGATATAAAAATAAAACAAAAAGCAAAAGAAAAGCACCCGCAACCAAACAAAAACAAAAACACACGACTAAAAAAAGTAGAAGGTAAAAATATATGGCATGTAGTTATACAAGCATACATTTACTTTGTCGGCTGGGTGGTTGAGATGGCTGCATATTTTCCAAAGGTACCAGTGTTCAGAGTTCGAGCTCAAGTACAAATCAGGATGTTCTAGAATCTGGGCTTTCAGATCATGCTAGAGGAAAACTTACAAAGTACTATAATTATTGATAATGATCAATGTTTGTTTTAACTTGATATCTCATAACAACTCTTTCATATTCAACAGAATTTAAAATAATTATTTATAACTCATTTTATGTTAATTCAACAAGGCAATTTCTTACATAGCCATAACCATAGCCATAACGATATCAATCCAACGCTACATGTACAAATGCTGGCGGACTCTGTTGTTTAGGTGCGAACGGTTTTATTAGCTTCTTGACTTCGGTTCTTCGACACGAGGAGAGAGACACAATTCTTAATATTCTGACCATACTATCTGACCCCACCAACGCACGACGCATCTTGCGATGTTTAAGATCTCTGTCTGTCGGATCCGAAAAACCCAACTACATCTTCAATGATCAAAATCCAACTCTCGACAGACTCATTTTCAAAATCCTCAAATTCTCAGGATCATCTCTTCCGGGCATGACGTCATCCATACACCAGCCCATTTCCTGTCTGGGGTTTATTATAACAATGGTGATTGTTATATCCTTTGGGCGCGAGCGTAAAACTGTACCCAAAGAATATGCGCCTGAACTCTTAACCCAAATAGTTCAAAGCCCAACCAAACTGAATGATAAAATATAATCAAGGAAAAATGATTGATTTAAAAAAAATTCCTTAATTATATAACAAATTTTCATGACTGAAGGACATATAAAAATAAACAATGAAGAACTAAAATTTATAAAACATATAATGTTATTTAACATAGATACACTAATAAAAACAAAGAATATATGACGTAACGATGGGATCTTTCATGATGGTGACAAATTTTTGATTTAAAGGAATATATAAATAGTCATCCACAGACAGACTGTTTCGTTGTATCACAACTCTTCAGTGTGGCTAGACACGTAGGACGCTTGAAGCTGGGATCGAAACCCGCCCAACTTTACGTTAGACTTAGTATCAGACCGCCCGGCCAACAAGCGTACCATGTATATATATATATATATATATATATATATATGCGTGTGTGTGTATATATATATGTGTGTGTGTGTGTGCGTGTGTGTATATATATATATGTGTGTGTGTATATATATATATATGTGTGTGTGTGTGTATATACATATATGTGTGTCTGTGTGTATGTGTGTGTGTGTGTGACATAAAAATTATGGATAAGGAAGATGTGTGCTTGTATATATATATGTGTGTGTGTGTGTGTGTGTGTGTGTGTGTATCTATATATATAATATAAATGATAGATTAATAGTATTAAGAAATAAAAAAACAAAAAATAAGATAAACAAAAAGCCCAGTTAAGTTAAGAAAAATACCCTTAAATAATTCAAAGGAATAGTATTTTATATGAAAAGATTAAAACTCGACTGAAGTAATAATCTTTTTTATATAGTTTTAAACTTACGGGAAAGCAATTATAAACGATTCAAAGCTCAAGAAAGTTCTAAGAAATAAGATTTAATATAAAACAATTAAAATTTGATGGATATTATTTGATATCATTTATTACCAAACTCTACAGCACTGAAGCCCTGTAATAAATGATAAATATGCAACCCCTTTTATAACCGAAAATAAAATTGCATAAAGATATATATATATATATATATATATAAGGGATGAGGGATGTACTTGAAAAATGATGCATCATTTCTATATCTAAATATATCTGTACATATCTTTCATAATATCTTTTTACTGTCAGATGCAGTATAGTTCCATATAAAGGTAACCCTTTCTGGAGGTGTCCTACCTCTCTGCAAGAAACACAGAACATATTCTAAGTCTCACCGACAAGCCGATCGTTTAGAGGAAGTGAAGACTTTTTTTTTAGACGTAAGTATTGACATGATTATATAAGTTACTTATCTGTTCATACGCCTGAATTTAATTTAAAATTTTAAAAAGTTTCAGTTTCGACACTTTTTGATACAACTATTGTTTACACTCTTTGGTTGTTCATAACATTTAATATGTCTGGATTTTACGTTTTTCCTATCGTTTCAGTACAAATTTTTCCATTGTTCAAAAGTAAGTCTGTTGTTATTGATTTCTTAAGCCAATTTTTGACAGAAAAAGAAAAGATACTACATAGTTATGAGCTAATAAAGTGAATATACAATTGTTACACATTCTTTGTTACCATCAGCGGGGGCACACCTATAAGTTTTCGTCAAATCTGGACAATAACACTTGTATATAGCCGAAATAGACACACCAATGTGGGCGCAGCGGCAAAGTTTATGAAGACTACTGAAGTTTAACGTTTCTCTATATTGCATGATTCTAAAGAAATCATATTTGGTTGCAAAAACTTTCCGCTTTAGTTCCGTCCCAGTTGATATTACAGTCAGTCAAACGAAAAATATTTTATTATTAAAGTTCGGAATCTTTTGCTTGTTGAGGAGAAAAGAAATAAAACCAAAGCCCACTGTAACAAACAATATGCTTCCTTCTAGCGCGATTTGGTTGTCTCAGGATGAGGAATTGAACCTATCATATCTCTACTCACCTGAAACCACATCTGTCTATTTATCTATCAGTCTGTATCTAATAATATCTATTTCTATCTGTTAAAATCTATCTATCTATCTATCTATCTTATCACCAGTAAATAAGTACATATCAATTTTCTTAGAAGATAATTTCCTTCAGAACGAAAGATACCAAGATTTCATTATTTCGAGTAGAACATTATACAATCAAAACGGATATTATTCGATATTATTTACTACCAAGTTCTACAGAATTTAAACCATGTAATAGAAAATATAAATATGTAGTTGTTCAAAAACAAGTACACTACTCATATATATATTTAGGAAATTCTTTTGTTGGTTTTAAAGTTAAAATTTCTATCTATCTCTCTATCTATCAAATTCGTATATTTGAAGATATCTATAAATCCTAATCTCATTATAGATCTATTTTGAGATTATTACAGACTGTGCGTTCGAATCCACGTAAATGCCGATTTCAAAAGAATGCAGTTCTACTTTATTTAGAAAATTCATGCAACACTGTCTTTCTGCTTTTTAGGTGTATGCTTGTACTTGTAAAATCTGCAATTCACACATGACACAATTATCTATTTTCAGGGCCTGACCGATTGCGGAGATGTTTGCTAGGATTTTTTTTAACCCTTTAGTTTAGGTTTAGTTTGGTTTTATGGCATATCAACCATTGTTGGCTATTTAATGCTAAATCCTGTTTTTACATATATATCAAACATATTATAAGTAAACACATTTTGTAGATATTCATAGTTAAATGATCAAACACCTCTATTTATAACAATTCAAATTATCATAAGTCAAAGATAGATAGTTCCAAGTATTGGTATGTATAATTAACAATTCAATTAAACATCAGTCATTTGTTTAAACATAGCTAAATGATCAAGTTGTTTTATTTCAAACTATTCTATTTAGCATAAGTCATTTGTTTTCACATTTTAAATCTGACCCAATCGGCTGGAACTGTAGAATACATCGACTGCATCTCTGTAGACGGGTAAGACTACTCCCACCAATGAGTGTCTTAGATATGACAATAAATAATTTGATAGCGAGGCCCCAGCCTGATCTGGGCCTATGTATGAGTCAAGTAGAACTATTTCATATTTAAACCGAGAGAAAGCAAATAACTTATGCTAAATTGAATTGTTAGAAATAGAACTGTTTGATCATTTAACTGGGAGTAAACAAATGGCTGATGTTTAATTGAATTATTAGTGATACATAGCAATACTTGGAACTATTTAACTTTGTTGACTTATGTTTACAAATCATATATATCTAATATATATATATATATATAGACCGGATTTGGCATTAAATAACCTACAATGGTTGATACACCATAAAGCTGAACCTAACTAAACAGTTTAAACAGTTCTATTTGACCCATATAACCCTATTAGGTGCTACAACGTCGGGCCCAAGGGGGTCTGGGAGCGATAGCAATGAAGAGGTACTCTGCATTTCCCAAAGTTCCAGCATTACAGAAACCTCACTCTCGGGTTGTTTCGTGTCATATTCAGGACACTCGTTGGGGGAGGGATCTGATCCATCCGCAGAGATGCAGTCGGTGTATTCTACAACCCAAACTGACTGGGCTAAATAAAGTGTGTCAATTTCATATTTTATATTTAATCTTATTATTTTAAAATATATTTTCGATTGTCTATGAAATGTTGTAAGCGGTTACTCATCAGTGTGTAAGTCAGTTTTAGAACAGATTTCAACGTTTTACGTTTCCAGGATCTCCACCAGAGCAAATCAGCCAACAGTCGTGAGTGTTTCAGAGTTCTAGGGGTTAAAGCAGTTTGTTTTTGGCTCATCAGATTAACGCTACACAATCTTCTTATTTCCAGAAGTCAAATTTGGCATGAAGCCATTTTAGTGTGTGGGGTCATGTACGAATTGAGTATTCATACGTGACTGTCAAAAAAAAAGTTTTTTTCCTTCAGCCTTCCTCTTATAGGGTGCCTCAGGCGCCAAGCGATAAACTTATAATACAGGTTGCTGAATGATTTTTGAAAAAAATTATTGGGCACAAATCAAGGGCCATTAATGATAGTGTAATTAAAAATTACATTCATTGAATAGTTAGGGAATTACATTTTATGATCTGCAATAATTTAGTTGCAAACATGAACCAAAAATGTCAAGAAGTGTGCTTGAGTACAAAAATTCCAAGTTCTTTACTCTTCTGTCGTAAAGATCTGGACAGCTCAGTTGACTAAGACAGTAGAATACGTTGACTGTATTTCATCAGAGAGGTAAGACCCAACCCCAACAAGAGTCCGAGATATGACACAAAACTGCGTCTGATGGTGAGGCTCGAATGCTGGAGATTTGAGGAATCTGGAGTACCCCTTAGTTGACATTACTCCCAGGTCAACTCTGACCCGAAGTGGTTGTATTTGTTAGGATCTCATCAACGGGTCAAATAGAACTGTTTAATAATTTAATTGACTTGAAACCATTTATTTTGAATAGAATTACTAGCGCTAAATTGCAATACTTGAAACCAATTCATCTGTTTGCAGACAAATGAGCTCTGGTTTAAGAAATAATATTAACTACAAACTATTCGTTAACAAATCACATGAATCTAATATATATTTATGAAAAGGATTTGGCATTATATAACCAACAAAGGTTGATAGGCCGTAAAACCCAACCAACAATCTGGATGAACCCTGGCTGACTGACTCTAAAAAACTGTTGCCATTCCTGAGTGTTTGTATTGTTACCGAAGGCCTAGATAGTGAGGAACTCGTTGCTCTATGATCCTGACAAGTAAATGAGATTTAAAGCAATTGTCCAACTTGAAAAACTGACCCCTTCTCGGAAATGTATTGAAATTGAACTTCCTATCGTATATTATTTGAACATTGTTAGTTTTGTAATTTGTATTTACACAAAAGATCTTCTGCTCTATCGTCGAAAGCATGAATTAATATATTTAGTTAAATATATCAAAATATTAACTATTTCCCTGCCATAATCTAAAAAGAGAAAGCGATTAAAGTCAACGGGGAAGATCTGAGAGGCCGCTGTTTTATTTCAACAATTGTGAGACATCCTTTTGGTATATGTGTCTTATATCTGTATTTGACGCACTTTGGTTCTCCCATTAAGTCCCTTTCTGATCCATTATCTCTTTATGTTTATTTTTCTGTTCTTGTTGCTCAGTCAGTCAAAACATTTCATTCTCTTTGTCTCTATTGATCAGTATTTATCAATCTTTCTATCTACTTTCGCCCCCTTTTCTTTTCTTTTTTTATCAATCGAAATTGTTTTTCGATAACTTTCCGTCTGTCTGCTCAGCTGGGCATGCATTTTTTGTCTTTCGTATCAAGATCCTCGTTCGGGTGGAAATCACTTTTTTTGTACTTCTACCCTTGAATCATCGGAGCAAATATTTTTGCTTGTCGTGCTAAGCTAAGCAACACATTGTTACCTTAGTGGATGTTAGTGGCACTTACAGACAAAATAATTTCATTTTGGTTCTGAATATGAATATACATAAAAGCATCTGCCAACGATCGGGGGTCGGGCAGCAAGTACATTAGAGAAATGCCTATACATGAAAAAGCAACATCATTATGGGCCAAAGAATGGCAAAGCACAATTCATTTAAAGAAGACATACCTCTCTCTGCAATTTGTTGCTATAGACTGCACTATTGATCGCATGCCTGTATGCAAGAAAATCATTTCTATCACGAGTACAAGATCGTTGATATTCAGTATCGTAAGTTTATTTCAGAAAAAAATACTGAGAATTGGCCCAACTTTGCTCACCGGTATTCATGGTAGAGTGATAAAATTCAGCTTGAAGGGACCTTCAGCACCTGCCACCTCGTCTGGGTTTATTACCTGAAGACCGAGGAACCTCTGAACTATTTATACTTCTTTCTGGAGGTTTGCTTCCAGGCGAGTTTCTACATTAAACAAACCTTGTCTCACTTCAATAGTGTATTTGAATACCTAGTGTAATGCTTAGCAAGCTAGACTAAGAAACCATTATTAGTGAGTTTGAGTCTCACCGAGTGCTCCTATACTTGAGCCACAATAAAGCTTTGTAAATAATATCATAACAGAGTGAGAGCTTGGATAGATACAAACTTTGTTCTAGTCTTTCGACTAGGATTAAAGGGTGGTATTTGTTTATCTTTTTCGGCCAAGTTCATGTCCTCGAACAAGACGCAACAAAGAAAGAAAGGAATCTAGTAGGTCTTAGGGATTCCAACTCTTTGGAAGTATCTCCCTTATTCCACTAAATAGAAAGATTTGGAATAGTCTGAAGCCTGCGTAAACCTTGTCGCCGAACCCGAGTAAGATCACCAGAGAGTAAGAAATGTAGACAATAGATCCATCTGATTAAAGTGTTGTATCTGTTGATATCCCTCAGTTATATTCTTGTCTTCGTACACATTAACCAACACATTTGCGAGTCACCATTTACAACAAGGCGCTGTAGTTAAGTACCACTTTTGTGCACTCGGCCACGCTTTTGCCTCTAGATAAATATAACATTAGAAACGGAGAAAGATCGGTGAACCCAGATGTGATGAGCAATTTGAAAGACTCTTTTCACTGGCCACAAAAAAACAAAAAAGCAAAATATATAAATTCAAAAACAATCCGACGAAAATCCTTTTTCTTCAAATGAAACATTCTCAGTCATTGTATTTCCTTTTCATGACCAAAACTTTCAACTTATTGCATTATGTGAATGTAAAAATGGCACCAAAGCAAATGCTTCTTGAAGATTTTCAAAGGTTTTATAGAACTTAAATTAGGACCTTCTAAAACCTTTGCACATTATAATAGCTTAAAAATTATATTGCATTTTAGGAGCTATTCCATGCATTTTTGGCTTTTTCCATCTGAAATCACCTAAAAGCTTTTAAAATGATTACCTTTTGAGACTAAGGTCTCAAAACGTTGACATATTCGATATAGTCAATTTCAGAAGTATGTAGAAGCTGCACCTAACCTGCTTTTATCTGAAATTTTTTTCGAAATGGCCTTTTAGCTTTAAATACAGAAACCAGTAAACTTACACCTACGAATAACGAGCAAAAAAAAAAAAAAAAAAAAAAATTCCCGCTTTTTTCTAGAAGTCTTAAATGAAGCAAAAAATCATTTTCGGGTTCTACCTGTTATCATTATATATATATATATATATATATATATATATATATATATATATATATATATATATATATGTCACCATAAATTCCGTATGTAATTTTGAATTAGTATAACTTTTGAATTATATATGTATTTACCCAACACCCCCGCACGAACAGGATGTAACACATGGTCATTTTTCAAGACAACTTTAACAGGTTTGAATTCAGAGTTTTCCTTCTCATAGACTGGTTACCTTACCAAGGTTAAAGAGCCCAATCAGCCTTACTGGTGGGAAAATAGTTGGATTCATACTTTTTGCTAGGATATTAGCGCTATGTGAAATCCAAACAGCCTCATCCAGGTTTTGAACTCGGATCCATTTTCTCCGACGATAACAATTGCATCACAATTTCTTCCTTTTGATCGATATATTACAGGATTAATCCGTAAAGAAGTATTAGAAGGCTGATGTACATGAACTTTAGTGTATATAAATACCCTATGTAAGTAACGGATCGTCCATGAATAAGTACACCGCTACCAATTTAAAAAAAATAGATTTTCTTCTAAATAAAAGGTAAAAAGATTATAATCATTCCTAGTAGAATTTTATGCGAGAAAAACGGGTATTATTCGATAATATCTATCATCTAACTCCACAACATTTAAACTCAGTAATTAACTATAACATTTCATAAATATATGTAAGGTGTGTACTTATTTTTGGACAACTACTTATTCAGAGTTTAAATTCAGTAGAGCTTAGAAGTAATATAATGCACAATGATAGCCGTTGTGATTGTATGATGTTTCACAAATAAAACGTTGCCAAGTCCGCTGGGACTGTAGAATACACCAACTGCTTTTCTGCAGAGGAGTACAACCCCACCAACGAGTGTCCTGGATATGACACAAAACAATCTGATGGTGACGTTCCAATAATGCTAGAGCTTTGGGGAATGCAGAGTACTCCTTCATTGCCATCGCTCCCAGGTTCACTCTGGCCCGGAATGGTAGCATCTGATTGGGCTCTATCCATGGGTCGAATAAAACTAGATTGTGTACTTATGCTAAACTGAATTGCTTGAGATAGAACTGTTTTGATATTAAAACTGTGTACTTATATTAAACTGAATTGTTTGGAATGGAACTGTTTTTGTATACCAAACTGAATTGTTTGAAATAGAACAGTTTGAGACACTTAATTGTTTGTAAACAAAAACTATTCTTTTATTAAACTGAATTGTTTGAAATAGAACTGTTTGACTAAACTGAATAGCTTGAAATAGAAATTTTCTGGACAATTCAACTCTGTACTTATGCTAAACTGAATTATTTGATATAGAACTGTTTATTTGTATAAAAATGGATTTGTCATTAAATAACCAACAAAGGTTTATATGCCATAAAAACCAAAGAAAGAAAGAAAGAAAGAAAGAAAAGGATATTATTAGGTATTATTTATAACCAACTTTTACTGTTTAAGAACTCAGTGACGAAATGTGAAATTGCAACACCTCTGTATCCATATTATATGTATGCATGCAACTATAACTCCATAAATGACTTATCACCGCGAGATTTTTAGTAGTACAAACCACTTAAAGCACTCACTAATTCAATGCAATTTTGCGATTGAATGTAATTTTTTGTGGGAAAAGTTGCTTGTACTGAGCATCATGTTTTAATAATTGAAATTCCCAATAAATACGAAATGTTAATTAGAATTCTTCACACTTTCCTTCATAGAAACATCAATATCATCATAAACTGCTCTTACAACGTGAACTTAATTGGTTTACAGGTCGTCAAGTCATTTTATAGATGCGTCTCTTGTACTTTTCTTCTCATTGTTATTATTTACGGGATTCTGGTTGATTGATTGATTTCAACGTCAGGTCAATCCGAATGGGTTTTTTTTAATATCTAAAAGTTCGGGAATCGCGTACATTATATGTTTATATTTGCATTTTTTGTGCAGTTTCTCAGGTTTTTTTTTTGCAAAGGTTACATTACAAGGTTATATTTCAAGTATTCCAGCTTGATACAAATGATTTGTTAATAGAATTATTTGGTTTCATTTAGTTTCTTTATTTAATGGCATATCAACCTTTAAAGCTATCCTTGTAGAAAGGCAGTAGTGGTACTATTTAAACAATAGCTTGGAAGATATGGGAGTTCAAACCTTTACCAAAGTGAGCATATTAGCACGATTGAAGTTTGAACTCCCTAACTACGGCGTTAGAGTCCAGCACGTTAGCTACTACGCCACGGGGACTCCCAAACAGATCTACTTCACTCATAGAACTCTAACAGATACTACCCCTCCTGGTCAGAGAGAGGGTGTCCACGTGGTGTAAAGGTTAAAGCGATAGACTGCGGAACCGTTGTAAGCAAGTTTGAACTCCAGTCGCGCAACTGCGCTCACTCTCAGACAGATACCCAAAGGAAAGGTATGAACCCCTATTATCCTCCCAGGGATGGGTCAAATAGTACCACTGCTGTTCTTCTAGGAGAATGGCTTTGGCATTAAGTAACCTACAAAGGTTGATATGCCATTAAACAAACAAACCAAACCAAACCGAAACCATCCAGGTCAGAGTGAGCTTTAGTGTAATGGCAATGAACAGGTACTTCACACTCCCAAGAGCTCCAAAACTGGAGTCTCACCACTGATGCTGTCTAGTACCGTACACAGAATTTTTTTATTTCGTTATGGTTCTAACTTCATTGCAGGGAATACAATCAGCATATTATAAACCCCAACGCCAGGGCATTCATAGGATTCTGTTTGCCACTGTGACATCAGTATGTGGTTTTGTCAATATATATATCTGTCATTTGTAATCAGATGAGACAAAAGGGAGAAGAGGGCGAGAAATCGATAGATCCCACATTCATGAATTTACGAATAAATTACAAATTACTATCCACAAACAATATAAAATAACAACGTTTGTTCAGCAAGTCCGTCGATACAGAATTTGATCATTTGAAAGATTTCTTCTGCCATCTTTCTACCAGTATTCCATTCCACTTCACTTCTTCCTAAATAGAAGCATCAATATTATTATCATTATAAATAGGTCGCTGTAATAACCGGAAACCAACGAATTCACGAGCCGACTAGTAAATAAATAAGTTTCAAAGAAACTTTAATATTGATATTTATCTCTGCCTCCTACCAGACAAGGTTTGACACAGTTTTTTTCATAGTGAGTTTTTAGGGAGAGGGAGGTTGGGCACGAGCCGAGATTCATGCCCTGCTTGACTATGTTGGTCATTGGCTCACTGAGTGCAATGTGAGTCAGGTGACACTGCTAGACATGGATTCACCAAGTACAATGTGATTCCTTAGTAGTAGTCTTCCGACACGTATGCCTGCTCATAGCTTGAACCAGACCCGAAGGTCTAATGCTAAGCTGTGCTTGTCAGTGATTCTTAGTCCACCCAAAGGGGGCCAAGCCAGAGCCGGGGGCTATTCGGGAGCGAATCTATTGTTGAATTGATACCCCATCCAGTATGAATGCTAGACGGTCCAGCTAAAAGGTCAGGTAAGAAAACTTTAATACCGCATACAAGCGGCTATAAGGCTAATAGAACCTTTCACTCTTCTTGAATGGAAGCAACAATATCATCATGGACCTCTGCCACCAGGACCATTTGGATTCACGAGTCGTTTAGTAAATAAATAAGTTTCAAAGATTATCTTAATATCGTATATAATCGTTTATAAGGCTCATAGAAACTTTCACTCTTCCTAAATTGAAGCAATATCATCATGGACCACTGTTACAACAGAACGCCATTGGATTCACGGGTCGTCTTGTAAATAAATAAGTTTCAAAGATTATCTTAATATCGTATATAATCGTTTATTAGGCTCATAGAAACTTTCACACTTCCTAAATTGAAGCAATAATATAATCATGAACCACTGTTACAACAGAACGCCATTGGATTCACGGGTCGTCTAGTAAATAAATAAGTTTCAAAGATTATCTTAATATCGTATATAATCGTTTATTAGGCCCATAGAAACTTTCACACTTCCTAAATTGAAGCAATAATATAATCATGGACCACTGTTACAACAGAACACCATTGGATTCACGGGTCGTCTAGTAAATAAATAAGTTTCAAAGATTATCTTAATATCGTATATAATCGTTTATTAGGCTCATAGAAACTTTCCTAAATTTCAAAGATAATTTTAATATCGTATATGATTGCGTATTAGATTAATATGACCCTCCCTTCTTCTTTAATAGTAGCATTAATATCCTCATTGACCACTGTTGCAACTGGAACCCAACAGATTTACGGACCGTCTTGGATGATTCTTAAAAAGTACTGTAAAAAATGGCAGAATTGCAGATATAAAAATGTTGGTGTATTGTAGGTTCTAAGAAGAAGGCTAAAGTCTGCAAAAAATATGAAGATTATGAAAGAGCCTGAAGAAGAAGAAGAAGAAGAAGAAGAAGAAGAAGAAGAAGAAGAAGAAGAAGAAGAAGAAGAAAGCTGGACAGTATTTTAAAGAAAAGAAAATCGTAATGATTAGAATTCGTCGACAACAGCTTTAGCATCTCCTCCACTCGACCAAACACTGCGCCCTTCTGCAACCTTACCTGTCAAAAAAGGCCGGCGCATTGACCAATCCCAGCGTTCCCCGTTTTGTCACGTGGGTGTCTGTGTCATGTTTTGCTCCGGATAGCCATATCGATCTCTTGTCCGAAGGAAACAGAAAAGTGAAGAAGACGATCAGAAAGAAAAGAAAGAAGATAAATTGTTCATATATATATATATATATGCAAACAAGAATCAATAAAGACTAGTGCGTGCATGTGAGTCTAGAAGGGAGAGCTTGCTGTGGGAAGCGGTCCAATACCTTCCGTTTAAAGTGGTTATTGTTTTCTCAAACAATTTTCAAATCAAAGCTGGCAGAACGCTGACAGAAAAGTTAACAAGAAAATTAATCTTTTGGCTTCAACGCATTTTTCATTTGGCCACGTCATGGTCTTACGTCAACAGGAAGGAAAAGAAGGCGATGATGAAAAATGAAAGACCCCCCCCAAAAAAAACAAGCAAAAAAATTAAGATAATGATGATAATGACCACAACAACGATCATGATGACCATAATAATTGCTATGAAAACTCTTTGTGTACAAATAATAATAATAATAATGATAATAAAGGACTCGCATAAACTCCTATGGGACTTTAGCATACAAACGGATCATCTAATCCCGGCCAGAAGACCAGACCTCACAATTATCAACAAAACAAAAGAGAATCTGTAAAATTGTCGACTTTTCGTATCGTATATAATCGGTGGACCACAGAATAAATCTGAAGGAAAGTGAAAAGAAGAATAAGTACCTTGACCTTGCTAGAGAATTAAAAAAAAACTGTGGAACATGAAAGTAACGATTGTGCCAATTGTGATTGGTGCGTTAGGCACAATACCTAAAGGATTATTAAAAGGCCTGGAGGACTTGAAAGTTGGCGGACGGGTAGAGACTATCCAACGACAGCACTGCTAAGAACGGCCAGAATCCTGAGACGAGTCCTGGAGACTTGAGGAGACTTGCTGTCACTCAAACTCCAGTGAACAACCATCAGCTAACACTGATGTGAAAAACTCTAAAGGAGTATAATGATAATCATAAATGTTTTTAATGTCTCTGACTAAATCATTGAAATGCATTGTATGCGTTTGTATCTTTCTATAACTTGTGTATAATATTTGTGTCTGACTTCACAGAAATAATGTAGAAATTAAGACTAGAAGCGGAAAAGGAAGTAAAAGCAATAATGGCTCGAGGTTCTAGTCGGAGGGAATGGTGGAAAAGTGAAGAATTAAACATAGTAATGAGACGGGAGAGTCTTCGTGGTCAAGTGACTAACCTTTTCAATCAAAATCACGTAACTGGAGCAGGGTAACCCAAATTATCTTTAATTCCTAAAAGCAGAGGGAAATTCACATGTATGTCACTTAATAGCCCCGGTTTTAAAGAAGAAAATTTGAGGGAAAGTTTTTTGTGACCCGCTTAAGAGTTCTTACTTAAAGGGTACTTGGTCACATCTGTGACTGGTACGCAGATTTTAAACAACCCCTGCGTCTGGTATAGCCACAATATTCTACCCATCAAACCAAAAAAAAAAAAAAAAAATGGGACAAATCAAAAACATTACTCAATGTGGGACACAGACAACAGGTTGGGTATTATGATCAGCAGGTGCTCCTTTGATAGCAAACATGGGGGTCCAAATCGTCATCCTGCGAATGTGGGCTGTTATTTTTTTGGTACTCAAACGACGAGCTAAGCAACCACACAAATCAGTGATATCAACGCAGATTTGGAAAGACAACAGACTTGCACTTAACTGTTATTTTAGGGACAACCAAACACAAAGAGGGTTTTGAAAACGAATGATAGAAATCTGGGAATAATGCGCATTAGTTAAGACATCAAGCCAAAGACTCGTTAACCAAGTTAGAACGATAATAAATAAAGATTGGTTTTCTAACCTTGAAATATTAGAAATACACCAACAAATAAATAGAGAATCACGCCAACAAGAGCCTAATGCAATAACTAAGACACTAAATACTGAAAAACAAGAACTCACTAACCGAATCGAGACGCAAAATAATAGTCATCAAAACACCTCACACCCAAATCATACTGAATAAAGACTTGCGCAGGAAGAAAAAATGAATATAGAAATTATAAACTGCGTCTGAAAAGAAGACTAAATTACCATCACTCAGGAACCTAGACTGGAAAATTGTCAAGGCAGCAAGTGAAAAAAAAAATAAATAAACGAATTATCAACACATATCTCAACGAACAAGATCATGGAATTAAATGAACTAATCTATGCGGAAGCAAAATTAGTCAATAGCAAAATCGGTGATCATCTAAAGAACACCAACAGACATCCAAAACCTGGATGGGAAATTAGACTGGAAATATAAGTAAGAAATCTATGACTACAAAAAAAAATGATAAGACTGAGGAAAAAACGCTGAAATATAATATTAGGACGAAAAGAAAAAAGCAACACAACAATTAAAGTAATCGATACAACTTGAAGAAATAAATCAGAAGGTACTGGCGAAAGAAGGTAGACTAAAAAGATACCGAGATAGGATCAAACAATACAGAAAAAATAGGACATTCCAAAACAATGAACGAAAATTCTACCAGCAAGTAACGGAAGAATGAAAAAAGACAACCGGATGAAAAGAAAAGATAACAATTTTGGCGCAAAATATGGTAACGAAGAGTTCATAATAGAAAAGTCGAATGGATAAACAACATGGAAATAGAGGTAGAAGGATTCGAAGAAGATCCGGAGGCAAAAATACACCTCGATTTATTCAGAGGAACACCCAAAAGTACCAACTTGGATAGAAAAAAGAAATACCACCTTGATAAAAAAAGACCCCCAAAAAGGTGCCGCCCCCAACAACTACTGGCCCAAAACGTGTCTACCGATGATGTTGAAAATATTAACGGCACAAATTAGAGAGGAGATTTACTATTCGCTTATAAGCAGCGGTCGGTTCCTCGAAGAACAAAAAGCATGTCGCAAGGGAACAAAAGGAATTGGGAATCTACAATACATTGATCAGCACATCCTCTAGGACAGCAAAACGAGACAAAAACCTAGTTATGGCGTGGATTGACTACAAAAAGGCATACGATATGGCTCGGCAAAGCTTAATAATAGACTGTCTCAAGATGTACAAAATATCCGACGAAGTCATAAAATTTATCGAGGAATCCATGAAAAACTGGAGAATGAAATTGAGAGCAGAAGGAAAAAGCTTAGCTGAGGAGAGAATCTAGAGAGGAATCTCCCATGTGCTATCACCATTGCTATTTCTAATAGCGATGATGCCACTTAATCACATATTCAGGAAATGCACAAGCGGATACAAACTTCGTAAGTAAGTCAACTACCTAATGTACATGGACGACATTAAACTGTTAGCCGAAAATGAAAATGAATTTGAAGCCCTAATACAGGCAGTGAAGATATACAATCAAGATTTAGGGATGAAAAAAAAAAAAAGAAAAAAAAAAAGAAAAAGGAAAATGAAAAAAAAAAGAGAAACCGTCTTTGCCGTTCCGGTACCACTGGGTATAATTGAAAGAAAGTGAAAAGAGAGATAAATATCTAGACCTTACTAGAGAACTAAAGAAACTATGGAACATGAAGGTGACAGTGATGCCAATATTAATTGGTGAACTTGGAACAATCCCCAAAAGATTGATAAAGGGAGAGGAGAACTTAGAAATCAGAGGACAAGTAGAGACCATGCAGACTATGGCATAAATAAGGTCGGCCAGCATACTGAGAAGAGTCATGGAAACTGAGGAGACTTGCTATCAGTCAAACTATAGTGAAAAACTATCAGCTGATGCTGGTGTGAAAAACTCTTAAATGAGTAAAATAATAAAAGGGATGAACGTGTAGTATCGAAAGTGAGGCACACAGGACCATTCCGTGTCAGGGCATGAGAGAAACATAACTTGATAGTTCGACAGAGCGGGAAGTTCGGGACTATACACAAAGTTCTACAGCAGGCATGGAAACCTTTTTTAAGGTTTGGTTTGGTTTCTTTGTTTAATGGCATATCAACCTTTGTAGGTTATTTAATGTCAATGCCATTTTCCTAGAAGAACAGTAGTGGTACTATTTAACCCATAGCTGGGAGGATAAGGGGGTTCATACCTTTCCTAAGGGTATTTGCCCGAAAGTGAACGTAATAGCACGACTGGAGTACAAACTTGCTTACTACGATTCCGCAGTCCATCGCTTTAACCATTACACCACGAGGACACCACCCCCTTTTTTAAGAAATGGGGTGCATGAAATAAAGCTCATCATAAGGCACGCTGTAGAAAAATCAAGTTAGTTTTACGTTGAAGGTACCTTAATCATTTTCTCTAAAGAAGACCAGATACGTAAGCATCTGCTTTAGAAATAGGGGAAAAGATAATTTTTTTCTCTCTTCGGTAAAAAAAATCTTTTTTTTTTTTATAAAAAATTGAAGTCTTGGTTAGATATCATCACTGATATCAATCTGATTAACACAGCTGTGTATTTTAATAAACATTATTTTCCTCGTAAAGTTAGGTGTAAGCGAGTTCGAACTCCAGTCCCGTTATTACCTTCACTTTCGGACTAATACCCTTGGTTTACCCTGTCGACTGGGCCTGAAGAAATAGAACTGTTTTGACATTTAAGTGTTTGTTAACAAAAATACACTTATTCTAAACTGAATTGTTTGAAATTTAATTCGGCGTTAAATGACCCGAAAAGGATTGATACGCCATAAAACAAAACAAAAAATAAACTAATACCCTAAGAAAAAGTGTGTACCCCCTTATACCCCACCAAATATAGATTGAATAGCACCACTCCTGTTCTTCTACAAGGATGGGTTTGGCATTAAATGACTCACGAAACCAAACCAAACCAATCATGTAACATATTGACTCCAAGACTAATGGGCTACTTTTGATCAAATTTTGGCATGTAAGCTTCCTTGGGTCTAAGAAATGTTTTAAATTTGGTTTGGTTTCGTTTAATGGCATATCAACCATTGCAGGTTATTTAATACCAAATCCATTTTAAACATATAAATAGTTCTATTTCTAACAATTCAGTTTAGCATAAGTACGCAATTTAAATGTCAATAACAGTTCTATTTTATGCAATTCAGCTTTGCATAAGCACACAGTTCAGTTCTATTTGATCCATAAATAGGACCCTATATAGTGCTACCACTCCGGACCAGAGTGGTTAAGGGAGCGAAGGCAATAAAGGGGTAATCTGCATCCCCTAAAGCTCCAGCATTACTGGAGCCTCCTCATCATGTCATATACAGGACACTCGTTAGGGGAGTCTTACCCATCAGCAGAGACGCAGTCGGTGTATTCTGCAGCCCCAGCCGAATGCGCCCATAAGGCATTTAATAGTGGAGTAGGGAAAGACAAACTCTTCTGTGAGTTGGAGTGCCTGGAACATTCTGGCTTAAATTTGACCAGGAGGGCTTAATTTATCTAGAAAGCAAATAAAATTGGCATCCACGTGGAGATTCTCTAGAGACATTTGGATTAAGATTAATGTCTCATTTGTACAGTAAATAAACACAATTAGCATTCACAGAAGCATCCATCTTCCTAGCGCTGGCCGGTCTTCCGGAACTTTTCAGGATCAAATTACTCATAAATGTTTAATTTACACTTAAAGAAATTAAGATTGCTATTCAACGTTGGTTGTAGACGTCCAGCAAGCGTCTATGAATTTCATTTTTTCCGCTTGGGGAAATTCATTGATGCACCTCTATCTTTAAATGTCAGACGCCATTTTGTCAGACTGTGGCCCGTGGCGATCTGCAAGAAAGCAAAAGCATAAAGGTTTATTTGTAGAAAGATTCAACCTCTACTGCCATACCCTACCATTCACATCTGGTGTTGTGAGGAAACGTGAAAAGTAGCTTATATGATTTTTGTAGGGGAAGTCCTCGTGGCGTCGTGGCTAACGTGCTGAACTGTGACAACTGAGTAAGAGAGTTCGAACTCCAGTCATGCCGTTACGTTTACTTTCGGACTTTTGAGAAAGGAATGAACCCTATATATAGGGTGTCGAAATATATATGGGATCCATGTGACTGCTAATAACTCTACTACTAATAATGTTGTGTTCTTTTTTGTTTAAGTTTTCAAAATAGTATACAATAACAACTATTAATCCTTGATCTCAATGCCTTGTACAAGAGAGGAAAAATATTTTGCATCTTTACTTATTTGGAAATAAAATCATTCAAAATCGTCTCGAAATAGTTGCAAGCCATTAATATGATAATGATTTATTACTGAGACAAGAAACGGAAAAAAAAAATGCAAGTCCTCGAAGCTGATATTAATTAAAAAAAACATTGATCTGACATCTCTAGCTCAAAGGATGCATATTTTACAAGATGTGTTCCAAATGACTGCCATTGCGTCTGTCTCAATGATAAATCTTTGTCATATTAATGGGTTACATCTATTTTGAGACACCCTAATTGGATCATCAGGGTTTAACTTATTTCAGCCTAAAATAACCTCCTAGAGTTGACAAGCCATAAAATTCAACTAGCCATTTCCCGTTTAATCAGTTTATATACATTTCTCTTTCACTTTGAAATATTTGCTCACTTGCAGATTTGGTACAAAAGACAAAGAAGAATACAAAAATCTAAAATTCGAGGTTCCTTACACTGAACTATTAATTCATTTATTGCAAAAAGAAAAGGGTGAGACATTCACTACATTACAACGATTTACAAGAGACAGATGATTAGCGAGTCAGATATAGGTATGGATAAGAAGGGGAAACTTCAAGAGAGAAATTGAATGTCTTTTAAGACATTCAATTTCTCTCTTGAAGCAAAAAGTGATGGCATAAAGACAAATTATATATAGGCAAAAATTAATTATACGCTTTAGAATAATAAGTGTAAGTTATGTGGAGACAGAGATAAGATGCATCAATCACATAATTAGTGAATGCAGCAAACTGGAATGAAAAGGAATACAAGGTTAGGCATGAGTGGATGGGAAAAGTGATCCACTGGGAATTGTGCAAGAGATTAAAATCTGACTATACTACCAAAAGGTATATGCACAAACCGTCCAAGAAAATGAGGGGTATGAAATTCTCTGGGACTTTGAAATACAAACGGATTACTGAATCCCAGCCGGAAAATCAGATCTCGTGAAGATTAACAAGAAAAAAAGGAACTTGTCTTCTTGTGGATTTTGTGGTTATTGCGGATTATAGAGCAAAAATAAAAGAAAGCGAAAAGATAAATAAAAAAAAAATACTTGGATTTTGATAGCGTACTAACCCCTCCCCCCAAAATAAAACACAAAAAAACTATGGAACATGCAGGTGACAGTGATACTAGTTGTATTTGGTGCACTCGGAACGGTCCCTAAAGATTTGAAAAAAAAAAAAAACAACCCAAAAGTAACTGGAAATCAGAGGAAGAATGGAAATCGTCTTTACGATCGCATTGTTAGAATCGACGACAATACTAAAAGGAGCCCCGGAGAACTGTGGTAATTTGCTGTCTCACAGATTCCAGAGAAAGATCCCCAGTTAAAACTAGGGTGAAAAACTCGCAAGAAGTGAAATAATAATAATCAATCAATAGATACATAAATAGATAAAATAAATTGATAAAAATGACCGATATATATATATATATATACATACATATCGCACCAGTAATAAATAAGAAATTATAAGTAAAGTTAGCGACCTTAGTCGAGGGTGATCCGAGGGATCCCTTTTCATTACTTACAACACCATGGTGTAGGGGAGAGCGGTACTTCATTCCCTGGATTGCCCCACTTTGCCCTTAATCCTTACCTTATAAAGTTATAGTGTTAAGCAAAGCGGAATCAAGTACCATTTTTTGAGTCTTTGGTATGACTCGACCTGGAATTGAAAGCCGGTCTCCTGGACTTTTGGCGAACACTCTACTCATTAGGCCAATGGCCCGGTTAAGTAAACTACCACGAGAAGAGCTATGAATTCCTAAAAAATATAGCAACGAACAACCCGTGGCACATGTCTCAATATATAATAGAAACAACGCAGAACTATTTGTAGAAATATCAAAGAACCAAAACTTAAAAACAATGATAGAATTAAAAGCAGACACAACAAAAATCATTGGAAGCAAATGACAACGTAAAATACACACTAACCTCATTTCAATTTAGGAAACGCAGAACACATGGGGTCTCAAAATGCAAAAATTAAAGATTTGGTGTATATAATATAATCATAGACGAAAAATTCTATAATTTCGAAAAGCATAAATCAACGTTCATAGTAAATAGAAACTTTAGCTGCAATTCCAAAAATGTTTACAAAATACAATGCACAAACTGTAACCAAATCTACATAGGCTGCACTCTAACACTAACCAATAGAGTCTTTCTACATAAAAGCAACACTAAGTTATCAGATAACAGAATACTTTAAGTATCTAAACACCTTTTCGTATGTAGCAATGGACTTTTAAATGATGCCAATCTATTTGACTAATGACTACTCATTACTTCAAATCAAATATCAAATAGAATTATTAGTGTTAAATAGCAATACTTGAAACCACTTAACTCTGTGTAATTAAATGAACTCTAACTCGTTTAAGAATGATGTTATCAACAAGCAGGTTCACTTATCAATCACACACGCCCACACACACGCACACACACACACCCACACACACACACACATATATATATATATACATATATATATATATAATTTGATATTAAATAACCATCTAGGATTGATATATCATTAAACCAAATAACATAACGTAATTACCTGCAGCATAATCAACTGTCACGTTTAATTAAAAAGAGAAAACTTATGATCTTATAATAATGGATGGTATTTAAAACATAGTTAAAGATTTTCACATCATTTCGCAATATTTTTTGAATGAAAATAGCTTTGCTCATATTCTGACATTTCATCTATTGGATATATTAATAAAGAATTTGGTTAAACAACCATCAACGGTTGATATGCCAACAAACCAAATAAACTTAACCAAAATCTTCAGATAGAAATTGTAGCTCTACATTGTTCTCAAAATCTTTTCATTAATTATTTTCTAATACCGGTTCGTAAGTTCATCTACCTAACACTTTATACGAAACTGAAGGTCAAAACTAAAGCTAATATATCTATGACTGCAACTCATTACCCTAACTAAAAACTACAAGAGTATCATGTGTGATGGAAGTAACAGCGTTATCTAAATCAAGTTGAATCGCTTAAAAATAAATTTGTTAAAAATATTACAAGGAGGAAAAAAAGCAAGTTAAACGTCTATTTTAACATTTAGCCAACAATGAAATCAGTAAGGTCAACGAACAATTGACCCGAGAATGACCCTGGTGTTCGTTTCCCGCCATTTTCAGCGGGAGCTTGGGTTGGGAAGAGAAATGACGGGAGGAAAAAGGTCGCCATTTCTAAATCACAGCTACTCGAAAGTAAACAACTTTTGTTTTATATCTTTTTTCGTTTGCCAATCCTGTCTTCCCCATTCTCCTCCTTCTTTTCCGCCTCCATCTCCTGCTCCCCCTCCTTCTTTTCCGCCTCCACCGACTGTTCTTACAGCATCATCACCGCTAATAAACACGTCGATCTTTGTTATTCTGCTGAGGGGAGAGGGTGCTATTTTTGTAGTATTATTTTGCTGGGTGACCACAGTTGTCATGGTCGATGATTTTCGCGCCAATGGATTTACAAGTTACTTTGTTGTCAAGAGAAATAAGCAAAACCTTGTTCTTTATGGTCAATTAAACTAGAAAAAAATCTAAGATTTTATTATACCGATACACTAGTAATATCTTAAAGCAAATAAAAGCTGATGGTACAAAGATCAAATGATATTAGTTTTGAAATGTATGTATGTATGTATGTATGTATTATAGAGGAATATTAGATGAAGAAATGTTGCCTTTTCTGAAGAATAAATTCAGGGACAAGTATCTATCTATCTATCTATCTATCTATCAACTGTAGAGGAATATTTGTTGGAGAAATGTTTCTTCCCTCTAAGAATAAATATCAGAACAACTATGTATATTTAAAAGAAACATTTTATTGCTTGACCAAACTAAATACAAAGATACAAAAGAATTAAATAAATGTGTGTATGTAGAAATGTCCTTATCGTACCTCCGTGTATGTGAAGTTCCTCAGAGATATGAAAGTTTGTGAGAGACTTAACTATTTGAGAAGTGTTCATTTATTGTTGATTGTGTAGTATTATTAGACATGCCTGTGTGTAAGCACGTAAGCTTAGGACATAGTATGATGTGTACTATTCTAAGGTGTCATTAATACATGGTTAGTTGGGCATGAAAAAAGATTTTTGTACCTCCTTTTTATATACTGATTTGGCAAAGCTATGTCGAGGTAATTAGCAAAACTTTTTTTGCTAATTGGTAATGTCCCGTTATCTATCTATTTATTTAAGTAATGATTAATGTGGAGCTTTTGTAGCGTGGGAAATGGAATCAGTGACCCGAGTTCAAATCTTAGACGATGCTGTTTATGTTTCAATTAGGGTTAATGATCTTGGGAAAGACATGAATCCAGTTCTTGCTTCCCTCAGGCGTGGGTGAGTAGTAAGACAGACTATATTCTGTAGTCTTACTAAGGCAACCAGCTCAGGAGAAAGAAAAAATTGAGTTTAATACAGCTGTAATCCGCTTAAAATGACCTTGTATCACATCCTGCTCATGACGGAGTGATTGAGTAAACACACACACACACACACATACACACACACACACACACACACACATATATATATATATGGATGGAAAAAGATTTTTTTACCTGTGGTTGACAGAAATGATATCATTTATTTATAAAGAAATTATATATTCTAGATATCGTAAATCTTTCTTCATCTCGCTATCTCTTTCACTTTCTACCTCATCTCACCACACGTACACACACACTCTCCCTCTCTCCCTCTCTCTCACACACGCATATATATATATTTACGTGATCAAAAATATGGAGACAAACTAGTATAAGAGCGATGAGATATTTTGTCTTGATATCTAAGTCAGTCTGTTCGTATTTATATCAGTGTATTCGTGTCTATGTAGGACTGTTCATATTTATCAAAAAAGTATGTTATTTTAATATCATCTTATTCATATATATGTGTGTATTTCTGTATGCTGGTACAAATAATTGCTTATATATATATATATATATATATATATATATATATATATATATATATATATATATATATATATATATATATATTGTGCAATTAGAAAGAAACTCAAACCTGGTTGAATTGTCACTACAAATTTATTTCACCGGAGAATATCATTATACTCTCCATCTCATCAGATGACTGTATAAGTTTAACTTAAGGTTGAAAAACACCAAATATGGATTAGGGTCTCTATGTGTATGAAAAAGAAAAGAAAGAAATAAAAAAGAAAAACCTATATACATTTTAAATTCTCAGGCGAGAGTAAACGGGGTCAAAACAATAAAGTGTTAGAAAAATTAAGAAACCAGAAAAAGAATGTTCCTGTAAATGAACAGCAGAATCTTCTAAATAATGTCAGCTAGTAAACTAGACGATTATCTTCATATAGTTTTCGCTTTCCTTCTAATTGCACTGTATACGTTCTTGTGACGCGGTATAGAATATTTATTCCAAGTCGGGAGTTATTTTTCGTACGTGTGAAGACGGGGCAGCCTGGCACTTGATCCCTCGCAAAATAAGTTCCAGTTAAGATTCCCTTTTTGGGCGTAGGGAGACTGGCAGATTATGTGGGGGTTAATTTGGGGCTAGACTGACTGCCGCTGGGAAGGGGTTTCCATTTTTCACGTTACACACCCACCCACCAGACCACTACCTCTTCCTACCCCTAGGATAATGGAAGATATGGGCTTCTAGGTTTGGATATAATAATATTAATTATCGTAGTCGACAATTCCAGTTTCCTGTGTAGTATTTTTAAAGGCGAATAAGACATTTAGCGAGAATAAATTGAGGCGAATGAAGCTGAAAAGGAACATGCAATAGACAACTTGATAGGCAGACAACACAATGTATAAATTTCGACACGAGGAGAGACATAAAATATAACAAGGTTTTTAATACAGGCGGACACACATATTTAACGTGTCGGCTGAATTATCAGCGGATAATATCAACATACAAATGTCTTTCTTCCTTATTCTTTTCTTTCTTCCTTCTTTAAATTGAGAGAGAGAGAGAGAGAGAGAGAGAGAGAGAGAGAGAGAGAGAGAGAGAGTATGTAATTGCAGTACTTAGGAAGGTTCACGGCGACATCTGTCTTCAAAACTGATATTCTTTATCCCTATTTCCGCTGACGAAAAAGAGTGCTACTTCCGCTTTAGGATTCTGGCCAATCATTTAGCCTCTTTCTTCTTCCTTCACCCTGTCAGGCGATTCCTACGGACGACTATATATCCTTATACCCCCTTCTTTATCCATCCGGTCACAGAGTGCAAACATCTGTTGGCTTTCATTCTGACCCGGATTTGTTACTTCGGCCGCGAGGAATTGACCTACATTCCTTATTCCTCTTTTAACGGTCAGTCTTTGGCGGCCTGTTAATTCAAACACGGAAGGGTAGGGGAAATTTCTTATTTCTCTCCTCTCAGTGGTAGACCACGTGACATTCTGTATGTGAGTTTTGTTATATAAACCTGGACAGAATAAATATATAACAATAACCGAACATCGAGGACTCCAATAGATTTATAGGAAATTCCTCATATATTCTACACGCGAATAATCCACACCCACTGTCTTAGGACGTTGACTGGATATTACTTATATATATATATATATATATATATATATATATATATATATATATATATATATATATATATATATATATATCCAACCCCACCACAACAGCAGGATGTGACACAAGATAAATTTTTAAACGAAGTTTTACAAATCTGCATTGAATTTTCCTTCTATATCGATTGATATATCAATGTTAAAGAGTATGCCAATGTGTTTAACCATAGCTGGAGGGAAAATGGTTGGATGCATACCTTTCCCATGAGCTTTAGTGCAATGTAAAATGTAATCTGTCTCTTTTAAGATTTGAACTTGGTTCGCTGTCCATATTTCCAACGATGATAACCATTACATTATAAGTGCTACGAAAATATAGAGACTTAGTAGCATGACAGCAATGAGATATTTTGTCTAGATATTTGGTGATAGGGCAGAGAGTAAGAAAAAGGTTTGGTTTCTTTATTTAATGGCATATCAACCTTTGTCGGTTATTTAATGCCAAAGCTATTCTCCTAGAAGAACAGTAGTGGTACTATTTAACCCATAGCTGGGAGGATAAGGGGGTTCAGGCCTTTCCCACGGGTAATTGCCCGAAAGTGAATGTAATAGCGCGACTGGAGTTCGAACTCACTTACTACGATTTCGCAGTCCATCGCTTTAACCGTTACACCACAAGGACACCTCCCTAAGGAAAACGGGCTCCATACCTTTCTCAAGAGTGTTACTACGCAGCTGTGGATGAAAATAGAACTTATTTATTGAGTCAACTTTTATTTCCACTATGCCATTTGCACCAGAGCCCCCCCCCAGTTCGTTCGTCCCAAATATAGTTCTCGTATTCGTTAGTACGTTTGAGACTTTGCCAGAAATATTTGGTGCATCTTTTGACAAACATATTCTTACTTATTTCGTATTTTACCATTGATTTCTTGTTAATCTCACAATTTTGGTTTGTCGGAATTCCACTGTTACATTGGCGCATACCGGTGAAGTGAGAGTAAATGAAGGAGAATTTTATCATGGTGATTACAAAGTCTGTGATGAAGAAAATGAAGGATGTAAAGATATTTAATACCTAGCAGTGCTTTGTTATAAACTAACCGATCATCACAAGATCTCTTTAATCAGATGGGGAAAAAGAAATGATTTAGCATAAAAAAGAAAAAAAAAAACGGACAGGGAAAAAGTTTTTAATTAAAAAAGTTATTTCTGTTGTATTTCCTAAGTTTAATAAAAAGTGATATCCTTACTTATTATATGATAAATAATGATATACAATGGATTTGTGAAAGCATATAAATTTGTGCGAATTATTTGTATTAAATTTCGGCATTAAATAACCCATATTGACTTGATATGCTGTTAAATAAATAAATCAATCCAGTGATGTGACATTTTATCAAGATATCTGGCAATGGGATCAAGGGTAAAGAAAGGGTATTTCATGCCTTTTTCAAGAGCGTTACTGCGTTGTGTTACGGTTATCGTTGTGGTGTAACGGTTGTCCTCGGAGGGATTGATATCGGGTACTTGATTTCAAATCCAGGACGAGTCTGATGATGTTTCACTTTGCGCTTCACGCTAATGCCATATATTCTTCCCGACTATGGGTAAATAGTTGGGTAGACTGAGTTCTTTAGCTTTGGTTAGGCAACCAGTTTAGGAGAAGGAAAACTCAGAATTCAAAATTACTTCACTCCCCTCAGAAATTAACCTTGTGCCACTTCCTGCTTGTGGCAGTGGGGTTTGGATACATACTGCGTTGTGTTAGATAAAATTCGAATTTGGTTCATTGAGACGATTTGCCATTCTAGTAATCACTATGCCAAGTTACAATTGAGGCCAAAGCTATTATTTTCCTACTCATTTAAGTACCTTTTGCATTGGTACCTGGCAAAAATGATTTGGTATATCTTTCAACAAACGTATTCTTGGTTTGGTTTCTTTGTTTGATGGCAAATCAAACTTCGTGGGTTATATAATGCCGAAACCATCCTTGTAGAACAACAGTAGTAGCACTATTTAACCCATTGCTGGAGGATCATGAGGTCAATACCTTTCGCTTACTACAACATCACAGTACAGTTCGTAGGTCACTTCACTACGGGGACTCGCTGCTAACATATCTGTGTTTAGTTTTCTGAATTTTTGAGACAAAGCTTGATGATTTTTATCGTTCAGGGTTTTCGGACTATTGTCTTCATCTCAATTTTCATATTCACAACGTTTCGACCGATATGTCCTCCGACCTTCTTCAGGTGTTTGTCGAATTCGGAAGCCTACACAGAACTTTGGACATCGGCCTTTATTTAATTCACGGGGTCGCCTGTTCTGATTCCGTTAACCATAACCGGGTATAAGTGCTAAGTATTCCTGTATTGTTATTCGCCTGTAGTCAGGATTGAACCTGCAACCTCCAGACGATTGTCTCTTTAGAAGCTTTGGGAATCAATGCCTATAACAGTTAATTCAGAGAGAATTTTTGGGACTTATAAGCTTAATATTCTCACATCATTATGATTACCGCTACAATGAATGATTTTTTACCTGAGCTTATTTTCCGATTTTTTTATCTAACTTTCTTGATTATTGGTTCCCATATTGTATTCATCTCTATACTTGGTCTACTGAACAGGTCACTATAGCCCAACATATGTGCTGATTCCTTAAAGTGTCTAATTCTCCAGTGTTCATTTCTATCAATTATTTTAACTTTATCCCATAAGGACTGATGGTTTCTTTTTTCTTTCCATATATGGTCTAACCTTATTTTTAGTAGGTGGCATGTCTCGCCGTTGTATACTTTACCACAACTGCAAGGGATCGATTACACACAGTTCTTGATCATGTTGAATTCTGTTAGTGGCTTGACATGGAAGAGATACTTCCGGAGAGTTGAGCCACTTGTGAATAATGTCCTGATGTCATATGGACTACATATCCTTTGGATCCTTTTGGCTAGACCTTTGACATAGGGAAGATATACTGTGATGAGTTTTCGGGTATTGTTTATCCAAGTTTCTTGGAGCCTGTATTATGCGCTATGGGTAGTTGTTATCATGGAGGTTATGTCTTAAACTAATCATTTCTTCTTGATATGCATCCATATCACTACTTATAGCTTTTAATCGATGTTGCAAGGGACAGATTATTCCCTTCTTTACATTATATGGATGATGGAAGTTGAAATTGAGGTACTGTTTGGTGAAGGTGGGCTTACGATACATGGATGACCTGAATCTTTGCTCTGTGCGTGTTACTAATATATCGAGGAAGGGTAACCTTGTTCTTTTTCCATAGTGAACTGTATAGATGGACAGATTGAGTTCACGTGATCAAGTAATATTTGAACATCTTCTTGATGATAGATCACGATAGTGTCATCAACGTATCTAAGCTACATTGATGGCTTTAGTGATTTAGATCCTAATTCCATTTCTTCAAGTATTCCATGTATATGTTGGCCAATATTGGTGATAATGGTGAACCCATTGCCAGTCCTTCTTGTTTGTATATATCATATCCCATACCGAAGTAGGTTGTCTCTACACAG
Organism: Sepioteuthis lessoniana; assembly: GCA_963585895.1. Taxonomy (NCBI): domain Eukaryota; kingdom Metazoa; phylum Mollusca; class Cephalopoda; order Myopsida; family Loliginidae; genus Sepioteuthis; species Sepioteuthis lessoniana. Next base: position 75,631,032 of record OY757919.1, read on the forward strand.
AAGGTCAAGATTTCCATTAGATTATCTATCAGGATGCAGGTGCATTCTTACAGCAAGGGATCTACAGTCAGTTTATCCTGTACCACAGCAAGTGTCTCATCAGTAGGTAACTTTGTGAACAGACTTACTACTTCTAGGCTCACCAGCTGGTTGGAACGAATGGAAGCATTACTGATTCTCTCCACCAAGTGGACAGTGTTCTTAATATGATGAGGACTGACCGGCTAGGGAGCTGAGGATTTTCACAAGGAAGCGCCTCAATGGGTGACACGCAGAACTTCGGTTACTGACAATGGGTCTCAATGCAATAACGTCTTTATGTATTTTTGGAAGACCATATATGTATGGTAGCTTGCTGTAATGTTGAGGTAGCTGTCTTTATTTTATTTGTGGTATAAGATATTTGTTCTTACTGAGGATCTGTGATAGTTTCTTTTCCGTTTTTAGGGTCGGGTTCTTTTTTACTTTACAATAGCCACCATTGCCAATCAAGTCCGCTAACTTGTTAGAGTATTCCACTCTATCCATTACCACAGTTACATTGCCTTTGTCTGCTGGCAGGATTATGATATCATTATCATCCTGTAGCGATTTGATTGCTAGTCTCTCCGATTTTTAGATGTTTGATTTAGGAGGCTTTGATTTCTCAAGTGCTTGTCTCACTTTCCATTTTAGCTCATCAGCCTGGGCCTTGGGAATTTTCAAGGCTGCATCCTCAATAGGTGCTATAAGATATAAGTAAGGGACCCGCTTGATGGTGGTGGTGAAGTCGAGGCCTTTGTTTAGCACTAACTTTTCAGGAGTAGTTAGCTGTCGCTTGCTGATGTTGACAATGGCTTTCACAGGTGAGTAATGGGCTTGGATTTTCATAATTCGGGTTTTCATCTTCTCCAACTTCGTAATTTTGCGCATCTTGACCATGTAGAATCCCTGTTCATATGATTTATCCAGATATTGTTAAATTCGGGTTCTGTATTCTATCATTGCTATTCCGTCCAGGAAAGGGGTAAGTTTGCATGCGATTTCCGACCGTAGTTGATCTTTCTTCCAACGGTTATTATGAATTCTATCACGGACTAATTCATGCTCTAATCTTTTTGTAACTTTCCTCGCCCTCCTGGAATTAACTGGGATTTTCAATATTAAGCCTGGTAGAACTAACTTGATATCTCGGCATCTATCGAGGAATGTAAGTTGATTTGTCAAAGGCCAATTTTCGATTTTGGACAATATTCACAAGTGGCTAAACTCTCCGGAGGTGTCTCTTCAGTGTCAAGCCACCAACATAATTCAACGTGATCAAGAATTGTGTGTACTTTATCCCTTGCAGTTATGATAAAGTATACAAAGGCCACAAAAAATTAGGTCAGAAGTACATTGGAAAGTAGTAGTACGAGGTGAAATTGAAAAGTTGGGTATGGGAGACCGTATATGGAAAGAAAAACGAAACCATCTGCCTTTATGGGATAAAGTTAAAATAATTGATAGATATAAACATTGGAGAATTAGACGCTTTAAGGAATCAGCACATATGTTGGGCTATAGTGACCTGTTGAGTAGACCAAGTATAGAGATGAATACAACATGGGAACCAATAATCAAGAAGGTTAGATAAAAAAAAAATCGGAATATGAGCTTAGGTAAAAATCATACATAGTAGTAGCAATAATAATGATGTGAGGATATTAAGTTTATAAGTCCCCAAAATTCTCACTAAATTGTCCAGCCGGATACATTGCGTAACTGTTATAGGCGTTGGTTCCCTAAGCTTCTAAAAAGGGCAACCATCTGGAAGTTGCTGGTTCAATCCTGCCTGCAGGTGAGTAACAATACAGGAATACTTAGCACTTATACCCGATTATGGTTAACGGAATCAGAACAGGCGACCCCCGTGTATTAAATAAAGGCCGATTTCCAAAGTTCCGTGTAGGCTCCTGAGTTCGACAAACACCTGAAGAAGGTCGGAGGACATATCGGTCGAAACGTTGTGAATATGAAAATTGAGATGACGACAATAGTCCGAAAACCCTGAACGATAAAAATATTCTTGTTTACTTTGTATTTTATCATTGATTTCTTGTTAATCTCACAATTTTGTTCGTCAGAATTCTACGGTGACGTTGGGCCATATCGAAGAAGTAAAAGACTGATAATGTTATCAGGGAGATTATGAAGTCTAGGATGAAGAAAATGAAGGATGTAAAGAAATTTAATACCCCCCAGGCTTTGCCGCAAACTATCCAATCATCTCAAGCACTCTTTAATCAAATAAAAGAAAAATAATAGTAAATTACAAAAGAAGTACGTAAAACGTGCAGGAAACAAATATTTACTCCGAACAACTTTAGTTTTTTTTCTAAATAAAAAGTAAAGAAGTCTGACGTTAAGGAAAGAAAAAATAATCATTGATGATAAATTGCTGCATTTTGAAATTTTTGATCCTTATTTTATTTGCGCATTCAATTTGCATGTTGAGCATTGAACGTAAAAAGAAAAAAAATGATTATATTCGCTTATATATATTCTAGCAAAGTATTATAAGAATTGTTTACATATGGATCGGCATATAATCTATCTAGATAACCGATTCACCCATCAATTCCCAAGATAGATAACTCTGGAACAACCCGTATCACAAATTCAAAACTAAGAACCAAAGCAAACAACGGAAAATCAAAACATTCTAATTGCCCCAATCAAACTTGAACCTTCCCCAATCCGAAATAAACCTTACCCAACCAACCAGTCATTGAACAAAAACAATTGAAAATATCAAACCTTTCATCTTCTCAATCTAGAGACCTTTCAACATCAAGAATAAAATCACCAAAAAATTATGGAACAAACAAAAACAATGCAACTCCCAAAGATGAAAACAGACCCTAAACAAATCCTATAGTGTGTAAAGTATGGATATTGAAACTGACAATATAATTGTAAACCCCAGTCTTGCAGATATATGTAAAAATATATAAGATACGTCAACGAAACAAGACCCTCTGTAACTCCTGTTAAGCAAAATTTGTTTTCTAACCTTTGTTTCGCACTCTAATAATTCGTTTAAAAACAAAATATTTACCTACAAAATATTTACTTGCAAATCCTGTAAAAAAGAATATTTGGTATTAAATAACTCAAAAGTGTTGTTATGCAATTAAACACCAACCACCTAACCATAACCCCACCCCCTCTCAGTTTTTAACTTGCTCTTTTCCTCAATCATTTTCTATGCTTCAGTTTCTTCCATTATCTGTGTCATTTCGTGTTCTTTTTCTTCTTCCTTTAAACTTTTTCTTTCTTTCTTTCTTTCTTTCTTTCTTTCTTTCTTTCTTTCTTTCTTTCTTTCTTTTGACTGTTTACGGTAGAAATTATCATAACAATGAAATTTTCCATTATTCTGTTGAGACTAGAGTGTCTTTCTCTCTCTTTCTTTCTCTCTTTCTCCCTCCCCCCACATGCAACCATGGCCCAGTAAAACTGCACATCTCAGTGAGACCTTATAAGTGAATTACATTCTTACAAAAAAAGAGACTCCAACTCGTCCCAAAATATAACAAAAAAAGAAAAACAAAAGACTAAAACAAAAAATAACAAAAAACAGAACAAAGCAAAAACCAAAACAAAAGCAATTTGCAGATCAATTTGTAATTGAATGATAATTTTGTCTGATGAGGGCGGTCTACGCTTATTCTTAGTGCCATTTTTTAATCATTCAAGTTTTAGATATATTTGAGATCATTATGAAATTCTAATTCGACTCTTTCATTCCTTTAAAAGAAGCACCAGTATCATCATGGACTGATGTTACAATGGGAACCGAACTGAAATACGAGTCGTCCAGTAAATACTAAAAGTAATCAGATTTATGGATTTTCTGTACTCAAGACGATCTAATCGCTTGAATTTGGCTGAATGTTGAACTCAGAGTTCAAATTTGTTTTTGATGTCTAACATCAAATCTACAAAACCTCTCCTTGTTATCAGTGAACTTTGTACTTACAACTTTATGTGAAAACACTAAATAGCGGTCACGTTCTTTCCATATTGTAGATTTTATCAAAATTCTTTATACAAAGAAACTAATTAACTGATTTCATTTTTATAAGCAAATCACTTCAATGATCGAATGTCAATCTTTGGTTTGGCCAAATCAATAGTCAGTCATCATCAGATGAAATTTCTAATGTGAAAGGCAGAATTATAAGACGTTTTTTTAGGAAACCTTAAAAAAAGCAACAATTCAGAGAAGTTATAATTTGATAGGAATATTTCCAAGAGATGGATTTTACCCGATGGAACTCTACGTAACAAAGTTGAAACTCCAATATGGACGTTTGAGGGATTGTCCTTGTGGCGTAGTGGGTAATGTGCTGTACTGAGACATTGTAGGATGCGAATTCGAATTCCAGTCAAGCTATTACGTTCATTTTCGGTCAAAATACTCGAGGAAAATGACCCCCCACTTATTCTTCCAGCTATGAGTTAAATAGTACCACTACAAAGATAAATTTGAAATTAAATAAACCACGTAAATTAACATGCCATTAAACAAACAAACCCAACAAAACCAAACTCAACCTTGAGTATTTGGGGTAGCTTCGGGTTTCTTTTGTATTTTTGATTGTTTAACGAAATAACTGAGATAAATTATCAAGATACGTTGCTATTCTTCTAAATAATGATAAACTTAAGCTGAATAAATCATTTATGCATGCATCTGATTCTTCGCTTTTCCTTCCTTGACAAATATAGATAAAACAGTTGGGCAGATTGGGCACTCGAGCCTTGGTGAGTAACAAGTCTAGGGGTTGAATTCTGTCAAAGAGTCTGAGATTGTCTTCAACATCATTCTGCCAATTCATGAAACAACACCGGTGCCAATCAGTATCGGCCTTGCCCTTCACCGTGTCTAGATTCTCTTAAAAAACGATCTCAATTGCAATTACATTGAAGGTCAATGGGTACTTCATGAAGGTCAATGGGTACTTCATATCACTTACGGGAATGTACAGATAGAAATAGTGTTATATTTTGACCCTCGCCCCGGCCCAAAAATGCTATTCCAAGGTGATACACTGGAAGGAAGTGACACATTCCAATGGCCAGTAATCGAAAGAGATCGCGTGGGCGGATTAAGGCTTATGATATGGGACAAGGTGAAGGTCCCATTATGCCACTACAGTGATGCACCAGAAGAGAGTAACCTCTGAACTGCATGACAGTTATTTCCGCTCGATGACGATTAAACATTCGATTTCAAAGATCCAGTGGGTGATCGTGTGGGCGTTGAATTATTATATAATTGAGTTGAGTTGGGTGCCAAAGCAGTTGCCAGTAGAATTCTAGACACCTAGAGACCAGATGTGGTAGGGAAAGCCACACCCGACCGAGGGGGCCCTCGGAAAACCCCCGATGGAGTGGACCCCAACATCAGGAGAACAAGAAAGACACAACGTGACGGTCATAACAGTGGGGTCAAAATATGAAGTTTATGTTCGGTCTCCATCACCCTCTCACATGCAAACCTTGAACAACCCTTTCGAACCCTTGCAATAAAGAGAGAGGTAAATATAATTGTAAAGAAGTCTTCCTGTGTCTTCCTTCCTGCGTCTTTATTCTTGCGTCGTTTGTTCCTGCGTCTATCTTTCTGCGTGCGTCTGTCTTTATTATTATTGAGTCGTTATGATACGGCAAATGAGTATATAACAATAGGCTATATCATAATCTACCCTCACACAGAGAGATAAGTCCACCCCAAAAAGGGTTTCATGGGTACTAAACTTCATTTAGTTCAGGAGATTTGGGCAGTGTTAAGTACTACTTCATTGTCATTACTCCCAGATCCACTACGATCTGGAAAAGCAGTAATTTATACGGTCAAAAGATCTGTTTGCAGATTGTTTTACCACATAGGAATATTTGATATATAGCCGTATGCAAAATAAATAAATAAATAAACTACAGTTAGGAAACAACATAAAAATGTACAAATAAGCATATAGTGGAGTCAATTTCTTAATCTGTAGGCTTAAAATAATCCCAGACAGGTTGACTTGTCAAAATAAACCACTCAATCATGTAGCGCAGAGGTTGGTTATTATATTAGCTGTCTTTGTGTGAAAACTGATAAGGTAGATTAATAAAGCTTCTGCGTAGAGGGCTTTCGGTCTGGAGCCGTGGCTCGGCCGCCTTGCATACGAACCGAGAGGCAAACAATGACAAACATAGATTTACATTGCACTAGACCTTCGGGTCAAGAGAATTTAAAACCAACAAGGTCATCTAGCTTCGTACTGGGAGACTTAGCAATGACTAGTGTAGTTCGCATAGCACCTAGTGAATCTATGACCAGCATTGGCCAGCAGCGCGCGAGTTTCGACTCGTGCGAGACTTCTTCTCCTAATCCCGACTATAAAGAAGACTTTGTGTCAAATCATGCTCGGTGAGAGGCACGGATAAATATTCTTATTTGCCAAAAGGCCAAGATATTTTGTGTTTTTACCTTGAGCAAAACATAGAATAAATGGTGACTTTCTTGGAGAGCCCAAATTTAGAAAAGTAGCTCCCAATTGCGTTGAAAATAAAAGGCCGTAGGTTGTCCTGATGCCTTTGGTACATAGTTTTTAATGTTTTGTTCTTATTCTTTTAAGCACACACACACACACACACACACACACACACACACACATATATATATATATATATATATATATATATATATATATATATATATTCACACCATCGTTATGTTGAGAAATTATAAGCACTCGCTTGCGAATAAATGAAATCGTCCTAGTAAAATGCATATTAGCGAGTTTTTATATTTTTAAGCAGAATTTTATCGGTGATTAGTCTATCATATTGCGCACCGAGAAATGTCGAAAATAAGTTCAAAAAGTTTTTTAAGAATAAAAAATAATGGAAACAAAAGTGTGGGGGTCACTGGGGCCACATTGTATTGTAAAAGAGAAGACAATAAGAAGAAAACCTGATTTGTCATTTTTATTTCGTGAAGATTTTATTTATTTTTTTCCCAATGAAAAATAGATAAAAAAAATAAAAAATAAAACTGACAGTTTTTCGGTATTTACCGATTTATTTTCCAGAGGAAGAACAATACCGATCAAAAAATTGCATTGGATTGCCAAAAACAAAAGCAAGCATGTGCATATCGATATATATATATATATATGTACATATATACGTGTGTGTGTGTGTGTATGCGTACGTGCGCGTGCACGTGTGTGTGTATTTACGCATGTAAATATTTATATGTATATATGTGTGTTTGATTACGTAATAATATATGCTGTACATTAATGCATATAGATATAAGTGTGCTTGTGTGTATGTGTACATTCCTGTGAATATATAAATGTATATGTGCACATATGTGAGTTTGTCTACATATTTATATGTATTCATGTGTGTATACGTGTGTTTGATTACATAATATTTCAATGTGAAATATATTTATGTATGTAAATATATATGTGTTTGTGTGTGTGTGCATGTGTGTACATTTATGTTTGTACATATATGTATATTTTTGTATGAATATATTTATGTGTGTGTGTATGCGTGTGTACCTGTATTTGATTACATAATAATGTATATATATTCTATTTATGAATTCATATATATGTTTATACGTCTGTGTTTGTGTGTGTGTGTGTGCGCGCGTGCGTGTGATTCTATTGATCTATATGTGTATCGAATCATATAATAATAATAATAATAATAATCTAATCTAATTTCGGTCATACGACCAGATCAAGTGATTGTTAACAAAAAAAAAAAAAAAAGAAAAAAAAAAGAAAAGAAAATTGAACCTACTGAGCACAAGGTTCCGTCTGAGCACAAGGTAAAACTGAAGGGAAGCGAAAATAGAGATAAGTACCAAGACCTTGCTAGAGAACTGAAAAAGTTGGAAACATGAAAATGATTAATAGTAATTGGTGCGCTTGGTACAGCCACAAAAACGTTAGTACAGGGACTGGAGGACTTGGAAATAATAGAACGAATGGAGACCATCCAAACTACAGCCTTGCTGAGATCGGCCAGAATATTGAGAAGAGTCCTGGAAACTTGAGGAGACTCGCTGTCACACAGACTCCAGTGAAAAACTATCAGCTAAACGCTGATGTTGTGTGTGTGTATGTATATATGATTGTATACATGCATGCATGTGCGCGCGTGTGTCTGATAATATAATAAATATTTATATATCATGATATATTTGTATCAATAGATATGTGTATTTTTTTAAAATCGTATTGAGTGTGTATTCATGTATATGTACACGTATAAGGTTATGTCTAATCATAGAATGATATATCAATATATGATAATATATGTACGTATATATATATATATATATATATATATAAATTTGTATATATGAGTGATTATACATATAAATGTTTAACAATATATATATATATATATAAGCGGAACGCGGATATTTGATCGAGACACTTGAGAAGATTCTTTTGTCAAGCTCCGCCCACCACCAAAACCCCTTTTATTGATCCAAGCACAAATAATTTGCTTCGCTCCAAACTTGGATCGATCGCCCACTATTGATTTATATTAACGGAAACTTCATGTTCATTTTCTAACTTTGTTATAATTCTTTACTGTCAGTAGATGTGTATGTCTATGTATACATACATAGAAATAAAGCTTTATATATATATATATATATATATATATATATATATATGTTTAGGATACTTATATGCTGTTTATAAAAATGAATGAATAATGAAAAGTTGAAGAAAACAATTTATTCATCTGATAGTGCAAAATTTCGTTTTTTTTTAAAAATTGTAATGGAAATCTTAATTTGTTTGCTTTGGTTTGATTCGTTGGTTTTGCGGCGTGTCAGTGCTTTTTCGGTTTTTTAATGCTGAAGTCAGTCTTTCGTGCAAGCAGTAATAGAGTTTCAAGTAGAAACGGATAATCATTTGTAAACAAATAGAGCTTCAAGTAACTATTCTTAATATAAGCCATTTGCACACAGCTATATAGTTTCAAGTATTCCTACTGAACACTGATCCTTTTTAAAGAGATCTATATAACTCTTAGATAAGGCCCTAATAGGAACAAATACTCCGAGTCGGAGTGGACATTGAAATAATGACAACGAAAGGGTGTCTCTACACTCTCCAGAGCTGCAGGATGGAAACCTTACCACTGCATGCAGTTTAGAGTTATAAACAAGACACTCTTTGGGTTTGTCTTATCCCAAGTAGTGGGTACAGTATGCGTATTCAAGACCTTGTCGACTGTATAGGGTTTGTTTTGCCCTTCCTATTAAATCTTTGCAAACTGCTATATAGTTTCAAGTATTCCTATCTAATGCTAATAATTTTGTCACAATTATATGGTTCATTGGTCTAGTGGGTAGAGTGTTCGCCAATGGCCCGGGAGACCTAGGTTCAATCCCTGGTCACGTCATACTTAAGACTTTAAAAATGGTACTTGATACCTCCTTGTTTAAGATTCAGCAATATAAGGTACGTATCAAGGATAAAGTGGAGCAATCCAGGGAAAGGATTAGCGTCTTCCCCTACACCTCGGTGTAGTAGCTATTGAAAAGGGAGCCGTCTGGTCGCCCCGACTTCGGTCGCCAACTTTACTTTTTACTTATATGGTTTTTACGGTCCATTGGCCTAATGAGTAGAGTGTTCACCAATGGCCTGGGAGACCGGGGTTCTATCCCAGGTCGAGTCATACCAAAAACTCAATAAATGGTACTTGATACCTCCTTGCTTTACCCTCAGTGCTATAAGGTACATATCAAGGGTAAAGTGGAGCAATCCAGGGAAAAGAGTAGCGCTCTTCCCTACACCTCTGTGTAGTAGCTATTGAAAAGCGACCCTTCGGGTCGCTTACGACTACGGCTGCCAACTTTACGACTTATATGGTTTTAAGTAACAATTCCTATTTAATAATAATCATTTGCTTGCACTGTAACGTGATATGGTAATTCCAAGTCATAATGAGAACTAGAGGCTAACTTCTTGGTAAGAAAAAAGAGAAGAAGAAATTATAACAAAAAGTGACACAGGCTTAAGCCCTGGTTGCTGGTCAGCTAGTCATGGGTGAATAACTACGGTCATTAAAAAGGACTAGAAAAAACCGGAGGTCCCAAATCTTCTATGCAGGTATGGAATAACCGGAAACAGATGGTCCTCCCGCCGACAGCAGGCGGAAGTAAGGCGACGACTCGGGTTTGAAAGTGAGTTAGCAGCCGGATGCGAAAAAGTAAAGACGACAGTTGAACACTAAGCAGAGAAATGAAAAGAGAGACGACAATTACGAGTCCCATTTTGGGGTAGGCACTGAAAAGAGGCCCCATACCAGACGCGCACCTGTGAAGACTAAAACAGTGACCAAACACATTCAAACTACAAAAGAAAACCAGGAAGAAAATTTAAGGTCTGTGTCTATCCTCTTTTTCTCTCCTCATGACATTTGTTTCTCTTTGTCCAGCTAACGAGGTTGACTCAGCTTTCATACCCTCTTCTTTCTCTCGGCTACAACTTAACATTGTAGCAGCGAATAAAATTTTGTGTTAGGGAACTAAAACAGAATTTCGTGTGTTCGTCAATTTTATTCATAGCGAGATTACGACAGGGTCAGACTACTACTTAAGACATAGCGATACAGCCATTAACACGTTTGAGCACGTGGTTGTAAAATCGTACGTTTGGCGTGTAACGGTAAAACGTCCTACTCGGTTAAGTAACATTACAACCTTCTATTTGGTACCGTTATGGTACAGCGGACAGTTTTATTGTTCCAAGTATTCGATCTAATACTAAAAATTTGTTATAAAATAGTTTCATTTATTTCAAGTAATTATTTGTTTTCAAGTAAATAATAATAATAATAATAATAATAATAATAATACTTTGTCATAGAACTAAAAAATGAAACATGAAGGTGACGGTAATACCAATTGTTATTAGAGCACTTGGAACAATTGCCAAAGACTTGGTAAAAGGACTGGAAAATATAGAAATCAGAGAACGAAAGGAGACTATCCAAACTGGAGCATTATTAAGATCGGCCAGAATACTGAGAAGAGTCCTGGAGACTTGAAGAGACTTGCTGTCACTCATACTCCAGTGAAAGATCATCAGCTAACGACAGTGGGAAAAATTCGCAAGAAATAGCAATAGTTTTAATATGAACCTGGAATTAGCTGGGGAACTGAAAAAACTGTGAAACATGAAAGTGATGGTGATATCAATTGTAATTACTCTTGGTACAGCCACAAAAGCTTTGGTACAAAGACTGGAGTACTTAGAAATAAGAGGAAGAGTAGAGACTATCAAAACTTCGGCATTATAAAGATCGGTCAGAATACTGAGAAGAGTCCAAGCGACTTGTGGAAACTTGCTGTTACTCAAACTCTTTTGTAAAACCATCGACTAACGCTTGTATTAAAATTCTCAAAAGAGTAAAATGATAACAATATTTTGTCGTCAAGGCGAACAACAAAGTAAAATTAAAGGGGAGCTAAAAGAGAGATAAGTACCTTGATCTTGCTAGAGAACTAAACTCTATGAAACATGAAGGTGATCGTGATACCAACTGTAATTGGGACGCTTGTAATAATCCCCAAAGGATAGGAAAAGAGAATGGGAGACTTGGAAATCAGAGGACAAGTGGAGACCATCCAAACTAAAGCATTATCAAGATTGGCCAGAATACTGAGAAGAGCCCTAGAGGCTTTAGTAGACTTGCAGTCGCTCAAACTCCAGTGGAAAACTAACAGTTAATACCTGTGTGAAAAACTCTCACAGGAATAATGATATTCTTTTGTAAAAAAAAACAAACAAACAGCAACTTATAACTTCAAGTAACTATTCTTAATACCAATAAATTAAACACTGTTGTTTGATATGAAATATTCCAATCTAACACTAGTGAAACTTAACCCTCTTATTCTCTAGTGTTAAATACTATCATTGCTGTTCTTCTACTGGCATTTCTTTGGTGTTAGATAACACACGAGGGTTGATATGCCATTAAAGAAAGTAACCAAACCAAAACTAAAATCCAAACAGATCTATTTGACCTATAGAAATGACCATTTTGAGTTAAAGTGGACCTTGGAGTAATGGCAACGAAGTAGTGACTTCACATTTCTGGAGCGTCATAACTGGAGCAGCCTCCGCAACGTATCATATTCACTGGAGTTAGAAGCGTATAATCTATACAAACATACGCACATACATACACATACAAACAAATCAACAAACACTTACACACACGCACGCACGCACGCACGCACGAACGCTCTCTCTCTCTCTCTCTCTCTCTCTCTCTCACACACACAGACACACACACTCTCTCTCTCCCTATATATATATATATATATATAACATATACATATATATATATATATATATAAATATACCAAACTATGTTATATATATATATATATAAATATATATATGTATATATATAATAGTTTGGTATATTTATAAAGAGTGCCCAATATAGATAATCGAGCATACATAGCTCTAAGTAGGATAGCGTAGTGAACGGCGCTTGGTCACCGTCGGTTTCTTGACTATGCAATGATTAGAGTCGTATTCTAACAGATCTATCTATCTATCTATCTATCTATCTATCTATCTATTTAGAGTTGTTTGTTGAAAAGTGATAATTTTATTCTCTTTCATTTTAGCGAATATAGAATTCACATTCTACGCGATTTACTCATATTTATGATTTAAACACATAAAACTTCTTCCAAAAAATATTGAAACACAGCATGATTGTGAAGCCGAAAATATAATAATGCTTAAAACATACTACTTGACAGAGTGGATAGCAAAAATTATAGATAATTTTATACATAACTGTTGTTAAGAGACGTCTAAGCGTTCTAACGTCAACCAGGATTTGACGAAATGTCGGTGACGTGAAAATAGCAATATAAACGCTATCAATTTAACTGGTTGTGAAGATATTGTCATAGGAAGTGTACCCGGCTATCCGAGTTCAAATCCTGATAGACGAATTTTGGATTTCTTATAGCGCTAAGATCTTTGAGAAAGGTATGCATCCAACTGTTCTTTTAGCTATGGGGAAATAGAAGGACGAACTGATCTCTTTAACCTTGGTATGACAAGTTGTTTTGGAGAAGGAAAACTATGACTTCAAACATTTGTAGACACGGAGTGGGATGTACTACGCCAGGCTATTCCTGTCCAGGACACGCTACATGATTAGGACCCCCACGACCAAACCAAATTTTGGGATCAGTAAGACAGTTAAAGACGTACCTCTGTGGCAGCTTGAACATGTCATGACTAATATAAGTTATACAATATTGTACGTCATTGTTTGCAATACTATGTTGTACCAACCAACCAACCAACCTAATCTATGATTAAAAGGCAAAGGTATGTCTTCTCATTTGTGCTCTGAAACTAGATGATGCATTTTTTTCAAGAAACGAGAAAATATGATAACATGAAGGAATCTGGAAAATGCGATTTGGTGAATGGAGAATGCATGAAAAAAAAAAAAAAAAATACAAAAAGACCCCCCCAAAACGGAACGTTTTCTTCGAAAATTCTCGGATAAAATATGAAATAAAGAATTGCACAAGACCAGATGCTTAGAAACTGCCAAACCCCAGAAAAAAAAATTCTATCGTAACGTACCACTTTGGTATCTTGCCGATATTAGCCCACTTAAAAAAGCTGTGAAATCAATAATAATAATAATAATAATAAAGATAATAATAATACCTAATCTTGGCCAGAAGACCAGACCTCATAGTAATCAACAACCAAAAAAAAAACAAACAAACAAACAAACAAACAAAACAAACAAACAAAAAACAAAAAAAAAAAAAATTGCAAAATTATAATCTTTGCTATACCGGCTGACCACAGAATACAACTGAAAGAATGTGAAAAGCAGGATAAGTACCTTGACCTTGCTAGGGAATTAAAAATCTATGAAATATGAACGTGACGTTTATACCAATCGGGATTGGTGCATTCGGTACAGTAACTAAAAGACTATTAAAGGGACTGGAGGACTAGGAAATTGGCGGACAAGTGGAGACCATCCAAACTACAGCATTGTTGAGAGCGGCCAGTATATTTAGAAGAGTCCTGGAGACTAGAGGAGATTTGGTGTCACTCAAACTTCAGTGAAAGACAATCAGCTAATTATGATGTGAAAAACTCTAAAGGAGTAAATAATGATAATATTAATCAGCCTCCAGTGAAGGACCACCAGCTAATGATGGCATGAAAAACTCACAAGGAGTAAAATAATAATAATAATAATAATAATAATAATAATCAGACTCCAGTGAAGGACCATCAGCTAATGATGGCATGAAAAACTCGCAAGGAGTATAATAATAATAATAATAATAATCAGACTCAAGGGAAGGACCATCAGCTAATGATGGCATGAAAAACTTTCAAAGAGTAAAATAATAATAATAATTAGAAGATACGAAGCATGAAAAAACAAACTATAGAACATGAAGGTGACAGTGATACCAATTGTAATTGGCGTGCTCAGAACAATTCCGAAAGTATTGGTACTGGGACTGGAAGACTTAGAAATAAAAGGAAAAGTGGAGTCCATCCAAACTACTGCATCATTAAGATCGGCCAGAATACTGAGAAGAGTACTGGAGACTTGAGGAGACTTGCTGTCACTCAAATTCCCAATGAGTTCTTTCAATATTCTTTCTTACATATGAACCGCGGCCCACATTTAAAAAAAGGCAATGTAGCACATAACATACTGAAAAGAGAGAGGGTGTAGTAAGATTTGCTGTCAATGTAAACCCAACGTATTAACACGCTTTTTTGTAACTACGTAGATATCGTATATGAGTGTCACATCCTGTCTTCACCTCAAATAAGTAATGTGTCATTCCATTAAAAAGAATACGCAAAACAGAAAAGAAAGAAAGTTAAGGAAAGAAGGTTTCTTTGTTTAATGGGATATCAACTTTTGTGGTTTATTTAATGCTAAAGCCATCCTTGTGGAAGAATAGCAGTGATAATATTTTACCCATAGCAGGGAGGATATGGAGGTTCATACCTTTCTCAATGGTATTTGTCTGAAACTAGCAAACAATAAAACAAATAACAGGATGTTGAGTTGAAACAGTCGTTTTTTTTGTGTTATGTTTGGTAATAAGCAATAGTTTACAAAATGTATATTAGTATTAAGTTTTTGTGCGTTTACAGTGAACGTAAGTGCTTCAGTATTCTTTAGTTAATTTCTTGCTTGCGTATTAGCCTTGAATTCATTAGAGGATAAAACTTGTTTATCATCGTGAAATTCTGGACTGATATTTTTTGTTCAGCCTGGAAAATCTAACGCTAGAATTCTTCGACTTGGACTGCGACTGGTCAGCACAGAGGATTCTGGTATATTCAGACCCAATAGTATAATACCTAGGACACCCGTTTTTGGGGTATTTGTACCTCTCTGCAAGGGATACAACCAGCGTATTGTAAGAAAGTTTTTATTCATTTTAGAAAACGATGTTTGATAATGTTTTCTCAAATGATACTAAAAGGTAGAAATCTAATTGTTGTGGTAAGTAGTTAATATATTAAACCTCAACTATCAGAACCTTTTCAAGACGATAGTTCCAAAAATGGAACTATCCAAAAATATAAGTCTACCGCACATAGGTAAACATTAGCCTTCGAGATTTTAACTTCGCACACACACACACACACACACACACACATATATATATATATATATATATATGTGTGTGTGTGTGTGTGTGTGTGTGTGTGTGTGTGCGAAGTTAAAATCTCGAAAGCTAATGTTTACCCATGTGCGGTAGACTTATATTTTTGGATAGTTCCATTTTAGGAGGTGCCCGTGGTGTTAGGAGGTGCCCGTGGTGTAATGGTTATCGTCGTAGGAAATGGACACGGCGACACGAGTTCAAATCCTGGACGAGATTGATTGCATTTCACATAGCACTAAAACTCTTGGGAAAGGTATGAATCCAATAACTCCCTCCAGATATGGGTAAATAGTAGGACAGACTGGGTTCTTCAGCCTTGGTGAGGCAACAAGTCTGGGAGAAGGAAAACTCTGAATTCAAACCTGTTAAACTCCGCTTAAAAATTGACCTTGTGTCATATCCAGCCAGAGCGGAGGGGTTGGTAAATATATATATATATATATATATATATATATATATATATATATATATAAGCAAACTAGTACCAGTGGTCAACGTGTTCAAAAACGATGAAATGATGTCATCTATACGTGATGTTAGCTCCCAATCAAAAAGTTCTTTGAGCACAGAACAAATCCTGAACTCCAGTAGTACTCACAACCTCGAAAATGAGCAAAGATAGTCGAAAGTACCTGTAAATGTTTTATACCAAGACAGACTTTGGACTATTTTTAAACTAATTTCGATTAGGACTGCAATATCTTGCTCGCCAACAATAAAGAACGTAGAAAAATGTATAGACCAAATCCTTGTTTGTCACCCTTAATAAAATATGCCTACAAGAGAAACTGCTGCCAATATATATATATATATATATACTTTAGGATAAAATGCTATCAAATAGCATATTTTTTTGCAAATTATCCTCGAAGTCCAGTCGATGAGGCTTAGAGTACATTTGCTGTATACCTTGCAGAGAAGTAAGAACCCAGCAAAAAGCGGTGTCCTGAGTTTGAGACTAAACTGCATCTGACGGTTTGGCTCCACTTTTGGAGATCTGAAGAGTGTAAAGTAGCCTTCTTTACTGTTACTCCCTGGTCCACTCTGACCTGAAGTGGTTATACCAAATCTATTGTTCAAATAGATCGGTTTAAAAATTATTCGTATTCGATAGTATCGTGAAAGAAACTACACAAAAAATATAAATATGAACGCACAATGAAGATTTTTCAGTTGCTTCTTGGCTTTAAATACTCCTAGATAAGTTGATATACCATTAAAATCAATCGACCTATCAAATGATATAAAATGTTTGAAATCTAATTTTTGGTGTCAGTTCTTATGATATTAAATCCCAACTATAAGAATTTTCCGAAAATCACTGTTAGATTTCGAACCTATCATAAAGAAAAGAGCGTCTGGGTAAATATTAGCCTCACAGCTAATTCATCTTCGTATATAAGATCTCAGAATAAATTTTTTACGCCCTTTTGGTGAAGAAATGGTGGTCTGATATGCTATCAAATAACGTACATTTTTTTGCAACCTCGCGTGGGCATACCGATGACTAGATATCAATAGAAGGAGAAATAAATTTATGCATTTTCCAAGGAATTAGTGCCAAATAAGAATAAGTAGTTTCAGTCTAAATTTGAATTCTATTCACCGATTTCATCTCTGCTGGTGATCATTATGCAACCCCCATTTTCGTATAACTAAATAACCGTTGACTTAATAGAGTAGTCGACATTTATAATAAAACAATCATAATGTCTAGTGTTATGGACATTTATTTCATAAATAACAGAAAGGAGGAAATTAATCGTAATGATTAAACCATAATAATGATAATAATGATGCTGAGAGTAATAAAGAAAGACTGATTGATTCTCAGTGTAATTGAAATGACAGGGTGTATAAGGAAATGTTTAAACAAAATCATCGGAACATTCGGCTGGAGACGACTTCCTGGAAGTTTCACAAATTTCGAGAAACTACGGATATTAGGAACATTCCAGACTCCCATAACGATTCAGTGAAGCAGTGAGAAATATTAATATATTGGGTAGGGTCAGTGGTTTAAGTCAAAGAATCTAAGGAATAACATGTATAGATATTCTATTATATTCATATGAGGAAAAAGAAAACAGCCCATTTATGAAAGCGCAGTATATATATATATATATATATATATATATATATATATATATATATATATATATATATCATATTTACCCAACCCCTCCGCCTGGGCAGGTTATGACACAAGGTCAATTTTTAAGCGGAGTTTAACAGGTTTGAATTCAGAGTTTTCCTTCTCCTAGACTAGTTGCCTCAACAAGGCTGAAGAATCTAGTCTGCCCTACTATTTACCCATAGCTGGAGGGAGAATAACTGGATTCATACATTTCCCAAGGGTATTACTGCTATGTGAAATGTAATCAGTCCAGGATTATATATATATATATGCACATAAAATATAAACACACACATATATATATATGCACACGTATATGCACAGATGTGAACGCATATATGCATATGTATATGCACAAATGCACCCATATATAGGTATGTATATATGCACTCACTCGAACTCACACACACACACAAACATATATATTCATATATATATATGTATATGCAAATTCATTCACACAGACATATATAATAATACATTTGCATATTTATACGCACGCACACAAACACATTCATACATACATACATACATACATATATATATATATATATATATATATATATATATATATATATATATATATAGGGACACTTGACATAGATTGATGGCAAGCGAGTATCACTAAAATATTCTCTTGTGTTGTGAGTTCCGTTTTGATAAAGATTCGTGATCTATGCAAGATTTAGATTAACTCTCTCACACACACATACACACAAATATATATATATATATATATATATATATATATATATATATATATATATCGGATATTAAAATAGTATCTATCTATCTATCTATCTATCTCACAATCTGTTTCCGTCTCTGTTTCTTTTAGTCTCTTTTTCTCTCTGTCTATCCCTCTCGCTTTCTCTTTCTCTCTCTCTCTCTCTCTCTATATATATATATACTACTCTGTGTAGTAAAGCATTACCTACTAACAATCATGATCTCATATTTTATTCATTAATCTGTCTGTCTCAAAATTCAAAACAACACGCAATAGTGAATAAAGAACTAGATATTCTATTGAAAAAAAAAATGAAATAAAAATAATCGATGCTTTTGATCTATCTATCTATCTATCTATCTATCTATCTTTTTGGTGTCCCTAGAATGTATAAACAAATACATTATGTACATGAAGTGGTAATGAAAATCTTTCGCCACAATTAAACTGTTCGTGAATATATATTAACCTTTATAAAAAAATCAATAAAAATTAAATTTGGTTAGCCCGAGGACTTTTCAACATCTACTTATACATAGAGAAGAAATACTTGCATGAGTGATATATATACATATATATATATTGATGTGGACCCAAAGTCGGTACATAGAAGGAAAACACGGAACACAGTTTAGAGGTAAGAAAGATATATTAACAAAAGTTAAAAAGGAAAGTGTCCAATATTGGTACTTCTACTTCTTGTACTACTGCTGCTACTGCTCCCGTATTAGAATATTACTACGCTAGCAATATAGCACTGGAAGAGTCCATGATGCAGGTAAGTTTCGGTCTCACAACAATATATATATATATATAAGTATATATATATGTATAAATATCATTCATGCAAGAATTTACACACACACACACACACACACACACACACACACACACACACACACACACACATATATATATATATATATATATATATATATATATAGCATCCCCGCAAGTATTTCTTATATATATTGTACCGGCTCATTTGCCTAGTAGGCAGAGTTTTCGCCAATGGCCCAGGAAACCAGGGTTCCATCCCAAGTCGAGTCATACCAAATACTCAAAAAATGGTACTTGATACCTCCTTGCCAAATGTTCAGTATTCTAAGGTACGGAACAAAGCTAAGTGGAGCAATCCAAGGAAAGGAGAAGAGTTCTCTCCTACACCTCACTGTATTATCTATTGAAAAACCTAATGACCAAGGTATGCTGACAGATCGGATTCATTGACTCTCTTCCGCCACCCGTCCCTATCGGTCATCGCTCTGGGTAAGTCCTTTAGCCGAAATCTAGTGTCCTTAGCGAGCTGATGAAAGTAAGTTTTTGCTGGTCGGCCAACACTAGCGTGTTCATATGTAAAAGTCCATAGGTGTACGTCACTCATGAGTTCGTCCTAACTCGAACACACACACATTTAATTTCTATATATTACTGTAGGAAAATAAAGTACAACGACCTGAATATGTGTTTCAATTTACTCAAGATTAAACCTGCTTTTGATATAACTCGATTACAGTAAATAATCTCGTATACGGATCAATATGGGTAAAGATTTCAAAATAACAGTGTTGAGAGCTCATAACAATACACTCCTCAATATACCTACCCTCTTTTGCGTTAATACAGGTCTGTATTCTGGCATGCATCCAATCTTACAGATGGTGAATACAATCCTGCCATACATTATTCCATAATGAAGACTTATAAAATTTCAGCAGATTATCTACGGCAAATGAACATACGCATGTCGTGCCCAGGTCAAAATGGACATCATCCCTCGGAATTCTGTAATTTTCTCTCACTCTCTCTCCTTCTCTCTCTCTCTCTATATATATATATATTTTTTTTTTTTTGGGGAGGGGTGAATCAAAAGTTTAGCAATATTTTGGTAACGCGAAGAACAACTCAGCGGTTCTGGATGTTTTTTCCGATGTCGTGGAGGTGACGAACCACAGTGGACTCTGCAACTCACCGGATTTGCTTCTGTAGTTTGGAGCATGAACTAAGAATCAATGCTTTTAGGCCTACTTAACCTTTCCACATAGTTGAGGTTCTTGTAACCCGGGAAAAATTTCTTCAAACATCTGGTGCCGTTGTGTGAATAAGTGAAAATGATTGTGAGAGGAAATTGTTATGTGTTTTTGGTTTTGTCCTCTTTCTGTTGAGGAAAAAGTAAGAATAGACATTAAAAATTTTCTTTTTTAGACTTGATATAGGGTGAGGAATCAAAATATAGAATTATTTTAAGATCTTTTTTTTAGTCTGATTAGTTCAATATAAATGTTTATGATTAGTTCTATTATTCAAGCACTTTTTCATTATAAATCAGCTCAATATGAGTGAGCAAGAAAAACAACAAAGAATATATGATTTGCTTAACGCCGAAACTGAGTCAAAAAAAAAAAAAAAAAATTGCGAAATAATTAGAGTTTTTTTATTGCCTCCATTAAATCCAGCTCTTAACCCCTTTGATTACGTTATATGAGGCGTTTTAGAAAACAAAACAAATGACTGTTATCGTTGTAGGAAATGGACACGGCGACACGAGTTCAAATCCTGGACGACACTGATTGCATTTCACATAGCGCTAATACTCTTGGGAAAGGTATGAATCCAATTATTCTCCCTCCAGCTATGGATGAATAGTAGGACAGACTAGGTTCTTCAGCCTTGGTGAGGCAACAAGTCTAGGAGAAGGAAAACTCTGAATTCAAACCTGCTAAACACCGTTTAAAAATTGAGCTTGTGTCATATCCTGCCCGAGCGGAGGGGTTGGGTAAATATAGTTATTGAGAAGGAATGAAATAAAATGTTCGAAGGATTTATTTTGAAGGCATGCAAATCATTTCGAAGGCGTGTTGATACAATGATAAAAAAAAAATCACGGCCATATTGAGTAAATTTACTGTTTTGTGTCTATCTACTTAATTTGTTTATTTTTTAAAATTGAAATTAATCTTGTTTTATGATAGAGTCGTTTGTCACAATACTAGAATATTCCTAATTTTGATTCCGCACCCAGTACATTTTTAACAAAAAACAAAAACAACAAAAAACAAAAATCAAAATAAAACAACCCAACTTTTCTCTCCTGTCTTTCTTACTCCTTCCTTCCCCGGTGACATTTTTGTCATTAGAATGTTCCTGTATATGAGACAAGATCATTACAGGTAGTTTTGACTTAGTTTAATTAATTGCATCAATATGTATATGAAATATGTGTGTATACATCGAAATATGTATACCAAATATTCAATTACATATTGAAGAAATTAAATAAGCCTTGCAGATGAACATGTAATGTATTCACATTGCATGTTCATCTGCAAGGCTTTCAAATCACTCAGGTTGTGAAGTTATGCACTACGTGTCAGCGTACCAACTAACATCATACAGCAGGTGCCTTTTACAGCTTGAACTGCTTCGGGGACGAACCAAAACGTACCAAAATATTACAAAACTTTTGACAAACTCTAGAATAAAATTTTTTAACTCTTCTGTTTAGTACTTTTATTGTATGACTTCAAACATTCTTCACCTATTCGGCATTATTGTTAAAATTATTGCAATTTTTACAGGTGATCTGTACGGGATCATTTCTGCTTTTTATTGTCATCCATAGAAGTTTTCCTCTTTTCTTTTTTAATTATCTGTAGAAGATTGCAAGAATGTGTTGACAACGAGGGTGAAAGGGTACGAACTGTTTCAATTTTTGATACTATTTACCTAATCCCTCCGCTCGGGCAGGATATGACACAAGGTCAAACTTTTAAGCGGAGTTTAACAGGTTTGAATTCAGAGTTTTCCTTCTCCTAGACTAGTTGCCTCAACAAGGCTGAAGAACCTAGTCTGTCCTACTATTTACCCATAGCTGGAGGGAGAATAATTGGATTCACACCTTTCCCAAGGGTATTAGTGCTATGTGAAATGTAATCAGCCTCGTCCAGGCTGATTGCATTTCACATAGCACTAATACTGTTTCAGTTTTTGATACTATTATTGTACTTCAATAAAACGTTTAATATGTTTTAAATCACTATATATATATATATATATATATGTATATTTGCGCGTATGAAAGAAAAAATCAAATCATAAATCAGCAAAATAGTAATATATATATATATATATATATGTGTGTGTGTGTGTGTGTGTGTGTGTGTGTGTATGTGTGTGTGCGTGTGTGTGTGCGTGTGTGTTGTGTGCCAAGAGATAATTATTTGTATAAACTAGAATTTTTCAAATAAAAAAATGTACATAAAACAAGAAGCAATTTCCGCAATGTCATCACTTTTGAATTCTTTGCAAATGAAAAATTATATATTTAGTCCATTAACTCTCAGAATCAATTCAATGAATTAGAACTTATATACAATATTTGATTTACTGCATGCAGGTCGAAGGAAGACGATAGAATCATTTTGTGTTAAGAATAGCAACTGAATCGAAAAAAAAAAAAAAACACCGATTGATATGTCCTTATTGAACTATCGAGATTTCAAGAATCTCAACAGATGGCGTTGCTGTCGAGTTGCGCTTCACACTATCAGTGAAAGAAGCCATTAGGAAGTTTGACTTTTTCAGGTAAAATATAATCTAATCGAATTCTAATGTGTCTTTTGGGCAATCATAGTTTGAGAAGCCCTACTTTAGACAAGAAACAAAAACAAAACCCCACAAACTTATTATTTGTTTTCATATATATATATATATATATATATATATAAATGCTGAATAAAAAATTGATACTACTAATGACGTTTGGATGATTAGAAAATGACGTTCAGCGCATGAACGCTGTCGGCACAAAATTTTCATTCCATTGCAAATTGAACTATATCTATATTAAATGCTAATTTTTGCCGATAGCGACTGTACTGAACGTCATTTTCTAAGAATCAAAATTCTTGATGTAACAGAGATAACTATAAAATATGAATTAGAATATTTTACTCTTTTATAGAAACCAATTTATGGACGACTTTTACATCGGTCACCCTTTTAGTTAACAGGTCGTCTAGTATACTGTTAAATATTTATAGAACAGGAACTATCCCACATACGTATATGTACACGTATATACACTCACGCATGTTTATGTAAGTTCATGCATACACATGTAAATTTACTCTAAACTTAAACCAGAAGTTCCCGTCACAGAGTTTCTTTTAGCCAGGGGACAGTAACTTCCGTCTGTGACTTGTTTTCGCAACCTTTTTGATGACCGATAGAGTTTTTGATAAATTCGGCAATACTTCGTTGATTATTATTTGATGATTATTTATTGCAATACTGGGTAAAAATAGGTTGTTATGAAGAATTTGATCGCATTCAGTCTTCTATTCAGCAGCCCAGTCGGTTAGGGCTGTAGAATATACCAACCCCATCTCTGCAAAGGGGTAAGACCTCCCCTAATAGTGTCTTTGATATGATATTAAACAATCTGATGGTGAGGTTCCAGTAATGCTGGAGTTTTGGGGAATGCGGAGTACCTCTTCATTGCCATTGCTCCTAGTTCCACTCTGACCCAGAATAGTAGCACCTGATAGGGACTTATACATGGGTCACCTAGGATTGTTTTACATTTAAAGTGAGCGCAGACAAATGACTTATGATAAATTGAATTGTTAGAAAAAGAACTGTTTGATCATTTAACTGTGTGCAAATAAATGACAGACATTTAATTGAATTGTTATGAATTCATAGCAATACTTGGAATCATTTAACTTTGACTTATGCTAAATTGCATTGTTTGAAATAGAATTGTTTGATCCTTGAGCTGTGTGTAAATAAATGTTTGATGTTTAATTGAATTCTTAGTGAACTTGGAACTATTTGACTTTGTTGACTTCTGTTTTCAAATCATAACTAATTGATATATATGAATAAACCGGATTTGGCATTGAATAACTTACAATGGTTGATATGCCCTTAAACCAAACCAAACCATTATTCAGACTTTTTGGGAACTTGTCTCTTTTTCGGCTGATATCAGTTCTCAGCAGCAAATATTTTTTGGAGCTGACAATGTTTTCAACGAATTAGACAACAATATTACTTAGATATTTTTTAAAAGTGTGAACCTGCAAGAGTTGTATTCATGGGTCAAATAGATCTTGTTGAAAATTATTTATATCCCATAAAACTGTGTGTCAAAAAACACTTCTTAAGAAACAACTGCACAAAAAATGTAAATATAAACGTACAATGAACGCGATTCATTATCTCTGGGCTTAAAATAACCCTAGCTGGGTTGATATGCAATTAGAATAAATAAATCAGTCTCACCCGGAGTGATAGTATCTGTTTGGCTCCCATCTATGGGTCAAATAGATCTGTTAAAAAATATTCGTATTTAAAAGGATCGTGTGCAAAAAAATATAAATATAAACATAGGATGAACGCAATTTTCAAACCTCTAGGTATAAAATTACCCTAAACGAGTTGGTATGCCGTTAAAATCAACCATTCAATCAATCCAATGATATATATATATGCGTTTAGGAGACACACTATATTCGATCAGGATATTAATTTTCCTTTACTGAGTCTTTCAATTTGTTACTTTTAGCTTAGGTTTAAATCTCTACACTAGTAAACAACTGTTGTATATTGACCCTTGACCGAGTCGTCAATCAGAGATGCACCTGTGTAAATAAGCAGAAGAAGAAGAGGAAGCAATTAGGCGTTATGAAAAAATATAGGCAGATGCTGGCGGTCGTTGAGGCAGTTGGAACAAGGAGGCCAGAGTGAGGGCCAGCTTGCAGACTGAGGGCTGTGACCCTCAGCGACTCACGGTTGAGCAACCCCAGCCAAGATGCGAAAGAAGTGCTATGAGGGTTCTTGAAGATAACAAAGCGTGCTATGGTCAAGAGAAGAAGTTGGGTCAATATAGCAGTCTGTCCCTGTCTCCACCCATCTCTCACACACACCACAGAAACATCGAGAATAAAGCGTGAGAGATACATATTTTTATAAAGAAGTATGTTCGTTCTTTCATTGAAGTTCGTAAATTATATTTGTTTATGTTTCCGTTTACATTTATATTTGTATTACGACTATACAACACAACTAGCAGTTGTACTCATGTTGTATGGCCACATAATACATATGGATGCAGAATCATAACGACGACACAATAAAGACGAGCGACACAGTTCTTTAGAAAAATATTCCACTCACTTTATTGAAAGGGTTGTGTGTGAGAGGTGAGTTGGAAACTGAACAGAACTGCAACATATTGACCCCCACTCTATTGGCCATAGCCACGTTTCTTTCCCGTTCACCTGGGCTGCTCAACCGGGGTCCTGGGGTCCTGGGAGCCCTGCCTCTCTGGGACATGTTCCTCAATCCAGCCACTTCTCTCCAACTGACTCGAACTTCCTGTGCACCGAGTTATATTATTATTTTACGCCCACTCAATCTCTTCCCATAACTGTCCAACGGAATATGCAACTTCCGCCGTCTTTGGAATGGCATGTTTGATCATCATCGAGCGGAAATAACTGTCATACAGTTCACCGGTCACCCTCTTCCGGTGCATCAGTTTGTAACTATACCGTGGGATTTTAACCCTGTCCCATATTGTCTGCCAAGCTCACCTACGCAATCTCTTCCCATAACTGGCCAACGGAATATGTAACTTCCACCGTCTTTGGAATGGCATGTTTGGCCGGGTCGGAGGTCAATATACAACACTCAGCAATCCCCAGGAAAAATGCTTTGATAAAATAATTCTCATATACAGGATGATTAAAAAATGTTAACTGTTTTATGAGAGTACATTTAGGATATGATTTTAACGCATGTTCCCTATCCCTATCAACACGGAGACCACTTGGGAAAAATTCCATTAATGTATTGACAGGGGTGGTGAATAGATGATGACTTTAAAATCATAATATCATGAAAGAAGTTTGATAGAAATGTCAACATTTTTAAACCCCCCAGAATTTTAGCAAGATTCAATGGAAACAACAATATGAATCTATATTCATTTTGTTTATTTATCCAACGGCTTATTAACCCATTATGGGTTATTTAATGACAACATTTAATTAACTTAAAAAAATTTTCTATTACAATTATAACTTTATTTCTAATGTATTATCGCATTTTTTTACGTCGGAAATTTTTATTTGACTTTATGAATTTGTATGCACTTCCTATCTAATAAAAATCCTTTGCACTCAGCTCAGTGATTTCAATATATATATATATATATATATATATATATATATACTTTCTTTAAGAAAAAGACCGGTTACTTTAGGATTATAAATTCATTTCCATCCTGTTATGTGTTTCTTATATAAACCAAAAGCACGAAGAAAAATTTAACAGGACTTCTTCAGATCTTATGGATAAAAAGTAACCGGTCTTTGGTTTTTCTTATAGAAAGCATTGCTCTGTAATATTAATTACATTGAGCCATCTATCAGGAAAATTTAAATGTTCAATCTTTGAATGATTTTCTTGTCCTAAAGGAATTACTCCCAACTCTGGTTTAACTGGACCGAATAACACACACACACACACACACACACACACACACACACACACACACACATATATATATATATATATATATATATACGAGGTGCATTCAATAAGTTTCCAGACTTTTTTTGTACAGGCATTTAACATTGTCGTAGACTCTTGAAAATTCACTATGTTATTACTATACATCTTATGAGATGACTGACCAATTTTTATGATTTCAGGTTCACATGAACAGCTACAGCAGGAATTGGAATACACAGCTGGTGAGTTTAAAAAATCCAATCTGGACGTGAGGACACTTTAGAAGAACGATATGCAATAAAATTCTATTTTAAACTTGGAAAAAATGCCACAGAAACGTAGGGAATGCTTCAGACTGCTTTTGGAGCATCTTGCATCAATCGAGCATCAGTTTTTGAGTGGCATAAAAGATTCGAGAAAGGCACGGAGTCCGTGAGGGATGATGAGAGGTGTGGGAGGAGTAAGGAAGGCAGAACACTAGAGTTGATTGGCCAAAGGGTTAGGGTAAGGGTAAGGGTTATTATGTTGAGGTTTTAAGGGAGTTCAGGAAGAGATTCCTTGGGAAGAGGCCAGCACTCTTCAAATCGGGTCAGTGGCATTCCCACCAGGACAATGCACCAGTCCACAACTCCATCCTTGTCACAGACTATTTGACCAAGATGGGCATCAAGACAGTTCCTCACACTCCCTTCAGTCCAGACCTTGCTCCCTGTGACTTTTGGTTATTCCCTAAGCTTAGAGGCTGTCGTTATGAGACAATTGAGGTGATGAAAGAGGCTGTGACGAAGGTCATTGACACGCTCACACAAGAGGACTTCCATGGGGCCTTCTAGAAGTTGTTGGAACGGTACAATAAGTGCATTGCAGCCGGAGGAGATTACTTGGAAGGGGACTAGAGTTTCATGTGTGTACTATCAATAAAAGTGCCCATACGAAAAATGTCTGGGAACTTATTTAATGATCCTCGTATATATATATATATATACGAATTATATATATATATATATATATATATATATATATATATATATATATAGCATTCATATAAAGTCCAAAATTGACTTATATGGAATAAATCATACATAGATTATATGAGAAGTTTCATATAATTCTAAGATTGCTTGATGTATGGCTATTAATATATCGGAATATATAGAAAAACTCACATCTAAAGCAAATATATATCTGTAATATGAAAGAAAACTTACAGATATTAGGCCAATATCAATTTATTTTGACAATTCGCTCAAAACGAACTGCCTCTTTAGATGGTTGTATAATTAAAATGGAGATAATAATCATAGCTTTTCCGGGGGTGGGAAATTCATTAAATAAACAATTAAAGATTTAAACTAAAAAAAATTATCCGATAATAAAAACCAATATTAATTGATATGATGTTAACCCAGTCGTAATCCCGTTATAACACCCGATGATATATAAAAAAAGTTATAAAATATAGTCTCCGTTATTAAGTCTTAAATATAATCTCAATTTTTTTTTATCTCAAAAACTCCAATATTATAATTTAACTATTCAAATTTTCATTTGATTTCCATTTTTTCAGTTAAAAGCATAACAATTTAATCTAATATAATTTTGAATCTCTTGTATTAAGACTATATATGATCTAATTATTATCTTAAAAGCGATGTCATAAATTACTGAGATTACTCTATTCTTCTTATTAAGAGGTTACATGTCTTATTATTTACAATTTATAAATTTATTCAATTTGTGAAATATATTAGATTAAATTGTTATGCCATTAGATTTTATAATCTAATATATTTTGAGATTATATGTAGTTTAATTATAACCATAAATGAGATGTAAATTACTGTGTTTATATTTGACATTGTATTGAGGGGCTATATATTAAGTTAACTCTCTTTCAACAGTGGTTAATTTAATTCTATGTATTAATATTTACATATTTAATTAACAGCTTCCAAATGCAATCAATTCCATTAAATCTTTTAATTACCAGTTCAAGGTAGTTAAATATCTAATAAAAAACTGAAACACTTTCATCAGTCTAATATTTAAGTTGATGATATTATTATTATCAGATTAATTTATAACTTGTAATAATATTATATTTCAATCTTTACTTAAAACTTACCCATCATATATATATATATATATATATATATATATATATATATATATAAAATTGGTATTTTAAGTACTATTCATCCGAATTATACATCAAGACCTTATATAATCTTATAGAATTCCTTACAGTTCATAATCATATCATCTTAATTTAAATCTTTTTATGTCGACATTTGAATATTAGTTCATTTCTTTTATTTAATGGCTGTCTAGTTTCTTTGCATTTCAATATGCCTATTTTGACCTCCAGGTATAAATTATATTTACTATTTAAACTATTTGCTATCGAGGATATTTTGATAAGTTTCCATTTTAATTGTGGGGTTAATCCACGGTCTTTTAAACTCCAATATTATTTAGATAGAACTGTTTGATTCTTAAGAAACAGATTAGTAAAAAAAAAATGCCTATGATTATACAATCTTTTTTTCCAGTAAAGAGTAGATATACCTATATATATTTTTTCCTCAAAATTACCTTCCATAGGGAAGTTGTTAGCTTGGTACACTACATTTTTAGAATTACATTTTCCACCCAGGGTGTATTCCTCTTTAATTATACAATTACAAAGTAATGTATGTGTCCTCTTATCTCTCGAGTGTGATATACGTATTATTTTCCTATTATGGTAATATATAATTTTGGAAATATTATTGTTGCAGGAGTAACTAATTTTTACGGTATTTCGATAGAAAATTTTACTTAACGGATTTTCCCTATGGAAATGTTTATTAATCAAATTTATGAAACATTTTCCTATATTAATAGCAGACAGTTTGCATAAAGGAGGGTTAAACAAGATTATCTTCCTCTTTCTGTGGAAGTGCCCATGGTGTAATGGTTATCGTTGTAGGAAATGGACATGGCGACACGAGTTCAAATCCTGAACGAGGTTGATTGCATTTCACATAGCACTAATACCCCTGGGAAAGGTATGAATCCAATTATTCTCCCTCCAGCTATGGGTAAATAGTAGGACAGACTAGGTCCTTCAGCTTTGGTGAGGCAACTAGTCTGGGAGAAGGAAAACTCTGAATTCAAACCTGTTAAACTCCGCTTAAAAATTGACCCGAGCAGAGGGGTTGGGTAAATAGGATCTTCCTCTTTCTGTTCTACAATTCTTATTCATATTGTTATTATTATTTAAATCTTCTCTTCAATAGTTACTATTTCTAATACTATTGTTTCATCAAATACATTTCAATGAAATCTTCTCTTCAATAGTTACTATTTCTAATACTATTGTTTCATCAAATACATTTCAATGAAATCTTCTCTTCAATAGTTACTATTTCTAATACTATTGTTTCATCAAATACATTTCAATGAAATCTTCTCTTCAATAGTTACTATTTCTAATACTATTGTTTCATCAAATACATTTCAATGAAATCTTCTCTTCAATAGTTACTATTTCTAATACTATTGTTTCATCAAATACATTTCAATGAAATCTTCTCTTCAATAGTTACTATTTCTAATACTATTGTTTCATCAAATACATTTCAATGAAATCTTCTCTTCAATAGTTACTATTTCTAATACTATTGTTTCATCAAATACATTTCAATGAAATCTTCTCTTCAATAGTTACTATTTCTAATACTATTGTTTCATCAAATACATTTCAATGAAATCTTCTCTTCAATAGTTACTATTTCTAATACTATTGTTTCATCAAATACATTTCAATGAAATCTTCTCTTCAATAGTTACTATTTCTAATACTATTGTTTCATCAAATACATTTCAATGAAATCTTCTCTTCAATAGTTACTATTTCTAATACTATTGTTTCATCAAATACATTTCAATGAAATCTTCTCTTCAATAGTTACTATTTCTAATACTATTGTTTCATCAAATACATTTCAATGAAATCTTCTCTTCAATAGTTACTATTTCTAATACTATTGTTTCATCAAATACATTTCAATGAAATCTTCTCTTCAATAGTTACTATTTCTAATACTATTGTTTCATCAAATACATTTCAATGAAATCTTCTCTTCAATAGTTACTATTTCTAATACTATTGTTTCATCAAATACATTTCAATGAAATCTTCTCTTCAATAGTTACTATTTCTAATACTATTGTTTCATCAAATACATTTCAATGAAATCTTCTCTTCAATAGTTACTATTTCTAATACTATTGTTTCATCAAATACATTTCAATGAAATCTTCTCTTCAATAGTTACTATTTCTAATACTATTGTTTCATCAAATACATTTCAATGAAATCTTCTCTTCAATAGTTACTATTTCTAATACTATTGTTTCATCAAATACATTTCAATGAAATCTTCTCTTCAATAGTTACTATTTCTAATACTATTGTTTCATCAAATACATTTCAATGAAATCTTCTCTTCAATAGTTACTATTTCTAATACTATTGTTTCATCAAATACATTTCAATGAAATCTTCTCTTCAATAGTTACTATTTCTAATACTATTGTTTCATCAAATACATTTCAATGAAATCTTCTCTTCAATAGTTACTATTTCTAATACTATTGTTTCATCAAATACATTTCAATGAAATCTTCTCTTCAATAGTTACTATTTCTAATACTATTGTTTCATCAAATACATTTCAATGAAATCTTCTCTTCAATAGTTACTATTTCTAATACTATTGTTTCATCAAATACATTTCAATGAAATCTTCTCTTCAATAGTTACTATTTCTAATACTATTGTTTCATCAAATACATTTCAATGAAATCTTCTCTTCAATAGTTACTATTTCTAATACTATTGTTTCATCAAATACATTTCAATGAAATCTTCTCTTCAATAGTTACTATTTCTAATACTATTGTTTCATCAAATACATTTCAATGAAATCTTCTCTTCAATAGTTACTATTTCTAATACTATTGTTTCATCAAATACATTTCAATGAAATCTTCTCTTCAATAGTTACTATTTCTAATACTATTGTTTCATCAAATACATTTCAATGAAATCTTCTCTTCAATAGTTACTATTTCTAATACTATTGTTTCTATACATAGTGTTTCTCCGTTCAGTTATATTAGTTCTCCCCCAAGGTTCAAGTATTCTAGTTTATGATGGAATCCGTTATTATTCAGGGCTTCATTATAAGTCCTTTTATTTTCATCAAATACATTTTTACTTGATGACAACCTACGAATTCTTAAATTCACTACATTGGGTATTTGTTTGATTGTTGATTAACGGTGGTTGGAGTTGAAATTGATATAAGTAGATATCTGATTGTTCTTGATAAATAGTTTGAATGTGGTACCGTTTAAATTAAATGTTACGTCAAGGAAATTTACAATTTTCAAGTTAGAAGATATTTCAATATTTAGCCCTAGCGACCTACTGTATTTTACTATCAGGGATGAAAAATAGCCCCTCATCCTTATATAGGACAATTTACATTAAATTCATAATTTTACTTAACGTATCCAATATATATATATATATATATATATATATATATATATATATATATATATATATATATATATATATATATATATATATTCCCATTAAATCGGAAATTTGTGTAGAGTCATATGAGCCCAAACTTACTTCAAAGTTATTAATATAGTTTCCTACCCACGTTCTCAAATAATCTATGAAAATAGATATCCTACACGTTAAAATAATGTCTGTATCATCTTCCATATTATCTATGTAGTTATTAGCATGATTTAAACTCTTTTGTAGTAATTCCTTAGAGATGGCGGGGTAGAATTCTATGGTGTCAAATTGGATAGTAGTTTCTTTTTTATCTATAATGTTTCTAAACAAATTTATTGTATCTTATGAATTTTTCCACGAATTATGTCAATAATTTTCTAGAATCTTAGTGATAATTTTATTTATGAAATATTTAGAAACTAAACCTAATTCAGTTTTTGTAGGGTTAATGATTCTTGCCTGCTTTTTGTGATTGAAATTCTGTTTATGCTTCTCAAAGAGAATGTAAGCTCATTTTTTGTTTAATTTACCTCGTAAATCTTTAAAGTGTAACCTGCAAGCAAATCTGGTAGTTATCTAATTAAGGGTATCACAGTGGTCAAATTTATAGTTATCAGTGATCTTATTAAAGAGAATTGATCATATTCTGATGAAATAATCTCGTAAATATTACAGGATTTATCGGCCCCCCCATATATATATATATATATATATATATATATATATATATATATATATATATATCTATCATTAAGGGTTTTCGGACTATTGTCTTCATCTTTATTGTTAACAATAAAGATGAAGACAATAGTCCGAAAACCCTTAATGATAAAAATTTAGACAAATATATATATATTTATATATATATATGATTTGCAAGGGAATAGTTTGAGAGTAACTTAATTTGTAAACGAGTTGCTGCTAATTTGTTTGCACCAAGTTAAATGATTTCAAGTATTGTTCATACTAATAATTTTATTCACTATTAATTATCTGTTCGCACACAGTTAAATGTGTTCAGGAATCGCTGTTTAACATTAGTAATTCTGTTTATCAAAAATTCCAATCTAATTTAATAGTAATAATTTGTTTGAACACAATCAATAATACAATCATTTGTTTGCACTCAGTTAAATGGTTTCAAGTATTGTTATCTCAGTGTGATTAACCCTAAGCCATCCTCTTCTCGCACCTTTAAGATAAAATAGGGTTGGGTAATTATTTTCCACAAGAACAATTAGAAGAATACAATCGGGGCAATCATGTAGGTGCTAAAGCTTGTCATGACCAGCCGATTGATCGGATCGGGCCTCTCCGATCTCTTGTCAAGACGAGTAAGGGTTAAAAGGAAGTGTTGCAGGTCATGAACTTCTCAGCCATCAGGATCCCTTCTTCAAGCATCACTAATCACCACTCACGCCCAACAGGTAGCCTTTTGAGGGGGTTTATCTTACCCATTAGTAAAAGTACTGTCGGTGTATTCTATTGCCCCAGCCAGCAGTGAATACTTAAAAAAAAACCGACTGTAAGTCTATAACTACTTACAGCTCAATTCTGTCTAACGATGACGTAAACTTGGTACTGAAACAGGAAGTCATTTTACAGGAGGTCATTTCACAGAGGGCGTTGAGAATCTGCTTGTTCTGTCATTGTAAACGTGACAATCACTCAAAAAAGCTCATACTCTAACGTCTCAGGGCCAATCAAGAAAACTCACATGAAAACGTTCCGTAGCATTGTAGACGAGCGTTACCAGGGGCAGGGCGGTTAGATGGGTCGTAAAAAAGGCCAGCTGTCAAGGGAAAGACGAGTGGATAGAATTCAACATCTCTTCCACAGGGCTTGTTGTAACATGATACACTTGATCTTGCACACCGTGACCAGTCTTGCAGAGGTCACCATTTAATGTGTAGTTGCTTCCTAAGAGTTCTTGCACACAGTTATATGATATCAAGTATTCCTATCTAATACAAATAATTTGCACACAGTTGTATAGTTTCAAGCATTCCTATCTAATAATAATAATTGATACACAATCATATGGTTTAAAGTAATCATTAATAATTAATCATCGTCATTTGCTTTCACTCAATTATATGATTTCAAGTAATCAATTAGCGAAATTTTAGATTTGATAGATTTTCATGATAAACTAATAAAGGAATTTCACTATCTTTACTCCTGTATCGTAGTAATCGCCAGCTATTATGTCACTGATGGCAAATCGTTTGATGGACAAAAAACAAACAAACAACAAACAAAACAAAAAACAAAACAAAAAGAAGAAAAAAAAGAAAAATATGAAAAAAGCACTTGTCTCAGATATTAGGACCTTTGTTGCTTTATTCTCCATGTTCAGTTTCTGAGGCCGTGGAAGTAATTAGAAATGGATAACGAACATTATTTTACATAAAATGTTGAGAGAGAGAGAGAGAGAGAGAGAGATGATTACCATTGTGGATGTTATATCATGTACACATACACACACACACCTGCACAATACACACACAAATACCGTAAGTAGATGTAGGGTAGGTTGTTGTGTGTGATATATATATATATATATATGTTTGAGTTCTCATCCTAGAATAACAAAGAAGCTAATCACGTGGTATGTATCATCCATTTCTTCCTGTTTCCACGCCCTCTAAGACTGAATAAGGTGAATTAAACAACGAAATTTCTTAACGCTAAAACAAGTGTTTTTTTTAACTTCCCATCTGACGAGTAACCCTCAACAACAAAGCAGCAGTCGATGGCTACATCAATATAATTCATTTCACAGTAAAGTCCCTATTGATTGGTTGCCTTATCATATCAAGGCTGCATAACCTGTTATCGTGATTTTCAAAATGGCTGGATATTTTTGGGACAGAAATCTTATGTGCATGCGCGCGTGCACACACATATAAATAAATATCCGCATATTTATATACATCCACCCTCACTCACTCTTTCGCATACCCGTATAGATACATATATAGATAGAGACGAAGTCAGCGACAGATATAATACGCACTAACGTACACCAAAGAATTATATCATAAGATAAAGACAAGTGTTTCAACAATATTGATGCGATCTTATACCACTAGCATAATCTTTAGCAGACATCTTTTTCGTGTCTTCTGGTTGGCGCCAGACGAATAATTTTCCTAAAAATGTCTTCAGAATCAGAAACAACAATGTCAACTACAAAGACTTTGCCGATAAATTAATTCTATGATTTATTGGTTTCTCACTTACTTTTATTTTTCCATGGAAGTGAGTCTGATTTTTCACCACGTTAGACTCCTTTTAAACCTTGAGAGATAAAAAAAAAAAAATGGAAGTTGAAAAAATGTAAAATTAAAAGAAGAATGTAAATACAAAAATAAGCGAAAAAGAAGAGAGAGAGAGAGAGAGAACGAGAGAGAGAACGAGAGAGAGAGAGAGAGAGAGAGAGATGATCACCATTGTGGATGTTATTTGATTATTTAACATTTGTTTTGAATATTATGAAAAGAATGACTGTAGATCAGAGGTTATGTCTGAGTTGAGGAAAGAACAAAGCATTCATTGTCTTCGTCTCAGAAAGAAATTGGCTAGAATCACAAAAAATAAATTTAAAAAAAAATCCCGATTTCTTCGATTCTGAGACGTTTCTTCTGATTTTTGAAATAGCTAAATCTGTGGAATTATTCCTCACTTGCCAGAAATTTTTGTGTCATTTCCCCCTTTTTGAGGTATGGGTTTGGAATGGTTATTTTTGTATAAAGGGTTTCCGAAAGATTGTCAAAAAGGGTTGAAAAGATGAAGAGGTTATCCATATTAGAAACAAAAAGACAGATACATGGGTAGAGAAAAAAACAAAAATAATCTTGAATTTTATTTCAGATGTTATCACTTTCAAACCGCTAAGAAGGATATTGAAATACATAGAATGATTTTCTATATCAATGAAGGAAATGTTTCTATGAGATTTATTTTTGACATGTAGTGTAGCATTCAAGATAAGTCCTGAGTGGGAAAATACAACCGTTTCAACTAGTGTGACAGACAGCCGTTGAACTCAAGGTCAATGTAAGATCACGGCTGGATGGTTTCGTTTAGTTGACCAAAACAGTTCTAAGGTTAGAATTAGACAGTGAGAAATTCTCAACGTGAGGTCGAACGTGTGTGTGTGTGTGTGTGTGTTTGTGTGTGTGTGTGTTTGTGTGTGTGTGTGTGTATAACATAGAACGGACAATCGTCTGACCAATGCCCCATATAAATATTACGTAGATCGGCTGAGTGAAGTCTATCCAATTCTCTCTGAACGAAAAGAGTTCACAATTATTGACATTTTGACGACACCTTGTCGGCCACAACCGACATAACCAGCTGCTGAAGTCTTTGTTGTCAGTGGTGGGAACACGACGTAGAAAAGTGAACTGCATGCAAAATTCAAATTCTTGACAAGGCTGTTTACTTATTCGCTTAGGAAAGACGTGTCCATTTTATTCATTCTTCGCTAGAGGTAAACAATTGGGAAGATCAGGATATCTTACCTTGTAGGCAAGCAAGAATTCAGAACTAAACGGCTTGGGGCTATCAATTCCAACCATGAAGGGCAATTGTTACAGGGACAAGAGCATAATCCTTGATGTGTTGGGACCAACTTGCTTACAATCACTAATGGGTCGATGAGACTTGGAACTAAACTATTGTATCTCTGTCTCTGTTTCTATCATAAAAAGTTAAGTTGTTGACTTTTGTCGAGGGTGGCTCGTAGGCACCCTTTTCAATTGCCACTAAACCGAGATGTTGGGGAGGGCGCAACCCGTTTCCCAGGAATTATCCACTTTACTCTTGATACGTACCTTATAATGCTAAGTGTTAAGGAAGGAGGTATGAAGTACTATTTTTTGAGTCTTTAGTATGACTCGAACTGGGATTGAACCCCAGTCTCCCGGGCCATTGGCGAACACTCTAACCATAGAATACCTAAAAATATCAATTTTTATCATATAATATTGTGCGAGAATTAAAGAAAAAAACCCTGGTATCTTTGGTTTAGAAGAAAATATTTTTTATTAAAAATGTTTGGAGCCTACTTATTGGTGACTTAGCCTCACCGCCGACCTCACAGAATTTCAAATTCATTCCTTTTCTATTTTTAGCTTTGTATTTGGAAAGACATACTGCCTCTGACATATGACAGGCGTCTCGTAGCCCTAGTTGCTTTCTCGTGTTGTTAGTGTCTTGGTCCAGTTTTGTTATCAGATCATATCGATTGGGGATCCGACATAGTTGACCATTGTTAATGCATTCAATTCTCACAGGGTGCTCTTTACTTATAGCCCTGTGCTAAGCTAGACTTAGATTAACAAATGACAACTGTATATTGATTAAAATTTGATAATTGAAATAGGTTTATTTTACTTGATTTGTTTGTAAGAGCTAACGATCATGTATTGAACAGTGGCTCCAAACGTTTGATATGTTGCCAACCTTAATAGTTCAACCTTAGATAATAAATAAAGAAATAGAATAAGTTGAGGTTTGGAAGAGTCTGCGCTACAGTGCGTTGTGTATATAGATAGATAAATAAATAAATATAAATTCATATATTTTTAGGGTATATATATATATTCTTAACTTGTTTATTTTAGCTAGGTTAGCAACCCACTCGGCTGGGGCTGTAGGATATACCTACTGCATCTCTGCAGATCCCTCTCAACCAGAGCCCTGGATATGATACTCAACAATCTGATGGTGAGGCTCTAGTAATACCGGAGCTTTGGAGAATGCGGAATACTCCTTCATTGACATCGCTTCCAGATCCACTCTGGCCCGATAGCACTTGATAGGGTATTATCTATGGGTAACCCAGTCGGCTGGGGCTGTAGAATACACCGTCCACTTCTCTGCAGAGAGGTAAGAGCCCCAACGAGTGTCCTAGATATAACACTAAACAATCTGACAGTGAAATTTCAGTAATACCGGAGGTTTGGGGAACGCAGAGTACCCATTCATTGCCATCACTCCCAAGTCGACTCTAGCCCGGAGTTGTAGCACCTGATAGGGTCCTATTTATGGGTCAAATAGAACTAAACTGTATACTTATGCTAAACTGAATTGTTTGAAATTGAACTGTTTTTGACATTGAAACTGCGTACCTATGCTAAACTAAACTGCTTGAAATAGAACTGTTTTGACATTTAACTATTTATAAATCAAGAATATACTTATAAACTGAATTGTTTGAAATTTGATTCGGCGTTAAATGACCCGAATAGGGTTGATGCATCGTAAAACAAAACAACAAACCAACCAACATATCTATGGGTCATATAGAACAGTTTCACATTCAAACTACAGGTAAACAAATGACTGATACTAAATTGAATTGTTTGATCTTTTATGAGTAAACAAATGACTGGTATTTAATTGAATTATTAATTATACAGAACAATACTTGAATCTACTTAACTTTATTGACTTATATTTAAAAATCATATATATCTGTTATATGTATAAACCGCATTTAGCATTAGATAACCTACGATGGTTGATATGCTATAAAACCAAACCAAACCAAACCGAACCGAACCGAACCAAACTTTAGCTGGGTTAATGTCATGAGCACAACGAGGCCCGTTAGTAGACAGCAATTAAAAGAAAAAGCTAGGAAATATTTTCCGATGGCCAACTGCTCAAAGACATCCATTAGATTAAGATGAGTAGAAAGCAAAGAACAAAAACAACAAAATGTAAAAATCGTTGAAGATTTTCTTGTGAACAATTTAGTCAAGATATCTCATAAACAAATCAATTAAATGGTCTAAACTTACGAGTTACAGGTGGCGCAATGGTTATAAGCTGGGAGAGTGGAACTGGCTAACCGGTTTCAAATTCACTTAGGGTTTATTTTGCATTAATGTGGGTGAACTAATCGGAAAGAATGGGTTATCTTGTCTTGGCAACCAGTAAAGGAGAGGTACAAACTTGAATTAAAAAATAAAACAGCTTTGACAACTGTAACTGGCTGTCAGTGAATAACAATTGCTGGTGAAGAAAACAGATTATCGACTTAGTATTATATGGAGCACTGTCAATAACTCACCATAATCGTAGCTGTTGATAATTAGGAGATTTTGACAATTGGAAAATTTACTGGCATATCATTTTGAGGCAATATTTTCGTTATTGGATCATTCAAAATATTTAAAAGATAGAGAACAATTTTTACGACCCATCAAAAATCTTTATGGTTACTGTAACACTGAGAGCCTTGACTCTTTAGAGTGATGTACTCGCAATCCATTAAAACATAATTTTGTATATTGAGACATTCATAGCCTTAAGCGTTTAAAATATTGTTGTTGCAATCCATTAAAGCATATTTTTGTTTATTGAGACATTCATAGCCTTGAGTGGTTAAAAATTGTTTTGTCTGTTTCTGATCCCTCTCAAACTTCTTTGTTTTTTTTCTTTCATGATATATATTTCAATAAAATAAAATTGCAACTCCAAAAATAAAATCGTATTCTAATGGAGATTGTGTGTCTTTCTTTTTGTAACTAAAACTACGTCATTACCGATGTCACAATACTCTTACTAATTTACATTATATTCTTAATGATTATTAGATAATAGATATTAGTTTGCCTCTTATTTATTAACGATGACTCAAGATTAGATTAGCCTCCAAACAGCCTATGTTATTAATGCATTTAAATCCTGCAATAAGTGTGATATATTACTTAGGAATAGTATATGGTGTGGATAATTTGCACTGGTTTTAGGAAAACCAGTTTTAAAAGATAATTACTAGGTATCATTGATTTCTTCTATTATTATCTTATTCTCAAATGTATGAAAAAGCAACCCAAAGAATAATCTTATATAGAAATCAATTAAAATAAAACAAAAATAGTTGCCAAGTTGGCTGGGGCAGTAGAATACACCGATTGCGCCTCTACAGAGGGGTAATACCCCTCAATGAGTGTCCTGGATATGACAATAAGCAATCTGATGGTGAGGTTTCAGTAATGCTGGAACTTTGGGGAATGCGGAGTATCTCTTCATTGCCATTGCTCCCAGGTCCACTCTGGCCCGCAGAGGTAGCTCCTGATAGGGTCCTATCTACAGGTCAATAAGAACTAAACTGAGGGCTTATGCTAAACTGAATTGAATGAATTGTTTGAAATGAAACTGCTTTTATGTACTAAACTGAATTATTTGAAATAGAACTGTTTTTGACATTGAAACTGTATTTACGCTATATTGAATTGTTTAAAATAGAAATATTTTTGCATTTAATGTGTGTAAACAAAAAAGATTATACTTATACTAAACTGAATTGTTTGAAATAGAACTGTTTATATATTTAAAAATGGATTTGCTTAACTGAATTGATTGAAATAGGGCTGTTTTGACACTTAAACTGCCTAGTGATGCTAAACTAAATTGTTCGACATGGAACTGTTTTTGTATGCTAAACTGATTTGTTTGAAATAGAACTGTTTATATGTATAAAAATGGATTTGGCATTAAATAACCTTCAACGGTTGATGTGCAATAAAACCCAACTAAAGCAAAATCAAAATACGCTTAATCATTTTAGATGCGTTCTTACTTAGTTTCATAAGTCTTTCTAATCCAATCTA
This sequence comes from Sepioteuthis lessoniana, assembly GCA_963585895.1. Classification (NCBI taxonomy): domain Eukaryota; kingdom Metazoa; phylum Mollusca; class Cephalopoda; order Myopsida; family Loliginidae; genus Sepioteuthis; species Sepioteuthis lessoniana. Next base: position 75,672,414 of record OY757919.1, read on the forward strand.
ATATCATCATCATCATCATCATGTCGTGCCGCTAGCACTGATATCCCTGACCCTCTCTCGCCACTTCTCCCTATCGTTCATCGCCTCTGGCAGGTCTTCAGAGCTACATCCCGTATCCTCTCATAGCTGCTGTATGTATGTTCGAGCTAGTCGTCCTGCTTTTGCTCGGCCATATGTGGGGGTCCATAGGAGTACATCACTTATGATCTCGTCCCTGCTTCTCCAGCAGTGTCCTGCATGGCTGGTTCGTCTAACGTGGATAGTTTTCGTGATGGGAGGCAGGTGGCCGTATAGTTGGTGCCTTGTGGGGTGTTGCTGCTAGGACTTGTTCAATATTGCTTGCAACATTCTTGTGTAATTGCCGTCCAGCTTCTTCTCCAGCCGTTTTGTTAGCGTCCAAGTAGTGCATCCATACAGCAGTATCGATACGACCGCTGCCTGGAAGAAACTGTGTTTTATTTTATCAGTCAGGTCAGATTTCCATACATTAAAACTTAAATATTTGTGCCAAGAGGAGGATGCATATTTTTACTTGTATAAAAAGCGTACCTAATTTTGGACTGTTATATATTCATATTCGTAAAGATTTGAGCATATATTTATGGAATGAAATGATCGCCATCTCACCACCAATGAACATGGTTTATTGGCTGCGTGATCAATAACAAAGAATCCACCGCTAGAACCCTTGCGGTAGGCGCGAGAAACGGTTAGGGAAAAGTTGTGGAATTTCGTAAAGAGTTCAGTCATTTTGTAACCTGCAGAAGGCAAGGAATGACTTCTTTCCTGAACCCTGACGAAACTTTCGATTAGCAGTCATTCTTTTCATCATATACAAAACAAATGTTAAATAATCATATAACATCCACTAGGAGAACGTCTCTCTCCCCCTCTCTTCTTCTCTTTGTTGGGTATCACCAACCTTTTCAGCATAATGAGCTGTTCCATGAGCGGAGATCAATCTGAGAATAAGCCAACGAGTCAGACCAGAAGAGCCGTTCCTATTGTTGAAGTATATCATTACTCTATCACTAATCCTATGTTCTTATTACTAACAGTCTCTCTCTAGTAAATACCCTTTCCTGTAAATATAACTATTTCCTCACATATCGTGGTTTGTCTTATTATTACTACTACTTGTTTTCAGTAACCAGAATCCAACACTCTCTCACTCTTTTCTTTTTCGCTTATTTTTGTATTTCTATTTTTCTTTCAATTTTATATGTTTTCAACCACCATTATTTTTTCTTAACTCTCAAAGTTTTGAAGGTGTCTAACTTCCTATTGAGTGTGGGTTATAATTTAGCAATTTCTTCATCGACTCAAAAATACCACTTTACTTCTTGCTGACTTGAGATTGGTCAAGAGGGAGGTTGAAACAGTCATAAAGCGAGTGGCATTTTTTTCTGTGACTATTTTTTCCCTATTTCTCTAATGGGAACTCGTCAACATCTCTTCCTTTTGTCTTTGTCTCTGTCAAATTTCTTCAAGATTCGTAACGCAACATTTATTTTGAACTCCACACTTTTGAGCTTGTACCAAACTAAATTTTATAAACGAAGAGCATTTCCTTATAGTGTTACGGTAAGTAAGCTAATCTCGCAGATTAATTACAACTGAGTAACAGCTTCGTACGGACACTGGATGTAGTCAAGAAGATCAGCTGGAAGCGATGGATGATAGGGACGAATAGAGAGAGAGAGAGAGAGAGAGAGAGAGAGAGAGAGAGAGAGAGAGAGAGAGAGAGAGAGAGAGAGAGAGAGAGAGAGAGAGAGAGAGAATCAAGGAAATCTGTGCTAGCAGCGCGACATGATGATGAGTGAGCTCAACACTCACAAGGTGCCCCATATTTTAAACTTTGCGTTCCTTGTGAACTACGAATAGCATTTCATTGTTATTTGCTGAAAGATGACGTAATCTTCACTTAATTTATTTGAAAATTAGACAGGAAATTGTTTTATTCTCTAAGTTAAATAATTTAAAGTACTTTTAGGAGGTACGATTATCATCTTAGGAAATTGAATCGGCGACCCGGGTCCAAATCCTGGACGAGGATTTCTATATTTCACTTCTCTCTAATGTCCTTGAGAAAGGCATAAATCCATCTGTTCTTCCAGCTATTGGTAGATAGTTGGACAGACTGGATTCTTTAGCTTTGTTTAGCAACCAGTTTAGAAGACGGAAAACTCTGAATTCAAAATAGTTTTACCCCGCTTAAAAATTGACCTTGTGTCACATCCTGCCAGTGGCGAAGGGGTTGGGTAAATACATAGACCGTTTTACGTATATTGCACTGTTAAAACCCTGTCCATGATTTGCTGGCTTGCGCTTCGGTACATATATATAAAATAATGAGAATTTGAGTGCATGTGAAGAGGTATAAGTTGTTTTGTGGCGAATTGTATACTTGACGTTGTATGTTCGTTAATGTTAAAACTATGAACGAGAAAAAGAGAATAAAAAAGAGAAAAGAGAAAATTTCGAGTATTTTTGGTTATTAGGCAAAAATAACTCCCTTTCTTATTCTTGGTCTTACAAAAGATAAAACTTGGAAAAAGGAAAAGCAAAAACAAAACGGGTGTATGAAAATCTATTCATCTATTCAAGAGAGGCGGCCGTTCGTGTCTGAACACGGGAAAGTGAAGAATATGATGGCTAAATTTGATAGCCAGATTTAGAAACAAGCATTAAATAAAAAAAAAAGTCTCATTAAAAGCAATGGAATTAATGTATAAAAAATCATTAGACAAAAGAGTTGTAAAGCCAAACTATTATTTTCAAGGTGTAGTCTCCAACAGAAACTATTTTTAGTTTAAACTAAAAGGGCTACCCGGTACTGCCCAAGTGGTTGATAGAGCATTACATGTAGTAGCATTGTAAGAAATGTCTTCTATAATGCTGGTTGTTTATGAAGATTGATATCATTTGAGAGAGACATTTTTCAGAAAAACCAACATAACTTTGTATTATATTAACTTGACTAACTTTTTAAAAAATGATCTCAAATTTTAATTGTACGTTTTAAAACTACTAAAAATTCTTTGTTTAACGTTTAAACGTTTTTCCTTTTCCAATAAATGACATTTTTTCCTGAAAAGAAACAAAATCATTAAATATTAAATACAAAATTCTGAGTTGTTTCTCTCCATGTTGTTAAAATTTAAGATAATTTATACAAGAACTGGTCAAGTTATTAGATTAGGAAATGATGTAATTTTTTCTGAAACATCCAGTACATCTCAAATGATATGCATGTTTCTGAAACATCAGTATATTTCGTATTGATTAATTAATGAATTATATTTGTTTATTTCTTACTTAGAAGGGAATATTATCCCTTAGCAAACTGACATATCCGTTCGGGACCTCGTAGGCTGTAACATGACAGTTCCAGATATTGCTTCTTGACTTATTTTTTGTGTCTGTTCTTTGCACATTAGAGTCGTTGTCTTTGACTCTGACAAGGAACGGTAAAACCATGTTGCTAAATTATTCACGCTAATCTATTAAGCCTTTTTTCCATTTTGCATCGCCTTCACATACTAGTTGTTCGTGGAATGATATGTGTATATTTATTTTCATCTCTTTTGACACAATTGTACATTATTTCTTTTAATATCACTGGTTTGTATGCTGTTTATATCAAATGTTAAGTTCTGTTGTAAGTGTCTATGAATTTATTTTGTCTTTCTGTCTGTTGTGTTCTGTGTTAGTATATCATGGACTTACTAACGCTAATATTGGTCTTTGGTGAGTGATAACACAAATAGATATCTTTCCTAACCATCAACATTCCAATATTAGTTAAATATTTATCGAAATCGGGTTTTGGCTCATTTATAAGCAACAAGGGAAAAAAGGAAAAAAGAAAACGAAAAGAAAACGTTATTTAATTTTTTCCGTTCTCTTTCGTCTGATTTATCATCTTTTAAATTATGAAACCTTAATGTGTGACTTACTTGTTTCGGTCTTGATTTAATTTCGAAAGAGTGAAAAATAAGGGAGATAACTGTAGTGATGTGGGTAAGGTAGAAAATTTGTCAAAACTGGGATACACAAAAAGTACCCATAACTCGGCTCCCGGTAGCCGAATCGAATCGAATCGAATAGAAAACAATTTCACTTTCATCGTCTGGAAAATCTAAAAGTACCTTATCATTGGAAAAAATCATGCTAAAATGTCTCCTTTTTCTAATAGTTCGGTTACAAACAAACAAACAAACAAACACCGGAGTTAAATGTTACAAAAGATAAATCAGTACTTAATATGTAGGCTGATGCAGTAGAAAACGCTAACTCCATCTTACAGAGGGGTAAGATTGTAATGTAGCCAAGATACTGATACGTGAAATATACATAAGTTCATAGAATGTTCATAATGTTCATAAATATATACGAATCCGAAAACACGAAATTAGTTCAGGTACGAAACTTTTATTTACCTTTTTGAGTCTAAGGATTTTCAACATGAAGAGAGAGAGAGAGAGAGAGAGAGAGAGAATTTCTTTCTATGCTGACTTTTCCATCTGACCCCCACCATGTGCGGCCCCCGCTGCAAACTACTGGTCTGGCCTCGGCGAGCTCCAAAAATCGTCTACCTTCTTCTAGCATCGAATCTCAACTCCCAATCACCCAACCAAGGCACGTCGCCCGTAGCGCACAAAATCGTCTGGCCTCGCCCAAGTCTGAATCTCAACTTTTTCGTTCGGAATTTTAATCTCAACATTACCAACGCGCGGGCATCCCGTAGACCCAAACTGGTCTCGCCTCGGCCAGCCCAAGAAATCAACTTGCCCAGTCCGAAACTCAACCAACTGTTTTTTTCAAATTCCCTAAATCCTCAGCGCTTCCGGGCATGACGTCATTCAAGTTCCCGGTCCTTTTTTCCATCTGGGGTTTTTATTGTGACATCTCTGATTGTCACATCCGCCCCGCGCGCACGTGAACACCTGCACTCAACTAACCCATGCACTAACTAACCCATGCACTAAGCGAAAGGTTGTCAGCCTAACTAAACCGAAAAGCAAGATATATAAAACGAAAAATGATAATATAAAAAAAAATCCCTCCGCAATTATATTACAAAATTCTCTTTCCAACGCGTGTGCTGGGTATGTCACTAAACTGCATCTGATAGCGAAGCTCTATTCTTAGAGCTTTGCGGAAAGTGGAGTACACCTTCATTGCCATTACTCTTACGGCCACTGTGAAGTTCGGGAGTAGGAGAATATGTTAGAGTTCCATATTTAGGTCAAATAGAACTATTTAATCATTTACCTTGGTTTGGTTTGGTTTCTTTGTTTAATGGCATATCAACCTTTGTAGGTTATTTAATGCCAAAGCCATTCTCCTTGAAGAACAGTAGTGGTACTATTTAACCCATAGATGGGAGGATAAAGATACCTTTCTCAAAGGTATTTGTTTGAAAGTGGACGTAATAGCGCGACTGGCGTACGAACTCACTTACTACGATTCGGCGGTCCATCGCTTTAACCATTACACCACGAGGACACCCCCATTTGTTTTGGTTTTATGGCATATCAACCATTGTTGGTTATTTGATGCCAAATCCTGTTTTTAGGTATATATTAAATATGTGATTTGTAAACACATTTTGTAGATATACTCAGTTAAATGATCAAACAGTTCTCTTTCTAACAATTCAGTTTAGCATGAGTCAAAGTTAAATAGTTTCAAGTATTACTATGTATCACTAACAATTCAATTACATATCAGTCATTTGTTTACACACAGTTAAATTATCAAACAGTTCTATTTCTAACAACTCAGTTTAGCATAAGTCCTTTGTTTGTTTGTTTTTTGTTTGTTTTGGTTTTATGGCAAATCAAACATTGTAGGTTATTTAATGCCAAATACATTTTAAACATAAATAGTTCTATTTCAAACAACGCAGTTTAGCATACAAAATGAGTTCTATTTAAAGCAATTTAGTTTGGCATAAGTAGATAGTTTAGTTCCATTTGACTCGTAGATAGGACCCTATCAAGTGCTTCCATGCGATGGCAATGAAGGGGTTCTCCTCAGTCCCAAAGCTCCAGCATTACTGGAGCCTCACCATCAGATTGCTTAGTGTCATATCTAGGACACTCGTTGGGGAAGTCTTACCCCACTGCAAAGATGCAGTCGGTGTATTTTACAGCCCCAACCGACTGGGCTCATTTGTTGGCTCACGGTTTAAATGTCAAACAGTTCTATTTGACCTATAGATAGGACCCTATCAGGTATTACCAATCCGGGCACACAAATGGTTTCAAGTATTGCTATCTAATACGAATAATTCTGTTTACTATCAGTCATTTGTTTGCACACAGTTAAATTGTTTCAAGTATTGCTATGTAACAATAAAAATTTAACATCAATAATCTGTCGGCACACATTTAAATTGATAAACATGATATGTTAGAGATTAGTTTGTCGGTGATTTCATTTTTAAATGAGTTAGAACTAATATGTTTGCACACTAGGATCACTATTGTTTCGATAAAGTTAAATGGTTTTAATTATTGCTATCTAACACTTATAATGGAAATCAGACCTAACCGATAAAATGAAACGCAGTTTCTTCCAGGCAGCGGTCGCATCGATACTGCTATATGGATGCACTACTTGGACTCTAACAAAACGACTGGAGAAGAAGCTAGACGGCAATTACACAAGAATGCTGCGAGCAATATTGAACAAGTCCTGGCGGTAACACCCCACAAGATACCAACTATACGGCCACCTGCCTCCTATCACGAAAACTATTCAAGTTAGAAGAACCAGACATGCAGGACACTGCTGGAGAAGAGGGGACGAACACATAAGTGATGTACTTTTATGGACCCCCACATATGGCCGAGCAAAAGCAGGACGACCAGCACGAACATACATTCAGCAGCTATGAGAGGATACGGACCTGCCAGAGGCGATGAACGATAGGGAAAAGTGGCGAGAGAGGGTCAGGGATATCCGTGCTACCAGCACGACATGATGATGATGATGATGAACACTTATAATTATATTCAATATTAATCATTTGTTTGTACACAGTGAAGTGGTTAGAATTATTGCAATTTAACACTAATTACTCTATTCAACATTACTCATTCATTTTCACACAGCTAAACGTTTCCAAGTTTTGGTATGTATCACTAACGATTCAATTAAACATCAGGCGTTTGTTTACACACAGTTAAATTATCAAACAGATCTATTTCAAAAAATTAATCTTAGCATTAGTGATTTGTTTACTCACAGTTTAAAAGTTAAACACTTCTATCTAATCCATAGATAGAACCCTATCAGATGGGGCAGAGTGGACTTGGGAGCGATGGCAATGAAGGAGTACTCCGCATTCCCCAAAGCATTACTGGAGTCTCACCAGCTGATTGTTTAGTGCCATATCCAGGACACTCGTGGTTGTGGTGGTGTTGGGTCTTAGTCCTCTGCAGAGATGCGGGCACCTCGGGTGGTGTAATGGTTAGCAAGGTAGACTAGCAAACCTACACGAGTGAGTTCGATTCTCATTGGGTGCCCAATTCATGCGGCCTTGTGCTACATCTAAGTAAAAAAAAAAAAATCTTAGTAAATTACTTCTGCAGAGATGCAATCGGTGTATTCTACAGCTCCACCCAACTGGGCTGTCGTGTGTATTTCTGCCTTTGTACACGTACTTGTAGATATATTCATGAAGTTTAGCATAATACAGAATAAGACTAAATACAAATTATCTATACGAGTCGACTCATGAAAGATCTTGTCTAGAATTAGAGTGTTGTATCCGTTTGCTTTTCTTGGGATCAACGTGTTATTTATCCCAATTTTTATATTTATCAACTGTTCCAATACTAATATTTAAAATGATAATCATTATTCATTTTGACAAGCATTTTCTTTAATCTTTTAGAATTTTATTCTAGTCGCTTTTTGAGTTCACAACTCATTCTGTTCGCAATCTCGAGAAAGAAAGAAAGAAAGAAAGAAAATAATAAAAGATATGCCCCCTCTTTTCTTCCTCAGGGAAACCTGGTTATCCTCAAAGATATTGTGATAGAAATACATGGTATTAAGAACCGTGACGTTTATTTGCTAATTTGATACGGAGAAGGCAGCATACTGTTGAACTTTGTTTAATCGAAGACAAACGCTGTTTTTGATAACAAATTTGAACTGCCGACTTTCTTTTTGTTGTTGTCCGTTCGTAAACTTTCTAGCGCTAATGGTTATTTGGAAAGCATGTTGAGAAGTGTTTCGCTCAGTCTTCGCGTGTTCATTGAATTTAAGATGCTCACATTTCTGATTGTTTATAATCTATGTTTTGGCTTATCGGATGGCTGATCAGGGCCGACGCAGAACCACTTTCATAAGTGGGCATAATAATAATGATAAAAAAAATAAAATAAAAAAATGAAATATATTTTATTAACTTCACGAACGCTGTTAATATTAAAAAGGAGACAACGACTGGAAAGTGCCACTGCCTATATGAAGTGTATAAAAAAAGAAAAAGAAAAAGAAAAGAAATTCAAATACATGATGCTTGGTGAGTGATGAGGGAATACAAGTTGGTAGGCAGGAAGTTCAGAAGGCATCTTAGTAAGAAATAGGTGGAATGTGCCAAATTTGCTTACTCAAGCGTTTTATTCTGAATTTAATACAAAATTTTCCGACTGAAGCATGTATCTCGGTATATCATTTATATTCAAATATAGTCTCACGAAAGCATCTATCTATCTATCTATCTATCTATCTATCTATCTGTGAAGACATACATTTCAATAATTTACAAAGACGTGTAGATTTTTGATACTGTCTAGCAATTACAAAAATAATCTCTTTTGAAATCTCGCTGTTCTAAAATATGTCTCTTTCACAAAGCATGCATGTATTTATGTACATATGTATGTATGTGTGTGCGTGTGAGTGTGTGTATGTCTGCGTGTGTATGAAGACATGCTTCTACATAATATAAAAAGATGCGTAAAAAAATTTTACCTTCCGGATTAAGTTTTCTAGCAATTACAAAGATAATCTCTTTTGAAATAATTCTGTTCTATCTCAGGTGGTATCTATCTATCTATCGATCTATCTATCTATCTAGGAAGGCATACTTCTAGATCATAAAAATGTATATTTTTACTTCCAGATCAAGTTAACTAATCATATTAAAAAAAAGCAACAAAAAAAAAGCAACAAAAAACAGCTCCCACTTCTCAACCCAGAGAAGAGAAGAAAGGAAGGAAAGAGAAAATAGAAGAGAAGAAAAGAAGGAAAGAGAAAATAGAAGAGAAGAAAAGAAGGAAAGAGAAAAGAGAAGAGGAGAAAGGAAGGAAAGAGAAAAGAGAAGAGAAGAAAGGAAGGAAAGAGAAAATAGAAGAGAAGAAAAGAAGGAAAGAGAAAAGAGAAGAGAAGAAAGGAAGGAAAGAGAAAAAAGAAGAGAAGAAAGGAAGGAAAGAGAAAAGAGAAGAGGAGAAAGGAAGGAAAGAGAAAAGAGAAGAGAAGAAAGGAAGGAAGGAAAGAGAAAAAAGAAGAGAAGGAAGGAAGGAAAGAGAAAATAGAAGAGAAGAAAAGAAGGAAAGAGAAAAGAGAAGAGGAGAAAGGAAGGAAAGAGAAAAGAGAAGAGAAGAAAAGAAGGAAAGAGAAAAGAGAAGAGAAGAAAGGAAGGAAAGAGAAAAAAGAAGAGAAGAAAGGAAGGAAAGAGAAAAAAGAAGAGAAGAAAGGAAGGAAAGAGAAAAGAAAAGAGGAGAAAGGAAGGAAAGAGAAAAAAGAAGAGAAGAAAGGAAGGAAAGAGAAAAGAGAAGAGAAGAAAGGAAGGAAAGAGAAAAGAAAAGACGAGAAAGGAAGGAAAGAGAAAAGAGAAGAGGAGAAAGGAAAGAGAAAAAAGAAGAGAAGAAAGGAAGGAAAGAGAAAAAAGAAGAGAAGAAAGGAAGGAAAGAGAAAAGAAAAGACGAGAAAGGAAGGAAAGAGAAAAGAGAAGAGAAAAAAAAAAGAAAAAAGAAAACAAACAAACATATGTAAATTGATTGGAATAAATCTTATTAATATCGATCTAATATACCAAGATGTACAGATTATCTTTTAACTTTTAGCAATTACAATAAATAGCTTTTGAAATAGGTCTGTTTAAAATATGTCTAATTAACAAGGCAGACATGCATTTATTGTATTTGTTTGGATGTTTGTATGAAGATATGCTACTTTTACCTTCCAGATTAAATTTTCTAGCAATTACAAAAATAATATCATCTGAAATAACTCTGTCCTTAAATATATCTATCTCAAGAGGTTTCTATGTATGTATGCATGTATAAGTGGTAATTTACTAATGTGGCACAAGGCCATATGAAAGGGGCACCCAATGAGTATGCATATATAAGTGTGCGCTAAAAAGATCATTGACTGAAAAGTTGATATGATTACGGATTATCTGATGTTCATGACTTTTTGGACCAATCACATCCAAGTACAGCAATACTGATGGAAGAAATTTGTGTACCATTAGGGGACTATGTTGAAAAATAAAGCTCATTGAATATAATTAAATGAGCTTTATCTTCATCAGCCAATAAACAGACGACCCTCGAATCTATCTATCTATCTATCTATCTATGTGTGAAGGTATGAAGACATTCTTTTAACTCATAAAGACCTCCAATTTTTATTTCCCTCTTTAGGATTGTTTTGTTTTATTTTGTTTTATGGAATATCAACCATTGAAGGTTATTTAACGCCAAATCCTGTTTATACATATGATTTTTAAGTGAATAATTTGTAGAAATAGTTCTCTTTGACACATACATGCGATCCTAATAATTACTAAAACTCTGGGTCAGAGTGGACCTGGGAGTAATTGCGATGAAGGAACAATTCACATTACTCAAAACTCCAGGACAAGAGCCTCACCATCAGATTGTTTTGTGTCATACCCAGGACAGTCACCTTTAATAAAATATGCCTACAAGAAAATATTCTGTCAAAACATACACAATATATATATTTTTTTCTCGTTTTAATATCACGTTTACTAACATATAATCATGTTATTCTTTTGTGTAAATGTCTCACGAAATAACATCTAATCGCGTGATGCTATATTGATACTTGACTGTTCACTTTTATCACACATCCGTCTGAAGATGGTGTAAAACAGATGAAACTTATGTAAGTGACCTACAGTGTCCATAATTCATCTATTTAGAGATTTTATACCTGCTCTTCTATAATAGCACCGAACACTTTTTTCATGTAAAAATCTTTCTTATTTGTAGTTCATCAATCATTATATACCAGGTGCATACGATAAGTTTCCAGACTTTTTTCGTATTGGCACTTAAAATTGTCGTAGACTCTTGAAAATTCACTATGTTATTGCTATACATCTTATGAGATGACTGACTCATTTTTATGATTTCAGGTTCAAATGAACAGCTACAACAGGAATTGGAATACACCCTGCTAAAGCCTGATTGTCACAGCTGGTGAGTTTCAAAAATGCAATCTGACACTTTAGAAGAACGATATGCAATAAAATTCTGTTTTAAACTTAGAAAAAATGCCACAGAAACGTATGGAATGCTTCAGACTGCTTTTGGAGTATCTTGCATGAATCGAGCATCAGTTTTTGAGTGGCATAAGAGATTCAAGGAAGGCAGGGAGTCTGTGAGGGATGATGAGAGGTGTGGGAGGAGTAAGGAAGTCAATACACCTGAGTTGATTGGCCAAAGGGTTAGAGTTAGGGTTTGAGTTACTATGTTGAGGTTTTAAGGGAATTCAGCAAGAGATGCCGTCGGAAGAGGCCAGCACTCTTTAAATCGGGTCAGTGGCATTTCCAACAGGACAATACACCAGTCCACAACTCCATCCTTGTCACAGACTATTTGACCAAGATGGGCATCAAGACAGTTCCCCAGCCTCCCTATAGTCCAGACCTTGCTCCCTGTGACTTTTGGTAATTCCCTAAGCTCAGAGGCTGTCGTTATGAGACAATTGAGGAGATGAAAGAGGCTACAACGAAGGTCATTGACACGCTCACACAAGAGGACTTCCATGGGGCCTTCTAGAAGTTGTTGGAACGGTACAACAAGTGCATTGCAGCCGAAGGAGATTACTTCGAAGGGGACTAGAGTTTCATGTGTGTACTATCAAAGTCTGGAAACCTATAGTATGCACCTCGTATATATATATATATATATATATATATATATGAGAATTTGAATGCTATAGATAGTTGTGCGGTTAATTTTAACGATGAGTGCTTTGGTGTCTTGTTTGGAGTTAGGATAAAACAACGTTTAGTTGTCCTAGAAGCCCTTTACATCTTATTTTATAGGCCAACTCTGTGCAAGCAAACCCCTAAGCACTCCTTAAATTTACTTATATTGCTGCTTGACTAAAGGTGGTTTTAATTAATTTTTCCCCCCCACTTGGTCTCGCTATCATTCTTATTTTCACCTCCCCCCACTTTTAACACATTTAATCTATTTGCATTGTTTTTAAACGACTTCTGATGTTGTCGCTTGACAAATATCGAATGAAAGGGCCCTTGCGATTCCAATAATTTTTTTTCCTTTCATTACTATCTCCCTAATTGTATGTGTCTCTTAGTATTTGTATGTTTAAATTTATATGTACCAATAATTTATGCAGGCTAATCGCCAAGGCGGAGAGGGAAAAGAAGAACCGTAATCTGCCCATTCAGAAAGTTATTTGCCTCCCCGATATATGTGAGCTTAATGTAAACCAATTTTCGTGTGAGAAAATACACTTCTATCAGCTGGTCTTGTGTCAGACTTCCTACCCGTCTCCGTTGAATTTAATATCCACCTCTACCGCTAATTAGTAATTCCCTAGCGATGATGATCACCATTATTGTTTACTTAAGAAGATTTTAAAATCTCTCTGTCTCTCTCTCTCTCTCTCTGTCTCTCTCTCTCAATATATATATATATAATGTAATTAGGCTGTGATTTTTGTTTTAGGTATGCTTTATTGAAAATTATGGACAATTTAAAACTTTTATACTTTTTACTGAGTTTTTTCGAATGTTGCTTATGTCTGCACTGTCTAAAATGCCCAAGGTCTATAAATGTATATATTTCAACTACTTTTCGATAGTTGTCGTCTACCGTAAAGAAAGAAATAGTGAAACGTTCCCATCTCGGGGGTTGAGCACTTTGACGAAGGAATTAACGTCTGCCACCTGCTTCATGCCAAGCTCTTCTAACGAATTAACCACTCCTATATCTGGTAGCGCAAAATGTAAACAAACGAAAGCTGATCTATAATGCGTTATTATTCCCGAGCTAACGTCGGTCGCCCGGGCTAAACGGTAAGATACTAAATCTAATGGAAAATTAGGCGGGTTTCGATCCCAGCTTGAATCATCCTGCGTGTCTAGCCACACGAAAGAGTTGTGATACACGAAACAGTATGTCTATGGATGGCAATATATACATATATATAAGTCAGGGGAGAAGGTTCCAGGTATGCAATAGATGCATTGTATGTCTTACATTTTTTCCAGGATAAAAATGTTTTATTTTTTATGAAAATAATTTTTGATAATTTTCTGTTCATTTCGAGCGATAATTGTAACAGGTAATGTTATTAAGGGGGTTTAATAAGAGAAAACGCCTTCTGGTTTAGCAAGAAAAGACGTAAGGAAAAGCCATGAATTTAGTAGCTTCCCTATTAACTTAGAGTAGGGAGCATGACAGACGGAACATAAAACTGAATGAGTGAAAGAGAGACAGTTACAGAAAAGCGAAATATTTTTGCTTGATTTCTCGCCATAGCCAAAAAGGTCGTGACATTAGTCTTTATTTTATTATTCCCTTCAAGTTGGGTGTATGAAAAAGAGACAAGAATTGATAGTAAGTGGGTGAAAGAGAGACAATCACAGATAAGCAAAAATATTTTTGCTTTCATAGTAGTCATCGTTAGAAAACGTCGTGGCTTCAGTGTTTCCTGTTTTATTATTCTCTTCAGGTTAGGCGTATGAAAAAGAGAGACATGATAATAAAGTGGAGGGTTACAGAGATAAAGCTGTTATATACTCATATGCAGAGTCATGCAGAAAGAATCATAACAACATGATAATAAAAAACGACGAGGGAAGACTTCTTTAAAAAAAATATACCTCTCACTTTATTTGAAAGGTTCGAAAGGGTTTTACAGTGAGAGGGAGTTGGAGACCGAACAGAACGGCAATATATTGACCCCCACTCTTATGGCCATCAGCGTTGTGTCTTTCTCGTTCTCCTGATGCTCAACCGGAGGCCCGTGCCCCACTCTGCTGGCTTTCTCTACTGCATCTTATCACCAACTGGTCTGGTCCCCAAACTCCATCGTGGGGTCCCGAGGGCCACTTCTGCTGGGTGGTGGCTTTCCTTACCACATCTTGTCTCTAACTCGTCCCTCTCCAACTCGTCTGACTTCCTGTCTACACCGAGTTATATAATAGTTCAATCGCCCACTCAATCTTTGGAATGGCATGTTTGATCGTCATCAAGCGGAAATAACTGTCATGCAGTTCAGAGGTCACTCTCTTCTGGTGCATCAGTCTATGAGTGTATCATGGGCTTTTACCTTGTCCCATTTCGTCAGCCAAATCTGGCTACGCGATTTCTTTCGATTGGCCGGGTCAAAGGTCAATGTACAACAAAGCCACCAAAAATCAGAAATTCTTTTACCTGCTTCCCAATCGTGTTAAGCCAGCAAACATTTTCTACTGAAGGAATAACATTTTTATTGCCCTGTACGGCTAAAATCAAAGACTTGCCGATTCAAATGATTATAGTCGAACAGTTTTAGATGAAAAATTTATATTATTCAGTTTTGAACAACATTTTCGATGAAGTTATTGTTCACGTTGAGCAAAGACTTAAAACAATGGGAGAAATAAAATTTGTTGAATTGTTCAATCCAAAGCTTTTTCATGCCGACGAAAAAAATTCCGATCGTTGCATTTTTAAAAAAACATTGGATTTGGAGGGATTGAAATGCGAGCTGAATTTTTTTGCAAAGTAAGCGTTAAACATTAAAGAAGTCACTGGGATAATACGGGAACTTGAACTAAACCAAACTCTGGCAGAGGTAACCAAATTATTGCATCCTGTGAGAGATCGTCTCCTTCATTAAAGAGAGTAAATAATTATATTATGTGTTCCCAAAGTGAAGAGTAATTTGGTTTTCATTTTCATGAATAAAGACCTTTGGAAGAAGATAGAGGTAGAACGTGGTACTGACATTTTTACAATAAAGTAATCAATGAATTTGCTTAAAAGAAACGAAGAAATGAATTGATTTACAAATAAATTTTAATTACTCCTTATTTGTAGATTTTTAAAAATCTTCTCTAGTAAACAATAGCAGTGATCATCATCACCAGGGAATTACTAATTAGCGGTGGAGGTGGATATTAAATTCAATGGAGACGGGTAGGAAGTCTGACACAGGACCAGTTGGTGGAAGTGTATTTTCTCACAGGAAAATTAGTTTACGTTAAGCTCACACATAGCGGGGAGGCAAATAACTTTCCGGATGTGCAGATTAAAGTTTTCCTTTTCCCTCTCCGCCTTGGCGATTAGCCTGCATAATGGACCACATGCTCTGGCTCTCAAGTGACTCTTCACTAGTGACAGACAGACAGACAAACAGACATGCACTCATTAATCAGTTGATTTTACATATATATATATATATATATATATATATGTATATATATGTGTGTGTGTGTGTGTATGGAAAATCAACTGGTTTCCAAACAGAAAAGTGTTAATTTTATGCAAAAACAGGCTCGAGAAACTGTAATTTTTGAATCTATCTTTGCATTAATTAACCAATTGGCGTTTAGACGCTCTTTTAAAATTCTTTTGAGATTTCGCAGACGACAATCTATGTTTGGCCGCGCAAAATTTAAAGAATCAAAACTCAAAATAATCTAAGAAAACTTTTCCCGCTTAGATTATTAAAAATATATTTTTTAACAAATTAAAATCATTGATAAATCAATCATTTTAATATCTATATTCGAGCCTACCTCAATCTTATAAATAAGCGATTGGATAGATAAATCTTTTGCAGATTTATAGATTCATTCTGTAAATCTACTCAAAACCTTTGGCTTTATTTCTTTTGAGTGAAAATCGAACATTCTGTACCTTCAAGTATACATTCAATTTCAATATCGTTAATTTATTTTAAATTGGACAAAAATATATTGTTTATTTAAATATTCTCATACAACCATTACAACATTCGCCTGTCGGTCTTTTTAGCTGCATTTGCTTACCTATCAGTGCATAATACTTTTTCTTTTACATAGTGACATACTCGCATAAAGATCTTTAAACACAAAATATGATAACTAGATTTAGACAATGAAAACTGCTACATTGAATCCCAGGTTGAGTCATACCAAAGACTTTAAAAATGGTACTTGATACCTCCTTGCTTAACATTCAGCAATATAAGGGTAAAGTGGAGCAATCCAGGGAAAGGAGTAGCGCCCTCCTCTACACCTCGGTGTAGTAGCTATTGAAAAGAGAGCCTTCTGGTCGCCCTCGACTACGGTCGCCAACTTTACTTTTACTATTAAGCATTGAAGATTGATGTGGATCACAGGAAAGCAATGATTAAAATTAGTGTATCTTCCGAGAAGATTATTAGGGAAGAATGTTGTGCCCTTGAACGAAAGCGTATGGAGTATGATAGATTTAAACGTGCTCTCTAAAAGCAAGACGAATGTGCAGTATCTGGCGACGCCCAACAAAAGCGGAAATGTATAATATGTGAACGCTTCGTTTTGTCAAGAATGGACTTGATTAACCATTTTAAATCCCATCAGCAGGGGTGACACCAGAACGTTCACGAGGACATGTTACTACCATTTAGTTTGTAAATCAGCTGGTGGTTCGATTTGGCACTCTAGAATTCACAGCCGGCAATTTGGAAAAATGGAAAGTTCAAGAGTGATCTTTGCGAACGTTATCAGTGGTCAGAAGCTAAGTAGAAGAGTCGCCTGCGTACACATGGTCATGCAGTGGTTAATGAAGAGATGGCGATCTTCTCAGAAGAAGGAGCAATCAACACACACGTACACACACACACACACACACGTACACACACACACACATATATATAGATAGATAGATAGAGAGAAAGAATTTTTTCTTTTAAACATATTTGATTAAATAGGACAGATACATTGTTTCTGCCTATCTTATCTGTTCAAGTTTTCATATGAATCCCTCAACTTCTGGATGAAATTAATTAAGGAAGGTGCCGTATTTTTCACCATTACTTTTGGTCCAAACTGGAGGAATCTTTGGAGTAATGAATCAGGAAATAATAACCACAATGACAAGAAATATAAATTTATATAAGGAGTAGGAAGAAGTGAACAAGCAGGAGGGGAATTTACAGAAGAAAAATTTTACAAGATGTAAGAGAAAGTCTGCTGACAAAATGCTGCATATATCATCATCATCATGTCGAGCCGCCAGCACGGATATCCCTGACCCTCTCTTGCCACTTTTCCCTATCGTTCATCGCCTCTGGCAGGTCTTCTGGACTACATCCCGTATCCTCACATAGTTACTGAATGTATGTTCGTGCTGGTCGTCCTGCTTTTGCTCGGCCATATGAGGGGGTCCATAGGAGTACATCACTTATGAGTTCGTCCCTGCTTCTCCTGCAGTGTCCTGCATGTCTGGTTCGTCTAACTTGAATAGTTTTCGTGATAGGAGGCAGGTGGCCGTATAGTTGGTGCCTTGTGGGGTGTTGCCTCCAGGACTTGTTCAATATTGCTCGCAGCATTCTTTTGTAGTTGCCGTCCAACTTTTTCTCCAGCCGTTTTGTTAGCGTCCAAGTAGTGCATCCATACAGCAGTATTGACACGACCGCTGCTTGGAAGAAGGTACATTTAAGTATGTTTCGTTAAAAGCCACAAAGAAGACATTTTTTTCTTGTCTTACAATATCTCTTATACCACATATACGTATATAATTCCTACATTGACATTGTTGACGCAAAACCGCTTCAATAGTGCGTAAAGCACTTTCCTGGATGAGTTGTAACTTAAAAATAATAATGTAGAGTTTTCATTAGCAATCATCAATTTCTTAAGGGTGATAACCTCAAACATATTAAATGCTAATTATCCATAGAAAGTGATATAAAAAAAAAGCCTGGCGATGGCGTAGAATGGTATTACCTGTTTATCGATCACATGGAAATCTAATCTGATAAAATAAAACGGGATTTCTCCCAAGCTGTAGCTGTGTCTATACTACTATACCGATGCACCACAAGAGAAAAAGCTAAATGGGAACTACTCAAGAATGTTACATGCTGTTTTAAACAAATCCTGGAAGCAACACCCCTCAAAATAGCAGTTGTACTGCTACTTACCTCCCGTTTCACAAATCATCAAAGTAAGACAAAACAAAACATATAGGGCATAATCTATCCTTATAGAAGGACAGTAGTGGCACTATTTAATTCATAACTAGGGAGACGAGTTCAAATCTTTCCCAAGGGTATTAATGCAAAAGCGAATGTTAAAGCGTGACCGGAGATCGAACTCGCTTACTACGATTATGTAGTCCAGCGCTTTAAATATTACGCCATGAGGGCTTCCCCTAGGAGCTTTTGCTATATAAGTTTGTGTTATTCGCAAGTAATTTTCTTATGTCCTTTGAAATATGTTGGTCTTAAATTTTTCTATAAAATTGAAGCAAATTTAAGAAATTTTGTAACGTAAAAAATCAATATAGAATGATCAAAAAATCTTGTAAGTAAGTTTGAACGAAACATAGTGAATATCAGCCGTTGATAGGTTACGTGAAACTTACAGTCGTGAGTTTGTAATACTAATCTTACTTTTAATTCTTTTAATATTGTTATATTTGCTCTACATTTTCCGTGTATTGTACAATTTTCATGCATTAAGCACTTAAATCTTTTACTGATTTTACTGGTGTTGTAGGTTTCATCGATAGTTTTGCAATTATATATATATATATATATATATATATATATATATATATATATATATCTGTATTTATATATATATACATCTCAGTATTTATAGATATACAACAGTAATTGTGCACTTCTCACTGTGGATTCCATTTTAGAGCGCCCTGCGTACCAATACCGTTTAACTTTCGTTTATTGGCTGTTCAAGGCACTTAAATGTGGGCGAATTTGAGCCAAAATTTATCGTTCGACAACCGGACAAGACTACTGTGTAGCAAACGGGATAAGCAGGTTACGCCTGTCGATCCTGCAGGCGATAAAACCTCAGGCATGCCATTAGAGAGCGACCAGATGCAGTTCTCGCAGAGTCTCGTCAGAAACGCTTCGTATGTAAGACTGGCGGAGTGAAGTTATGGAAGCCATTTAACTCTGGTGTCGACTAAGCATTAGGTTTTGGCTTTGGCCTTGTAAAAGCCGAAAATAATTTAAAAAATGTTTTGATAGAAACCTTTATATATATATAAGCAAAAATAATTTGGGAATAAAATCTTCAAACAAATTATTTTTGTATAGGTGTTAGGTACGTTGTCGTTATATAAATATTGAACATTTCTATAAAGGCTGACAGATCAAAATCTTTTGTATTCCAAATTTGAACGAAGAAAGAGATAAATATTTGGATGAAACGAAGTTTTGTCGGTTGAATATTAAAAAAACGTTTTAACGCTGAACATGGCAGTTTAAACTAATTCCGACTTTAATGTTAAAGATTCCAAGATGTTAGTTTACATACATAATTATAAAATGCAGAAAATTGTTGAATCAAGTATAATTTCAAACCATAATGATATCAAACAGAGACCGAGTTTTTTTCTCTTTGTCTCAGATTGGTACTGAAAAGTTACAAAATCATCATTTAAAATAGTTCAGCTTCATCGTTTATATATTTAGAAACATAGATATATAAACAGATAGTTGAGTTGATGGCTTGGTTTTTTTGTTTAATGGCATATCAACTCTTTTTAGGTTATTTAATGCCAAAGCCATTCTCCTTGAAGAACATTATTCGTATTCCAGTCGCGCTATTACGTTCACTTTCGGGCAAATACTCTTGGGAAAGGTATGAAACCCCTTAGTTTCTTTGTTTAATAGCATATCAACCTTTATAGGTTATTTAATGCCAAAGCTATTCTCTTAGAAGAACAGTAGTGGTACTATTTAACCCATAGCTGGGAGGATAAGGGGGTTCATACCTTTCCCAAGGGTATTTACCCGAAAGTGAACGTAATAGTGCAACTGGAGTCCGAACTCGCTTATTACGATTCCGCAGTCCATCGCCTTAACCATTACACCACGTTGACCCCCACCCAGTGTCTGGTTTATATGATCATTCATGCCGAAAAGTAAATCGATAAAAATAAAGAATTAAACAATAGAAAAAACAAACAAACAATCTTATATGATGGACACGTAAGGATAAAATACAACAATAAATTGTTTACCCCAACAAATTCATCCAAATTTTTTCATTTATTTTTTGCATGTTGACATTGTTGATATAATTGTTCAAATTAAGCCTTGTAGGTTGCTCTTAAAATACGCTGACTGTCAGACATCCCTCTAAAAAGAGGTGTCTAGTATATGAGACTAAATTGAATCTGATAGTGAGGCTCCAGTTCTGAGGATTCTGGGGAGTGTAGAGTATTCCTTCAAGATTATTACTTCCCGGTCCGTTCTGAACCTGGGTGGTAACACCTGTTAAAGTCAAATTGATCTGTTTCAGAAATATTCGTATTAAAAAGGACCGTTTGCAAAAAAAAAAAAAAAAAAAAAAGAAGAAAAGAAAAAAGTGAAAGAATCCCCACCAAATAATCTCATGTAAATATGAAAGTAAAATGGATGTTTTTCCCTAACGTCCAAACATAAAATTAACCCTTGACTGGTTGACATTCCCTTATAATTAGTCAACCATATTATTTAACAAGATAATCCAAGCTGAAGGAGAGAGTGATTGAAATACTAAGTCGATCCTACAGTGCTTCGGTTCTATTGAACACTCATAAGGACTGGGAAGGATGATATTTAGAGATGTTAAATCAACGATGGATATTTAAAATACAAAAACACTGGGAAAAACTACATATCGGGAAAGAAGTGGTCGTTTAATCAGTAAATCAGCGTTTGTATTTTGTTAATATTTTTTCTCTGTATTGTCGCATATTATTCCATTATTTACTTATATATATATATATATATATATATATATATATATATATATATATATATATCGACAATTTATACATGTATATACCGACAATTTATATATATATATATATATATATATATTTATCAAAAAGGAACATATAGCAAAATTTTCATTAAACGTTCATTCGTTCTATATAAATAATTACATTACTTATCAACCAAAATTTCTGTTCGTAAATAAATGATGCTAAATCACTAGCGAAAAATTTAGGTTTCAGATTACAATTTTTTCTTATATATATATATATATATATATATATATATATATATATATTGGGTGAGTCTTAAATAATTTTCGTTTGAGTTAAAAATAATTTATTCACGTATGATTTAGCAATGAATTTCAAATCAAAATTTTTAAGCACCGTTTTTCTTTGAGTCACCTTTTGACATTAATCAGATAGCTTATTAATTCCTCTCAAGTAAAATTTAACTAGAAGTTTTCCACAAACGTTTTCTCCCGATCTTTGTCATTCAGAGCATTTTGCAAAGCATGAAAAAGATGATGCAAGACCTGTTAATTATAGTGGATGAGGTAAATCCAATATTTTTTCCTTCATGATTCTTGCTAAAAATGGCTTTGCGTTATATGGAAAAGTACAACGTTTCTTCTATTGAAAAGTGCGGGACGTTTTCATAGATTTTCATGCACATGTTGCAGATTTCATGAGTATAATACTGCGCTGAGTGTTTGACTTCGGTTTAAAAACTCAAAATGAATAATACCACAGTGATCCCACTATACATACAAAATACATTTTTCTATAAAGCACTGTCTTTGAAGTAGGCTACAGAGATTTATCCTTGTCAATCCTCTGCCTTTCTTTTTCTTCTTTCATCATCTGCAATGATATTCTTAAGAAATAGGTCTTTTCTCCTTGTTGCAAGAAGACTTATCGTTATGGATATGCGATCTTTCTTAATCTTCTCACTAAGATCATGAGGAACCCAAATGTTCGGCTTGCTTACTTTTCCTATCTTTTTCAACTAGTGGTAAATTGTGGACTGGAATGTGTTGAGGTAAAGTGCTAATTCTCCAGTACTTTTGCGCGTACTGAATTTCATCAATTTTCTTTGATCGAGATTTGATGAGAGTCCTGGTTTTGGTTCATATCTCAATGACGTATTACTAGAACGAAACTTTGAAAACTACATCGAATTTGGCGGTCAATAATGACATCTTGGCCATAAATACTACACATTTTCTCTTTTTATAATCCTTAAATTCTTACAAAATTACATGCCGAATATGTACTTTTAATTCCTCCATTTTAGAGGCGTGAGTTTATAGAATAAATTATGATGCGAACTCTTTAATTGCAGAAATAAAAATGACTGATGAAGGCACTCTTTAATCACATAATTTCCAGTTATCTTTAAAACATTGGAAGTTTGAAATGAGCAGTAACAACTTGCTTTTAAAAAACGGAATTATTCATTACTCGATACAATATATATATATATATATATATATATATATATATATATATATATATATATATATATATATATATTGGACCGAGTCATAAATGTATATCTATTTCCTTGCTCATGCGGTTATGATCACGCGGATGCGTATCTACAAGTTAGGATAACGTGGCCCTGGAGGTGTCCGTGTCCTCTGTAAGAGTATGGATGTAACTCCAAGACACATCAGCTTAAGTGGTAACGTGTTTACCATGACTAGTTATTTGGGGAGGGTCTCTGTACGATGTGTATTGGTGGCTCAGTGGAAGAATTTCGACTTTGCATTGTGTAGTCGCTGGTTCGTCCTCTAGCAGAGAAAATCACGGTTTTATACTGCTAATAAGGCTGAAAAAGCTGTCCAGTGTTTCCGTATGTCACACGTGGTTCTTGTCGAATTTTCTGATCATGGTAATTCAATTCGTAATATATATATATATATATATGTATCAACGTAATAAATTTTATTAGTGTAGCTGACTACACTATTCTCTTTGAAAATAAAGCATTTCCATCCCAACTTTCTTGTGAATAATTATTTTGTGGAGTTTGCATTACGATAAATATATATTTTTTTAATTTATTCCATTGAAATGTATATTGATTTATCAGTAATTGGCTTTAGGGATCAAAATTAATATCTGAGTAAAGAAAAAGAAGATGCTATAACAGATTATAAACCCCAATTTCAATTATCTTCTCAACATCTTTCCTTTTCTCATTATTTTCTCATTAGTTTATAATATATCATAGTAGGAAGAGTCAAAGTTTGGCAATATTTCCTTACATTCAAGTAAGGATCCCGTATACCACGTGACCGAAGCAGCTCAAGCCATGTTAGTTACCTGCTCTGGTTGGTAGTATTGTGGTAGTTGGTGCGTTGACACGTTGTGTATTCGTTCATTCCATGTGTGAACTGAAAGCCGCACAGATGAAGGTGCAACGTTGTCTAATTCGAAAACTTATGCTTTACGAATTTCAATTTGGCTCTAAAGTTACGGAAGCAACCTAAGAACGAAAGTAGAAGGGACAATTGATCACTACTGAGCAACCAGATGGTTTACGAAATTTCGCTCGGATTGCAAGAACCTCGACGACGATCAAACAAAGTAAAGTAGGTCTTAAACCGTGCTCCAAGCCATAGAGGCAAATTTGTCGAGTAGCACTCGGTGAGTATCAGGCAAGCTCCGAATCTCACAGTCGAGTGTGATTTATTATCTTCTCGACCCCGGGCAAAGCACCAGAAGCCGCCGAATTATGCCTCACGAATTGACCCCTGCCCAGGTACAGAAGTGAGTGGGTGTTTGCAAGGAACCCTGGGAAAGCCCGCATGATCTAGGTTTCCTCAAGAGAATAATGTGTGATGAAAAATTGATATTTTTCTGCAATCCTAAAATGCTTAAGCAGTGGTTAAGTAAGAGTCAGCCCCAGAAACCTGTCGTCAAACACAAGGTGATGCTCTGAAATTAGGGGAGAGTAATCCCCTACGAGTTCGTTCAGGACGGTCGAACCATTGATATCAATCTGTACTCCGAACAGCTCGAGTGTATGTATGTCACTTAGCGGCAAAAATAACCGGCAGTGGTCAACAAAAAACGAGTTCTTCAACTGCAAGACTTTATACCACTCAAACGATCCGGAATAAACTCCAGAAACTTGCGGGAATCGGACTGATGCCGCACCCAGTATATAGTCCGAACCAAGCTCACTCGGATTATTACTTGTTCCGATCCATGGCCCACTTCCTGCGCTCGCGACACTACAACACTCAAGAGGAAGTAAAAACTTCAGTTAAAGAGTCCTTCGCCTCGAAGGTCAAGAATTGGTATCAGCGTGGGATCAAAGAATTAGCCTAAAGGTGGCTTCATACGGTGCAACACGATGCTAGGCTGGTTTTGTTGCAACTTGAAGAATAAAACAAGAAAGTTAACAAAATATAGCTAAAACTTTTACACACCTCTTTTACTTGCCTAGTCGACTTAGGTTGTAGAAGACACCGATTGCTTCCATGCAGAGGGGTAAGACCCCACCTCAACGAGTATCCTGGATATGACACTAAACTAACTAAAATGTGGCTTCAGTAATACTGGAGCTTTGAGGAATGCGGAGTACTCCTTCATTGCCATCGCTCCCAGGTCCTCTCTGGTATGGAGTGGTAGCACCTGATAGGGACTTATCTATGGGTCAAATAGAACTAAACCATGTACTTATACTAAACTGAATAGTTTGAAATAGAACTGTTTTGGCATTTAATTGTTCGTAAACAAAAACTATACTTATACTAAACTGAGTTTTTTGAAATTCAATTCGGCGTTAAATGACCCGAAAAGGGTTGATATGCCGTCAAACAAACAAACAAACAAACCAACAATATATTTCTGTCTTTTCTTTATTTTGTTTCTTTTCTTGTTTCTTCATCTATTTTTTTCTATTTTCTTTTCTCTTCACACTTTTTTTTCTTTTATGTTCTCACAGTTCCTCTTCGAGCTTATTTCTCTTTTTTGTCTTTCGTCCAAACCTTTTTTTCTCCTTTAACTTCATTATTCGTTCAATTCTCTTTATTTAAGAAAAAAAAATCCTTTCTCCACTGTTTGTTTTTCATTTCCCTTCTTTTTCTTTCGTTGCCATCTTTTCTGTTTTTTGCTTTGAAATATCTCCCCCTTTTTTTTTTAAAAAGAACAAACAAAGATGGAAGAAGGTTACCAAAGCGATCAGACGTGTCTTTTGTCATTCGCCTGCTGCCTGAGCGTCCGTTCGTGACTCTACCTTCATGATCGGCTGTCTCCGTGATAGCACGCCACAGTTAATTCGCTTTGCGTGCCGAACTTTAACGACAGAAACATTTTTTTCATTATCCTTACCAAACCTGCGACGTTTTCAAGGAAGAGAAGATACAGAATAAAGTATTCCACTTCGCTTGCCAATTCCATTATTCAATTTAGTTATTTACAAGATTTGGTGGTCTCTTTTTCTTTTCTTCTTTCTTTTTTTTTCTTGTTCGACGATCTAATTTGAAGGCAACTCAAATATGTCTGCCATGAATGGAGGATACTTCAATAAGACGATACACAATTGATCCTTTTCCTGACTAGTACATTACGCCAACAAAAAATAGTATTAACTCTTCCTGACAAAAAACAATAGAAATGTAGAGTTTACTGAGCTTGGTTTAGGCTGGCATTTGGCTTCAGATTGCTTTCAGTGATTGTTACTCCTAATGGGTCACTCACGTAAGTAATGAACAAACTTATCGTTGCCCAGTCAGCTGGGGCTGTAGAATACACTGACTGCACCTCTGCAGAGGGGTAAGACCCCCCTAACGAGTGTCCTGGATATGACACTAAACAATCTGATGGTGAGGTTCCAGCAGTACTGGAGCTTTGGGGAATGCGGGGTACCCCTTTATTGCCATTGCTCCCAGGTCCACTCTGGCCCGGAGTGGTACCACCTGATAGGGCCCCATCTATGGGTTAAATAGAACTAACAGCATACTTATGCTAAAATGAATTGTTTGAATACACTGAATAGCTTGAAATAGAAATGTTTTGGACAATTAAATCGTACTGACATTTAAACTGCGTGCTTATGCTTAACTAAATTATTTGAAATAGAACTGTTTTTCGACATTAAAACTGTATTTACACTTAACTGAATTATTACATATGACTGCTTGAATAGTTTGAAATAGAAATGTTTTTGACCATTAAACTGTGTACTAATGCTAAACTGAATTGTTTTAAAAAGAACAGATTATTTACATAAAAATGGATTTGGCGTTAAATAACCTACAAAGGTTGATATGCCATAAAACCCAAAAAACCAGAAACCAAACTTATCGCTACTTAACTTCTTGGGAATCGGTGATTTAAGCCTGATAACTGATTATATCGATCAAAAGATCTGATTTCTGTTTGTTATGTTATCTTTAACGCAGCGGATCGGTATATTGTTGGGAGATTTTTGTTGACACAAAACTGCAACAATAGAGTGTGAAGTAGTTTCCAATAATAATGTGGAGACTTTGTTCATACTCACTTCGGTAATATAACTGATTTCTCTTGGCGATAACTCCATGCATATTATGTTAATTATAGAGGACTTCCTTTTATTTATTTGCAAATAATTTCAGGTTTTATGAATTGGTTGAATTCCAGTTGTAATTGTAGTTTTTGACGATATGATGCTTCTGTTTAAAAAAGAGTGAACGGTTCTAATTAGCTTTTCATAAGTTTGGCTTGTATTCTTTGTTTAATAATATATCAACGTTCGAGGGTTATTCAATGCCAAAACCACCCTCGTAAAAGAACAGTAGTGGTATTATTTAACCCAAAGCTGTGGGGGTGGATAAGGGAATCCATATTTTTCACAAGCGCATTAGTCCAAAAGTGAACGCAATATGGTGATTAGAGTTGTAACTCATTTACTACGATGTTGCAGTTCAGCACGTAAGCCATAATGTCACAAAGACTCCACCTAGCTTTTTATAATTATATCCGTTATGTATACTTATATATATATATATATATATATATATATATATATATTGGCCAAGAGGGTAGAGTGTTCGCCAATGGTCCGGGTGACTTGGGTTCTATCCTAGACTTTAAAAATGGAACTTGATACCTCCTTGCTTAACACTCAGCAACATAAGGTAGGTATCGAGGGTAAAGTGGAGCACTCTAGGGAAAGGAGTAGCACCCTCCCCTATGCCTCGAAAAATTGGCCGTTTGATCAATGATATCAAGTGACGTAGTTTAAAGAAAAGAACGCCGATTCATTGATCAAACGGCCAATTTTTCTTGTCATAAACAGCCAACTTTTTCTTGTTATATAACTTTTCCAAAGTTTTTATATATTCTTATACTTTTTATGCCTCCATCATTGACTTAACATCACTAATATAACCCCGCATAGCCCTGCTGATGGTTCAGCAGAACCGAAACGCTATAGTGTCGACTTTGTTTCTCAATAAATCTCCCCTTTCTTTTTGGATTACTTGTTACACACACACACACACACACACACACACACACACACACACACACACACACACACACACATATATATATATATATATATATATTATAACAGTGTTGGTTGTCACTAAATCACTTTGTGGGTTTCTGGCGAACCAAGAGCAATATAATATGGAGAGTACTCAATATCCAGGCTAGAGCTATTATATAATCATAATAAGTAAATATATATCAGATATATATATTTAATAGCATAGCATTAAAAATAAGTATCTAATATATATTTACTTATTATATATATATATGTATATATGTATATAGTTTTAAAATGATAATGCATCGAATGTGAACTGAGCTGAATTTTAAAAAAATCAACTTCAGCTCATGACTGCGTCTAATGGCCATGAAATCTCAACTTCCGCCTGGCTACGGTTTTTCTTTTTCTTTCTTTTACTTACACTTTCTTGCTGCATGATTAATCAAAATGCCACTTCAGTCTTTCCCGCGTGTTTTTAATCAATTTCCTTTTTTCTTTCTTAAGCCTCTTTTCGTTTTGTTCTATTTTCTTCTGTGAAATCGTTAAAAAAGCACTATGTCACTGAGAAGAACAGAAAAAAAAAACCCAAAACAAAAAAACTTACATTCATAAAAACGAAAACTATAAATAAGAGTGAGTCGTGATTACTTTCCCAAGATATTTACAGTCGTGATCTTTAGACGTATTCCATTACTATAAAACTATATTTTGGTAAATCACACAATTATGTTATACAAGTAGAAACTCTTGTACACTCTCCTATTTTCCAGCATATATGGGGCGCTACGAAAGTAAAGACTTCTTTTTATTCCAAAAGAAGCTACAAGATCCACGAAGTATATTAATAGTTGGATAGAGATGTTTTCCAGCTACAAATCACAATTTATCCACATGGTCATTGATTATATATTATCATATTTACCCAACCCCTCCGCTCGGGCAGGATATGACACAAGGTCAATTTTTAAGTGGAGTTTAACAGGTTTGAATTCAGAGTTTTCCATCTCCTTTCTAGTTACCTCACCAAGGCTGAAGAATTCAGTCTGTCCTACTATTTGCCCATAGCTGGAGGGAGAATAATTGGATTCATACCTTTCCCAAGGATTATTAGTGCTATGTAAAATGTAATCAGTCTCGTCCAGGATTTGAACTCGAGTCGCCGTGTCCATTTCCTACAACGATAGCCATTATACCACGGGCACCTCCTATATATATATTGATTACATATTATAGTCAGCGATGAGTTCTGCAATAAAGAATAAAATAGAATATATGTGAGTGGTAATTAGTAATTTACTAAGCTTTTTGCGTAGATGTGGCACAAGGTCTTATGAATGGGGTATCCAAAGAGACTCGAACTGACTCGTGAAGGTTTACTAGTCAAGCTCCCTAACCATTACACCACTCAAGGGTATTTTTATTTTTAAACTGCTATGTTTTTGCATTTTTAGTTATAGAATTTAAATATTGTCGAGTTTGGCCATTAGTAATATCTAATAATATCCGTTTTGATTGCATAATGTTTCATTAGAAATAATAAAATCTTGGTATCTTTGGTTTAGAAGAAAATAGCATTTTATAAAAAAAAAGTATTAGGAGTTTATTTGTTTATGGGTCACACTCGATGTACATGCCCGACCACTCAGCCACGGGCATGATGTGAATTCAAAGTTTTTCTTCTCCTAGTATGGTTACCGTAACAAGGGCAAAGAACCTAGTCTTTTCTGCTATTTACCCATAGATAGAAGAAGAAGAGATGGATGCAATTCCACCAGAGCAAACTGATCTGCTAGACTAGCCCTCAAATCATTGCATTAAAAAAGGCTACCAGAAACATCCATCAAACTTCAATACTTTTAGATTGACAATAAGCGCTCTTAGTGTAACAGTTATCATCTTAGGAAATAAAATTGCTGACTCATGTTCAAATTCTTGTCTGTGTTTCACTCTTCGCTAGTGGCCTCAAGAAAGATATGAATTCATGTGAATTCCCTCCAGTTATGGGGGAATAGTTAGGGAAATTGGGTTCTTTATCCCAAGTAGGGCAACAATTCTAGGAAAAGGAGAGCTCTAAATTTAAACCAGCTGTACTCTGCTTAAAATTTGATCTTGTATTGCATCCTTTCAACGGTAGAAGGGTTGCGTAAATACGTACATTAGCAACACCAACGAGCCATGTTATAAAATAGTACATTGGCAACACCAACGTGCCTAGTAATAAAATACGTACATTGGCAACACTAAAACGCCTAGTAATAAAATACGTACATTGGCAACACTAAAACGCCTAGTAATAAAATACGTACATTGGCAACACTAACGTGCCTATTAATAAAATACATATATTGGCAACACTAACATGCCTAGTAATGAAATACATATATAGGCAACACTAACGTACCTAGGAATAAAATATATATACTGGCAACACTAACACGCCTACTAATAAAATACATATATTGGCAACACTAACGTACATAGGAATAAAATATATATATTGGCAACACTAACACGCCTATTAATAAAATACATATATTGGCAACACTAACGTACCTAGTAATGAAATACATATATTGGCAACACTAACATGCCTTGTAATAAAATACATATATTGGCAACACTAACGTACCTAGTAATAAAATACATATATTGGCAACACTAACGTACCTAGTAATAAAATACATATATTGGCAACACTAACATGCCTATTAATAAAATACATATATTGGCAACACTAACGTACCTAGGAATAATATATATATATTTGCAACACTAACACGCCTATTAATCAAATACATATATTGGCAACACTAACGTGCCTATTAATAAAATACATATATTGGCAACACTAACATGCCTAGTAATGAAATACATATATAGGCAACACTAACGTACCTAGGAATAAAATATATATACTGGCAACACTAACACGCCTACTAATAAAATACATATATTGGCAACACTAGCGTACATAGGAATAAAATATATATATTGGCAACACTAACACGCCTATTAATAAAATACATATATTGGCAACACTAACGTACCTAGTAATGAAATACATATATTGGCAACACTAACATGCCTTGTAATAAAATACATATATTGGCAACACTAACGTACCTAGTAATGAAATACATATATTGGCAACACTAACATGCCTAGTAATAAAATACATATATTGGCAACACTAACATGCCTAGTAATAAAATACATATATTGGCAACACTAACGTACCTAGTAATAAAATACATATAATGGCAACACTAACGTACCTAGGAATAATATATATATATTGGCAACACTAACACGCCTATTAATAAAATACATATATTGGCAACACTAACGTGCCTATTAATAAAATACATATATTGGCAACACTAACATGCCTAGTAATAAAATACGTACATTGGCAACACTAACGTACCTAGTGATAAAATACATATATTGGCAACACTAACGTATCTAATGATAAAATAATTTTCCTTTTTCATTTGCATTTGACTGTCTAATAAAAACAAAGAAATAATTAAAAACATCTAGCATTCGGCGTTTGTACTCTATTGGAAGATATCTTATGAAAAAATGTACAGACTTGAAGTCAAAAAGCGTCTAAATATCTCACGAGAAATAGCATTCTACATTCCTTCCATGATAACTTTTCTTCCTATTGGCATATTCATAAAAAAAAGTAAAGAAATTATGGCGAAAAACAGTACGATAAAAAGCAAGGCGTATTCTTGTCCATCACAAGTAAACAGAACAAAGGAAGATAGGTATTCGACCATACAAATATCTGATATCTGCTTTGGTGACTTCTGATAGTCAGAGTAGTCACTTTTATGTGGAATGAAGAGTATCCATAAAAACAGAAGAAAATGAAAAGAGTCTTGGGGGGAAACAGGTTGAGATGTAGAAAGAGTTGGACTGTCATAGAGAGGAGAGAGCAAAGTAGTAACGTACATCGTATTTAAAACGTTTATAAATCATTAGTTGATTGATTATTATTATAATCATTTTGTTGATTAATTAGGTAATTAACAGCATTCCTAATATCTTTAAAGTTTTAACGTTGATTTTACTTGAAACTTATTTAGCACAGACTTACTAAATGTTTAACTGATGGTTTGGTTTCTTTGTTTAATGGCATACCAAACTCTGTGGGTTATTTAATGCCAAAGCCATTCTCCTAGAAGAACAGTAGTGGTACTATTTAACCCATAGCTGGGAGGATAAGGGAGTTCATACCTTTCCCAAGGGTATTTGCCCGAGAGTGAATGTAATAGCACGACTGGAGTACGAACTCGCGTACTACGATTCCGCAGTCCTTCGCTTTAACCATTACACCACGAGGACACACCCATGTTTAACTGAGTCTAAAAAGTTCGTCTAAAAAAACGTTGCTATGCCGCGAATAAAAGTTTGTACTGTTTACTACTACTAATGAGAAAGCATACAAGAGTAGGCATGAATGGGTGGGAAAAGTGGCGCACTAGGAAATGTGCAAGAAACTAAAATTTGGCCAGACTCAAAAATGGTATATAGAAGATATATAAACAAGAATCTGTTTTAGAAAAAGATAACTTTTTATATCAAGTAGATTTTGCCGCTCGGGCGAACCATGGAGTGGAAATAAAAGAAACCGAAAAGATAGACTAATACATGGATCTTGAGAGAGAGAGAGAGAGAGAGAGAGAGAGAGAGAGAGAGAGAGAGAGAGAGAGAGACCTTGGGAACAAAAAAGTAACGGTGATTTCACTTGTAATTCGTTTTGCTCGGAACAATACCCCCAAAAGCCTGGAAAAGAGATTTGCGAAACTACA
Organism: Sepioteuthis lessoniana; assembly: GCA_963585895.1. NCBI lineage: Eukaryota > Metazoa > Mollusca > Cephalopoda > Myopsida > Loliginidae > Sepioteuthis > Sepioteuthis lessoniana. Next base: position 75,704,963 of record OY757919.1, read on the forward strand.
ATCAGTGGAAGAATCAAGGCCATATAGACCAAAGGACTCTTAAAATTCGGTTTAATATTTAGAAGAGTCGTGGAGACCAAAGGAGACTTGCAGCCTTCTCACACTTCCGTGAAAAGCAACCAGTTAGTGCTGCCGTGAAAAACTCACAGAGTATAAAAATAGGAGGGACTGAGTTGAAAGTGAGGGATAAAAAGTAAACAAAAGAAATATTCGGAAAAGTGTTGGCAGTCACGTGATGAACTTTTGAAATAAAAACGAAAAAAAAAAAAAAAAGAAATAAATGTATATAGGAATTTGACGATTAAGTAGTCAGACACAAATGACCCGTTTTAAGATAAAGCAGAAAAAAACAAACACAACCTTTCTAGCAACGAGAATGCTCGAGGAGAATCCCTAACAAAAAGAAGAAAAAATGGTAACGTAAATGAATTTTATTTTCTTTTTAAATGTCTCTGACTAAATTATTGAAGTGCAAGGCGTGTATTTACAATTTTCGGTATGACATGTGTATGATATTTGTGTCTTAGTAGAAATAATGTAGAAATTGGGACAAGTAGCCGAAGAGGAAGTAGTGGTAGCTCGGGGGTGGTGTGGGAGGTAATGAGTTGAAAGTGAAGTGTAAAAATAAAACAATGGAAGTAGTCGGGATAGTTTTGGTAGTCACATGATGAACTTATCCAATAAAAATCATTTAAGCGCAATAGGGTGATCCAAATTATATAAAACTTCTAAAAGCAGAGGGAAACTCCCAATAACTCTATCACACTTAATAACTCAGTGTTTAAAGAACAAAATATCAGTAATACGGTAAAGAAAAAAATCCCAGTATGAACTTGATCTAAGATAAACTTAGTATATTTACGAGGGAAGGTTTTTGTGACCCGCTTAAGACTTATCTTATTTAAAGAGTACTTGCTCACATCTGTGGGAGGTGCGCAGGTTTCAAACAACCTCTGGGTCAGGTATTGCCATAATATAATTCCCATGATAAAAATGACAAATCTCAGAGCAACACTTAAAAAAGTATCAAACTGGAAAACGCATACATGGATACTGGTTTAAAAAAATTCACTTCCATCCATGAGCGACTGGCTATTGAAATGAATAGATGCTTACAAGAAACAGACATACCCGAAAGGATGACCAAAGAAAAGACGACCTGATCCAAAAGATTCCAGAAAATGAACAGCCCCCCCCCCAACAACTATAGACGCATAACGTGCCTACGAATGATGCTGAAAATACTAACGGCACAAATAAGGGAGGTGATTTACTATTTACTAATAAACCGTGGATTGTTCCCCGTAGAAAAGAAAGGATGCCACAAAAAAAACAAAAAAAAACAAAAAACAAAAAACGACGCCCCCGATCTTTTACACAGTGATCAATAAATCCGCAAAGAGAGCCAAAAGAGACGGAAAAACGTTGCTATGGTGTCGATTGACAAAAAAGACATATGGTATGATCTTATAAAGCTTGATAATAGACTCTCAAAATGTAGAAGATATCAGATGAAATTATAATGTTCATTGAGAAAACCATGAAAAACTTGAGAGCGGAACTGACAACAGGAGGAAAAAGCTTAGCTGAGGTGAAAATACAGAGAGGGATCTTCCAGAGAGATACATTATCACCATTAATATTTCTAATAGCGATGATTCCATTCAATCACATATTTAGGAAATGCACAGGCGGATACAAACTTCATAAATCGCAAGAAAAAAATCAACCACCTAATGTACATGGACGACATCAAACTCTTTGCCAAAAATGAAAAAGAATTGGAAATCCTTATACAGGCAGCGACGATATACAGTGAAAATATAGGGATGGAATTTGGCATAGAAAAATGTACCATGCTAGTAATGAAAATGAGAAATAATAGAAGGAATAGAACTACCAAATCAAGAAACAATCAGAATACGCGGAGAAAAGAAAACCTACAAATACTTAGGAATATTGGAAGCGGACACCATCATACAAGTGGATTTGAAAGAAAAAATTAAGAAAGAATACCACAAGAGAACGAGAAAACTACTCGAAACCAAGCCATATAGCAGAAACCCCATCAAAGGAATAAAGATCTAGGCTGCCCCCTCGTAAGATATTCGGGACCATTCTTAAAGTTAACAAGAGAAGAACTTCAACATATGAACCAGATAACAAGAAAACTCAGGACAAGGAATAAGACCTTACATCTCAGAAATGATACAGACAGACTATATGTGTCAAGAAAAGAAGGACGAAGAAGACTCGCCAGCATTGAAGATAGCGTCGATATACCGATAAGACGTCTCAAAGACTACATAAAAAAGAGCAAAGGAAGACTGATTATAGCGATGAGAAACAACACAAGGATAATTATTTGAAAAAAAAAATCATTTTAAGCGGTAAACAAGCGAAGTCTTACATGAGAAAACTTGGACATAGTTAAGAAAGGGTAGCTTTACGAGAGAAGCTGAATTTCTTCTAATAGAAACACAAAACAACCTCATAAAGGACAACAATGCTGAAGTAAAAATAGACAAGACTCAACAAAATACTAAATGTAGGTTATGTGGTGAGAGGGACGAAATGATCAATCTTGTAATAAGCGAATTCAGTAAATTAGCGCAAAAAGAGTATAAGACTAGACACGACTGGGTGGGGAAGGTAATCCACTGGGAGTTGTGGAAAAAATTTAAATTTGACCATACGAACAAGTGGTATAAACACAAACCAGAATCTGTTCTAGAGAATGAAACGCACAAACTTCTATGGGATTTTGAGATACAAACGGATCACCTAATATCATCCAGACGACCAGACCTAGTGATAGTCTACAAAAAAAGAAAAAAAAAAAGAAAAAAAAAAAGAAAAAAAAAAAGAAAAAAGAGAACCTGCAAGATAGTAAACTTTACCGTCCCGGCCGACCATAGAGCATAATTAAAAAAAAGCGAAAAGGGAGATGAGTACCTTGACTTTGATGGAGAACAAACAAGCAATAAAGCAACAATTGAATGTGAAGGTGACAGTGATACCAAATGTAATTGGTACGTTTGGTACAGTCACTAAAGGATTGGTACAGGGACTGGAGAACTTGGAAGTAATAGGACAAGTAAAGACCATTCAAACTAAAGCATCATTAAGATCAGCCAGAATACTGAGAAGAGTCCTGGAGACTTGAGGAGATCTGCAGTCTCTCTAACTCTAGTGAGAAACCATCACCTAACGCTGGTGTGAAAAACTCTCAAAGGAGTAAATAATAATATCAATAATAATAATCGTAATAATAATGCTCCAAAACCAAATACATACCTATTATTTCCTGGCTTTTAACTTGCAAAATCTTAACTTTTATGATTTTATCATAATGTTTAAGTAGCAAATATTGAGTTTAAAAGTATTCAATGCGTTCATTTTATTTCCGATATGTGGAGTACAATTGGAGTCATTGGAACGGTCCCCAAGCCACCAGAAAATAGCCTGGGGGAACCGAAGACTAGAGAAAGAGAATTGTTCGAGACCATCCAGACCACAGCACTGTTAGATTAAGTTAGATTGTTTAAAAAGGTTCTATTGGCCAAGGGTTACTTGCTGGAGTTGAGTGTTCGCCAATGGTCCGGGAGACCAGGATTCAATCCCAGGTCGAGTCATACCAAAGGTTCAAAAAATGGTACTTGAAGCCGCCTTGCTTAACACTCATCATTATGAGGTACGGATCAAGTGGAGCAATCCAGGGAATGGAGTAGCACCGTCCCCGACACCTCGGTGTGGTAGCTATCAAAAAAGAGAGCCTTCGGGTCACTCTGGATTAAGGTCGACACCTTTATTATTTTTTTTATATACACATTTACACAAAAATATGTTTCTAGATAAAAATGGTTACGTTATTTTTACGAACATCTCTCTTATGTTTTTTTCCAAAGGAATCTAAACATTTTCTTTCAAGAAAATACACGGCACTTTTACCAGTTATCGCATGTTGTACAAATAATTTTCTTGTTTTTTTTTTCGCTTTTAAGCTTTACGCCTATTAGGGATTTATTTTCATTCTGTTGGCTTGCTTCTTTTATTTCGATCTTTTTTAACACGGAAAGTTGATTCTTTTCAAAATAACCTGACAATGATCCAAATAAACATTAAGCCATTAGCTAAATCAGCAACAATTTTTTAAAAATCGAATACTGATTACATACAACCATGTTGTTTAGATCTACCTTCATTATATATTTACGAGGTGTGATCAAAAAGTATGAAGACCGAAAATTAGATTTTAAAATTTTAAATTTAACTGAAGACATTTACCCAGCTAAGAAACTTACATAATAAAGGCATGATGTGCAGACATGTATACCGCTATGTAGACGTATATATATATATATATATGGAGAGAGAGAGAGAGTTTCACATTTTCATGATCATTCGACAATCCTACATTGTGAAGAATTACTAGTGCAATTTGTCATTTTTTTAAATATAATATGCTCTGATGATTATAAAAATATAGCAACGATATATAGTTTTAATTTCTGTTTTTTACTTCCATAAATATAAATTCAAGAAAAAATAATTTTGAGCGTTTATGAATTTTTTCATTGCAGAGATGGTTGCATTATTTCTCGTATATATGTATTTACCCAACCCCTTCGCTATGAGCAGGACTCGACATTAGGTCAATTTTAAGCGGGATTTAGCAAGTTTGAATTCAGAGTTTTCTTATTACCTGACCAGTTGCCATACCAAAGATAAAAACCCGGTATACCCAACTTTTAGCGATAGCTGGAGAGAAAGTAGTTGGATGCAGACCTTTCTCAAAGGTTATGTGAAATGCAAACAGCCTCGTCCAGGTTTTGAACTCGAGTTGCCGTGTCCATTTTCTGACGACGATAACCATTGCTCTACGAGTGCCTCCATATATAAAAGTTCGGATGTCATTTGTCGATTTTGACTACAGGCTGGCCTTCCCTATTTGCAAGATTAGTACAACAAAAAATTTCGATTTTTATTTTCTCTACGCTGTATTAGATTAAAGTTTTAAAATCAATAAAATGTTTTCCACATTTGGCAAACTGTCAATTTGGTTTTGTTTGATTGGGTTTTATGGTATATCAACCATTGTAGGTTATTTAATGCCAAATCCTGTTCAGGCATATATATTAAATATATATGGATATGTAAACACATCTTGTGGATATCATTTTAAAAAGACCTTGAGGTAATTTTTTTGTACACAGTTAAAGGATTTAAAGCATTTTTATTTACTTTTAATCATTTGTTTGCACACATCAAATGGATATACATATAAGATTTGTAAGTGGATACTTTGAAGGTAATTTAATTTTAAATAGAGTAAGAACTAATTTGTTTGTCCACTGCTATTGTTTCTACACAGTTAAATGGTTTCAATTATTGCTATCTTACAATTATAATTGTATTCAACATTAATCATTTGTTTACACTCAGTGAAAAGGTTACAAGTATTGTTATTTAATACAAATTATTTCATTCAACACAATTCATTCATTTGCACATATTCAAATGGTTCAAAGTATTGCTATGTATCACTAACAATTCAATTAAACGTCTGGCGTTTGTTCACACACAGTTAGATGGTCAAACATTTCTATTTCTAACAATTCACTTTAGCGTAAGTCATTTGTTTGCACACAGTTAAATGTTCAATGAGTTCTATTTTACTCATAAGACCCTATTAGGTGCTTCCACTCTGGGTCAGGATAAACCTGGAAACAATGACAATGAAGGAGTACTCCATATTTCCGAAAGCTCCAGGGTTGGAGCCTCGCCATTAGATTGTTTAGTGTCAAATCCAGAACACTCATTGGGAGAGGGTCTTACCCCTCTATAGTGATGCAGTCGGTGTAATCTGCAGCCCCAGCCGACTTGGTTAACGGTCAAGTCATGCTAAAAGTAAAGATTGCCATGAGATCACTGAAATTAAGCAATGATAAACCTACTCAGAAATTAGATGGGTAATCGTTTAGGAATAGCTGGTAAATGAAGTAATTTAAGGCCCGTGTGTCAGACTCAGCTAAGCTTTTATAAATTCTACATCCTCAAAGCCCCAGGTAAGGCTAGATCACTTCTTAGGAATAACAGGTACCCACTACAATTTTGCCTGCTTGTCTCGACGCTTATTACATATTATTGGAGGTGCCCGTAGTGAAGTCGTTATCGCCGTAGGAAATGAACAAGGCGATACGAGTTCAAATCCTGGACGATACTGATTGCATTTCACATAGCACTAATACCCTTGGGAAAGGTATGAATCCAATTATTCTCCCTCCAGCTATGGGTAAATAGTAGGACAGACTAGGTTCTTCAGCCTTGGTTAGGCAACTAGTCTAGGAGAAGGAAAACTCTGAATTCAAACCTGTCAAACTTCGCTTAAAAATTGACCTTGTGTCATATCCTGCCCGAGCGGAGGGGTTGGTAAATAGTATTACATATTATTTCTAATCAAAAGAGGAAAACACTTTTTCTTTTTTTGAATCAGCATAACTCTTTGTTGATTGGAAGCCACCTTGATTGGCGTTCCTCTGGCTTACGTACCAGATTAAGTAAAACTTAGTAAACTCTAATATGTTTCCAGTATTTTATATCTCTATATTATTTTCAATTCTGTTTTTTTTCTTGCTTTTCTTTAATTAACTGTTCTGTTCTATGTCGAGTTTGGAAAGGTTAATGAGGCTCACAGAATCTATTTTAACTCATATAACATTTTGTCAGAAATATCAAAATTAAAAAATAAAGTAAGACTAATTTGAAAACATTAGAACAACCATGCTTCTCAGGTTATTTCTGGTTGACATAACCTTGTCTTGTTTATATCTTTCGGCTTAAAAGCTGATCTTTACCGCTGACTCTCAATGTCAAAGTTTAGAATGAGGCAACCAAATACGTCTTCTTGGGTTTGTTTGAAGCATCACGAAGACATTTTCTTTTTGTAAATGACAAATAAAAAAAAAAAAAAGAGACAAGAGATTTTTTTCCTGAAAAGACTTACTGGTTACTTATGTTTTTTGAAAGTAGAAAACTTCAGTTTTTCACATTATTCATTGTTGCTGAGGTTTTTGTTTACTTATTTTTTTTTTTTTTTTGTTTCCTTTCTATCATTTTTTTTCCTTCTATCAATCTATTTCTCTAGAATCTAGTTTATTCTTTCATACACATCTACTTTCTTAGACCAGAGTAAAAGAAATGGAATTAAAAGTTATTGCAACGGTAAAAAATATTGCTTTAAAGGTTGAACACTTTCTTTTCTTAAGTTGTGCGGGATGACGTTCATGGAATTGGTAAACCACGTTCAAATTCAGATAGAAGCGGCTAGTTTCGCTTTTAATGCCTGAATACTATCTATAGATACATCTATCTATCTATCTATCTATCTATCTATCTATCACTAAAATTCTCGTTATTTACAATACTTTGCTTAGCTGTAGCACAGAGTCAGATCTATAGGGTACTCATCAATACTTGAATGAACAATTAAAGGTTAGCTTGTCTAACCTGCTCGCCATTGCAATACACAAGGGTGTCTATCTCTGTCTCTGAATCTGTCTGTCTGTCTGTTTCTATATATAAAGCTTTCGTAATGTAATAGTTCCCTTCGTTGTAAATGGACACAGCGACACAAGTTCAATACCCTGACGAGGCTGTTTTCATTTCACATAGCCGTAATGGCCTTAGGAAAGATATAGACCCAACTGTTCCTCTTCTAGCTATGAGTAAATAGTTGGAGAGACTGTTTTTAGCCATGTTAATGAAACCAGTCTAGAAGAAAGAAAAACTCTACATTCAAATCTGTTAAACTGCGTTAAGATTGGCCTTTTCTAACACCTGGCTGGTGCAGAGGCGTGATAAATACAGAATCTCATATATATATATATATATATATATATATATATATATATATATATATATATATATATATATATATAATGTATATTATTTATAATTTTTTAAATATATTATAAATATATATATTTATATATATACAGTAGCGAGCATAAAGATCAGAATTATGTTAAGAAAAAGTCTAAATGTGAAATAAATTTTTATTCTAAAGCTTCGTAGAGCATTTTATCAAGGAAAAATAAGGATGCAAAGGTGAATTATATAATTCCAACATATAAAGCTCAATAAAATTATTTTGATAAAGTTATAAGAATAATTATATAACATTCCTTGATAAAATGTTCTATGAAGCTTTAAGATAAAAAGATATTTCATATACAGACTTTTTCTTAACAGTTCTGATCTTTATGTTCGCGACTGGATATTGTATGTATATGTACTATATAGATTATGTATATTATATATATGTAATATATATATATATATATATTGGTATATATATCATATATATGGATATATACTATATATTTACTTTATATATATATACACACCATATATTATAAATATTTTATAGTATATATCTATATTGTATATTTATACATAAGTATATAGATACAAACACATGCATGCGTATATATATATATATATATATATATATATATATATAATGTACAGTTGGCATAGCATATCCATTAATCTGAAGGAGGTTGTGGGATCACAATGTCTTTGGTTGGTCTGATATAGATATCTGTCTCTCTTTCAAAATTTACCTCTGATCAAATTGCAGAATCATGTAATTTATTTACTAGAATGCACACGTTGCCAAAAGCAATATGTTGGAAAGTCAGAATGGCCATTTTATTTTTAATCAAATGACTATATACACAGGATCAAATCTCTTGATCAGAACTATGTAATATTAGTATTAACAGCAATTCCTCACAAACTAGCAATGCAAAATTAAATTCACAATCCTAGGTAGATTTGAAAATATACTAACACGAAAGAAAAAAAAATGAAAAAAAAAAAAAAAAGAAGTAAAAAGGCAAAGGGATGAAAAGTCTGAAAACATGTACTATTTGGATTTAAAAAGAAACTTAACCACCCGAACTGGAAATAATAAAAAGATTAAAAGCCATAAACAATTATACAAACAAATAACTCGACACTAACACGGATGATTTGAAAGGTCATCCCTTTGAAAATAACGCTGTGAAAAAATTAACATCACTAAACAAGCCAGTTAAGTTACGTGTCATTTGAAACACCCTCTTCCCATATCTAATGAAAATGCATTAAAACAGTTGGTCTCATAGCACACACACACACACACACACACACACACACACACACACACACACACACACACACACACACACATATATATATATATATATATATATATATATATATATATATATTTCTTTAAAGAAAAAAACAAAGACCGGTTAATTTAGGGTTATAAATTTATTTCCATCCTGTTTTTCAGTTTCTGGTGTGAACCAAAAACACGAAGAAAAATATAACAGGACTGTTATATTTTTCTTCGTGTTTTTGGTTCACACCAGAAACTGAAAAACAGGATGGAAATAAATTTATAATCCTAAATTAACCGGTCTTTGGTTTTTTTCTTTAAAGAAATATTGCTCTGTAAAAAATTACATTGAGCTCTCCACCAGGAAAATTTAAATGTTCAGATCCTGAATGATTTTCTTGTCCTGAAGGAATTACTCCCAACTCTGGTTTAACTGGACCGAATAATACTATATATATATATATATATATATATATATATACAAATATAATTTGTGAGACCAACCGAAGACACTTTGATCACACAATATTCTTCAGATTAATGGATACGCTAAGCCAATATCGCTTTTCATTTAGTATATCGACTCCTTTAAAAAATTTCTTAAGAATGGAAAAAAAACGTTTAAAAACTTTCCAAAAATGCGTCATTACTATACATGATTTTTTTTTCTCCTGACGATGCCCTAAAGAGTCGAAACAGAACAATAAAAAATTAACCTACAAAGAGATGATACTCATATTTGTCTTATCTATTTTGTTCGTTATATATATATATATATATATATATATATATATATATATATATAACGAACAAAATAGATAAGACAAATATGAGTATATATATATATATATATATATATATATATATATATATATATATATTTACTAATCTAGTCGGGTTAGACTTCCTGATGATCCGATAAGGTGAAACTTTAGTAGAAGATTTCCGACTCGTGATTTAAGTTAATTATATATATATATATATATATATATATATATATATATATATAAATTCTTGGTAGATACGAATTTGAAGAGGCAAATACGAAGAGACAAATGCTTAATTAGGAGATTACAATATGTAGAATTTATTGAAATCGCAATGGCCTTTTCATCTGAGATTTGGCAAGCGATAAAATTTCAGAAGTCTTTTAAAACAATGAAAATAAGATTAAATAAAAGTGGGGGTGTGAAAATGAGAATAATTGCAAGACCAAGAGGAAGGAGGAAACAAAAAAAAAGAAGAAATTAAAAACCACCCTGAGTAAAGCAAGATATCTCCTAGCAAAACCCCAAATCCTCTCTTAATACATTAGGAAATATCTCTTGCTTGATGCTTGACTCAGGGTGGGTCTTCATTTCTTTTTTCCCCCTCCCCCTTTGGTCTTGCTATCATTCTAATTTTCACCTCCATTTAGTGGGTAGAGTGTTCACCATTGGCTCTGGAGACCAGGGTTCAATTCCAGGTCGAGTCATACCAAAGAGTTAAAAAATGGTACTTGAAACTTCCTAAGCATTACAAAGTACGTATCGAGAGTAAAGTGGAGTAATGCAGAGAAAGGAGTAGCACCCTCCCCTACGCCTCGGTGTAGTAGCTATTGAAAAGGGAGCCTTCTGGTCGCCCTCGACTACAGACGCCAACTCTACTTTTATTTTACATTGTTTCTGATTTCTGAAGGCTTTCGCTTGACAAATCACAGATGAAAAAGCCCTTGCGATTTCAATAACTTCTACATATTGTAATCTCTTAATTATGCGTATATCTCTTAGTATTTACCTCTTTATATATATATATATATATATATATATATATATATATATATATATATATATATATTAAAATATCCAGTCAGTGTCCAGGGACAGTAGGTGTAGATTATTCTTTACATAGAATATATGGTTGGTTTGGTTTGTTTGGTTTTATGGCGTATCAACCTTTGTAGGTTGTTTAACGCCAAATCCATTTTTATGTAAATAATCTGTTCTGTCGAAAACAGTTCAGTTTAGCATAAGTACACAGTTTAATTGTCAAAAACATTTCCATTTCAAACTATTCAAGCAGTCATATGTAATAATTCAGTTAAGTGTAAATACAGTTTTAATGTCGAAAAACAGTTCTATTTCAAATAATTCAGTTAAGTATAAGCACGCAGTTTAAGTGTAAGTACGGTTTAATTGTCAAAAACGTTTCTATTTCAAGCTATTCAGTTTACTCAATTCATTTTAGCATAAGTATGCTGTTAGTTCTATTTAACCCATAGATAGAGCCCCACCTGGTGCTACCACCCCGGGCCAGAGCGGACCAGAGAGCGATGGCAATGAAGGGATACTCCGCATTCCCCAAAGCTCCAGCACCGTTGGAACCTCACCATCAGATTGTTTAGTGTCATATCCAGGACACTCGTTAGTGGGGGTCTTACCCCTCTGCAGAGGTGCAGTCAGTGTATTCTATAGCCCCAGCTGACTGGGCAATACACAGATTTAATTGTCAGACAGTTTTATTTCAGATAATTCAGTTTAGCGTAAGTTCACAGTTTAGATGTCAAAAACTGTTCTATTTCGAGCAATTCAGTTCAGCACTAGTACGCAGTCCCAATGTCAAAACAGTTCTATTTTAAACAATTCAGTTTAGCATAAATACGCAGTTTAAATGCAAAAATCAGTATAGTGAAAGAAGCACGGTTTTGTTCTATTTAACCCATAGATAGGACCCTTATCAGGTGCTACCACTCCGGGCCAGAGTGGACCTGGGAGCGATGGCAATGAAGGGGTACTCCGCATTCCCCAAAGCTCCAGCACTGCTGGAACCTCACCATCAGATTGTTTAGTGTCATATCCAGGACACTCGTTGGGGGTTCTTACCCCTCTGCAGAGAAGCAGTCGGTGTATTCTACAGCCCCTATGAGAGTGCTCAATGTATGGCAATTGTTAGTTCCCTATTTATTCGCTGGGGTATAACAAAATTCACATTCAGAGACGGAGAGTATAGTAATATTCTCCGCCGAAATAAATTTATTATGATGACTTCACCGAGTTTGAGTCTCCATCAAATTGTACTATATATATATATATATATATATATATATATATGTATATGTGTGTGTGTGTGTGTGTGTGTGTGTTTACAAGACACATTATTATATTTTAAAAGTATATGGGAGTACTTGTGATGTAGTAACTAATATGGTCCACTGTGATATCGTAGAAGACGAGTTCGAACTCCAGTTGCGCTATTGCGTTCACATTTTAACTATTTGTGTTCGGAAATATGTGAGCCACCATATTTCCCAAGTAGAAGGCTACATAGTACCAGTAGTGTTCTTCTACAAGGATGGTTTTCACATTAATTAACCCACGACGATTGATATGTCATTGAATAAAGAATCCAGTAAAACCAACAATTAAAAGCTGATAACTTACGGATGACAGGGAATGAGAAAAGTTTTGGTAAACGGGCAAGGTTATGGCCGGTTTACTAAGACTTTTTTTTCGTTCCCCAATGACACTTGCATTAGAAAAATATGGTCAAAAATGTTCGGCTTCGTGTTACTCATATCGTGCTTTTAAACTGGACTTAGTTGTGTGTCAGGGAAGTCCTTATGGCGCAGCGGCTAACGTGCTGGACTGCGACATCCTCGTAAGCGAGTTCGAACTTCAGTCACGCTATTACGCCCACTTTCGGACTAATATCCTTGGGGAAGGCATGGACCTTCTTTTCCCATCTCCACTTAAGGGTTAAATTGTACCATTACTGTTCTTTTACAAGGATGACACATGTGTTGATAAATCGAAGACGAAAGTATTGGGTGGTTTTATGGATGTTATTTTGACTTTTGTAATGATGTGCTCTGGGAGTTTAGAGGATAAAAATGATTGTACGTTGAACCAAGTTTTTTCGTAGGCAGAAAGGAATGTAAGTACGAGTCTTACCAAGAGTTTAATTCTTTTTCTTGTTGTCATGGAAATAACGACTCGAATTAAGCAGATGAAGGATAATACGAGTCCAAATCATTAGTTGCAATGATTGGTAGAGCTTCATCAAGAAAATAAATAGAAAATAACACTGAAATGATAATTACAGTCTTTAACTACTTCATGTGTAGAGGCATTGTTATCACCATGGACAGTTGGAGTGACACTGGGAACCTAATGAATTCAGGGATCGTTTAATAATTCATTAAATGTCTTTGTCATCACATGACTCAAGAATAGCTATGATCACCAAATTTTCCGTGCGTGACACCGAGATATATTTTAAGTCGATTCGTCTTTGAAAATTCCAAAATGGTTTAAGTTTGATTAAGAAGTTCAGTTTACAATATAAGGATAATGCTGAACTGGACACTTTCGGGTCAATTAAACCAAATCTTTTTATTTTTGCTTAACCGTATAAAGTAGACATCTAGCAGAAAATTTTCTTGCCGGAAGTCAAAATTAAAACTTCTTCCATTACTTAAAAATTCGTCTTGAAGTAAGAAAAAAAGAAACAAAAAAACAAAGCAAGGAAAAAACAAACTCACGAAACAAGAAAGAAAGAAAGATAGAAAGAAAAAAAGAAAGAATGAAACAAAGAAACTTACGAAACAAAGAAACAAAGAAAGAATAATAATAAGAGATGCACAAAAAGGAAAATGAGGAAAAAAAACAATCGAACCAAATGCAACAAGAAACAAACAAACAAAAACAAATTTCCGGAAGAACGAAAAAGAAAGAAAAAAGAAAGAGTGAGAAAGAAACAAACTTACGAAAGAAAGAAAGAAAGAAAGACGTGGGAAAGTAAGAGCAATGACCACCGGAACTGAGGAAGGAGCATAGACACTAACTCCTCGACAACGTTAATAACGCTTTTAATCATAACAAAAACATAGCATGATGTTATGCCAATTTTATAGCTACTATAAAAAAATTGGCGGTGAATGAATTTATGTCCGTTTTACGTAACTTTAAATCCCAGTTATTGGACGGGTTTTTAGTTTGTAATATTAGTTTGACGTCATTATTATTGCTACTACTATTAGCGATTTTATTTCTACAAAAAAGTTATAAAATAAGAAAATTTGGGGGAGCTTGAAGCTCCAATACTTTTTGAAGGGTAGCGGGATGGGGAGAGATAGGGACTATGTTTATCTAGGGAGCTCTAGATAGCCACATTCACCGAACCAGACACACTGTACAATAACAACAACCATGCATCAACAAGCGCGCAACAATCACCAAAAACAATCATTCACACAAGGAAAACCTACTTAAACCAAGTGAAATGAAGGATTTATTTACAATGAAAGACGTATATATACAGTAAAAATGTGATGGGAAAGGGGAGAAAACCCCCAAAATAATTAAGTAAAAACAAGAATAAACCCCGTTTGGTTAGCCTCCCATCCGCCCCGTTTATGATGTGGAGAGTCGATTGTTTTCCGGTTTCCGAATGGACCGAAAACAAGCCAAACTATCCCTACTATTAGTGTAGTGTATTAGTATTCTCTGAATCATCTTACGTATTTCCTACTATCATCATCTCTATTAACTTTGGTACAAGGCCACTTGTATGAGGCACTCTGTGAAAATCGAACTCATTCGTAATGGTGTGCTAGCCTAGCAGAATAACCATTCCATATGTCTTTGTGCCCTAATTATGCAGGTATGTCTACTACTACAACTTTATGTATTTACAATCCACTGTGTAACTAGAGATATTCAGAAAGCAATATTGATAAAACTGAAAGAATACTGAGGTCAGTCCTGGAGTTTTTTTAAAAGAGTTGTTGTCACTTAATCTCTGTTGAGAGCCAACCGTTATTACTGGTTAAAAAAGATAATGATGTGGTACTTGAAGTAGACAGTGATACCAGTCAGGGTCAGATCCTCTGAAACAATCCCCAAAGGACCTTAAAAAGAAACTGGTGGAACTGGAGATCCGCAGAAGGATGAAAATATTCATGGGATTGGCTCAAATACCGAAAAGAATCCTGCTGGGCAAAGGAAAACTTATTGTCACTCGGACTTCAGTGACAACACTGGTTATTTGTGGGAATTGAATAAGAAATGAAAAAAAAAAACCAAAAAAAAAACCGAAAAAAAAAAAAAAACGTAGACATTAAAATAAAGTAAACACGAAATAAAATCAATGCAAAAATAACAATTTAACAGAGGCCTCTAATAGGAAGCGCGATCCACGCATGTCTAAAAAAAAGATGGGCTTCCAGGCACCAAAAAAGAAACTCTTGGTCAGATCTCACTGCGCCTTTCTATCGAGTAGATAGTTTTCTTGGCTCAGGAAGAACGGTCCCTACCACAAAATAGTTGTACTTCTGTGGAATAAAAATTGAGTTTTAAAGTACTAGGATAATTCAATAAGTTTCCAGACTTTTTTTTCGTAGGGCCGCTTTTATTGATAGTACACTTATGAAACACTAGTCCTCTTCGAAGTAATCTCCTCCGGCTGCAATGCACTTGTACCATTCCAACAACTTCTGAAAGGCCCCAATGGAAGTCCTCTTGTGTGAACGTGTCAATGACCTTCGTCACAGCCTCTTTCATCTCCTCAATTGTCTCATAACGATAGCCTCTAAGTTTTTCTTTGAGCTTAGGGAATAACCAAAAGTCACAGGGAGCAAGGTCTCGACTATAGGGAGGCTGAAGAACTGTCTTGATGCCCATCTTGGTCAAATAGTCTGTGACAAAGATGGAGCTGAGGACTGGTACATTGTCCCGGTGGAAATGCCACTGACCCGATATGAAGAGTGCTGGCCTCTTCCGACGGAATCTCTTCCAGAACACCGTTAAAACCTCAACATAGTATTCCTTGTTGACTGTCTGTCCAGTGGGAACCCAGTGCATGTAGATCATGCCAGTGCTGTCAAAAAAGGGATCATCAAAAGTTTGTGAGTGGATTTGCTCTGTCTGGCCTTCTTGGGTCTGCGAGAGCCAGCATGCTTCCACTGGGAACTCTGTCTCTTGGTTTCTGGGTCATAGTAGTAGATCCAGCTTTCATCGCAGGTCACCAGAGCATCAAGAACTGAATTGATCAGCTCGACCATTTCTCTGCTGTCAAGACTTTGTCTTGACAGCAGAGAGTGTATAGTCCCCACACTGAGATCAAACTGAGCACTTATTGTCTCTATAAACACACGACGGTCCTTATCCATGAAATTCTTTATTTGGCCAATCAATTCTGGTGTTCTGACTTCCTTATTCTTCCCACACCTCTCATCACCCCTCACAGACTCCCCACTTTCCTTGAATCTCTTATGCCACTCAAAAACTGATGCTCGATTCATGCAAGATGCTCCAAAAGCAGTCTGAAGCATTCCATACATTTCTGTGGCATTATCTCCAAGTTTCAAAAAAAATTTATTGCATATCGTTCTTCTAAAGTGTCCTCACGTCCAGATTGCATTCTTGAAATTCACCAGCTGTGACAATCAGGTTTTAGTAGGGTGTATTCCGATTGCTGCTGTAGCTGTTCATTTGAACCTGAAATCATAAAAATTGGTCAGTCATCTTAAAAGATGTATAGCAATAACATAGTGAATTTTCAAGAGTCTACGACAATTTTAAACGCCTGTATAAAAAAGTCTGGAAACCTATTGAAGGAACCTCGTATCTCTGTCTTTTTCTTTCCCCGTCCTTAGTTCATTTACAGCTTCAACCAACAATAAGAAGATAAAAAGTGAAAAGAATAATAATATCAAAAAGGAGTCAGTCACAAACCTCAGAATTTCCCAATATACCAACAATTTACCACAACCTATACCCCTTATATTATAGGTATGAAAACTCTCAAAGTGTAAATTATAATAGCCCCTTCCAAGTATTGCAAGAGAAATTACCGTATTTGACGACATGTAAGACGCACGGGTTTATAAGACGTATCCCAATTTCAGCAGAGCAAATCAAGAAATAAAACCCAAAGTACTAATATTAAACGTAATGAAATTAATATGATGAATATTATCAATGGTAACCCTTTTAATCTGCATAATAGCCTTTTGAATAATGAAAGTAGGTATATGAAAGTTACTCTAAAGTCTAAGCTAATTGGAGTTGTCAGGTAGCTAATTTTGACTGAATATCGCGAATTTTAAATCTACATATGGCATATAAGATGTAGTGGAATTTTAAAAGATACTTTTAGTAAAAAAAAGTGCAGCTTATATGCCCTTAAATACGGTACTCTAATAATAGTTGTCACAACGACAACGACCACAATGATGATAACCATTACCATCATTATCATCATCGTCATCATCATTGTAGTTTTTTTTAAAGGTGGCAGTTGTGGTAATAGAACTACTTGGTGCGTCTGTTGTCTATCAAATCTTTCTCTTCAAACTATTTCATTCTTTTTCGCGTTCTAAATACACGGCTTTCTTCCTTTTTTCTCTTCTGTCAGGTTTTGTACATTTTCTTTTACCTTCTCTTTCTGTATTTTCTTTTCATATCTTCGTAAAAATCGGCACCATTCTATCTTTTTTCTTCTTTTTTTTACAGCCTTTTCTTCTTCTATTTATTTATTTTTTGCTGTTCTTCGTGTCACTGTCGTTGTTTTCATTTGCGCTGCTTTCGTTCTTTCGTCTTTTGGTTGGTTCGCTTGTTCCTCCTTTCGTTCCTTCTTTCTTTCCTTTCAGTGCTAAACAGACAACTGGAATCAATGGATCTATAGATATAAGCTACTCACCGTCAAATCGATAGGTCGATTGTGACTTACACATTTTTCTTTTCTTTTCCGGTAATTTATGTCAGTTTACATTGAACAGAACTACGAGTCTGTAGGCATTAAATGTACGAGGAATGGGTTGAAGATATGCAGAGAGCTACAGATCGAACGGAGAATAAATCAATAAATGTCTGATTATGTGATTCATGACTCATCGATTGTGATTAATACAAACAGTGAAAATCAGTTTAGAATCTTTAAAAAATCGTTCATGCCATTTTCCCCATGTTTTTCTTTCTTTCTTTCGTAAGTTTGTTTCTTTCTCACTTTTTCTTTTTTCTTTCTTTTTCGTTCTTCCGGAAGTTTTTGTTTGTTTGTTTGTTTGTTTGTTGCATTTGGTTCGATTGTTTGTTTTTTTTTCCTCATTTTCCTTTTTGTGCATCTCTTATTATTATTCTTTCTTTGTTTCTTTGTTTCGTAAGTTTGTTTGTTTGTTTCTTTCTTGTTTTGTGAGTTTGCTTTTTCCTTACTTTGTTTCTGTTTTTTCTTTTGCTCTGCCTTTCTTTTTTCGTTTCTTTCCTCTTTGCTGTGCTTATTTTTCTTTCTTTCTTTCTTTCTTTCTTTCTTTCTTTCTTTCTTTCTTTCTTTCTTCTGTTTGTGGTCTTATCCATTCATTCTTTTTTTTCTCTTTGTTTTTTTTTTCCCTTTTTTTTGTTTGTTTGCTTCTTTTTCATTGTACTTTTTTTTATATTTTGTTACATTTCTTACTTCTTCATCGTACTTTTTCTTGTTTCGTTTTTTGTGTGTTTTTCAACATATACTTGTCTGTTTCTTTTACTGTTTCTCTCTTTCTGTCTGTCTCCCATTTTTCTTTTCTCTCATCATTATATTTTTTTTCTTTGACTAAAAACATAAGTAGAGGCAAATTGAGGTGATTTTTTCCTCTTGTTTTGCCTTTGTCCTTTTCTTAAAACAAAAACTTATATAACAAAAATACTTTGCTTCTTGAGGTAAAACAAGTGCTTACAAGTTCATGTAAAATGGAATACTTCAGGCCTGACAAACTTGCTAACATGTGCTTGTTTAAAACAATAAATATGTAAAATGTTTTGTTAAGCAAGCATCCCATTGTGGTGTAGTGGTTAACGAGCTATTCTCACAGAAAACAATTACTCCTGAGTAGTGAGTTCGATCCTTACTAAATGCTTTGTACTTGCGGTTTTGTTTTATCTTATTTACAAACCCCTCCGCTCGGGCAGGATATGACACAAGGTTAATTTTTAAGCGGAGTTTAACAGGTTTGAATTCAGAGTTTTCCTTCTCTTAGACTAGTTGCCTCGCCAAGGCTGAAGAAAACCAGTCTGTCCTACTATTTACCCATAGCTGGAGGGAGAATAATTGGATTCATACCTTTCCCAAGGGTATTAGTGCTATGTGAAATGCAATCAATCTCGTCCAGGATTTGAACTCGAGTCGCCGTGTCCATTTCCTACGACGATAACCATTACACCAGAGGCACCTCCACGGTTTTGTTTTATACTTATTTTTTTTTTTTTTTTAGAGGAGGAGAGACTCCATACCGTAGAGGCTAATTTGCTGCACTGCAACATCGTAGGAAGTGAGTTCGAACTCCTGTCACGCTATCCCTTTTACTTCCTGTTATGGTCAAGGGGAGGTTCAAATGATAACACGACTCGGAAATAAGTGATAAGAAATAAATTGAAAGAAAATAGTACATACATAAACGATAGCTGCGAGAAACCGCTCCTCAGCTTAACATAATCATGAATATTACCGTTCTTGGCGACAGCTCGCTGAGACTGCACAGATGAGAGCTTAGCCGGTATATGTCACATGAGGGCGAGTCCATCTGTAGGGGATACACCCCAACACTTTCATACCCTTGATGTATGAACCCTTTATCCTCGTAGCTATGGGTTCGATAGTATCACAACTGTTTTACAAGGATGACTTTAGCATTAAATAACCCATGACGGCTCATATGCCATTAAAAAAATTAAACCGACCAGACCTTAATTTATTTACGAGATAGACTGGGCTTTTTGGCCTTTGTTTGGCCACTTTTTTAGAAGTTTTAGTTGTCCCCAAAACTTTTCAGCACCCCTTCGTATGCAACCACATACAGTAGCTTGGTTTAGGGTAAAGACTTTAGTTTCAGCTAAGTAAAAGGGATATCTAGTGCTGATTTCTACTGGAGATATCTATCTATCTGTACATCTCATCTAGCAAAAGTATGTATACGTATATATGCTCATATGTATGTATATGGTTAATTATATATATATATATATATATTTGCATATTTCATCTGAAGATTGTATTTTTTCAAATACATGAAACTTATAGTCATGAGACTATCATGAAAAGGTTAGAAAATCTGTTATATATCGAAATGAACAAATACTTCTTGAAACATTTTTCTTAAATCAGAAAAGTACTCAAATACAGGTCTGTAGAGCAGGATAAAACCTAAAAGGAATAAACACACACACACACACACATATATATATTTATATATATACCCTCTCACATATATTGTTTCATGTTTTGCTTCTTTTACATTTTGTTTGTTTGTTTGTTTCTTGTTTCTTATTGCATTTATTTTTATTTTATTTCCTTTGTTACTTCGTCACTGTATTTAAAAAAAATGCAATCTATTTACTGGACTGTACACGCTGCCAAAAGCAATAAATTGAAAACTTAAAATGGCCGTTTTACTTTAGACTAGATAACTACAGACACAGAATGAAATCTGTGGATTACTGCAAACTAATACTTGTAGAACAACATTTCCGCTCAAAAAGTCAGTATTGTAACAGAGATACATGGTTCACCATTATAGAAATAATCGAAAAAATACATTTGGTGATATTATAATGATAATGGAGATACTCTAAAATAAACGGATAAACGTCTACAAGCACTAACCCCAAAGGGATTTAACAGAAAACTTAATGGTACTGGCTTGAAATAGAATGTGCAGAATTAGAGTGACTCAAAACTCCTTAATAAACAAATAAATCAGTCACGGTTAATTTGAAACATACTCCTCCCAGGCTTAAATAATACCACCAAAATGAAACAAAAAACAAAAATCAACTCATTTGTAAAGTGTCCTGGCAACGATCAAATAATGGCCAGGTAAAGACTGATAGTAGAAAATTTTTTTCGTTCAACAAATGGATGTGCTACATCACATTTTTCGTCACTTCTCTTATATCAAATACTTTAAATTAAAAAAAAAAACTTTCTAAAAACGTTTTTTTGCAAAAGCATTTCTTTTAACAATGACTCAAAGTCGAAACAATTTTAGAACAATAAAAAAAATGAATAGCATTAAAAAAGAAATATTCTTAATTATCAAATTTGTTCATCTTATATATATATATTTATATACGTGTGTGTGTGTGTGTGTGTGTGTGTGTATGTATATTTTGATTTATATTATAATTAAAAGAATTATAAAATCATTCCCGATGCAAGTGAATGAAAATACATTGCAAAATATGACTCATAAAACAGATAAAGACAGATACTAGAAAAAAAATATATGTGTGTGCGCGCTCGCGTGTGTTTGAATTGTTTTGGTTTTATGGCATATCAATCATTGTTAGTTATTCAATACCAAATCCTGTTTTGACATATATATTCAATATATGGTTTGTAAACACATTTTGGTGATACACACAGTTAAATGATCAAACTGTTCTTTTTCTAACAATTCAAATTAGTATAAATCAGCAACGTTATATGGTTCCCAGTATTGCTATGTTAAAATAACGATTAAGTTAAATAGCAATCATTTGTTTACACACAGATAAATGATCAAACAGTTCTATTTCTAACAATTCAATATAGCATGTCAGCAAAATTAAATGGTTTCAATTATTGCTATGTTTAATTAACAATTCAGTTAAACATCAGTTTACACAGTTAATTGATCAAACAGTTATTTTTCAGACAATTCAAATTGGCATAAGTCATTTGTGTGCACAGAGTTTGAATGTCAAACAGTTCTATTGATCCATAGATAGGACCCTATCAGGTGCTACCACTTTAATACAGAGTGAACCTAAAAGTAAAGGCAATGAAGTGGTCCTCTGCATTCTCGAAAGCTTCAAAATTACTGGACCTCACCATCAGATTGTTTAGTGTCATATATCAGGACACTCGTTTTTTTTTTTTTTTACCCCTCTGCAGGGATGCAGTCGGCATATTCTGCAGCCCCAGTCGACTAGTTTGTATGTATATGTGTATTTGTGGTTTTGAGTTTCTATGTGTGTGTCTGTGTGTCTGTGTGAGCACATGCGAACTTACATTTCACGGTAAATAGTAAATAGGAATCTTTATAATAGCAGATAGCAATAAACAGCTTAAAGATATTGGCAACAAAAATAATAACACTGTCAGCTATAACAATACAAACCGGAAAGAAAACACCTTGAAGAAAAAAGAATAGACTTTGACGAGGGGTGGGAAGAGAGAGAGAGAGAGAGAGAGAGAGAGAGAGAGAGAGAGAGAGAGAGAGAGAATCAAATCAATATATAAATAACCCTCGACTTACAACAGGATGAAGCAACAATAAAAATTTGCTTCATTTTCTTTTCTTAAAAAACACCACCCGAAATACAAAAAAGAAAAAAAAAAACAGAACATGCAAACACTGAAAACAAAACTAAGAACAATCTTCAGACAAAGCGATTCACGCATGCGCTCACACAAAAAGAAAAAAAATGGTGAACTTTAAGAAGCTCTCAAGAAAATCTTTATGCCACTTTATTTTCTAGTTCTGTTTTCTTTCTTGTCTCATTTGAATTCTCTTTGTTTTTTTCCCATTTCATAGCCACGCACATTTCTATCAATACTCAAGTGGTTTCATTAAGTGTTTTAAGATTATTCTTTCTGAGGACGAAAGAAATTAAAATTGAAAGATCTTCCATGGAAAAACGGAGAAAAATGAACATCCCAACGTTTCAAAAAGCAATAGTTTACGTCTAATAAACTAAAAATAATCCACTTGGAAAGATACGAGGAGGTTTGGTGGAATTTGTAACTGAAAAAATGGAAGCGTTTTACGTCATGATCGAATATTTTGCCCATAAGCTAATAAAGATTCGCTGAACACGAATCAAGGTTTAATTTAAAGTGTTTTTTTTGTAAATTCTACTCTGTATACACATCAAGTGACGTTTGTCTCCATTGGATTCAAGTTTAAAATGTGTGGGCACTCTCCAAAAGTCACTAATCCTAAGAAGTGGACATATTTCGAGAAAAATACGTAGTGTTTTAAGTCACTGGTCTGATACTGAGTGAAGAATAAAAGCGCTAATAGTTGAGATCAACACTGTGCGAAGAAGAGGTGATAGCTGAAAATTAAAAAAAAAAAAACTAAATAAAGATACTAAAAGGAGCCGAAAGTTTTGCACTATTTTGGTAGTACCGAAGCTTTTACTGGGGTCGTGAAGGTGACGAACCACAGTGGACTGAGAGATGCCGAGCTCACCTGATACTCTCCGAAAGCTACTCACCAGATTTGCTTCTATGGCTTGGAGTATGGCCTCGGAATCCACGGTTTTCGGCCTACCTGACCTTCTCTGATCATCGATGTCATCATCATCATCATCATGTCGTACCGCAAGCAAGGATATCCCTGACCCTCTCTCGCCACTTCTCCCTATCGTTTATCGCTTCTGGCAGCTGCTGAATGTATTTTCGAGCTGGTCGTCCTGCTTTTGCTCGGCCATATGTGGGGGTCCATAGGAGTACATCACTTATGAACTCGTCCCTGCTTCTCCAGCAGTGTCCTGCATGTTTGGTTCGTCTAACTTGGATAGTTTTCATGATAGGAGGCAGGTGGCCGTATATTTGGTGCCTTGTGGGATGTTGGACTTGTTAAATATTGCTCGCAGCATTCTTGTGTAATTGCCGTCTGGCTTCTTCTCCAGCTGTTTAGTTAGCGTCCAAGTAGTGCATCCATACAGCAGTATCGACACGACCGCTGCCTGGAAGAATCTGCGTTTCATTTTATTGGTCAGGTCTGATTTCCATCGATATACTTACAGTCAAAATTTCTTGAAACATTTGATTACTGTACAGTTACTTACCATCCATACAACAAATAATTCATGGCTCAGTCGGTACTTGTAAAGTATAAATTCTCAAAATAGACAACGTTTGGTTCGGTTTAGTTTGATTTTATGGCATATCAACTATTGTAAGTTATTTAATGCCTAATCCATTTTTATACTATTGAACAGTTCTATTTCAAACAATTCATTTTGGATAGGTAAACAGATTAAATGTCAAAAACAGTTCTATTTCAAACAATTCAATTTAGCTATGTGCAGCTTTTTGTTTGTTTGTTTGGATTTATAGCATATCAACATTTGGAGGTTATTTGATGCCAAATTTATTTTTATACATATAAACAGCCCTATTTCAAACAATTCAGTTTAACATAAGTACACAGTTTGATTGTCAAAAACATTTCTATTTCAAGCTATTCAGTCAAACAGTTCGAATTCAAACAATTCAGTTTAGTATAAGTATAGTTTTTGTTTACACACAGTTAAATGTCAAAACATTTCTATTTCAAACAATTTAGTTTAGCAAGCAAAAATAGTTACATTTCAAACAATTTAGTTTAGCATAAGTACGTATTTTATATGTCAAAACAGTTCTATTTCGAGCAATTCAGTTTAGCATAAGTACGCAGTTTAGTTCTATTTGACATATATGTCGGACCTTATCAGGTGCTACCACTCCGGGCCAGAGTGGACCTGGGAGCGAAGGCAATGAAGAGGTACTTCACATTCCCCAAAGCTCCAGCATTACTGGAACCTCACCACCAGCTTGTTTAGTAACATATCAGGATACTCTTTGGGGGGGGGGTCTTACCCCTTTGCAGAGATGCGGTCGGTGTATTCTACAGGCAAAGCCGACTGGGAAAACATTTTTTTTTATTTACACACAGTTAAACGTCAAAAGTGTTCTATTTCAAACAATTCAGTTCAACATAAGTACACAGTTTAATTCTATTTGACTCATAGATATCAGGTGCTACCACTCTGGGAGAGAGTGGACCTGGGAGCAATGGCAATGAAGATGTACTCCTCATTCCCATAAGCTCCAGTATTTTCGGAGATCAGATTGTTTAGTGTCATATACAGCACACACGTTTTGGGTGAGTCTTACTCTTTCGCCAGAGATGCAGTCGGTGTATTTCGCTGTCACAGCCGACTGGGCCAACAACATTTCACGTTCCTTTGTGTAAGATTTCATATTCCACGTAGAGTGAAACAAAGCAAAACGTGTTAGCGCATTAATCATGATTTGAACTATTAAGGCCTACTTGACTTTACCTGGTCGTGGAGATTCTTGTAACCCGAGTAAATTTTTTAAACCCATCTGGTTACTGTATTGAGATCAGTTGCGCCCTCCCTTTTCGCACAAAGTATATTCTTAGCTGCTTCCGCCGCGTTATGGTTCAGTTCGAACTCGTGAATTATAAGTTCCCGAATAAGATTACTTTTAATGTTCATCTATGTAGCTTTCAAATCACACGCAGATTGAAGCAATGCACAACGTGTTAGCGCACCGACTGCTACGGTACTACCAACCAGAGCGGGTACTTTCTCCGACCTTAACTACTCCACCCACGTGATATACGCGCCACAAACTTTACGCAAGAGATTCAACATGTCTCTTCGACCTTTTCCTGCATATGATATTGGCGCTCTTAGAAAGTCACCACTCCTTGAAAGTGCACCTATTTTGAGAAAAATACGCCCAATCTAAAGTCACTGATCTGATGCTGAGTTACGAACAAGAGCACCGATTGTCAAGATCAACATTTTGCCAACTAGAAACAATAACACTTGATTTTTGGTATTAGTCTAAAAGCGAACGTAATATTATGATTGGAGTTCGATCGAACTCACTTACTTCTAGGCCGTAGTCCAGCGCTTTAGCCATTAAGTCAATAATATGATTAGGGCCTTTGGAATTATGAAGAAAATGGGAGACATAATCGTGAAAAAATTCCTGGAAACCGTAGCATTCCAGAAATTATGAAATATATATTAACTAAAATATATATTCACGTTTAATTCAACATGACTGCTTAGGTTCTTTAAGTTGAAAATGTTAAATAATTACATAGAGTTATTGTTTATTTACGACTGACAATCCAGACTAATCGATAAATCTCTGAAGTGTCGCTTTTCATGAAGAAAATATCTATCTAAAGAAATATGTAAATTGTTTCACAGAGCAATATTGACTTTATAAGATAGTACTAGGGTGAGTCAGAAGCTTTTCAGTATTTTGGTAGTACGTGCTAGTTTGTGACGCAAATATCATGTGACCAAAGCAGTTCAAGCTATGGATGGCACCCGCAGTAGTTGGTAGTATCGTGGTAGTTGGTGCGCTGACTCTTTATGCATTTAGTTGTCTAAATTTCTGAGACGAAGCTTGATTTTTATCATTAAGGGTTTTCGGATTATTGTCTTCATCTTTATTGTTATTTACACTTTGTTTCGGCCTATATGTCTTCCGGTTTTCTTCAGGTGTTTGTCGAACTTGGGAACCTTCACGGAACTTCGAACTACATCCTTTATTGAAGCCACGGGGGTCGCCTCTTCTGATTCCGTTAGCCATAACCGGGTACAAGTGTTCGGTATTCTTGTATTGTTTCTCGCCTGCCGTCAGGTTTGAACCTGCAACCTCCAGATGATTGTCTCCTTAGAAGCTTAGGGAACCAATGTCTATAACCGTTACGCCATTGCAAAAATTTGATTCACCCTAGTAAAAACAGGCCAGTCGGCCGGGGCTGTACTATGCACCGACTGCATATTGCTGAGGGGTAAGGTCTCCTCCAACGAGTGTTCTGGATGTGACACTAAGCTGTATCTGATAGTGAGGTTTCAGTCCTGGACCATTGGGGAATGTAGAGTACCCCTTCATTGACATTACTCTCAGGTCCCCTCTGACACGGAGTGGTAGTAGCTCTTATTTAACCCTTTAACTGTGTGGAAACAACTGACTGATGTTAAATTGAATTGTTAGTATTACATAGTAATACTTGAAACTATCTGTGTACAAATAAAACTACGAGTATTATTGTTAGAAAGCAATGCTAAAAATCTTTTAACTTTGTGTCAGAAAAGGATTGATATCGAATAGAATTATTTGTATAAGATAGGACTACTTGAAACCTTTTGTGTGCAAACAAATGAGCTCCGTCTTGTTAAAAAATGTTACCTACAAACTATACATTTATAAATCATATATTTAATCTCTATATTTATGAATAGAATTAAACATTAAATAACCTACATGGGTTGCTCAGTCGGCTGGGGCTGTAGAATACACCCACTGTAGTAAGAGTAAGACCCCCAACAATGGATACGACACTAAACAATCTGATGGTGAGGTTCCTGTGATGCTGGGGCCTTGGGGAATGCGAGCACCTCTTCATTGCCATTGCTCCCAGGTCTACTCTGGCCCGGAGTGGTAGCACCTGATAGGGCCCTATCTATGGGTTAAATAGAACTAAATGCGTACTTATGCTAAACTAAATTGTTTGACTAAACTGAATAGCTTGAAATAGAAATGGTTTTCACTATTAAATTGTACTTACATTTAAACTGCGTGCTTATTTTAAACTGAATTGTTTGAAATGAAACTGTTTTGACATAGAAACTGTACATACACTAAACTGAATTGTTTAATATAGAACTATTTTGACATTTAATTGAGTGTAAACAAAATCTGTACTTATACCAAACTCAATTAGCTGAATTAGAACTGTTTGAATAAACTGAATACCTTAAAATGGAAATGCTTTTGTGGCCCAGTGGGTAGGGTGTTCACCTAATGATCCGGGAGACCGGGGTTCAATCCCAGGTCGAGTCATACCAAAGACTTTAAAAATGGAACTTGATACCTCTTTGCTTAACACTCAGCAATATAAGGTACGTATCGAGGGTAAAGTGGAGCAAATCAGGGAAAGGAGTGGCGCCCTCCCCTACACCTCGGTGTAGTAGCTATTGAAAAGGGAGCTTTCTGGTCCCCCTCTACTACAGTCGCAAACTTTACTTTTAACTAATCTGTGTACTATAATAACTGAATTGTTTGAAATAGAACTGACTATTTGCATAAAAATGGATTTGGTATTAAATAAGCTACAAATGTTGATATGCCATAAAACCCGGCCAACCAACCAACCAACCAACATGGTTCGATATGCTATAAAACCTAACCAAGCGACTAAGTATAAGCGTATAGTTGTTAAATCACTTCAGTGGATTCATTTTTAAAACGAACGATTTCCAGTTGACTAACGACTGAGTCACGGTGAAAGCATTAGTTCCCGTCTCAATCTTCGAAGTTGATTTTTTTTTTTTTAATGATTTTGTTGGGTTTTATGGCATATCAACCTTTGTAGGTTATTTTATGCCAAATCTATTTTTATACATATAAAGTAAAGTAAAGTTGGCGACCTTAGTCGAGGGTGAACTAAAGGTTCCCTTTTCAATAGCGACCACATGGAGGTGTAAAGAAGGGTGCTACTCCTTTCCCTGGATGGCTCCACTTTACCCTTGATCCTCACCTTATAGTGCTGAGTGCTAAGCAAAGCGGCATCAAGTACCATATTTTGAGTCTTTGGTATGACCTGGGATTGAACCCCAGAACCGGGCAACTGGCCGAATGAGTAGAGTGTTCGCCAATGGTCCGGGGGACCAATCAATCAATCAATCAATCAATAGTCAAAAACATTTCTATTTGAAGCTATTCAGTTTAGTCAACCAGTTCTAATCCAAACAATTCAGTTTAGCATAAGTACGCAGTTTAATTCTATTTAACCCATAGATAGGACCCTATCAGGTGTTACCACTCCGGGCCGAAGTGAACCTGGGAGCAATGGGGAATGAAGGGGTACTCCGCATTCCCAAAAGCTCCAGCATTACTGAAAACTCACCATTAAATTGTTTAGTGTCGTAAACAGGACACTCGTTGGCGTAGGGGTGAGGTGCTAACCCCTCTGCAGAGGCGCAGTGGTGTATTTTACAGCCACAGCCGACTGGGCAATCCAAAATTGAGCAGCGATGTGCTTACTCAATACACAGATAGGTAGCCACTAAGCAAATACTATAAGCAACCTGAAACATGTGTAAGACTAAAAGAAATTTTGTAAAAAAACACAACTGTTATATGGAACGTATTGGTTTCTGATGGCTTAAGTTTAGTCTCAACGAGAATGTTCAGTATTTGGTGACTACTTAGTAACAATAGGTATACTGCAAGAGCGCTATGGATTGTCTCTCAGACGAAGCATTATTTTGTATATTACAACTATAATAGTCACATCGGAACTTAAGAAGCAATGAGTGTGTTCACTACGTGGATGGGTGACGACTTAGTTACAGCAGATACTGTAAGAAAACTGAGGCTCGTATGCGAGATGAATCAAAGCTTAGTAAATAACAACAGTTATGGCTGGTAAACATTCGGTGTAATCTTTTTTATTGTCAACAATGATTGTAAAATCAGTAGCAACTTAATTCTTGACTTCTCAAGCGTAAACTGTTTTTTTTTTTAGTTAGTAATGATAATAATTGGTGTTAAAAGGTTGTTGCTTATAGAGTACATAAAAAGAAAAACGGCCCAAATGGAGAAATCAGAGAGAAATTGATTATATAGGGTCAATTTAAATCTTATCTGCCGTAAACAGGTACTTCAGCTAGTAATGATAATAGCCGAAAGAAAATGCCTTTAAATGGAGGGAAATAGACATAGAAATATGATATAAGGTCAGTCCAATTCTGGACTTCTTACTCGCCTTAGACAGGTACTTCAGCTAGTAATGATAATAGTTGAAAGGAAATGGATTGAAACGAAGAGAAAAAACAGTGAAAGAGTAAATTTGCTTAATCATCTAATTTGGGAGGTGCCCGTGATGTAATGGTTATCGTCGTAGGAATTGGACACTGCGACACAAGTTCAAATCCTAGACCAGGCTGGTTGCATTTAAAATAGCACTAATACCCTTGGGGAAGGTATGAATCCAATTATTCTCCCTCCAGCTATGGGTAAATAGTAGGGCAGACTAGGTTCTTCAGCCTTGGTGAGGCAACTAGTATAGGAGAAGGAAAACTCTGAATTCAAACCTGTTAAACTCCGCTTAAAAATTGACCTTGTGTCATATCCTGCTCGAGCGGAGGGGTTGGTAAATATGCTTAATCATCTAATTTGTACCGACCTGTCTGCTTTGATGTCAGTATTCGAAACCCTAATTTTTACCTGGGGTCGAAAGCCAACCTCTTACTGACAGGTTGAAAATACACGACTAATTTTTTCATGAAGCAGGAAACAGTCTATTGCCGTTCTTGGTATTAGGTGCGTATGACAAGATAAGGATTAGTTCATCCGACATTTTCTCTTCGAGAATAAATTTTCCCAAATGGCAAGGGTTAATTAGAATAAAAATGAATACGATAGAGTTAAGAACCAAATTCTTTTATATGCGAAAGAAAAATATTTTGTTTGAGATCTACAGAGAGTTCATTCTGTAGAGATAACAAAGTCTGGTAGAGCGAAGATAAGAATACACTCACTTTATTCCCTGTTGAGAGGACCCTTCTCCCCCCAAAAAAAAGGAAGGGTGTCCTGGGTATGATATCAAACTACGTGGGGTGATGAGACTCCAGGTTTTAAACTTTTTGGAGCGTGGAGTACCTCCTTATTGATATTACATCCAGGCCGACTCTGAAGCGGAGTGGTAAAAGATATTAAGGGCCAAATAGATGTTCAGAAATTATTTGTATTAGATAGGAATACTTGACATCATATAACTGTAAATAATTTGTATTAAGATAGTTACTCGAAGCTATAATTCTTTACTAAGGATTTTTATTATGTTGGTTGGTTGGTTGGTTGGGTTTTATGGCATATCAATCTTTGTTGGTTATCTAACGCCAAATCCATTTTTATGCAAATAGTCAGTTCTATTTCAAACAATTCAGTTTAGCATGAGTAAACCATTTAATTATCAAAAACATTTCTATTTCAGGCTATTCAGTTTATTCAAACAGAGCTAATTCAGTTTAGTATAAGTACAGATTTTGTTTACACACAGCTAAATGTCAAGACAGTTCTATATTAAACAATTCAGTTTAGCGTAAGTAGAGTTTCAATATCAAAAACAGTTCCATTTCAAATAATTTAGTTTAGTATAAGCTCGCAGTTTAAATGTAAGTACATTCTATTTCAAGCAATTCCGTTTAGTTAAACAGTTCTTATTAAAAAAATTCAGTTTAGCATAAGTATGCAATTAGTTCTATTCAACCCAATAGATAGGGCTCTATCAGGTGCTTCCATTCTGGGCCAGAGTGGACCTGGAAGCAATGGCAATGAAGGGGTGCTCTGAATTCCCCAAACCTCCAGCATCACTCGAATCTCACCGTCAGATTGTTTAGTGTCATATCCAGGGCATCATTTTGAGGGGTCTTACCACTCTGCAAAGGTGCAATCAGTGTATTCTACAGCCAAGCCGACTGGACATGGAATTTTTATTAGTTACTTGAAACCATATAACTGTGGGCAAACAAACGACTTGTATTAAGTAGAAATAATTACCCGAAACCATATAATTATTCTTATTAGATAGGAATACTTGAAATCACACAACCGTGTCCAAGTTATTTGTATTAGGAATATTTGATATCATATAAACTGCGTACTTATACTAAACTGAATTGTTTGAAATAGAACTGCTTTTGACTTTGAAACTCTACTTATGCTAAACTGAATTGTTTAATATAGAATTGTTTTCACATTTAACTCTGTGTAAACAAAATCAATACTTATACTAAAATGAATTAGCTGAATTAGAATTGTTTGAATAAACTGAATAGCTTGAAATAGAAATGTTTTGACAATTAAACTGTATACTCATGCTAAACTGAATTGTTTGAAATAGAACTGATAATTTGTATAAAAATGGATTTGGCATTAAATAAACTGCAAAAGTTGATATATCATAAAACCCACCCACCCAACCAACCAACCTGACTGAAGTTCGAACTTGCTTATTATGATGTCGCAGTCCAGTAGTCTCAACACCACGAGGATTCCCCCTCCACAAATAAAGGTGCATCGTGTGAATCTGTATTAATAATTTAGGAAGCACTTGTTTTTCTGTCCCCTTTAGATGGCCAAAAAGTTTGATGAAGACCTACCAAATTTATTATGCATACTTGTTCGCCTTAAGGAAAGGTTATAATGTATGGTTTTATTTCTTATGTGGAAAAAAGACTCACATCTTGATGGAATCTCTAACGGTACAAAATAATCATCCAGAAGCCATGCTGTTGCAAGACTTAATTAATTCCTGAGTTTAAATTTCCGAACTTCAAAAGAAAAAGATTCACGATATTTTTTAGGCTTAGTAAGATAAATCCTCAGAGTTAATTAAACCCAACCTAATTAGGTTTTAAGAATCCCCGTGGCGCAGGGGCTAACGTACTGGACTGCTGTCCCAAAGTTTGAACTCCAATAATGCTTGTGGGTTTATTTTCAGATTAATGCACTTGGGAAACGTATGCAACCCCTTATCCCCCAGTAATGGTTTGAATAGTATCAGTTGTTCTTCAAGAACAGTGGTTACCAACCGTTTTGGGGCCATGCCTCACTTTGGTATTTCTAAAATTCTGATGCCCCCCTCTGAAATATTCAATTTTTACATATTCAAAATTTTACTGCAATTAACGAGAAGGAAGCTTAAAAGGCCATTAACTTGGTCTCGAAGTAAGCCCTATCAAAATATTGCATGCCCCACCAAAATATTATCGTGCTCCACCGATGGGGCATGTGCTCCATGTTGGGAATCACTGTTTAAATAATCCATGAAAGTTAATATGCCATTAAAAAAGAAACCAGACACCTCTGTCTGTCTGTCTTTCTGTCTCCACACACACACACACACACACACACACACACGGTCTCTCTCTCTCTCTCTCTCTCTCTCTCTCTCTCTCACACACACACACACACATATATATATATATCATCATCATCATGTCGTGCCGCCAGCACGGATATCCCTGACCAACTCTCGCCAATTCTTCCTATCATTCATCACCTCCGGCAGGTCTTCAGGGTTACATCCTGAGTCCTCACATAGCTGCTGTATGTATGTTCGGGCTGGTCGTCCTGCTTTTGCTTGGCCATATGTGGGGGTCCATAGGGGTACATCACTTACGAGCTCGTCCTTGCTTCTCCAGCAGTGTCCTGCGTGTCTGGCTCGTTTAACCTGTATAGTTTTCGTGATGGGAGGCAAGTGGCCATATAGTTGGTGTCTCGTGGAGTGTTGTCGCCAGGATTTGTTCAATATTGCTCTCAACATTCTTGTGTAGTTGCCGTCAAGTTTCTTCTCCAGCCGTTTAGTTAGCGTCCATGTAGTGCATCCAAGTCTAGTTCTTTCTTTCTTTCTTTCTTTCTTTCTTTCTTTCTTTCTTTCTTTCTCCTACGCAAATCTCTGTATTCCATTAGTATCAGTGGGGCGTCTATTTTCCCTATTATCTTTCGATCTATGCTTTCCATCCTTTTTGTATACATTTTCCAGCGAATATATGGAAAACAACTTAATTCACGACATCTGAAATGCCATAAAATAAAGAAAACATAACCTTGTTAGGTTTATTGACGTTTTTCAAATTAGAGAAATACAAAAATTTATATGTTTAAGGTTTGTTTTATTTTTATGGCATATTAACGATTTTAGGTTAATTAATGCTAAACATTTATGATTTGTACACAAAAGTCAACAAAGTTTAATAGTTCTAAGTATTGCTATATATTACTAACAATTCAGTTAAATATCAGTCATTTGTTTACAAACAGTTAAATGTTCTAATATTTCTATTTCAGACAATTCAATTTAGTCTAAGTCTTTTGTTTGCTCTCAATATAAATGTCAAACAATTCTATTTGACCAATAGATTGGACCTTTTCAGGTGCTACCAATCCGAGCCAGAGGGAATCTGAGAATGATGACAATTAAGGGGTACTCCACATTCCACATAGCTCCAGCTGTAACATAGGACCAAAATACATTGTGTCTGAAAGAAAGGAGTTCACAGGAAAGAAACACTCAAAACTCGAACTTTTAGGAAGAAAATAGTAGTCGCTTTTATTCATAGGAATTACAGCGGGCGGTAGATAAAAAAAGTTTGTTCGATAGCGTTCTTCCTCCTTCCTCTTCTTGGGGTGATGGCAGCGTCGTTATAGCGGGCTTGTTGATACTCTTATGTCAGTCGTATTGTTGACAGGCTGGGTATGCATGGGTCGGGCTGTCCTGGACCTCTGTTGAACCTGTTTAGAAACCTGCCTTGAACTCCCAAAATCTCCTTAATTGATTTCTTATATAGAGATTTGATGGATCAATTCGAAGGTTCCAGAAGGCTCGGTGATCACCAGTGAAAACAATAGTGTAGCATGTGAAAGTTCACGCGTGATTATATTAAAATCACGCTTGAACTCTACAGGTCACTCTGCCCGCACACGTTAGGTTCGTGATATTTTTCAATGATTGATGACAGCCGATGTGCTCGTGCGTTTTCAACGACAGCGCCCGTCCGTAATATTACACAGCGTTACTGGAGCCTCAGTATCAGATTGTTTAGAGTCATATGTAAGGGCACTAGTGGCGGGTGGGGGGTTACCACTCTGCAGAGATGCGGTCATTGCTTTTTATAGTCCCAGCCGACTGGGCTGACAAAAATATATTGTATTACTGCTTTTGTTGTATAGCCATAATCATAACATTGATTCACGAACTTCAATGAACGAACGGACACACTTCTTCATAAAAATATCTCTCTCACACTTTATTCTCGAAAGGGTTGATGTTTCTGTGGTGAGTGAGAGATGGGTGGAGAGACATATACTCAGAGAGAGAACTTCTTCCTATATCTTCTTCCAGGAAGAGGAGTCGCCAGCATTAAAGATAGTGTCGATGCATCTATTCAAAGACTTGAAGACTACTTTAAAAAGTGCGGAGGATGACTGATATATAGCGACAATACAGTCAACACAGCCATCAACAGAATAAAAATAACCAGAAAATAAGAATAAGAAGAAAAACAACTGTATGGACATTTCAAGCAACAAGCAAGCGAAATCTCACATAAAGAAACCTGGTCATAGCTGAGAAAGGGAAACCTTAAAAGAAACTGAATCTCTTCTGATAGTAAAAGGTGAAATATTTATTCGCAATTGTTTGTCCGAAAATCTGAATCTCTTCTGATAGTAGTACAAAATGACGTTATAAAGACTATATCAAAGCAAGAATAGACAAGACGTAACAAAACAGCTGATGTAGATTATGTGGTGACCGAGACGAAACGAACATTCTCATAATTAGCGAATGCAGTAAATTAGTGCATAAATGGGATAATACTAGACTCGATTGAGTCCAGAAGGTGGTCCACTGGGAATTGCGCTAGAAGTTTAAATTTGACTATGCGAACCAATGGTATGCACAACCCAGAAACCGTCCCAGAAAATGTAACGCACAAAATTCTCTGGGATTTGGAGATACAAACAGATCACCTAATATCGGCCAGACGACCACACCTAGTGATAATCAACAACAAGAAAAAAGAAAAAAAAAGAAAAAAAAAGAGAAAGAATGAGAACCTGCCGAATTGTGGACTTTGCCGTTCCGGCTGAGCACACTGAAAGAAAGCGAAAAGAGAGATAAGTACCTAGACCTTGTTGGAGAACAGTCACCAAAGGATTGGTACAGGGACATGATGACTTGGAAATAAGATGACGAGAGGAGACCATCCAAACTACAGCGTTGTTGAGATCGGCCAGAATATTGAGAAGAGTCCTGGAGACTTGAGATTTCCTTTCACTCAAACTCCAGTGTGAAGCCATCAGCTAACACAGGTGTAAAAAATTCTCGAAAGAGTTAGATTACAATAATAATAATTCCTTGTAAACAATTACAACTTCAAGTAACTGTTCTTAGAAAAATTATTTCTACACAGTTATATGTTGCCCCAGTCGGCTGGGGCTGTAGAATACACTGACTGCACCTCTGAAGAGGGGAAAGACCCCTCCCCAATGAGTGTCCTGTATATGACATTAAACAATCTGATGGCAAGGTTCCAGTGATGCTGGGGCTTTGAGGAATGCAGAGCACCCCTTCATTGCCATTGCTCCCAGGTCCACTGCGCCAGGCGTGGCAGCACCTGATAGGACTCTCTCTATAGGTTAAATAGAACAAACGGCATACGTATGCTAAACTGAATTATTTGAATAAACTGAATAGCTTGAAATAGAAATGTTTTTTGGCAATTAAACTGTGTACTTACATTTAAACTGAATTATTTAAAATGGAAGTGTTTTTTGACATTGAAACTGTACTTATACTAAACTGAATTGTTTAATATAGAACTGTTTTGACATTTAACAGAGCGTAAACAAAATATGTACTTATACTAATCTTAATTAGCTGAATTAGAACTGCTTGACTAAACTGAATAGCTTAAAATAGAAGTGTTTTTTTACAATTAAACTGTACTTACATTTAAACTGCGTACTTATCCTAAACCGAATTGTTTGAAATAGAACTGATTATTTGTATCAAAATGGATTTGGTATGCCATAAAATCCAATCAACCAAACAACCCACCAACAGTTATATGGTTTCTAGTATTTCTATCTGATACCTTGCACAGTATAGATAAGTGTTTCTGTTAGTTAGAAATGAAAGGGTATGTATTTATTTAACCCTTTCGCCATGACTAGGAAGGAGACACGAGGTCAATTTTTTTGCTGGCTTTGATTCACCTCTTTACTAGACCGATTCTCACACCAAACAAAAGGGCCGAACTAGCTCTACAATTTATTCAGAACTGAAAGAGGAGAGATAGATTTAGGCCTTTCTTACGAGCATCAGAGCCAAATGAAACGGAAACGGACTTGTCATGTATTTGAACTCGTCTCCCTGAGTTCATTTCCAATGATGATAACCGCGCTTTTTACAAAGAAGAAAAGTGTAGCTTCTAAACTCGTATCTCATCATATCCTGAAGGCCTGTTTAATACGGATGCTGTCTATATTGATTTGGTTATTGAGGCTTCACAACTAAGTGGGGTTAAATCCACAAACTACTCACTTGCAAATCATATGGACATCTATTTAACCGTATGCTAACAGATGAATGGTGCTAAATTAAACTGTTAGTGTTACAAAGCAATCATTATCATCATGTCGTGCTGGTAGCACGGATATCCCTGACCCTCTCTCACCACTTTTCCCTATCGTTCATCGCCTCTGGCAGGTCTTCTGGACTACATCCCGTATCCTCACATAGTTGCTGAATGTATGTTCGTGCTGTTCGTCCTGCTTTTGCTCGGCCATATGTGGGGGTCCATAAGAGTACATCATTTATGAGTTCGTCCCTGCTTCTCCAGCAGTGTCCTGCATGTCTGGTTCGTCTAACTTGAATAGTTTTCGTGATAGGAGGCAGGTGGCCGTACAGTTGGTGTCTTGTGGGGTGTTGCGGCCAGGACTTGTTCAAGATTGCTCGCAGCATTCTTGTGTAATTGCCGTCTAGCTTCTTCTCCAGCCGTTTTGTTAGAGTCCATGTTGTGCATCCATATAGCAGTATCGATGCGACCGCTGCCTGGAAGAAACTTCGTTTCATTTTATCGGTTAGGTCTGATTTCCATATAATCGATAGCCTATTGATAGATGTCCATGCCTTCGTTAACCTCGTTTCGATGTCCTTTTCGGTTGATGAGACGCTGCTTCCTAGGTAAGTGAATTTGTCTACTAGTTTAAGAGGGGTTCCGTCTAGAGTGGAGATGTCACCCGTTTGATTATAGCACATATATTCCGTTTTGTGTGCATTGACATAGAGGCCTATGCCTGCGGCTGCTCGTTCCAAACTATGCTGTAGTGTTTCGCTTGAAACTATTTTACTGCGTTTTGGTTCATTTAAAAAATATAATCTGCAAACTATTTGTTTACAAATCATATATCTAAAATATGTATAAACCAGGTTTGGCATTAAATAACATAGAAGGGTTGATATACCATAAAATCTAACCAACCACCCAACTAACTAATCAATCACGATTGTTTTTGTGTAGTGATAGAGAAGTGCTTTTATTTTCTTTCTTTCTTTTTCATTCTTTTTCGGGATGTTCGTGTGATGCTGTGGTTGGGGTGCTTGACTGCGCCTTCGTAATAATCGTGTTCGAACTGCAGTTACGCATTTACATTTTTTTTCAGATTAATACTCTTGAGAAAATTATCTCCCTTGCTATGGGTTAAATAGTATCATTGCTGTTCTTCTATAAGGATTGCTTTGACTTTAGGTTTGGTTTCTTTGTTTAATGGCATATCAAC
Source organism: Sepioteuthis lessoniana (assembly GCA_963585895.1). Taxonomy (NCBI): domain Eukaryota; kingdom Metazoa; phylum Mollusca; class Cephalopoda; order Myopsida; family Loliginidae; genus Sepioteuthis; species Sepioteuthis lessoniana. Next base: position 75,743,241 of record OY757919.1, read on the forward strand.
CTTTATAGGTTATTTAATGCCAAAGCTATTCTCCTAGAAGAACAGTAGTAGTACTATTTAACCCATAGCTGGGAGGATAAGGGGGTTCATACCTTTCCCAAGGGTATGTGCCCGAAAGTGAACGTAATAGCGCGACTGGAGTACGAACTCGCGTACTACGATTCCGCAGTCCATCGCTTTACACCACGAGGACACCCCCTGCTTTGACTTTAATTTACCCACGAGGGTTGATATACTACAAACAAACCTTTCTATTTTTTATATTGAGACACCAACTTTGGTTAGTCGATCATTGATATTTGGTGTCTCTTCACTTTTTGATGAGTTTTTATTTTCATTTCCAACTGGGTGCTACCCATGCTCTTTATCTTTATACCGAAGAGCACTGAATGAACCCTGTTAAACTCGATCATCTGACATTTTTTTTCCCGTCAAAGTGAACTTCGAACTATTTTTCACATGGCTAAAAGATTCTTCCTGCTACACTATTTAATATTACGAAATTAAAGAGTGAGTTCATGCTTTCCCAAAAGAAGTTGTACAAAGTGAAGTAGACACGAGTTGACTCGATCGAAACTTACTTCACAGATTCCACTTTCCGCGCCAAAAACCGTTACCCCACTCCTTAACCCCCCAAAATTGGGCTTAGACAGTTTTAAACAATACAGATTAAAGAATCAGGTTGATTGATTGATTGATCGATTTTAACAGCATGTCAACCTGTCTAGAGTTATTTCATGCCTAGAGGTTAGAGAATGGCGTTCATTGTACATCTATATTTACATTTTTCTGTAGTTGTTTCTAAAGATTTTTGTACTCAATAATGTTATCATATATTCCTATCTAATGCAAATAATTTCCACACTGTTGTAGGGTTTCAAGTATTCCTATCTAATTCTTATAATAATATGGTTTCAAGTTATTATTTCAATTTAACAATAGTTATTAGTTTGCACACAGTAATGTAGTTTAAACTAACTAATAATAATCCTTAGTAAACAATTATAACTTCAAGTGACTATTCGTAATACAAATTTACAGTTACAGGTATCAATAATATGAATAATTTCTAAACAGATTTATTTGACCCACATATAGGATTATAACAGGCACTATCACTCTGGGTCAGAGTGAAGCTGAGAATAATGGCAATGCAGGAGTGCTCTACACTCTTCAGATCTCCAGAACTGTATTCTTACCATCAGGTGCCGTTTTATGTTATAATAAGACGAAAAAAAATGAAATCGAATCGATAGCAATTATTTGAAGAGGTGCAATATTGCTTTCTTTTTGCTTTCTCCACGGCTTTTCTTTCTCTTAGATTGGTTATCTAACTTCATCCTTATATATCCTAGTCTGCTCTGATATTCTTTCATAGCTAAGAGAAGAAGTGGATTCATGCCTTTCACAGGAATGAAGTGAGCGAAAACAATCTCGGCTGGAATTTAAATTCGACACTTCGATTCCATTTTTTTGTGTGCTGATAACCATTATGCTATCCATAGAAAATTGGCTGAACATCTAAGAAGGAGAGTGATTAACATTTATGAAGTAAGCATTTTGCCCACGCAAGCAGTTATCAACATTTATAAATGTTGAACAAACAGAAAAAAATAAAAAAATAAAAGAAGACAAAAAACAAAAACAAAACAAAACAAAAAACTCGCGAGGGCTTATAATCAAGAATTTTAAAATATAGACTTTCTACTTACAAACCGATGTAGACTCAACGCAAAACTACTTCTCAGCACTGGCTAAATACTAAGGTGAGTCAAAAGTCTTGCAATATTTCAATAACATGATGCACAACTTAGTAACGATGTCGTGAAGTTGACGAACCTCAGTGGATTGTGGGATGCTGAGTTCGCCTGTTACTCTCCGCGTGCTACTCGCTGGATTTTCCTCTATGGCTTGGAGTACGGCCTCGGAATCCATCGTTTTTAGTCCTATCTGACCTTGCCTGATCTCCGAGGATCCTGCTATATGTGGTATAGAGGCTCGGTATCGCAGAAGTATAAAAGACGCAGTGTCTTATAAGCCAGGGAGACAGAAGCGAGACAGACGAGATCTGAAAGATCTCAGTCTGTAGAAGACCAACTTCGGACGTAACACCTACAACAAGAGACTTATAATACTAATCGAACTGTACCACTTGAGTTAATAGATAATTAACTCTGTTTCACTGCGGATCGTTTCCTTATCACGATACAACACTATCCAACCGTAATTTCTTGAACCATCTAGTTACTACACTGTGATAACCTGCACCTTCACTTTTTACACAACAAATATATTTGGCTGCTTTGGTGACGTTGTGGCCCTTTTGAAACTAGTAAAATATAAGTTCCCGTGCGGCTTTCAAATCACACATTACTTCTTGTGCAGCTTTCAAGTCACACGCAGTGAAACAATGCACAACATGTCAGCGCATCAATAACCAACTACTGCCAGCTACAGTAGGTACTTTTCATCTTTTGAACTGCTTTGTGAAGCGCTAGAACAGTAATGTTCCTTGAGTAAATGCCGGTTCTTGGCTGTCTACAATAGGTTAGCAAATTATTACCAGTGAGTTCCATTCTTTCTGAGTAGCCCTATACATCTTGCCTTGAGCTACAAGTAAATAACTTTGACTTACAGTCAAGTCAGGCTTAAAGCACAGTCAAGTAGTGTTAAATCTGCACAGTAGTCACGTGGGTGATAACCAAGTGACAAGAGAAACTGTAAGCAATCGGAGGCCGGTGTGCTAGAATCAGAGTTTTCTCACAAATCAAAGTTAGTGTCTGCATTTGCAGAAGATTTTTGCTTGTAAATACCATACAACGCTTAGCGTAACGGTTATCGTCTTAGGAACTGGAATAGGCTTCTGGAGTTCAAATTATGGACGAAGCTGTCTGCGTTTCATTACGTCCTAATGACCTTGAAAAAAAAACTCCATAAAACCTTCTATTCTCCCTCCAGCTATGGGAAACTGTTAAGACAGAATGAGCTATTAAGCCCTCCAGAGGAAACCAATCAAGAAGAAGGAAAACACCGAATTCAGATCAGCTTTATTTCGCTCAAGAAATGACTTTGTGTCACATCTAGCCCATTGCAGAGGGGTTGGGTAAATACATCTAAATCGTGTATGGATCGAATTTTGAAAACCTAATTTTGGTGTCATTATTATTGAGAGTAATAATTTCGTCAGGTTTAAATTAAAACATAAAGATGATGACTAAAGGCAACTTTTGGCTTGAAAAACTAATTGCATTAGCGAATGAATTCGTGATAATAAATCAAGAGTAAACATGCAATATACGGTAGATGATAAGTGTTAGAACTCAGAAAATTTATGAAGATTTTCTTTTAGATTTCTCATAAAATTATATATACATCCCTCCAACCACACAAACATTTTATCATAACGGAGATTATGTGTCTATCTGTAACAAAAACCACGTACCTACCGACGTCACAACTCCCTTAATTATTTACTTTTTTGTTTGCTTTGTTTGTTTTGTTTTACGTCATATCAACCTCATCGGTCATTTAATGCCGAATCAAGTTAAAGAAAATAAGTCTGAAAAGAAATTCAAAGGAGAGGTCTTAGGAATTAATGATAAACTTTAGATAATTAATTGGTTATTATTATTATTTTTTTCATTAGGAGTTTATTTTGTAGGGAATCATGATCATAACCCCCCGCCAAAACAAAAAAAAAAACCAAAAAAAAAAAACCCAGAAACAAAAACAAACACCCTGTGAAACAGGTTGGGGAAGGGATCAGTTTGTTAGAATATATCTTGTAAAGAAAGGGTTTATAAAAGTAATTTGGTCTTATTGTAAATTTCTTTAGATTTTTGTGTATAACTTCACTGTTTTTAGAAATGATATCACATTATTAATTATTTACGTCACATTCTGCGTGATTTTATTTTCATTAAATCTCAATTACACTTAACATTGTTTTATATTCATTAAAATCAATCTTTAAGAGGCAAATTAGTCTTCCCATTTACACTATCAACCACTTTTTGGTTATATATATATATATATATATATATATATATATATATATATATATATATATATATATATATATATATATAAGTTCAATTGGATGTTGTTAGTATACAGATAAAACCAACACCATTATTAATATATATGTTTATCAACCCCTCCACACAGCAGCAGAATGCGACACAAAGTCAAACTTTTAAGCAGTGTTTTACAAGTTTGAATTCTGAGGTTCTCCTTCTCCAAAACAGGTTACCACGCCGGGGTTAAAGAGCTCAGTTTTACTCATAGCTGGAAGGATAAAAGTTGGATGCATACCTTCCCCTGTGGTATTAGAGCTATGTGATTTGCAAACAGTCTCCTCCAGAATTTGATCTTGGGTCGCCTTGTTCATTTGTAACAACCATAATCGTTTCACTACGTGCGCCCCAAATAAATAATTACTAGCATGTATTTATCAAGCCCACCGTACAAGCAAATCTCTTAATGGATTCTAAATTCAGAGTTTACCACGACCAGTTGCCATGGAAATGTTAAAAAATCAAGTCTATGATACTATTTATTAACAGCTGAAGGGTTAGTGGTTGAATTCATAACTCTATTAATGCTATAAGAAATGCAAACTGCCTCGTCCAGGATTTGAACACGAGTCTCCGTGACCATTTCCAATTCCGATAACTATTACACCACAAAAAACAACAATATAAATGATAATAATGTCTCGTCAACAGTTATCTCTGAAAACCCAGACATTAAATAAAACATCACAAGAAACTTATAAGCACTACTGATATTTTTACGAATACCAGGTGAAAATTTTTATTGTGTATTTTTTTTAATGAATCTGATGCACATATTAATATTATATAATCATTACATTTAAATGTTATTGTTTATTATCTACTGTAAAAATAACTTTTATTACACACAATTATTGATTGACAGTGCTTAAGGCAATATACTACCTTTTCTACAGATATCGTTTCTGTTTTCTCATGAAGGAAACATGACTGGCTTCTTATTTATACTTCACGATTTTATTTATTTATATGTTTATCATTTTTGACACTAAAACGAACAGTTTTTTTTTACTGGGTTGTCTTCTGATAAGACTTAGTTATATATATATATATATATATATATATATATATATATATATATATATATATATATATATATATCACTAAGTCTTATCAGAACCCAGTTATATATATATATATATATATATATATATATATATATATATATATAAAGTATGTATATTATATGCATATATATAAAGTACGCACACACACACACACACACACACACACACACACACACACACACACACATATATATATATATTCAACAAAAGACGAGTAAAACTTAGTAGGTTAAAATTTTAGATCATATCTATTTGTTTTCCTATATATTACTTGTGAAGTAAAATTAGGTTATGCTATATATATATTTTTTTTCAATCATATATATATATATATATAATCAGGCAAATATTATTTATATATAATATCTGATATTGATTCACACACGCACACATATATATATATATATATATATATATATATATATATATATATATATATATATATATATATTAGTGTATGTATGTGTATGTGTGTGTGTGTGAGAGAGAGAGAGACAGAGAGAGTGAGAGAGAGAGAGAGAGAGAGAGAGAGAGAGCGAGAGAGCGAGGAAGGCAGAGAGGAGGTGTTGGCGACATCTCCCAGTAGTTTTCGGAAAGAATTTAAAAGATATCATTGTGTGAGTTTGATGGCGAGCCGCAATGTAACTGAAATATTTATTAGGCTGTATAGACACGGGTGCTCGCGAGGGAAAGGTTATGGGCGGAAGTAAAAGGCACTGGTCGCGCATGCGCTATAGTCCATCTCGATAATGGACGCGTTAGGAGGAAGTGAGAGGAAATGAAGTACCAGCTTTTCAGTATCGATTGTCAGAATTAGATTGAAAAGATGGCCGTCTGAGTCGATATAAGATAACAAATAATAGTGGTAGAAGTAGGAGGAAGAAGAAGAGGAGGAGGAGGATGTGGTGATGGGGGAGAGAGAGTTGGAGGAAGGAAAGAGGAGATGAGGAGGAGAAGGAGAAGAAAGGGGAGAAAGTAGTGGTAGGGTGGAAAGGAATAAAATAGCGTATGAATAATAAGAATTTCGTAAAAATATTTCGACCTGCACATGCATCTTGGATGCACGCGAAAATGTTCACGGGTGGCATGTACAAACCTGTGGATATTGATGCTTATTTGGCGCGCGTATACGTTGATATTAGTATTACATGTTTATCAGAAGTTCTGCCTGTGGTGTAGTCGTTATCGTCGTAGGAATTGGACACGGCGACACGAGTTCAAATCCTGGACGAGACTGATTGCATTTCACATAGCACTAATACCCTTGGGAAAGGTATGAATCCAATTATTCTCCCTCCAGCTATGGGTAAATAGTAGGACAGACTAGGTTCTTCAGCCTTGGTTAGGCAACTAGTCTAGGAGAAGGAAAACTCTGAATTCAAACCTGTTAAAAATTGACCTTGTGTCATATCCTGCCCGAGCGGAGGGGTTGGTAAATAGTATCAGAAGTTCTACCTAGCTGAGGTGGTTATGCCGATGTCTGTATTCACCTAACCCTTCCGCGCGAATTTTCCTCCTCCTAGACTAGAGGCTAAAGTCTGCCCTATTATTAATCCAGAGCTGCAGAGAGAAGAGGTCATTAGCACAAAAGTGAAAAACAGCCTCGTCCAGGATTTGAACTCAGGTCACCGATTCCATTTGGCACGACGATAAACATTACTATAAGCGCGATAATGTTATACATTTGTAGCTTACTTCTGTGTTCTGAGTTTGAACCTATTTAATCGCTTAGATTTTGAATGCCGATTTCCTAAAAAGAAAAAAATGAAGAATCCCTCTCCATCGATTACTCGATAGAGATCTATTAATCTTTCACAGGATGTTGTATGCATCATGTTTAAGATGTAACATACTCATATGCAGATGCATGCAGAAACATATTCAACACAATAAAGACGAGCGGACACAGTTCTTTAGAAAAATATACCTTTCACTTTATTTGAAAGGGTTCGAAAGGGTTACGAACGGTATTATTTGTGAGAGGTGAGTTGGAGACTGAACAGAACTGCAACATATTGACCCCCCAGCTCTTCTGGCTACAGCAGCATTTCTTTCCCGTTCTCCTGGGCTGCTCAACCAGGAGCCTGGGGGCCCAGCCTCTGCTGGGACATGGTTCTCATTCCAGCATCTTCTCTCCAACTGATCTGAAATTCCTGTCGCCGGGGTTATATAATAATTTGACCACCACCTACTTCTTGCGAGCGTCACAATTCGCACTCAATTCAACCCTTCGATAGTCAAGATTGACTTCGACCGGATGCACCAGTTATTTACACAGGTGCATTTCTTCTTTTGACAGCTTGGCCGGGGTCAATATGTTACAAAGAGAAATAAATTTACATACGAACGAATGCGTTCACTACATGTGTCAGCAGCCCAGTCTGCTGGGGTTGTAGAATACACCAACTACATCTCTGCAGAGGAGTAAGATTCCCCCAACGAGTGCCCTGGACATGACATTAAAAAATCTGGTGGTGAGGTTCCACTCCATGAGCTTTGGGGAATGTGGAGTACCTTTTCATTGCCCTTACTCACAGGTCCACTCTGATCCGGAGTGAAAGCACCTGAGAGGATCCTATCTATGGGTCAAATAGAACATTTTGGCATTTAAACTGTGTGCAAACAATAACTTCTGTAAAATCGAATGGTTGCCATTTAACTGTGTGTAAACAAATGACTGTTGTTTAATTGAATTATTAGTGATACATAGCAATACTTGGAATCATTAACTGTTTACAAACGAATGAGTAATGTCGAATAGAATAATTAGTGCTAAATAGCAATACTTGTAACCAGTTCAAATGATTAATATTGAATAGAATTATAAGTAAAAGATAGCAATAATTGAAACCATTTACCAGTATAGAAACAATGGCAATACTAGTGAGCAAACAAATTAGTTCTCATTTAAAAATGAAATTACCAACAAACTATTCACTTACAAATCATATATATACATCTATTTAAATGTGCGCAAACACATGATTTATAGTAAATAGAATTATTTGTGTTTGATAGAAATGCTTGAAACCATTTAACTGTGCAAAAAACTGAGTTCAGACTTATTTAAAAATTTTGTCTACAAAATGAGTTTGTAAATAATATTTTAAATCTAGATGTATAAAGATGATTTGACATTGAATAACCTACAATGGTTGATATACAATAAACCCCAACCAACCATACCAACCAATATATGGTTCAGCAGACGAACTGGGTTCTGAAATTAATTCTTAGCACACCAGCTCTCTAGTGATGAATTCACCGTAACACCTGTCCCAGCCACCTGTTCTCCAGCACGGTCTCTCACTTTATGAAATACTATAAATACTTTAAATATTGGAGGTGCCCGTGGTGTAATGGTTATCGTCGTAGGAATTGGACACGACGATACGAGTTTAAATCCTGGACGAGACTGATTGCATTTCACATAGCACTAATACCCTTGGGAAAGGTATGAATCCAATTATTCTCCCTCCAGCTAGGGGTAAATAGTAGGGCAGACCGGGTTCTTCAGCCTTGGTGAGGCAACTAGTCAAAGGAGAAGGAAAACTCTGAATTCAAACCTGTTAAACTCCGCTTAAAAATTGACCTTATGTCATATCCTGCCCGAGCGGAGGGGTTGGTAAATATGATAAATACTTTAAATAGCATTAGTGGAATCTTGACATGAAATTTTTTGTGTTCCATAAACTTTAACTCTATTAAGTTAAAAAAAAAGTAAAGTGGGTGACCTTATAATAGCTACTACACCGAAGTGTAAGGAAGGGCGCTACTCCTTTCCTGGGATTACTCCACTTCACCCTTGATCCGTACCTTATAATGCTGAGTGTTAAGCAAGGCAGTATCAAGTACTATTTTTTGAGGCTTTGGTATGACTCGACTTAGGATTGAATCCCGGTCTCCCAGACCATTGTCCAATACTCTACTCATTAGGCCAATGGCCTAGTAACTAAAATGATCAATTACACTGATATCAAGTGTCGGCGACCCGGTATCATATTGACACAGTTAAAGATGGAGGAATGCATCATCATCATCATCATCATCATCAAGGCGTTCCGAGAGCGTGGATCCTCTTGATTCTATTCTTATCATCCATCCCTATCGGCCATCATTCTTAGTGAGGCAGCTAGACGGCACCCATTGTCCGCACATATTTGATGAATGTAAATTGTAGCTAGTAAGCCAACACAATTATGTCTATTCGTAAAAGTACAAACGTCGCTTATGAGTTCGTCCTTGTTCCTCCAGCAGTACCTAGTATAGCTTGCTTGTCTTAGTTGTATAGTTTGTGAGATGGGGGTTAGTGGCTGTACAACTGCTTTCTTGTTGGGTGTTGCTACCAGGAGTTGTTTCAAATAGTTTGCAGCATTCTTGTGTTGTTGCCATGGATTTTTCTCGTAGCATTTCGCGAGACTCCAAGAAGTGCAACCATGCTGTAGTACTGACACGGTTAAATCTTGGAAAAAATCCCGTTTTATTTTATCAAAACATCAGATTTCCTCACGGTTGATGGTGTCAAAAGGAGTCTGCTCTTCACCTAAGCCTATATTGATATCGCTATCAGGAGATGAGATATTGCAATCGAGGTATACAAATTGGTCTACGAATTTCAGAGGCGTGGCATTTAATGAGGTGATGTTACTGTTTTGATTTTTAAAAATTTACTCTTTTATCTTAGTTCACGTGAAAGCCAATGCTTCTTGCTGCTTCCTTCAGTCTATGCAGCCGAGATTCGGTTTGAGCAGGTGTATTTGCATGAAGTAGACGTTTATAAATGCTAACATTTATTTACGATTTTTCGAGATATTCTATTGTTTGAATTTTAAAACTTATATTCATATACTTTTTTACTATGAAAGTGAAAGTGAAAGTTGTGCAATCCGACATTGAATCTGGAAGGTAAAAGAATTTCTTTTCTGAAAAATATTCTTATGAAATTTTAAATTAGTTAATTTGAAATTTCATAAGAATATTTTCAGTGTTTTCATATTGCAATGTTTTTTATTGAGACTTTTTGATTAAAGTTTCCCCAATCGTATTCATTTCAATACTTGGTCTATTCAACAGGTCACTGTAACCAAACATGTGCGCAGCTTCTTTGGGACGTCTTATCTTCCAGTATTTTTCAAGTCAATTATTCTAGTTTGAACCCACAAGGGCAGATGGTTTCCCTTTTCCTTCCAAATATGGTGAGCCCAATCTGACTTTTCAATTTATCTCCGACAAACTACTTTTCGATGTTCCACTCGCCTTACATATCGGTCGTAACGTTGACATATAACTATAAAGATGAAGTCAAAATCCGAATATTCTAAACAATAATAATTATCAAGCTTCATCTCAGAAATTTAGGCAAATTATATATATATATATATATATATATATTGAATAAATTTATTCAGTATTACACTTAAAGTTTCATCTAGACCATACAATTACCAAACGTGACAAATCAGTCAGTTTTAGGGTGTGAAAAATTTTTCATGCGGAATGATATCTGTTCACGTGAAGTTCACTCACAAAAAATTATTGATTTTAGAAAGCAACCCGAAACAGGAAAATAAATTATAGAATCAGTCAGGTGATAAATGACTCTGAAGAAATTTATCAGAATGTCTACACTTAGAGTTTAATTCGCATTTTTGTCAAGCAATTTATTATTTTCGGCGTATTTAAGCATACATATTTTAAGTTCCAGACACAATCTGCCTTTATTATCACTTCCTTTACGTTTGTACTTTTTTCTCCACAATATGCCATTTTATTATGTGAAATTTTCCAGTTTCATCTGTTATCTGCCATATATGTGTAGATAATATGAAACTATGGGCATGTTTTCTATTGGTAAAGCTGAGGTTATTGATCATACCATCTATTTTTCTTATTCAATTCAGTGACATTAATGCATATCCTCTTATGATTGTTAACTTCCTTCTCTCTGACTGTGGCCTTATTCATCACATTATTAATCAAACAATTACTTTTCAAATTTTAATAGCATAGACACAGAATCAATGATCATATAGGCGAGAAACTGACAGTTACCAAATGCAATTAAATCTATCTATCTATCTATCTATCTATCTATCTATCTATCACGTAGATACTAATAAAATCGTCGGATTTGCACGTGTACGGCTACTTTAATTACAGTATCACAACATTCGTAACACTTCAATTTCATTTGCATTTTAGGTTATAAAAATTGTATAACGCTAAAGTTTTAAGCAGCCTTGAAAATCGGCATTCGAAAACATTTTACCTAAACTCGAACGCTGATTCCTACAGCTAATAAGGAGCTATCCAAATGATCTAGTATGTCCATACACCTACATTTCAATCTTGTAGATAAAAGAAAACTGTGCTTAATAAAAACGCAGATCATGTGATAAGCAAGGTTTCCCTTCATATAACATCGCTAATAGTAGTGATAGAAACATGTCTAGACATGTATTTGATAAGATATAAAGTTCTGTTCAATCGTTCTTAGTCTCGTTGCTGCGTGACAGCCCTGAGCAATACCGTTCGTTAGTGATTTTTGCATCCGAGTTACGTTTAAACCAGTGATAGAATTGTTGGCACTAGAACTTCGCACGTCAATCGAACTTTACAGACCAATGAAAAGTATTGGGAAAATTTTCAATCACTCAGACCACGTATCTTCTCAATCGGCGAGTCTTAGAATAAGCTGACTGTATTCCCTTCAGAGAAATAAAAGCCCTATTAAAAAAAAAGTGGAGGGTCCAAGGTATGATACTGATCTGATGTTGAGGCTCCAATTCTAGAAATGTAGGGAATCTACCATCGATGGTATCCTAACAGGTACTAACCTAGATCTGTTTGTAAATTATCCGTATTCAATGGGACCATGTGCAAAAAAAAAAAAAAAAAAATCCAAAAAAAAAACAAAAAAACCAAACAAAACTAAAAAAATAAAACGAAAAAACAACAAAACTCTAATGAAAAACTACACAAAAATGTTAATATAAACATACAATGAACGTGATTCCCTAACCTCTTGGCATAGAATAACCTTAGACAGGTTGTAAGGCTGTTACAATCAATCAATTACAAAATCAATAAATCAATCAATAGAGTCAACGACGGTTGGGGGACTGTCAGTTTCTCGCGTATGCGATCACCAGACCCGTAGACTTGGTCTCCAAGCACTGTTGACCTTGTGTCTACCCTATTCATATATATATATATATATATATATATATATGCACACACACGCACACACACACGCACGAGAGTCGATCAAAAAGTTCTAAGCCAAATCCAGAAAAAAGAGTGTAGCTGAATATTTTTGTTGTGTTAACAAACAACCACTTCTTATGCAACTAAATAAAGAAATTAAGACCTAAAACAAAATGATAGATAATTGAAGAGTTTATGTGATTAGTCGAGAAGATGAAAAGCTTTAATTCCATCGACAAAACAGATATTCATTCAAGTTAGCTTGGACCAAAGGCTACAAGTGGATCGAATTCACTAGTCATGATTTGTTAGACTAGCTTGTTATATCACTACGAGGGATACTATAGAAATGATAGACTAATTCTAACTGCAGAAAAACAATGTTATTCATCATAAATGGAATAGAAAGAGTCATATTCCTTAAGGACCTTGGTAATTATGGCTCTTCATAGCTTTAATTTTCAGTAAAATTTCGAAATGTTAATATTCAAAGCATGAATACAGTGCCATTACGGGGAGTGATTTTGTGAGAGGGGAGATGTATTTTGCTCTTGGGGAACTTGAACACTACACAGCTGAGACATTGACGTTTGAGACGGCTGACCAGGGCGTTTATCGAAGAGAGATCATCGAGATATATTGATGTTCGATGAAGAGAAAAATCCTCGAACAACTTGGGGAAGAGCTGCTTGTTTCTTCGAGGCATGGTTGTCTGTGCGAAAGGAAGAATCAGAAACAGAATGCAACGAATCGCTTTACAGATTAAAATTTTTTTTATAACTTGTTTTCTTATCTCTTGAGTCTAAGTGGCGATGATGTGATTTTAGTCGGAGACATTTTTATTAAGCAATATTAGAAATTCATCTTTCCCTCCACAACCTCCATCGGTGTCTCCTAGTGGGAGCTGACTTCAAAACCTAATGCGACTTTTTAACTAATTCTTCCTATAATCAACATTTTCCTTTACATATATAATATTCCTTCATATATATATATATATATATATATATATATACATATGAGAAAAATAAATGGGAAAGGGGATAAACCAAACATTGACAACGGTTTTAGTAATGATATTTCGTCTTTAATTTAGAAAGACTTCCTCAGAGAGACGGATTTTTCTAAAAGTTCAGCATTGGAAGAAATAGATAAATGAAAATAGAAATAAAAGGAGGGAGGGTTCATAAGAAGGAGCGACAGAAAAAAAAAAGGGAGAGATAGAGATATATGTCAGACTGATGGCGGTAGGGGTTATTGGCTGTGGCTGTGAACATCTGTGCAATGGCTATGTCTAGATAGACAGGAGGAGAGGCTACAGAGGGTGAGGAACTGTCTTGATGCCCATATTGGTCAAATAGTCTGTGACAAGAATGGAGTTGTGTAGTGGTGCATTGTCCTGGTGGAAATGCCACTGACCCGATTTGAAGAGTGCTGGCCTCTTCCAACGGAATCTCTTCCTGAACTCCCTTAAAACCTCAACATAGTAACCCAAACCTTAACCCTTTGGCCAATCAACTCTGGTGTATTGACTTCCTTACTCTTACCACACCTCTCATCATCCCTCACAGACTCCCTGCCTTCCTTGAATCTCTTATGCCACTCAAAAACTGATGCTCGATTCATGCATTCCAGACGTTTCTGTGGCATTATCTCCAAGTTTAAAACAGAATTCTATTGCATATCGTTCTTCTAAAGTGTCAGATTGCATTTTTGAAACTCACCAGCTGTAACAATCATACCGAATTCTCAAGAGTCTACGACAATTTTAAATGCCTGTACAAAAAAGTCTGGAAACTTATTGAAGGCACCACGTAAATGAGAAAGTGAGAAAATCGTCCAGAAGTATGGAAGTGTTGTGGGTAAACCAGAATACTGACAACGGATTTAACAACGATATTTCGTTGATATTCCCAATGGCCGTTACGTTACGTTACAATATCCATCCTGTTTAAAGCAGTTATTATCAGTAGAAATAGTGAAATGGTTTTATTTGGTTTTCTCTACTGTTTGAGTTTTTGTGACTTCTCACTTCGTTGCTTCCCAATGTTACCAAAGAGTGTATTGCCATTTTAACGATACTCTACAGAGAAGAGGGTTCATAAGTTCTCCAAACTTATTCGTGCAAAGTGAACGCAATCAGCCTCGATTTGAATTTTAACTTGGCGCTATTTAATCTTGAAAGAGAGTTGGACACAGAAAGCAAATTTTTGATCTTGAGTGTTAATATTTGATTTTGAAATATTTGTTTATGAACAAGTGTATTAGGCATAAATTTGTGACTACTGGCTCATGGATTGACTGATTGATTTTTACGGTTTGTCAACATATCTAAAGTCATTTTATGGGGTTAGGAAATTGCGTTCATTATACGTTTGCATTTACATTTTTATGCAGTTGTTTCTTAAGAGTTTTTTTGTACACGGTCTTATCGAATAGGAATAATTTTCAAACAAATCTATTTGACCCATAGTTCGGTGCGTAACAGGTCCAGGTCGAAGTATATCTTCGGGTCAGAGTATATCTCGGAGTAATAGCAATGTAGGGGTACTTCACACTCCCTAAATCTCCAGAACTGGAGCCTCACCATCAGATGAAATTATTGGATTAGAATCATTGCAGTTTGATTTGAATGAGGATAACCAAACTTGATAGATTATTTAACCTTGGGAGAGAATTTGACTTTGAGATTATTATTTATCCTTAAAACAGAGTATGACATGATTTATCTTTTCGTGTGCTTATTTGTACATGAACGAAAGAATTGGACTTAGAATTGATGAATAGAATCATAACAAGTCCACTTGAAGGATCTTTCTTCTTATCTTTTAGAATATTATTTTACCTTGAAATAGAGTTTGTTCTTTGAAAGAGGCTATCTAATCCAGAATTGTATTCTATGAATTTGAAAAATTGTACCCGTACTTGAACAAATATTTTAAAGAGGAAAACGTGAATCTTGCAGCGAATGAAACGTAATTTAATATTGTAGCAGATGAGTCTTCCGGGCGTTAGGATAAGAAAGTGTTAATGTTGAAATGAATTATAAATAAAAAGGCAAAGTTCAAAACAAATAACAGGAGGTTGAGTTGAGACAGACGTTGTCTTTTTGTGTATTATGTTTGGTAATGAACAATTGTTTACAAAATTTATGTTGCGCGAGCACTAATTTTTGTATATGTTCAGTGAAAGTAAATGTTTTCGTATTCTTTTTATATTTTTACTTGGGTGTCGGTCATGACATTCTTTAGAGGATAAAACATGGTCTTGGTTGTGAAATTTTGTGATTGATATTTTTCCTTTTAAATGGCATATCAACCTTCGTGGGTTCCTTAATGCAAAATACATTCTTGTTGAAGGATAGTAGTAGTACTATACAAATCATAATGGGGCAAAAAGTGGGCTCATGCCTTTCCCAATGGTATTCACTAGAAAGTGAACGTAATAGCAGGACTAGAGTTCGAACTTGCTTATTTCGAGATCGCAGTCTAGCACAGAAGTCACTAAGCAACCGGGATCCCCCCCCCAGTGATATTTTTGGTTTGGCGTGTAGAATTTAATATCTGTAGTCTGTGACTGCTGGGCAGCTACTGACGAATACTGGGGATTTGGTCTAATCAGAATCACAAGTTCTTTGGCGGCAAAGTAGAGGAAATTATCTTTGGAAACCGTGTCACACGTGGGTTTTTTTTCTATCTTTATATTTGACGACACACTTGGGTCGATACAGAGTCATTGACTTTGAAAAGGAGTATTGTTATGGTGATATACCCCATGACGCCACTACATGGATCCTCCCCGACACAATAAATAGTAACTGGCTCGATAAACGAGGCAAGCGAATCTAGTCAGTTACTGGTAACCGTTACTGTATGTATTTTCGTAAATATATACTGCTGTATGGAGGTGCCCGTGGTGTAATGGTTATCGTCGTAGGAAATCGACACGGCGACACAAGTTCAAATCCTGAACAAGACTGATTGCATTTCACATAGAACTAATACCCTTGGGAAAGGTATGAATTCAATTATTCTCCCTCCAGCTATGGGTAAATAGTAGGGCAGACTCGGTTCTTCAGCCTTGGTGAGGCAACTAGTCTAGGAAAATGAAAACTCTGAATTCAAACCTGATAAACTCCGCTTAAAAATTGACCTTATGTCATATCCTGCCCGTGCGGAGGGGTTGGGTAAATATGATATACTGCTGTAAACCTTACATCGCTTTGTGTTATTCCTTTCTGGCCCTTCAAGGCCACCACAAGCATTTGACAAGGAAATAGACTATTTGATCTTAAATGATATTTGATTTTGAATGAGTATTGTGTCTAGTTTGAGAGTATTTAATGTAGGTTCATTTCAATTGACGTTGAACGAGAGTATCTGATCATAGAAAACCGTATTTAGTTTTGAAAGAGAGTATTTGATTTTTAATGATTTTATCCGTTTTCACCGAGAAGCATGCACATTTATGAGAAGACGTCCATACAAATAATCACATGTGCACACACAATCACCAATTACTTTATAATTCCAAATGGTCTCCTCCACCCAATGCCTTTCCATGTTTGTCATTTCCGCTTCCTATCGACTCGTTAGCAAACAGAAACAGCATCCAAATGAACAGCAACAACCACAAATACCGCCTGTTGTGTCTATTTGTCTGCAATGTGCGCTCATTAGTCGAAAACCATCAATGGCGCAGGTTCCGGTTCAAGATTCAGCCCCTTTTGTTGTTGTTGTTAGTGGTGTTCTTCTTCTTTTTAAAAATTTCCTTCTTCATTTTTGCATGTTTTCTCGATTGCCTTTTTTTTCTTTTTGCATCTTCTCTTTGGATTCTTCGTCATTTTTGCTCCTCATTTTCTACTCCATATCCATATTTTCTTCTCTTTCCACGATCTTTCTTGTTGTTGTTGTTGCTCTTCTTCTTCTTCTTGGTCTTCTTCTTCTTTAATGCCCCGCATCCCCTTATCTCTTCAGTATCATTTTTTCCAAATTTACCGTGGTCTTTCATACTTATTTTTTTTCATCTTCTCAGTCTCTCTCATGTTATCGTCTTTTTCCCCCACACTTTTCCCTATTAATCTGGTTATCTTTTTTTTTCTAATTCCTCGTCTCTTCTTTTACTCTATTCTTCTCTTAACCTTCCTTTTTCTTCTCGATAGTTCCATGTTGAGCTTTTTTCCCTTTCTTTTTCCTTCTTCCTTTACACCATCTAATTCGTTTTTTATCTCGTCTTTTTATTATTTCTCCTTCTCCTTTACAGCTTTTTCTTTCTTTCTTTCTTTCTTTCTTTCTTTCTTTCTTTCTTTCTTTCTTTCTTTCTTTCTCAAGATCAAAAGCTTCTCTTTTTCTTTTGTTGTTTTTTTTTTGTTGTTCTTTATATCTTTCATTTTTTTCTTTCCTTTTCTTCGTTATCGTTCTCTTGATCGAGATCATAGGTCTCTCTTTCTTTTTCTAATATTTTTTTTGTTTTCATCACCATATTTCTTTCTTTCTTTCTTTCAAGATCCCAAGGTTCTCTTTTTTCTCAATTTTGGATTTTTTTCTTCGGAATCCTTAATATATTTCTTTCTTTCTTTCTTTCTTTCTTTCTTTCTTTCTTTCTTTCTTTCTTCAAGCCCATCTCCTCATTTCCACGTTATTTTTCCTCCAACGTTTCACCATCGTTCTTCATCTCCATCTTTATACTGTTCACTTTCAAATGATGAACATTCCTTGGTGTTGGCTCATCACTGCTAAGCCCTCCTTATCAATATTTCATTGCGAAGACGCCGTTACTGGACTCACTGATTGTTCTTCAGAATAAATGGAACTAAAAATTGAGCCAAAAGAGGAAAAGAAAAAGCGGAAAGGAAAATGGATGGAAAAAAAAAAACCGGAAACAAAAGTTGATAAGTCACATGATCAACGTAAGTCACATGATCAATGTAATGTCCTACCTGAATGAATCATGTGATGAGGGAAAATTTAGAAGAAAAGAAAAAAGAAAACAACTCCAAAATAAAATGGACGGCCGAATAAAAGGAAGAAAAGATTGAATGTAAAAGATAAGGTGAAAGTAGAAAAATTATGGTGGATATTTACGTGATGGAATTGACGCTGTTTTGGGTTGGCTGATTCAGAAGACAAAAACAAAAGAACAAAAGAAAGACGGAACGGAGATTGGAAGAAGGAAAGCAGAGAAAACAGTATATGGAGAGTGAAAGAGAGCGAAATGAAGAAGTTATATATATATATATATATATATATATATAGTATTAAGCAAGTTTCATTGGATTTTTTCTTTTATTCGATTTTGTATAAATAACTAAAACGTAACGTTTAATACTTTATTTAACAAACACACACACGTGCGTGCACGCGCGCGTGCGCACACACACACACACTCACACACACATATATATACGTGATGCCTTCAATAAGTTTCCAGACTTTTTTTTACTGGCATTTAACATTGTCGTAGACTCTTGAAAATTCACTATGTTATTGTTATACATCTATTGAGATGACTGACCAATTTTTATGGTTTCAGGTTCAAATGAACAGCTGCAACAGGAATTGGAATACACCCTACTAAATCCTGATTGTCACATCTGGTGAATTTCAAAAATGCAATCTGACACTTTGAAGAACGATATGCAATAGAATTCTGTTTTAAACTTGGAGATAATGCCACAGAAATGTATGGAATGCTTCAGACTGCTTTTCGACCATCTTGCATGAATATAGCATCAGTTTTTGAGTGGCATAAGAGATTCAAGGAAGGTAGGGAGTCTGTGAGGGATGATGAGAGGTGTGGGAGGAGTAAGGAAGTCAATACACCTGAGTTGATTGGTCAAAGGGTTAGGGTTAGGGTTACTATGTTGAGATTTTAAGAGAGTTCAGGAAGAGATTCCGTTGGAAGAGGCCAGTACTCTTCAAATCGGGTCAGTGGCATTTCCACCAGGACAATGCACCAGGTCATTGACACGTTTACACAAGAGGACTTCCATGGGGACTTCCAGAAGTTATTGGAATGGTACAAGTGCATTGCAGCCGGAGGAGATTACTTCAAAGGGGACTAGAGGTTCATGTGTGTACTATCAATAAAAGTGCTCATACGAAAAATGTCTGGAAACTTATTTAATGATCCTCGTATATACACGTACAGACACACACATATATATATATATATATATATATATATAGGCAGACAAACAGACAGACACACATACATACATACATATATATATATGTATATAAAGAGAGAAAGTAAGAGAATATAAACCTATATTCTTTTCATTAATCTTTCCACTTCTATCATTTAAACTTCTCATTTCCCCATTCACACTCACGTTGTATATATTCCTTTCATATTTTTTCTCCTTCTCACTCTTTCTCAAATGCTCTTTCTCTTTCTGTCTCTCAGTATATAAATGGAGGTGCTCATGGTGTAATGGCTAATGCCTAAGGAAATAGACACTGCGAGACGAGTTCAAATCCTGGACGTGCCAGTTTGCATTTTATCTAACATTAACACCTTTGGGAAAGATAGGAATTAAACTATTTTCCCTCTAGCTATGAGTAAATATTAGGGCAGAATTTACAAAGCTTAACTTAACACTAGGACAGAATCATGCGACTCTCAGTGAGAATCAAGCTCGCTAGGCTTGTCTACCAAACAATTACTTGAGGCAACTAAAAAAAGAAACATGTAAAGAATAAGTAGAATAGTAAAACATGTAAAAGTAAAATAGCAGATATATAAGTATTTTAGAATGTTAATAAGTATTTTAATAAGTATTTTAGAATGTTTGATTAAGTAATAAAGATTCATTTTGTGTATATAATTTTATTAGGATCCTTTCAAGTTTCCTGATAAGTGTTTTGGTTTTAAGTTTGAGTTTGTTGATGAATTTACCAAAATTGTCCCGAGCGGTTTCGGACATTTCAGAGGCCATCATAAGAGGTTGTTTGCAAGTCTAAAGTTTTTTTTTAAGCTGTTAGGTTTTTTAACATCGTAAAAATTGCGTAAACTTATTGTTGGCCTATATATATATATATATATATATATATATATATATATATATATATATATATATATTGTCTTAATGAGTAGAGTCTTGCCCAATAGTCCGGGACCTGGGGTTCAATTCCACGTTGAGTTATACCAAAGACTCTAAAAATGGGATTTGATGCCGCCTTGCTAAACACCCAGCATTGTATGGTAAAGATCAAGGGTAAAGAAGAGCAACCCAGAGAATGGAGTAGCACCCTTCCCTACACCTCAGTGTATTAGCTATTGTAAAGGGAGCTTTCGGTTCACCCTCGATTAAGTTCGCCAACTTTACTTAAACTTATATATATACGTTAAATAGTCCCACAACCATTCTTCTACGAGGATGGCTTTGGCATTAGATAACCCACAGAGGTTGATATGCTATTAAACAATGAGACCAAACTCAACGAATATATATATATATATATATATATATTCGCTTGGCTTGATCTCTCTATACAAACAACAAACAAATAAAGAGACATAATGTCTTTATATATATATATATATATATATGTGTGTGTGTGTGTGTGTGTGTGTGTGTGTGTATTGGAAGAGACGAGTTGAATCTGACAGAATGTACGTAGAAAAGGTAAAATTGAAGGAAAATATGTTTGTTTATTTGCCAGCGCTTTTCGACTTCAGTCTTTTTTTAAATGTAAAAGTGTTTTATTAAAATTATTTTAGTCAGAGAAAAAATTATGATAGATAAATTTTGATTCAATTAGAAATCTTCATCAGGGTTTGTAGATCTTGCTATGTGAAAAGAAAAAACGATTAATACTGGTTGATATGTTCCAATTGCGTCTTAATACGCGATGGAATGTTTTTTGGAAAGTAAACGGCATTTTTTGGTTTGAGAAACGGATTTGTGACGTTTTATTGCTTTGAATGTTTAGAGAAAGGGGAGGTAAACTTTACTGTGAATTTTGAATGATAATAAAATAATATAAGAATTCAAAATTCTTACTAAAGATTAGCTAATCCTTTTGTCACATTACTGCGTCTCGACACGAGTTGCCGGAGACAGAGACGAGATAAATAGATGGAAACGAATTCAAAGAAAAAGAAAAAATTCAAATACGTGGTCCAAGAATAGATAATACACATTTATTAATGTTTCAGCCTTTCGTCAAACCGGCTTTAAAAACAGTGAGACCTAAAGTGTTATTCTTTCGTGTTGATGAAGGAAAGATTTTATGTTTTGATAAATTAAAAACCCCTAAAAATGGAAAGGGACGATTTCGCTAGCTTTAGAATTTAAGCTTTTCAGTTGTCCTCTCGCTAACTGACATTTACTGACGTCTTTAAAAATTCCTAATTTTCGTGTGACCGTTTCCATTTATCACGAGAGTTCTCATAGTTAACCCTTTATAATCTGTTACCAGATTTACCATTGGTTGGATGTGTGCCTCCACACTCTAATTTGTTTTGTTGATAGCTTCTATAATTATTCTTGGCTGTTGTCATTAATTAAACCTTATCTTCTCGCGAGCCGGAAACCATATTCTTATTGTAAATCGAAACACCCACAAAAAATCAATAATTTTTCTTCTCAAAGATAAGATACATGTATTTACCCACAAAAATGAGCAACTTAATTCATGCACTCTGTCGCTAGTGCTTAGAATTTACTGACTGTCTCCTCTGTAGAAGGGTAAAACCTTCCCCAAAATTTGAAGTGTCCTGGGCATGATATCTGATGATGAGGCTTCAGTTCTGGAGATTTGTTAAAGTAGGGAATACCCTTTTCTCGCCATTACTCCCAGGTCCACTGTGACTCAAAATGGTAGTAAATGCTAGAGATCCAGCTATCACTAAAATATATATCTATTTAACAATTATTCGTATACGATAACACCGTATGCAAATAAACTAAAATAAAAAACAACAGCACAAAAATTTGAATATGAACGTAACGTACTATAAACGTGATTCTTTAACTAGCTTGGCATAAAATACCTGTAGACGAGTTGACATGCCGTTATAATGAATGAATCAATCAACTTAATTCACAAAATCGATTTTTAAAATGCTCCATTTAAATGCTTTTTGGCTTTCGAAAGTCGTATTTTAAAAAAAAAATGTTATATAAATTTATTTTTGTTTGATAGGTGTGTTATTAATTCATCAAATTTGAATATAAAAATCGTCAACCACCCCTGCTGTTCCTTAAGGAATGCTAGCATGTGCAAATTCACGAGACATTGAGCACTTGTCAACGAGAATAGACACTGGCGCTTTTCGTGACTGTCTACAAGTGTTCAAAGCTCGGATGCTTTTAGCCTGGAGAGTCACACAGACTTGAGACGATTATTCCATATCAACAGGCGATAAACGTTCAGTTTCAAACCATCATATACAATTGGCACTCCGGAAGTATATGCTTACTATTCATTTCCATTAATTATGTATTTTCATCATCAATGATCAAGTGGCTGCATGTTATGTCTGAAAACACATTCACAGCACCATTTTCAGTAAAATATTGTTTGCGTAGTCAATATTTCATCGGCCCATTTCACC
Source organism: Sepioteuthis lessoniana (assembly GCA_963585895.1). Taxonomy (NCBI): domain Eukaryota; kingdom Metazoa; phylum Mollusca; class Cephalopoda; order Myopsida; family Loliginidae; genus Sepioteuthis; species Sepioteuthis lessoniana. The sequence continues at coordinate 75,766,153 of OY757919.1, forward strand.
CTAATGGAATGAGCAAGGCATTTTTCGCTTCTTGAGTTTTTTTTCTTCTTGATCAGTTGCTCTATAAAGGCTAGTGTGTCTAGTATGTCCCATTACTTTACCAATAGCTGAGAAGGAAGAGATCGATTTATGACTTTTTCAAGGGAATTATCGCGAAATGAACACAAATAGCTTCGACCTGAATTTGAAATCGATTTACCGATAATCACTAGTCCACCCAAAACTTTTAAACTATATCATCATCATATTCATCATCATCATCATCATCAAGTCGAGCTGATTGCATAGATTCCCTTGACTTTTTCACCATCCGTCTCTATCGTCCATAGTTCTTGGCAGGTCTTCTAGACTCCATACAGTGTCCACACTGAGCTGATGAATATAGGTCTTGTTTCCGTAAGTGGGAGTCCATAAAAGAACTTATGGGTTTGTGCATGCTTCTACAGCAGTGTCCAGTGTATTTTGCTCGTTTTACTTGCATGGTTTGTAAAGTGGGAGAGGGTAGCCTTACAGCAGCTGTTTTGTGGAGAGCTGCTTCTTGGATTTGTTCAAAACATCACGCAGCATCCCTATATAGTTTCCTTATAACCTTTACATCTGGTGACTGGTTAGAGTCCAAAGAGTGCAATTATAGAGTAGTGTTGACACGACTACAGCTTGGGAGGAAGCCTATTTCATTTTATCAGAAACATTAGGTTTTCATATAGTCAATAACCTGTTGATATCAGTTTGTGCTTTATCTATGCGTATGTTTACATCGTTTTCACTTGATGAGATATTGCTACGGAGGTATATGAACCGCCTTGAGCTACCGAAACTGTGTTATCACCCTGGATGGCGGCTGATGAGGCTAGGGTATCGCACGTGCTTCCACACGTTGTATGATGAAAAAAAAAAAAAAAAAAAAAATTTGCTACGGAGGTATATGAACTGGTCTTATTATTATGAAAGTCTTGTTATTTAATGTAGAGAGGGCACCATATTATTTAAAACATATAAATTCTGTAGCTAAGTTTTTGTTAAGACCAATGCCTCTTGCTGCCAGTTCCAGGCTATGCAGCAGACACTTGGCTTGATCATCTCCCAAGTCTGCATCCGCAAGAGTTTCTGCGGGATAGGGCCGCTACTTGCATTTCTTCTTTTAAGTGTGAGACCATTTTCTTTCATTGACATTCGTAGTACGTAATCGAAGCAGATTATGATTAGATGTGGTTCTAATGTAAGTAAATAATGTAAGTAAATCCGACAATATTGAGAAAATTAATAAACAAGGTAATCCAAAAAGAAGAAGTATTTAACGTGAAAGAAAATCAGTCGACGGTATAAAGTTTCGGTTATAATGAACCATCGTCAGGGCTACAGAGGATTCCCGTTTCTCTGTATATTTTGTATTTTCTCCTTATTTTTTTATTTTATGAAACATCCATGTAACGGTTGTGTCGGTACTGCTATATGGATGCTAATTAAACGTATGGCGAAAAAGCTTGACGGCAATTACACAAGAATGCTGCGAGCAGTATTGAACAAGTCCTGGTGGCAATACCCCATAAAACAGCAGCTGTACGGCCACCTATCACCCATCACGAAAACTATCCAAGTTAGACGAATAAGACATGCGGGACACTGCTGGAGAAGTAAGGACGAACTCATAAGCGATATACTCCTGTGGATCCCTTCACAAAGTTATTCTTTTTCTGTTAGTTCATTCTGGGTTTTCTTGAGTTTTGTGTATTGGTGTTTTCTGGATTTCTTTTATTCAGTAAAGATGTTTTTTTTATGTTATGGGTTTGTCTCGTCAGATGACTATTTACATGCTTCTCTCTCGTCACAGAGTAGCAAATGTGGAGTTACAGTTCGTATTCAGGATGAGACAGAGAATATAGTAATATTCTCCGCCGAAATAAATTTATGACGACTTAACCGAGTTTGAGTCTCCATCAAATTGTACTATATACGCTCTGAATGTGAATTTTGTTATACCCCAGCGAATAAATAGGGAACTAACAAAAGCCATACATTGAGCACTCTCATAGATTTATATGATTTTCCTGATATATTCTATGTAAAGAATAATCCACACCTACTGTCCTTGGACACCGACTGGATATTTTAAAAATAAATAAATATATATATATATATATATATATATATATATATATATATATATGTAATTTTAAAGTCTTAAAACTCACCCTATATTTATTTGCTACTTGGAATTTCAAGCAGTATTGTAATCATCGGGTAGGTAATAAATAAGTTTGAACGTTAACGCCATAAAATGATGATAGTTTGTGCTTTATAATTTGAAAATTACATTTGTTCAATTGTGGAGTCCATTTTTTGGCATCAATGTCATACAATAATGTTGTCACGTTCTTCTAATTTTTAATAAATTCTTTACACCATAAATACGGTTAATTCACAGCTTTTCTTCATTTGTCCGTCTGGCGGTTGTGTCAGCATCATGAAACTTTGAGTAACACAAATAATTTGGATATTTTGCGTTATAAATAAAGTAAAAAAATTGGTAACATTAGTCGAGGGTGACCCGAAGATTCCCTTTTCGATAGCTACTACACCAAGGTATATGGGAGGGCGCCACTTTTTCTCCTGGTTTGCTCAACTTTACCCTTGATCCGTACTTTATAATGCTTAGTGTTAAGTAAGAAGGTATCAAATACTATTTTTTAGCCTTTGGTATGACTCCACTTGGGATTGAACCCCAGTCTAATAGGCCATTGGCAAACACTCTACCCACTAGGATAATGGCCCGGCGTTTCGTTGGGAACTACATAAGAATGCTATATTCAACAATTTCTCTTTTGCCATCCACTGCAATCAGTTATCGCTTTTTTAAACTTCTCTAGACGGCACCCAGTATCTGCACAAAGCTGAGGTATGTAACTTTTTACTGGTCGGCCAACATGTGTAAGAGTCCCTAGGAGATCGCTACTCATGAGTTTGTTCCTCCTTCTTGCGCAGTGCTCCGAATGTCTTACTCGTTTTGTGGTATAGCCATGGCCACTATACTTACAAATATACATGCTGAAATATATTCAACTCAATAAGGACGAACAAAGACACAGTTCTTTAGAAAAATATACCTCTTACTTTATTTGAAAGGGTTCGAAAGGGTTACTAAAGGTTTTACTGTGTGAGATGTGAGTTGGAGACTGAACAGATATGCAACATATTGACCCCCACTCTTATGGCCATAACAGCGTTTCTTTCCCGTTCTCCTGGGCTGCTCAACCATGGTCCTCATTCCAGCATCTTCTTTCCAACTGCAACTGCTCAATCGGGGTTCCTGAGGGCCCCATCTGCTGGATGCTGGTTCTCTCTACAGCATCCTTTCTCTAACTGCCTGACTTCCTGTCTTCACCCGGGTTATATAATTGTTCGCCGAACACCTTCGTCATGTAAGCGTCACAAATTGCACTCAATTCAACCCGTCCACAGTCAAGGTTATATCCTGATATTTCTCGACCGGATGCACCTGTTATTTACACAGGTGCATTTCCTATTTTGACAGCTTAACTGTGTCGGAGGTCAATATAAAAAAAAGTTTTACTTGCTTGTCTTGCATGATGGAAGTTAAGAGGCCGTGCAGCTGCAGTTTTGTGGGGTGCAACTTCCAGGAATAGTCCAAAACAGCTTGTAACATCCTTTTTGCATCAAGCTTTTTCCCAGGTACTTCGTAAAAGTAGTGCAGCCATACAGTTGTACTGACACAGCTACAGTTGGAAATAATTCTTTTATTTTATTAGAGAGATCAGATTTCCATACGATCTTTGGAGTCAGTAGTAGTCTATACTTTTGCTATGCGTATGTCGAAATCACTTTTAGTTGGTGAGATATTCCTACCAAGATATCTGAACAAGTCTACAAATTTCAACGGCTTAAAATATAATGATTAAAACACATGAACTCAGTTTTTTGTGAGTTCAAGTAGAGACCAATGCCTCTTGCTACCTGTTCCGAGCTATGCACGAAATGTACCTTATGTGATTTGAGGAGTTGGGTTAGCACACCATTATTCCTATTTACCAACCCCTCCGCACGGGCAGGATATGACACAAGGTCAATTTTTATGCGGAGTTTAACTTGTTTGAATTCAGAGTTTTCCTTTTCCTACATTAGTTGCCTCACCAAGGCTGAAGAACCCGGTCTGCCCTACTATTTACTCATAGCTGGAGGGAGAATGTGCTATGTGAAATGCAATCAGTCTCGTCCAGGATTTGAACTCGTGTCGCCGTGTCCATTTCCTACGACGATAGCCATTACACCACGGGCACCTCCAATGGGTTAGCACACAATTATAAGAGTCTTTGATTCTCATTGAGTGCCCAATACTTCTGGCTTTAAGCTCAGTCGGCTGGTGCTGTAGAATACACCGACTGCATCTCTGTAGACGAGTAAGATCCCCTTCCAACGAGTGTCCTAGATATGACCCTAAACAATCTGATGGTGAGGCTCCAGTAATGCTGAAGTTTGGGGGAATGTGGAAAACTTCTTCATTTCCGTTGATCTTAGGTTCACTCTGAACTGGAGTGGTAGCACCTGATAGGGTCTAATCTATGGGTCAAATAGAACTGTTTGTCAATTAAACTATGCGCAAACAAATGACTTATATTAAATTGAATTGTTAGAAATAGAACTTTTTGACCATTTAATTGTGTATAAACAAATGAGTGAGGTTTAATTGAATTATTTGTGATACATACTTGAAATAATTTAATTGTGTGCAAACGAATAAGTAATATTAGTCTTACATAGTAATACTTGGAACCATTTAACTGTGTGCAAATCAATGAATTGTGTTCAATAGAATAATCAGTGTTTGACTGTAATAATTGAAAGCATTTAACCGTGTGCAAACAATGACAATACTCGTGTGCAAAAAAAAGTTAGTTCTAACTCATTTAAAAATAGAATTACTAACAAGTCATAATTAAATGTGTGCGAACGAATGACTGATGTTAAATTTTATACTTACAGTTACATTACAATACTTAAAGTCATTTAACTGTGTGCAAAAAACGAGTTCAGGCTTGTTTTAAAAATCTTATCAACAAAATATGTTTACAAATCATTTATATATCATATATATGTATCATCAGGATTTGGCATTAAATAATCTACGATGGTTGATATACTATAAAACCCGAAAAAACTAAACTTCTTGCTTTTTACCAAACCAATATCCTAACGAGTATTACCACTTCGAGTTGGAATGGACCTGTAAGTAATGGCAATGAAGAGGTACTCTACACTCCTCAGAGCTCCAGAACTGAAGCCTCACCAGCGGAAGTAATTTTGAGTCATATCCATCGGGCGGGCCACTTAACCATCTGTAAAGGATTCAGTCGGCGTATTGTATATTTTATATGGAGTGACGAATAGGAATTTAACATCTTAATGTCTGATGGTCGGAAGTACATTAGATGAACGGTAGGCATGAGCGCTATGATCTGTACAGCATTAGAACAAAGTTTAAACATGAAGGAAGAGATATCACAGTTGTTGATTTTCTGTCTAGAAACGGTGTCAATTGCATTGAATTGTAATTCTTATTTAGAATTATTGGATAAGATTGTGTTACTATATAACCAACATCATGTAGTTTGGTTCTGGGTCTATCACTAAAATTGATTTTGAATCAATTGACACCGCTGAGCATGAAGTGTGATAAAAATCATTGATATCGAATCGTGAATTTTTACAATTAAGAAAAATTTAAACGAAGGCGTATTCCTCACTGAAAAGGTTATATGATAAAGGGGTGATGGTCTAGCGTCATTCTAAAAAGTATGAAACTAGTTTCATATATTTTTACGCAGAAGGTTTTTGTGAAACAAAGAATGGTATAGTTACAACCCCTTGGTATCTTTATTCTTGGTATGCCAACCTCATTTAGTGAAGGAAAACTTTGAATTCAGACCAGCTGTACTCTGCTTAAAAATAGACCTTGTGTCACATCTTGTCAGTGGCGGAGATATTTTGTGTGCGTGCGTGTGAGTGTGTGTATGTAGGCACACGTGTGAGATTGTAGTTTCAAAAGATAATGTATATATAAGGAGTGTGTGTGTGTGTGTGTGTGAGAGAGAGAGAGAGAGATTAGTTTCATTTAATGCAGTACTCCTCCAGATTTTAGTGAGGATCAAATTTATTATATATATATATATATATATATATATATATATATATATATATATATATAAACAAATATATTTGTTTAAAAAACAAGAAATTTAGAAATAGTATTCTATTTCCATAATAGAATTATTTCGCTTATTCAAGCTCGTCAGATGGAATATATATATATATATATATATATATATATATATATGCAGGATATTTGAGTGCATGCTAATATATGTGTATATAATGCAAGAACAGGAATACGTAAGTCATGTGGATGCAAGTAACCCAAGTACCATAAAGACTGGAGTTTAGCACGCTTATCTGACACATACACACTTTTTTACAGGAACATACACACAATTCAGTGTGGACTATGTGCTTACGAGTGAATATGTATATGTATAGTGTTTGTGAGTTCCTATATAACTTCCTCTCTCAATGAAAATCACGTACTCGGAATAAAATATTAATGTTTCCGAGCCGTTTAGTGAGATTTCTTCTGCTGCTGTACACAAAAGAGAAATAATTTAAGGAAGGGTTTTATGAATGAAAAAGGAAGACAAAAAATGAAAATCAAGAAAGATAATAACAACAAAAAAGCGTGCATGCGCGCGTGCGCGTGTGTGTGTGAGTGTGTGTGTGTGTGTGTGTGTGTGTGTGTGAGTGTGTGTGTGTGTGTGTGTGTGAGAGAGAGAGAGAGAGAGAGAGAGAGGGTGAAGTTAGACGTAGAGGACAGAAGCAGAAGAAATGATATTTAGAAAAATATAGAAGTATGAATAAAGAAAGTAGTTGATGAAATAGACCAATGAAAAAAAAAAAAAAGAAATAAAACAAGAACATAACAAAAGAAGTAAAGAGATAGAAGGAAAAAAAAATGAAAGGGTTGAATAAAGATAAAAGGAAAGAAAATAGGAAAGAAAAAATGAAATAAAAATCAAAGAGAAAAATACTAGAAACGAAAGTAGTAAAACAGTGAAAGAAAAAACAAAACAAAAAAAAAAAAACAACAAAAAACCCCAAACAAACAATAAAATGGTTGTATATATTATAATGTATCGATTTTTGTATGTATATCACCATAACACAGCAAAAACAGCTCAGTGTAGCGGGGTTTTTGTTAACGTAAAATGCTCATAGACAATATCATAATTTACAATCCAATTTGTTACTAAATGATACAATTGTTAGGTCTGCGTTCGTGCTAAACCCGATCCTTATAACTTTTCAGGAGAAATAACAGCTAAATTCAACTTATAGAGTATTCCCTCACTTTCACTATAACTAAAATCTTCATCACGTTTACATGTATGTAACTGTAATACAACAAAAAATAGCACACCATAGCGAGATTTTGTTTTATTAAAGCATCATCATCAAGTTACGTTGACAGCATGGATTTCCTTGACTCTCTTTCCCCATCCGTCCTTATCATCCATCACTCTCGGCAAGTCTTCCAAACTACATCCAATGTCCGCATAGAGCTGATGTAAATAAGTTCTTGTTGATCAGCCAACATTGGCACGTCTATGTGCAGGGGGTCAATATCTTCTGAGTTTGTCCTTGCTTTTCCCGTAGTGTCCGGCGTATCTTGTTCGTCTTACTTGAATGGTTTTAGAGACGGAAGGTAAATGGCTGTACAGCTGTTGTTTCGAGGTATATTGCTTGCCGGATTTGTTCAACATAGCTCATAGCATTTTTATCATCATCATCATCATCATCATGTCGTGCCGCCAGCACGGATATCCCTGACCCTCTCTCGCCACTTCTCCCATATCATTCATCGCTTCCGGCAGGTCTTCAGGGTTACATCAAGTATTTTCACATAGTGGCTGTATGTATGTTCGAGCTGGTCGTCCTGCTTTTGCTTGGCCATATGCGGGGGTCCATAGGAGTACATCACTGATGAGTTAGTCCTTGCTTCTCCAGCAGTGTCCTGTGTGTCTGGTTCGTCTAACTTGTATAGTTTTCGTGATGGGAGGCAGGTGGCCGTATAGTTGGTGTCTTGTGGGGTGTTGTCGCCAGGACTTGTTCAATATTGCTCTCAACATTCTTGTGTAATTGCTGTCTAGTTTCTTCTTCAGCCGTTTAGTTAGCGTCCAAGTAGTGCATCCATATAGTAGTATCGATACAACCGCTGCCTGGAAGAAACTGCGTTTCATTTTATCGGTCAGGTCTGATTTCCATATGATCGAGAGCCTATCGATAGCTGTCCATGCTTTCGTTAGTCGTGTGTCGATGTCTTTTTCGGTTGATGAGACGCTACTTCCTAGGTAGGTGAATTTGTCTACTAGTTTCAGAGAGGCTCCGTCTAGTGTGGTAATGTCGCCTGTTTGGTTGTAACACATATATTCCGTTTTGTGTGCATTGACATGGAAGCCAATTCTTGCGGCGGCTCGTTCCAAACTATGCAGTAGTGTCTCGGCTTGGTTAGGCGTATTCGCCAGTAACGCTATGTCATCGGCGTAGTCGGCGTCGGTAATTGTTTTTGCGGGGTACCTTCTGCTTCTTTTCTTTGTCAGCTCGAAGCCATTTTCTCAGAATTTCCAAAATATTCGAACTTGGGAATAAAGCAGTTTCCAATCCAATTCGAAAATTGCATACTACTTTTGAGGGTCTTTGTACTGGGTGCCGTTTTTTTTAATTATTCAAATTCTCGATATAACAGAAATGCTGTTGATATCTCCGTTAGATTTAGATATACATAAATATGATATGACAATTACTGTCGATAGCGATTTACTGGTGAGTGAATGAATATAAGAAAGAAGGAATGAAAACAAGAATTGGTGAAGGAAGAATCCAAAGAAGGAAATGAATGAATGAAGGAAGGAAGGAAGAGTAAAAAAAACACCAGCGGTAAGTTTGAAGAGGAAAAGAAAGAACTGAGAAATAGAGAAAGGAGTAACGACAACAAGGAAAGGGTAAGAAGTCGAAAAGAAGAAGAAAAAGAGACAAAAAATGTAGCAAAAAAAGTCAAGGGAGAAGAAAAAATAAAAAAAAAGAGAGATAAATGAAGAGAAGGTAAAAACGAAATTAGAAAAGGAAAAGTTTAAAGAAAGACTTAAGAGAAAGAGCGAAGGATGATATAGTTGTGAAAAGCTAAAAGAAAAGGCAATAAAAGAAAAAAGAAAGAAAAATAGAATAAAGAAAAATAGCAAAACAAAATATTATAAAAAAAAAAAGTAAAGAAAAGAAAAAACAAAAGAAAAAACAAAAAATTAAAACAGAAAACAAAACACAAAATCAAAACACAAAACGAAAGGCATTTAAAAATAGTTCGGAGAAAAATTAGATAAACAAGATAAGAAAAAAACAAAAAACCTTGAACATATAAAAGAATAATAAATGACATAAAAGAAAAAAAAAAAAAACAGGGGAAGGTTGAGGCATATTAAGTCTTTTAAAGAGGAATTTGCTATTCAGCCATTGAAAGTAGAAAAAATGCCTTTGGTCTGGGTTAGGTTTTCCGAATAAACTAGTGTTTGTAACCGACAACAGAGAATGACAGACAGAAATGTTTTTGGAGATTGTATAAATCTGCAGACAGCCTAAGGTCAATCTGCCTGATAATCTTTTCTCTTTAGGAGTTCAACAACAGGGACGATTGTGGAGTGTTTTTTTTTAAATTTCCTATATAAGTAGGCGTCGTCACTCTCTCTCTTTCTCTCTTCCCTCTCTCTCTTTCTCATTCTCATTTTTTACATAGGGAATAGAGAAAAAAAGTAAACAAACAAACAACCAAACGAAAGAAGGACGTTGCACTCAATTGATTCATAGTCACATCTGCGCCTTTTTATTTCAGTAAGGAGCGAGGATGGTATTTCAAGAGTTACTTCTGTCATCACTCACACAACTACTTCAATGTTGAAGAAGGCGTATGAATGTTCAGTAAGAAATGAAAAAATAGAATATATATATATATATTGCGCGCACACACACACACACACACACACACACACACACACACACACACACACACACACACACACATACACACACACACACACACACACAGAGCTTCGGGAATCTAGACTGTCTAGCCACACTGAAGAGTTCTGATAGAACGAAACAGTCTGTCTGTGGATGACAATATATATATATATGTATAATTATATATATATATAAGGAAGTGCTGAATACTCGATTCGAATAACAAATGAGTTTATTTCACATTAAAAAAACTTCCAAAGTTTCTTTAATTCAACCGAAACAAACAGAAATCAAAAACAAAAACTTTTCTTTGCTAGGCCAACAACTTTTCAGCAGTTCCTTGTATATATATATATATATATATATATATATATATATATATATATATATATAAAGTAATTAAATATAAAATGCAAATAAGAAAAATACATAAAAAGTGCTCGATAATATTATGGTAGAGCAAGTCAAAACCCCCAAATTATTAAAGCTACGTTCTCTGAAAGTCCGTTACTTAAACCTTCATGGGAATTACGCAAAACAGATCACACACACACACACACACACACACACACACACACATATATATATATATATATATATATATATACGCACGCGCGCACCTTCATATATATATATATATATATATATATATATATATTTAATGATTAAAATTAGATGTACTAAAATAAGATGTGTCTGAATAATATTTTTTATATAATATTTTGGATAGTAAGACATGTATTTTTGTTCCTGTAAATTTTTCTTCGGTTGAATTTGAAGTATGATGAAACCGGATGTTCTTTACATGCCAAAATAAGTTGATACTTATTGGAAGGGTTACGTTTAGGTGGGAGAAATAAGGTTTTTAAAAAGAAATTTAAAGCCTGGTTGTAAATATGAAACAGCTATTTTAATCCGTTTTCTTGTTTGATCGGAAGAATTCCTGTTAATTTTTTAGAACATTGATTTATATCAATGCATTTTAATAGGATGGAAATGAACTTATTATCTTAATGTGATCGATTGTTGTTTTTTTTAAATATATATATATATATATATATATATATATATATATATATATATATAATTATTTGTGTAAAGATTGTAGATGTAACAGATTTGTACATTAATTACTATTTAGGCAAGGATAAGGAAACTACATATATATATATATATATATATATATATATAGAGAGAGAGAGATAGATAGAGTGTACTATAGGTCAGTTGTCATCTACATTACATAAAAAGGAAAATAACACTGACATGTCACTTTATCTGACATATTTTCCAATATTTCTGAAAATATTTTCGAATACTATAGATTAATTTTCTTCAAACAAATCGCCATTGGCTTCAACCTCGACCCCCAGACAACTTCGAAATCTCTTACCAGCCTTTCCGACAATCACTTTGTTTAAATTGGTAAATGCCACCGTTATCTTTGTCTTCAGTTAATCTTTGGTGTGGCGCGGAGTTTTGTTGGTCTCTTGCTCAACCGCGCCCCACACATAATAGTCAATAGGATTACTATCTGGGGAGTTGGGCGGCTGGTTGTTTGGTTTGGATTGGTTTGGTTTTATGGCGTATCAACCATTGTAGGTTATTTAATGTCAAATCCTCTTTATACATATATATTAAATATATAGGATTTGGTTTGAATCGGTTTTATGGCATATCAACCATTGTAGGTTTACGTAATGTCAAATCCACTTTATATATATGAAATATACAGGATTTGGTTTGATTCAGTTTTATGGCATATCAACCATTGTCGGTTATTTAATGTCAAATCCTCTTTATACATATATATTGGATATTTTATTTCTAAATGCTTTTTGTAGATAACATTTTTAAACCAGCGTTAGCTCATTTTTTCTCACAGTTAAATGGTTTCACTTATTTCTACCTAATACAAATAGTTCTATTTAGTATCAATCATTTGTTTGCACAGAGTTTATGTTTTCAAGTATTGCTATGTAATACTAACAATTCATTTAAACGTTTAAGTGATCAAACAGTTCTATTTCTAACAATTCAGTTTAGCATGCCAACAAACTTAAATAATTCCAAGTATTGCTATATGCCACAAACAATTCAATGAAATATTAGTTATTTGTTGGCATACAGTTATATGTAAAAACAGTTCAATTTCAAAACATTCAGTTCAGCATTAGTACACAGTTTAAATATCAAACAGTTCTATTTGACGCATAGATAGGACCCTATCAGATGCTTTCACTCCGGGCCAGAGTGGACCGGGGCTCGATGGCAATAAAGGGATACTCCGCAGTCCCCAAAGCTCCAGCATAACTGAAGCATCTCCATCACTCATTCGAGGAGTCTTATCACTCTGCAGAGAAGCAGTTGGTGTAATCTACAGGTTCAGCCGAATGGGCCATGCCGGATGTTAGGGGTGATGTGGTCGCAGGAATTTTCTCGCTGCTAAGACGGCCTTCTTCCGCTCGTGTAGCCAGGGTCTTCTTACAGCCACCCTCTTGATCTGGGACAACACGACCTTCTCCAGGCGTTTGATGTTGGCTTCCGTGTCTGATGTCACATGGGAAGATAGACGCAGCCATAACGTCACCATTGCTAGTGACCATTCCACATATTAAATGTCGAATGGGTGTTTGATCTTCGTTTGATTTTCGTCAAAATCGGTACATTTTGTGGGAACAGAGCAGGTCAACTGTTGTTCAGTGAGTTCACGATCAGATACTTGCAGAATTTTTTTTTTCAAACCCTCAGAAATATTCTTATTGGGCTTCTGGAAGTGTGAATTGCGTCATGGTGCTGCTTTTATCACAGGCAGTACCCAGCTGACTCTAAATTGCTATATCCATCGCCGCCTGTATATAGGGTGAGTCCGAAGTTGGTATTCACTTTAGAGTTTAAAAAAAAATATCAGCCGTGATAGTTAATGCGTGTTAAATACTTCTTCCCACACCATGCGCACCTATTAGGCATTTTCAGTTTTCTATTGATGCTTTAGAAATCATTTTCTTTGTTCTTGACTCAATTTATTTGCCATTATTCACAATAAGTAGACAAAACAAAATACATAAGAAATTAAGAAACTGTATATCTACTTCTGACCCACCCGAACACTATTTTTCATAGGTTTGTCGACGGCATTTGATTCCATATGCAGAGCAAATTCTTCTTGCATTTGAACTCCTAAAAGAAACTGTTACCGCTATGATGATGTTTTCATCATCATCATCATCATCCGCTAGCACGGATATCCCTGACCCTCTTTCGCCACTTCTCCTTATCGTTCATCGCCTCTGGCAGGTCTTCAGATCTACATCCCGTATCCTCACATAGTTGCTCGGCCATATGTGGGGGTCCATGGGAGTACATCACTTATGACCTCGTCCCAGCTTCTTCAGCAGTGTCCCGCATGTCTGGTTCGTCTAACATGGATAGTTTTCGTGATGGGAGGCAGGTGGCCGTATAGCTGGTGCCTTGTGGAGTGTTGCCGCCAGGACTTGTTTAATATTGCTCGCAACATTCTTGAGTAATTGTCGTCTAGCTTCTTCTCTAGCCGTTTAGTTAGCGTCCAAGTAGTGCATCCATACAGCAGTATCGACACGACTGCTGCCTGAAGAAACTGCGTTTCATTTATGCTTTAGGAAAATACAAAAACAATGATTCACTCACCCGAATGAGACACCGACTTTTTCGAAATTGTTACGGAAGCCTTGCAGGGAGATACATCAGTACCATATATGATTATAATCTGATTAGATCGCATTCTACGAACACTAATGAAAGGAAATGGTTCTGCTTAAAAAAGACATGAAGCAGACGATATCCCGCAGAATCAATGACAGATGCAGGCTACGCAGATTATCAAGCGCTTCTCGTAAGTACACCTACCAAAGCCAAATCCCAGCTGAATAGCCTAGAGCTAGCAGTAGGAGGTATTGGTCTCTACACGAAGGCAAATAAAACAAAATTTATGTTTTAAACAAAAAGGAGCCATCTTCCCTTAAAATGGAAAGCCTCTGAAGTTAAACCAGTTTATATATCTCGGTAGCAATATCTCTTCTACTGAAAGCGATGTCAAAATACACATAACGAAGGTGTAGACTGTTATTGATAGGTTATTGATCATTTGAAAATCTGATGTCTTTGATAAAATTAAACGGGATTTCTTCCAAGTTGTATCGGTATCAGTTCTACTCTATGGGTACACCACCTTGACTCTAACGAAACGCATAGAAAAGAAAGCTAGATGGGAACTACACAAAAAGGTTACGTGCTATTTTTCATAAATCCTGGAAGTAGTATTACACAAAACGGCCGGTGTACAACCACTGATCTCACATATAACTAACCTTCCAAAAAAAGACGAACATTATATGCTAGACACTGATGATGATGTAAGGACGAAGTGATAAACAACGTTCTCTTCTGGACTCTTACACATAGATGCACCAGTGTTAGCTGTCAAGCAAGGACTTTTATACATCAGGTCTATGCAGACACTGGATGTCGTCTCAAGGACTTGCTAGGAGAGAGAGAGAGAGAGAGAGAGAGAGAGAGAGAGAGAGAGAGAGAGAGAGAGAGAGAGAGAGAACTTCGTTTTATCTGCATGACTCAATGATGATGAAGATGATATATATATATATATATATATAGTAACGAGAACCAGCATGCAAAATAGAACTAGCAGATTTTTAATTTCGGTAAAAGGCTGCTGATTCGTTTTTTTTTCTCCTCTGTTCCTGTGCCAGATATCTCGACGTTGTCTCGGCACAGTTTTTGAGCGCGAAGAATGAGCGATTGAGCTATTCAGCAAATAATTCCCCATAATTTCTTTAAACTCACCTTTAACTGTTTTGGTAGCAACAACAAAATAGGTAAGACCACCCCCACAACGAGTGTCCTTGATATGATACTAAACAATCTGATGCAGAGGTCCAGTGATGCTGGAGCTTTGGGGTATGTGGAGCACTCCTTCATTGCCATTGCTCCCAGGTTCACTCTGGCCCGGAATGGTAGCACCTGATTGGGCCCGATCAATGGCTTGAATAGAGCTAACTGCGTACTCATGTTAGGGTGAATTGTTTGAATGAAAACTGTTTGTCTAAACTGAATAGCTTGAAATAGAAATGTTTTTGACAATTAAATTGTACTTACATTTAAACTACGTGCTTATGCTAAACTGAATTGTTTGAAATGGAACTGTTTTTGACATTGAAACTCTACTTACATTAAAATGAATTGTTTAATATAGAACTGTTTTGACATCTAACTGTGTAAAACAAAATATGTACTTATACTAAACTGAATAAGCTGAATTAGAACTGTTTGAATAAACTGAATAGCTTGAAATAGAACTGCTTTTAACAATTAAACTGCGTACTCATGCTAAACTGAATTTTGTGAAATACAACTATTTTCATAAAAATGTATTTGGCTTTTATACAAAGGTTGATATGCCATAAGACCCAACTAACCGACCAACCACAAAATATTTCTACTTCAATTGTCAATGTTGAAAGAACGCCCTATCTCTCTTTCTCTCTCTCTCTCTCTCTCTCCACACACACACACATACACACACACACACGCACATATATATATATATATATATATATATATATATATATGAAAATATATAAATATGAAAAAAAAACAAAGGCCTTCAGGAGATGAATTATTTAAAGATGAATAACTTGTTAACGTTAAACATTTCGGCTATCTTTTTAAACATTATACGTTTATCAGGGCGGTTAAATATGTGATGTTGTGTTGTATACTCATAATGATAGAATATACTTGGATGGAGGAATGAACTAAAAGATATCTTTATAAAAACATACCTCTATTCTTTTTGGAGTCAAAGCTTCTGTGGTGTATGAGAGAGATAGACGGAGACAAAGAGACAAAGACAGATTGCTACAGTGACCCATAACTACATCGTCTCTTGGCCATAGGACGCTATGTTATTTTCAAGATGTTAGTACTGCTTAGTACTTCTGCTTCTCGGCCGGGGGTTATCCAGCCGGAGGCCCTATGCATATACTATTTCATTACGCCCACAACTTCCGATAAAGTACGTGACTGTTTCCGCTTATTTACACAGATGCGCCCCATTCAGAAAATTTCTGATTGACGGCTCGGTCAAGAGTCAATATGCAATATTTGTATCTTCTGGATTTAAATTTTGCATTTGTTAAAAAAAAAGAAAGGAAATTCGCTACTCTTTTAAAATAAATTTCCAATGCAGTTATATCACATAGTTTTAATACAAAAGACAACTCGCGAAAATAGAAAGTTTTAAACATTTTATTCTATGTTTTCATTTCATTAAAAAATATAAGATTTAATATAAAATCAGGTGATAAAACATCTCATATTCTAGGTTTAATGTTGAAATGACCGAAACGATTAACGTTGGAAAATAGATCAACTATAAATAAACTCATCCTCGAAAGATCTTTGTGTTTTTTCATATTTGTACATTTTCATACCATCGGATTTGCTTCCATTTTTCAATATATATATATATATATATTCGTTACTTAAATCTTATGTGTTTTCCATCGTCTTCAGACGGTTGTGTGGAGAAAGTGGCCAGTCTAGCGTCTATAAAGTATGAAGTTTATTCACGTGATATAGTCTTATTGGTTGAGTTATACAAAAGAATAACATAGTAGGCTGTTAGAAAACGTAATATTCAGTCGCAAAAAAAAATCTTGTTTTTTCTCTCTGGCAGTCTAAAAAGAAATGAGAATCAATAAAGGATTAAACAGGATCCGATGAAGATGACATAGATAAATTTGTTGATATGTTTTTACTCTTAGATGCAAATTCTCTTCTTTTGTTTAGTAAACTGTTCTCAACATGTTCGAGGATGCATAATCTTTCTTCCAGACACAATCTGCAGTAATAGTTACCTACATTTTCATTTGATTTGATTTCTACTACAGTCCTCCGCTCTACCAACTGAGCTATCATGTGACTCACACTGGTTTCTTTGTTTAATGGCATATCAACAATGTAGGTTATTTAATGCCAATGCCATTCTCCTAGAAGAACAGTTGTGGTACTATTTAACCCATAGCTGGGAGGATAAGAGGGTTCATACCTTTCCCAAGGGTATTTGCCCGAAAGTGAACGTAATAGCGCGACTGCAGTACGAACTCGCGTACTACGATTCCGCAGTCCATCGCTTTAACCGTTACACCACGAGGACACCCCCCTACATTTTCAGCTTGCAAATTTTTATATTCTAATATCCCATTTCATTTTGCGGCCTTTGCCCATTACATCCTTTTTATGCCAAACATGTTTGGATAAAGTGTTACTGTTGGAATATCATCTGTTATTGAAGCTGAAAATGTGATTTTACCATTTGTTTTTTCCAATTCAATTCAGTGGCACCGTAATTTTTTTCATTGTTATCTTCTTTCCAGATTGTATCTTTATATATTATATTGTTTATTAAACAATTACCATTCAAGGCACAACAAGCTCTATCCCTGCAGTTGCATCTGTTATTCTGCAAAGCATCCTCTTCATTTGATATTTCAAAATGATGCTTGTTGATAATTATTTTGATATGGTTCATTTTTAAATTATTTTTGTTAAAGAGTTTATTCATATGAGAGGATTTTTCCACGTGTTTTTTTTTATTAATTGGAAAAATATTTTCCCGACGTTTGTTATATGTGTGTGTGTGTGAACTATATAATATTTCTCTTACTTTTGTTATTGTTTTTGTTTTGTATATTGTTCAGTTTGGAGTATGAATGCTATTTTAAGGTTTGTTTTATTTAGTGTGTATTTGTGTGTGTGTGTGTGTGTGTGTAAACTATATAATATATCTCTTACTTTTGTTAATATTGTTTTTGTTTTGTATATTGTTCAGTTTGGAGTATGAATGCTATTTTTGAGGATTGTATCATAATCCGTTTTTAGCTTCGTTGAAGATATTAATATTGCAAGAATTTGTTTCTAGCCTATTACCTATAGATTAGTAAATATATTTTATAAGAGTAGGTAGATGATCCGATTTGTTATTTAGGTATATCAGTCGGTTATTTTGTTTAATGTAAAGTAGCCACTAGTTTGTGTTTAAAGCAAAAAGTGAGGTCAAGAAAATGATCAGTTTTTAACTTAGACGCTACGTCCAAGTTTAAATTGTGGGTTTTGAAAATCTTTAGTAATTTTTTCCTGGCAGAAACCACCTTACGGCCATTACAATTGTTTAAACATATTAACCCATCATTATGGTAAAGTCCGAATTTTTTTATTGAATTCGTCGGCCATTTTTCATAATAGGAAAATACCAACGATTTCGCAAATTTAAGCAACGCAAAAACTTCCCATACTAATGTCAAATACATTACAAAAATGTTTTGGGTGTTAGATCGAGTTTTGGTAAAATAGGAAGGACTTTTAACAATTTTTAAATTATTTTTAGTTTTTCATTTTTAATATTAATAAAATGTCCCACACACTCACGCACACACGTACGTACGTACGTGGTGTAATGGTTATCGTCTTAGGAAATGGACACGGTGACACGAGTTCAAACCCTGGACGATGTTGATAGCATTTCACATAGTTCTAATACCCTTGGGAAAGGTATTAATCAAATTATTCTCCCTCCAGTAATGAGTAAATAGTTGAACACACTTGGTTCTTTGGCCTTGGTTAGACAAACAGTCAATGAAAAGGAAAGGTCCAAATTCAGATCTGTTAAACTCCGCTTAAAAATTGACCTTGTGTCATATCCTGCTCGCGCAGAGGGGTTGGTAAATACACACACATATTCAAGTCCCAATACATTTTGAACACTCATCATATCAGGACACCTACCTAACTACAATCGCTCATGACTAGGTGAGAGTAAGTTGTTTTATATCTCCAAGAATCGAAGTTCTCTTGTCGATTGATGCCAAGATCAGAAAACTAACCCTTCCCCTATTTAATGTAGTGTCTCCCAGCGACCCTGATAACCGGCTATGTGACTGATAGCAAAAGGTCACTAGATAGACAGTCAGAAATGAGACTTGAAGATTTTTATCGACGAGAACGATATCACGAGCTAAATTTCGGAGCTAAACAAAACTGCCATCACTCATTGCGGGTGGACTACGATTTATAAAAGAATGATTCTTTCCTTGTTCGACTGAATAAGAACGCATTTCATATGATCCTGTTTATAAAACCGATTCAAAAAGAAATTGGTTTGTCGACGGGGGTTGTAGAATACACCAACAGCACTTCTGCAGAGTGGTAAGACTCCTCCAACGAGTGTCCTGGATATGACACTAAACAATCTGATGCAGAGGTTTTAGTAATACTGGAGCTTTGGGGAATGTGGAGTATCTCTTTGCCATCGCTCCCAGGTCCACTGTGGCCCAGAGTGGTAGCACCTGATAGGGTCCTATCTATGGGTCTAATAGAACTAAACTGCTTACTTATACTAAACTGAATTTCTTGAAATAGAACTGTTTTGACGTTGAAACTGTGCTAAACTGAATTGTTTTAATAAGAATTGTTTGACGAAAGTAAGTCACTTGAAATAGAAATATTTTTGACAATTTAACTGTACTTATGCTGAACTGAATTGTTTGAAATAGAATTGTTCATTTGTATGAAAATGAATTTGGCGTTAAAGGACCAACAAAGGTTGATATGCCATAAAACCCAAACAAATAAATCAAAAAGAACTCTAGCAATGAAGGTGAGGTAGATTTTTTTTATAATAACGTATCTGTCTTTTCTTTTTGATATGAATAACTGCAACTTTGTCAACTTGTCTTTGTCTCTTTGTCTTCTCATCTTCGAGACATCCGCTCTACAATACCCTATTATGTCGATCTAATTTGTAACGTCTGAAGAACAGCTCTTAGAATTTCGTTCTTAATGTTCCTTGTTATATGACTGATGTAAAGCGTTTATTATCTTGAAATGAATAGAACGAAAAAAATACTTCAGTAAAGATCCGAAACAATTTGGCCACCTGTTGCCAATGCATTTATAATTTGTTCATTAAAAATAAAACGAAACAAAACAAAGAACAACAAAAAGCACCTAAAATACTTAAACAAAATAATTTTTAATTCTTTTTAAATTAAAAAAAAAAAAGAAAAAGAAAAAGAAAAAGAAAAAGGAAGATTGATCGACGAGAATATTTTTTGACAAAATTGAATTTTTTTTGTTTGAATTTTTTCCAAAAATATAAACTGTATTGTTTTGGATCGCTTTATTGCAAAAAATATTTTAATCTTGCTGAAATATTTGTTTTGTGGCTATTAAAGTAAGTAAAGTTGGCGACCGTAGCCGAGGGTGACCAGAAGGCTCCTTTTTCAATAGCTACTACACCGAGGTGTAGGGGAGGGCGCCACTCCTGCCCCAGGACTGCTCCACTTTACCCTCGATACGTAGGGGTGTCCTCGTGGTGTAATGGTTAAAGCGATGAACTGCGGAATCGTAGTACGCGAGTTCGTACTCCAGTCGCGCTATTACGTTCACTTTCGGGCAAATACCCTTGGGAAAGGTATGAACCCCCTTATTCTCCCTCCAGCTATGGGTAAATAGTAGGACGGACTAGGTTCTTCAGCCTTGGTGAGGCAACTAGTCTAGGAGAAGGAAAACTCTGAATTCAAACCTGTTAAACTCCGCTTAAAAAATTGACCTTGTGTCATATCCTGCCCGAGCGGAGGGGTTGGTAAATAGTACCCTCGATACGTACCTTATATTTCTGAGTGTTAAGCAAGGAGGTATCAAGTACCATTTTTTTAAGTCTTTGGTATGTCTCGACCTGGGATTGAACCCCGGTCTCCCGGACCATTGGCGAACACTCTACCCACTAGGCCAATGGAAATCAGTGTACTCCAGGCCTTTTATCAGATTTTTGCAGACTGAGAAGTTCAAACTATGGGAAAGAATGTGAGATGCGTACGGAGAAGTATGTTTTGGTCAAAAATGTTTGCAAATGGCTTAAATGTAGGTTTGCTACTACGAGTCTGAGTTGAAAAGATAATCCATAGAATGGAACCACACTGAATCTCCGGTAAAGAAAAAGTTGCAGGTGCAGCAGCGAGAAAAGGAGGTCACACTGATACTCTTCAGGGACATAAAAGATCAATCAAAGTTGATATTCTTGAAAACGGTACTACTTTAAACAAAGCTTTTTATTTCTCAGTCCTAGGGCAAAATTAATCTTATATACTGAATGAACCTCGTATATATAAAATACACATATATAAAATACACAACCAATATTTGGCCACCAACAAAAAATTTTATTTCTCATCCGAGAGAACCTCTTCTTGAACTCCCTTAAAATCTCAACATAGTAACCCAAACCTTAACCCTTTGGCCAATCAACTCTGGTGTATTGACTTCCTTACTTCTCGCACACCTCTTGTTATCCCTCACAGACTCCCTGCCTTCCTTGAATCTCTTATGCCACTTAAAAACTGATGCTCGATTTATGCAAGATGGTCGAAAAATAGTCTGAAGCATTCCATTTGTTTCTGTAGCATTTTTTCCAAGTTTAAAAAAGAATTTTATTGCATATCGTTCTTCTAAAGTGTTCTCACGTCCAGATTGGATTTTTGAAATTCAACAGCTGTGACAATCAGGCTTTAGTAGGGTATATTCCAATTGCTGCTGTAGCTGTTCATTTAAACCTGAAATCATAAAACTTGGTCAGTCATCTCATAAGATGTATAGCAATAACTTAGTGAATTTTCAAAAGTCTACGATAATTTTAAATGTTCGTACAAAAAAGTCTGGAAACTTATTGAAGGCACCACGTATGTTCATGAGGAGTAGCATTCGTGGCTGTTGACAGTCGTGTGCGAATTGAATGTAAAGCTTGTTGCAACGTATTCTCCGATTGATTTAAAGATAGGCGTTGTGTTTTGTGCTAGAGTTATTGCTCTCCACAATATGCCCTTATATCTCTCGCACTGTCCACTACCTTTGGAGTTATATGGAGTGGTATAGTTAGTTGAAATTCTGTATCCATGGAAGAGGGTTTCACTCCAGTCGACATGAAGCTGGAACCCCAATACGCAAGCGCGTATATAGACATACCGAAGATGACAAAGAGCTGGGTGAGGTATTTAATAACTGTTTATGACAGTATATCAGGATAAGTAAAGTATTAGTATTTTGTCCGATCTTACCAATGCTGTAGTTTGGATGGTCTCCACTCGTCTTCTAATTTCCAAGTCGTTCAGTCCTTGTAAAAATCCTTTGGAGACCGTATTGAGCGTGCTAATTACAATTGGTATCACTGTTACTTTCATTTTCAAAAGTTTTTTCTTTTCTTATTATTATCATTTACTCATTAGAGTTTTTCATATCAGTGTAAGCTGATGGTCTTTCACTGGAGATTGAGTGACAGCAAGTCTCCTCAAGCCTCCAGGACCCTTCTCAGTATTCTGTCCGTTTTCAATAATGCTGTTGTTTGGATGGTCCCCACTCGGCCACCAACTTCCAAATCCTCTAGGCCCTTTAATAATCATTTAGTTACCGTGCCAAAAGCACCAATCACAATTGGTATAATTGTCACCTTCATGTTCCATAGTTTTTTTCAATTCCCTAGTAAGGTCGAGGTGCTTTTCTCTCTTTTCACATTCTTTCAGTTTTATTCTGTGGTCAGCCGGGACAGCAAAGTCGACAATTTTGCAGGTTTTCTTTTTTTGTTGATTATTATTAGGTCTGGTTTTCTGGTCGAGATTAGGTGATCCGTTTGTATGCCAAAGTCTCATAGGAGTTTATGTGTGTCATTTTCTAGGACAGGTGCTGGGTTGTGCATATACCATTTATTATTATTATTATTATTATTATTATTATTATACTCCTTGCAAGTTCCTAACGCCAGCATTAGCTGATGGTCTCTTTCAGGAGCCTGAGTTACAGCAATCTTCTCAAGTCTCCAGTATTCTTCTCAGTATTCTGTCTGATCTCAACAAAGCTGTTCTTTGGAAGGTCTCGGTTCGTTCTCCGATTTCCAAATCTTCCAGCCCTCTTATCAAGCCTTTCGTCAAAAAGTTCTTGTCCTGTGGCATGGAAATAGGAAGAGGACAATGCTACTGGTAACAATAACATTCATTTTTCCACTTTACCCTCTTTTTTCTTTTTCTTTCACCTCCCTATATATATATATATATATATATATATATATATATATAAATAAATTTTAGAATTTGAAATGAAAGCATTAAATATTGTTGCCCAGTCGTCCGGGGCTGTAGAATACACCGACTGCTTCTCTGCAGAGGGGTACCCCCCCACAACGAGTGTCCTGATATGACACTAAACAACTAAACAATTTGATGGTGATGTTCCAGTAATGCTGGAGCTTTGGGGAATACGGAGCACCCCTTCATTGCCATTGCTGCCAGGTCCACTCTGGCTCGGCGTGGTAGCACCTGATAGGGCCCTATCTATGGGTTAAATAGAACTAACAGCATACTTATGCTAAACTGAATTGTTTGATTAAACTGAATGGCTGGAAATAAATTTTTTTTTTACAATTAAACTGTACTTACATTTGGACAGCATGCTTATGTTAAACTGAATTATTTGAAATAGAACTGGTTTTTGACATTGAAACTGTATTTACACTGAACGGAACTGTTTAACATAGAACTGTTTTGACATGTAACTATGTGTAAACAAGATCTTTACTTATACTAAACTGAATTAGCGGAATTAGGACTGCTTGACTTAATTGAATAGCTTGAAATAGAAATGTTTTCCACAATTAAACTGTACTTACATTTAAACTGCGTGATTATGCTAAACTGTATTGTTTGAAAATTAACTGTTTTTGACATTGGAACTGTACTTACACTAAACTGAATTGTTATATATAACTGTTTGAATAAACTGAATAGTTTGAAATAGAAGTGTTTTTGACAATTAAACTGTGTATTCATGCTTAACCGAATTGTTTTAAATGAAACTGATTATTTACATAAAAATGGATTTGGCGTCAAATAACCTAAAAAGGTTGATATGCAATATAATCAACCAACCAACTAAACATTGCTTCGATAGCACGACATATATATCTATTGACAAGTGACAATTTTCTACATATTAACAAAGGTGAATAAAAAAAATAATAGACGCAAGCTTTTTACCTTTTGTTTACACTTCACTTGTTTTTCTTTTAACTTGCTGAATATTTC